>CM070565.1:31886910-32486910 GCA_036346405.1 Phyllostachys edulis | reverse complement strand
AGTCCTCCCATGCCTCCCAGGAGGTCCAACCGGACCTCCTAGAGGTCCAGGGAACTGGCTCGAGGAGGTTTTGAGGCTCAGGACTTCCCCAAGAGCCACGACCAAACCTGAGGAGGTCCAGAGACCAACCGTGGAGGTCATGGGACTTGGAGAAGTCCTAACCCTTCCTGTGATCCGAACCAGTCCCAAGGATCAATGGCTGGTTCACACAACATACATAAGTGGCAGCATACATCCACACGAGACTTTATCAACAGCAACAGAGTTGTTTACAAACCGACAAGAGCAAAATACACAACAGAACAAAAGTCAAGTCCTTCCAATACACCACAGGTAATTGGCTGGAGGGCGCGGCCTAATTGTTCTGGTCCTCATCATCTTCAAAGGAGTCCTCTCCTGCTCAAAAATTAGTTTCAAGCAAGAGTGAGAACAACCACCGTGCTTGCAAGTCACACCCGTGGGGCAACAAAATGACATGCATACATGGATATTTCAAAGGAAGGCATAATATGGTTGCTTTGCGTAAAGCCGAGTTTCTTTCAACTACATGTACTAAGTTCCAAGGTAGTTAAACCATAACTAAAATTCATTTTCATAAAACAATTTTACAGTTGGATAGCATTCAACATCAAGATGGTGAAGGATACCCTCCTGTCACAAGGCTCCCCGCCCAATATCCATGGGATAGAAATCCCAATACCAATTTATCCAAATCTTTTTAAAACAAAACCAATCTCTAACTTTGAGTAGTCTTCTGCCAGCACGTCCATGACCGTGGACACGGCTATTCGAATAGTTTTCACTCTGCAGAGGTTGTACACTTTACCAACATGACACGATTTCTCTAGTTTGTCTGGTATTCGTCAATGCCACCTCTCACTGCTGAAGATAAGAGGTTTTAAGCTCATGACAAGGCCTTTACAATGCATTATTCCACCATAGTCCCTCCTCGCTAAGGTTTCGCCTCCATTGGATACAAATCCGCAGGATCAGGGCCCCCTCTTGCACTAGTGGGAAACATAGGTTATGAAAGACCATAGGCCATGAAATACCTCCTACATATCAACGTGGAACAACTACGGTAGAACTTTGCAAATTAGTTGGCCAGGTCCCACGCCCCATTCTGGAGACATGTGGTTGTACGGTGAGGCATAGCCCATTATAGGCCTAGCAAAGGATCGCTCCAAGGCCAGTCCTCAACTAACTTGGGCGACCACCACAAACCCCTGGACCTCAACCTTACCCAGGATTGAGTCTGTGCATAAACATTGCACCAGCCAAGCAAACCAATTCGCCCAAGTCCAAATCCATTTTCCTTTTGTTTGCTTTTCATAAACCTTTTGGCAAAACTCCATGACAACCCAATGTCATGGCTTAAAGCATTTTTAAATAAAAGTTGGTTAATGGAGATAAAACTTCCCAAAATCAAATACTTTTGGTCTAAGCGAGACTAAGCATAAGTTTTTCAAATGATCCCGGTTCGTACTAATGTACCAATCGGTTTTTCCTATGGTGACAAAATGTTCGGTTCGAGGTCAACAGTGGCCATACAAAGGATTTAGGTCTAACTATGAATTTAAAGATAGGTATTGAAATAACTTAGTAAAGTAAGCATGCATTAACCTTTAAAATGGAACATATATAGGGTGAAATAATGGGTGCAATATGATCAAGAGTGTTACTTGCCTTGCTCACTAACTTGAGAGTTTTCCTCTTCGGTGCACTCAAGCTCCTTAGTGCCTTCGCAATCTATACGAGGAAACCAAAGCAACTCAACACAAAGCTCAAATAAGATCCAAAGAAACTTTAATGAAACTCCAAAATAAAACCAACAGAGAGGCTAGGTCGGGTTGGAGGAGGTCCAAAGAGCTTGCTGGAGGACGTCCGAAGCTTCAGGAGGAGGTCCAGAGAGCTTTGGAGGAGGTCCAAGAGCTTGCTGGAGGAGGTCCGATGCTTCAGGAGGAAGTCCAGAGAGTGGAAATGAGCAAAAGGGTAAAGGGGAAGGGCTGCCCAAGCTTATATAGCTAGAGCCGCCCAAATTTCCATGGGTACACATGTTCAAGAGTTGGTGAAAAGGACAATGGGAGCAGGCAAAAGATGGGACAATAGAATGGCACGGGTGCTGCAAAAAGGTGGTAGCATTTAATGCGACACAACATGCATTAAATGCTTTGAGGACTTCCAAGTGCATAGGATGTGGTCAAAGGATAAAGAAAGAGGTCGTGACTGACAAATAGGGCCAGTCAAAGCTCAATGGGAGGTCCTGCGGAGACCTTGAGGGGGTCCCACAGAGGTCAAGGGAGATCCTCACCCACGGGGGAGGTCCAGAGGCTAAGAGGTCCAAGGAACGGGGAGGTCCTGACAGCCAGATCCACAAAGGGGAGGTCCTGACGGCTAAGATCTCCAAAGGGGAGGTCTTAACGGTCAGATCTAGCAAAGGGGAGGTCTGAACGGTTAAGATCTCCAAAGGGGAGGCCTTAACGGTCAGATCTAACAAAGGGGAGGTCTGAACGGTTAAGATCTCCAAAGGGGAGGCCTTAACGGTCAGATCTAACAAAGGGGAGGTCTGAACGGTTAAGATCTCCAAAAGGGAGGTCTTAACGGTCAGAACTAATAAAGGGGAGTCTGATCTAACAAAGGGGGAGGTCTTCCACGAGGGGAGGTCCTGCGCGACTGTGAGATACGGTGCGGTGGAGCAGGACCGATAGATTTCAATCGGACGGGTCAAGGCAATTGGGCTGTTCAGACCAAGCGAACGCTCCAACAGACCGGGGCCGTCCAATATGGATCGGACTGTTCTAAAGGAGTGGGACATTCGGACCATCCGAACGTGCCCCTAAGATCAGGCCGCCCAATAAGCATCGGATGACCCTGATGCGATAAGGATCAAAAGCTAGTGGTAGGCTCGCACGAGCGCGAGGGAGGTCCAAGTAAACAAGGAGGAGGTCCTAGAGGACACAGGGAGGTCCGGAAGGACGCGGGGAGGTCCAAATGAACGAGAGGGAGATCCTAAAGGACACAGGGAGGTCCTAAAGGACACAGGGAGGTCCCGAAGGACATGGGGAGATCCAAATGAACGAGAGGGAGGTCCTGAAGGACATAGGGAGGTCCTGAAGGACATGGGGAGGTCCAAATGAACGAGAGAGAGAGATCCTAAAGGACACAGGGAGGTCCTGAAGGACATGGGGAGGTCCAAGCACTTGAGAGGTCTAGCCCAAGAGGAGGTCTGGACCAGAGAAGGACATAACCAGCACAGAAAGGGAGGAATCACCAAAGCTCCAACAAACCCAACAAGACAAAAGAGAGTTTTAGTTGAAATTTGATTTAGTCAATTGAAGTCCATTCTGAAATTCTCAAGTTAAGCTTTGAATTCTCATCAAAACAAAACAGTTGTTTTTATTTTGCAAAATTTTAAAAAGGCTCTGAAAATCAGGGTGTTACAACCTGTATCCTCCCAAAATTCCTCCATTGATGTTTAGGAAGAATGAGTACAACCGTACCCAGCAAGTTACATAGGAAATTCTAATTTACTATATGACAAGATTATCAAAGGAATTGATGAGGACATCCCTGCTACTACTACTACTACTACTACATCTTCTACTCCAAGTGTGCATGAGGTTGTTCATGAAGCACCAAAGGGTCTGATGAATAGAGCAAGAGCTAAGCTTCTAAACCAACAAGTGCTTTTATTTCTTAATGAGTTTCCTATTGTCTATAATGAGAATTGGTTACTACCTCATGCAAACACATTGTGTATTCTTAGGTTTGAACATTGTGAAGACTTTGGGGCCGAGAGGGAGGCTAGAGCCAAAGTAATAGAGGAGAAACATGGGAAATCAAGGGAAGACATGTCTTTCGGCCAAGGAGAAGGAGAGAAGGCAACCCATGAAGCTGTAAAGGGAAAAGCCCAAACAGCCGAAGACTTGGAGAAAGAAGCCCATGTGGTTGAGGAGGACCATGTCACATGGCTCAATCCCAAACCACGTGGAGACCCAAGGCATGAATAGTAGTTGCCATGAATAGTAAATCCAAAACTATGTTTTAGGGATTATGAGTTGGATTCAGATTCTTGACTGAATTCGTTTGGGCCTTGTTCGGCCGAACCAAGGGGAGGTGCCCCCTATATCATTGTGTGCCGCACCCTCTATTAGGGTTAGACCACTTATTTCAGAATTAATAGATTGCTTTTGCTCTTGTTCTCCACGCATGGCCGAACCATGTTCATGAGAGAAATTGGGAGTTCTTTGATAATCAAGATCGTTCAACCTTTCTAATGGGAATTGGGAGCACGATAGGGCTTCTCTTGGTGGTCGTGAAGTCCAGCATGTGTGTTCTTGCGAATTAAAGAGTTCTAATCCTTGCATGGGCAACGGAAGATCACTACGATTCGAGAGGCCGCATGTGAGTATCTTGATCCTACATTGAGAAGATCAGGTGACCCCATATCATGTTGGTATCAGAGCCCCGTTTATTCGGTAGGATTATTTACCCTTAGCATTAGATTGATTTGCTTGCTGTTCTTTATTCCTATCGTCCAATAAACCGAAAAATGCAACACAAAAATTCTGAGCCTTTAGTTTTAATCTATTATTTCATGTGAGTTTAGTTAGGTTTTAGTTCATTAGAAAATTTGTTTATGTGCTAATCGTAGAGTTCCATTACGTAGCTTTATCATTGCAATAGCATAATCCGCAAAAATTTTTTTGGAGTACCCGAAACACTAATCAGCCGATCCTTGTTTGAGTCGTCTCGGTTTGGGAAACCTAGATGCACCCCTCTCGGATCGTTGGTTTGGAACCCAAGCCACACATCTCTTTTGCCGTGCACCTCATTGTTGATTTCGGTTCGGATTGGAAACCCTAGCTGCATCTCTCTTAGCCATGCACCATAAATATCGTATCATCATTGTTGAGTTGGGGTCGGTTGGGTAAACCCTAAGCGCCTCTTTATAATGTGCTGTGTGCCACAATTCGAGTTCTTTCTTGATCTCTTGTCCGAATCCAAATCGGCTTTCCGAAACTGAATTTCACCCTAAAACCGAGAGGTGACCGAAGCAAAAACCCATGCCATTTGCTACAGTAGAAATGTTTTTTTGTTACTGTAGCAGCCTGTGTTTTTGGTTTGGCTGAAAGTAACTTCGTTTATATCTTTTCATATTTGAGACTAGCTATTGATAATTGCATCTAGGGTTGTTCTTAAGTTGATTTTACACCTTGCTGAATTTTGAGACTTACAAATCAAAAGGGAAAGCAATACCTTGTTTCGGCCCTCACATAAGAAAAGAAGAAACGACAGTCGAATACAAGAAAAGCCACGACTTGAAAAGTATATATATAAAAGAAGAAGAAGTTCAGATTGCATACATACCATACCACATCTATTCCTTTCGGTTGCTCTAATAGCCAAAGAGGGAGAGTTTGGTTCATGCGGTTGTGAGCAAGAAAAGTGGAAAAAAAAGAAAAGCTTTGGCTGAACTTGGGAGGAGTGAACCCTAGTCCATAACTTCAGATTGTGTATTTAATATCTTTGACCAATCTTGTGCCCTTACATTTATATATTTGCAATCGGCTAGCGTCTCTCCTAGTACTTAGTGCAAAATGAGCTAGTTTTATCTCAAGTTTAGATTGCTTCTCACTAGCTCATTCCTTTGTTTGCATTAAGTCACATTTATCTTTGCGTGTGCGTTCATACACTTCGCTTAAACCTTTTGGATCAGCACCTAGGCAAAGTATTCTAGCTTGGATTATTACTTAGCTTTACAACAACTTGAATTTTAGATTGCATAGGTTATACACTTCCATACCTAGCTCCACTAAATAATTGTTGTTGTGCTATTGAGAAACACTGTTAAATTCATTTGATCATCACCTTGCTGTTGTAGCTTCGTTATTCAATGGAAGAACTTCGGAAAGGTAAGAACTTTGCTTGGGAGAGGAAAGAGTGAGTTTGAGTGATTTTCCACACATCTTCCATAGACATAGCTACTATTTTTGTTTCTTTTGCATAACTAACTATGTCAGGTGGGGATGAACAATATGATGAAGGAGGTGAGGTTATTGACCCACAAGCAATCCTCAAGCAATATCAATTTGGGGCACTTCGTGTGCACTTTCACCGCGAGTTGCACAAAGGGCTTGATCAACTCCATGAGAAGCTTAATGCCTTCGCTGATCACATCGCAAAAGAAGTGCAAAACTTGGAGTTACAAGCTGATCAAAATGCTTGCCAATTGCATGATGAAATTGGAGCACTCACTAGGCTTATCCAAGCCCGCAATGGAGGTGATGAAGCAAGTGTTCAAGGAGGTGAAGCTACTACCCATGCACCTCTTGAACCATGCCATCGAGTGGTGGCCAATGTCGTGTGTCCACCGCTGCCCGGGGGATGTGGAGGCGCTTTTGGAGGTCATGGAGGTCGTGGTCGTGGCCAAGTCAGAGGCCGAGGTGGTGCTGCACTTGGGCAAGATTGGGATGATGATTTTGCGTTGCGTCGTAATGACAACTATCATCGTCCACGCAATGACGATGATGGTTTAGGCAAGCACAAGTTCTCCATGCCCAAATTTGCAGGTGGTACTAATCCCGAGGAGTATATCACTTGGGAATTGAAGGTTGATAAGATTTTCCAAATGAATAATTATTCGGATGAAAGAAAGAAACAATTGGCATCTCTTGAGTTTGAGGGCTATGTTTTGGATTGGTGGGAACTAGTGATCAATCAAAGAGCTGAGAATGGAGAAGACCCTGTTGCTTCATAGCAAGAGATGAAGCATGAGATGAGAGCATGTTTTGTCCCTCGTCATTATAAACGTGATCTTTTTGATAAATTGCAAAATATGAAGCAAGGATCGCACTCTGTGGATGAATACTATAAGGAGATAAAACTAGCCATGTAGATATCATGGGGATATGCTCATGATCTTAGGATGATGTTACAATTGGCAATGGCATTGATGGTTTGTCAAATCAAGCGTTTTCGGCGAAGCGTCAGTTCTGTCAGGCCTCAGGCGGTCAAACCAGTTTCTGTGTGGCGGTCAGACCGGCCATTTTGGCGGTCAGACCGGTTTTGCCTCGATTGGTTTTTGGCTAAGTCCTAGGAGGCGGTCAGACCGGCCAAAGTGGCGGTCTGACCGATTTTGTGCTATTCTTCAGGCATTTTGGAATTTGGCTTTGGGATAGGTTGTGTTCATGGGCTTAAGTGCATATATGTTGCATGATGCATGTGTTTGCTAACGTGGGTCAAGTTGTGAAGAACTTGTTCTCGAAATCGATTTCTTTGTCTATTGTTGTGCAGGACGCTTGGAGGTCAATGACGGTCAACGGCGAGGATGATCGGGACTAAGCTTGGAGAGCTGAGGTCTAGAACGATCGGGGATGCCGGTTAAGGTCAATGGATTCAAGCATGGCACAAATTGGACAAAGGTGACCAAACGGGCGGTTCGGTGCGACGGGTTGGATCAAGTGGCGCGGGGGTCGGTGCAAGTGCCATGGTGGTTTCGGCGGGAGCTGAACGGGAGAGACTTGCTGACACGATGAGAGCCGTTGATCAACCTACACGTGGTGAAGCAGGTGAGTGCTTCACCAAGATTGGACTTGGTCTTCGGAGAAAGATCAAGAAGGGGTATTTTGGTAATTTCACCAAATACCGCCTTTGTGACCTTGGACTAAACCGCGGCGCAAGACGGTGCGTGGAGAAGCGGTTTAGGCCAAGAGAAGATGAAGACGACGCTTTAAGATGCGTGCGTGTGTCCCGTTTGTGTTGGGCCTTAACGGGAGCCCATTAGGGTTAACTCTTCTAGAAGCTAAGCCTCACTATAAATAGGAAGGGGTGTTGTCATTCAGCTCCCAAGCACTTCATTTGTAAAACCCTAGTTTGTCTTAGGGCATAGAGAGGAGAGGAGAGGCTTAGGGTTCTAGAGAGATGAGTTGATGGTGTGCTCATGGTGTGAGCTTTGTCCTCCTTGAGGGAGTGGCTGTAAACCAGCAACAACCACGAATCAATCTATGAAAGATTTCACAAAGATGAGTCCATTCTCGTTCTTGTTCTCTATTTCTTGATTTTGGACTTTTCTTTATTCCTTTGGTTTTTGGTTGGTTTCTGGCCCTCATCTACCTTGCTGTGATATGTGGGAATACATCTAGGATCATCTTGATCATCAATCCCCCACGAGCAAGTGTTTGGATCAAGTTTTCGTTTTTGCTTGGTTTTGAACCAATATGCGTTCAAATGGAAAAAGATTGAAACTTTGGCTAAGATCTTGACGATCGTTGCTTGGAATAGGTTCCTAATATCCATAGGAAGGTATGTTCCAAATTTGGTCAAGTTTGGTCGGGTACATCAAAAGTTAGACCGATTTTTGTTTCGGATTTTGGGCTGTCTGTACTGTTTCTAGTCAGGGCCGGTCAGACCGCTCATTTGCCACCGGTCAGACCGCACCCCAGTCTGACCACCCAATGAATGCCAGTCTGACTGCCCGTAGAGGTTTGAGTTCCTTTTTGTTCCTTGCTTTGGGGATTTTGGTTTGGATTCAACACAAGTCTTCTGCTGTACTTGGATGTTGATCTTCATAGCTCTCATAGCTATTGAAGTGAACCTGGTGTTGAATTTAAACGAGGTGAAAAATTAGGCGAGCTCCTATTCACCCCCCTCTAGTCGCCTTTCCGGTCCTACAAGCCATGATTCGAGCCAAGGTTTAAGAACAAGATGAGCAAACCATGGCGTGTTTCCTCTCAGGTTTGAACCATAATGTGAAGCGTATTGTCAATTTTCAGCCTTATAACAATTTCTATGAGTTAGCATATCAAGCTACAAAGGAAGAACGACAATTGCAAGAGGATGCCAAGTTTACAAGATCTTCTTTCTTTGCTGCCCGTACAACATCTAGTGGAGGAAAATTTATGTCCAAATCACAAGTTAGCAAGAGCACAACTCCAAGTGGTGGTTCAAGCTTTTGCCCCTCATTTAGCAAGAAAGAGGAAGCCACTCCCAATGCGAAGAAGACCTCATATCCAGCAGTTAGTGGCACTTCATTGGTGGGTTCCACGGCGAAGAGTAGTGCTATCCAATGTTTCAAATGTCTTGGTCGTGATCATATGCAAAGGAATTGTCTAAATAACAAGGTAATGCTGATGATGGATAATGGGGATTATGATTCAACTAGTGAGGAAGAAGGTGAGCATCTTGCTGATTTAGAGAGATATGATGATGCACATTGTGAGGAAAAGGAGGAGGAGATGAATGAGGTGGTGTATTTTGACCCCGGGGTTGGTCCTATACTTGTGTGCACTCCATCGGTGTTGAGTGTACAACCAAATACAACCATGAACAGCGCTGTAATCTTTTTCAAACAAGAGCTCAAGTTAGCAAGGATGGCAAATTTTGCAAGTGATTGATGGTGAAAGTTACACAATTTGGCTAGCAAAGAGCTTTGCACTAAACTTGGATTGAGATACAAGAAGCATCCACATCCATATCAGATCCAATGGTTGCATGAGCATGGGTCAATGAGTGTTGGATACACCATGGATGTTGAGTTTGATATTGGCACTTATCGCAACACCGTGGAATGTGATGTGGTGTCCATGAATGTGTCACTTATTGCTAGGAAGGCCATGGCAATATGATCGTGCCGTGATTCATGATGGTAGAACCAATCAACACAAGTTCATGTTGAACAACAAGGAAGTAGTGCTACGACCATTTACTCCTTCTTAAATTGTAAATGATAATATGCAAAAGATAGAGGTACAAGTAGAGAGTGAGAGAGGGAGAGAGCAAAAGAGTGTGATTCCACAAAAGGTAAGTGATAGCCACAAGCCAAAGCCGCATGGGAAAAGTAAGAATGATGGAGAGCAAAAGTTAGTCATGGTAGCCACCAAATCTGATTTGAGAGAGATGAGAGATGATCCCACTTTGATGCACTTTGTATTGATGTACAAAGATGCATTACTTTCTACTAATGACTTAACATCTCTTCCTAGTGTTGTTTCTCATGTTTTGGAGGCTTATGAGAACGTCTTTCCGGAGGAGGTGCCCGCTGGTCTCCCGCGCATTAGAGGCATTGAACATCAAATTGACTTGGTACCAGGAGCCCCTCTTCCCAACAAGCCACCTTACCACACAAACCCGAAGGAGACAAAGGAAATTCAGCGGCAAGTGCAAGCGCTTTTGGAAAAAGGGTATGTACACGAAAGTCTTAGTCCTTGTGCCGTTCCTATTATTCTTGTTTCTAAGAAAGATAGTACATGGAGGATGTGTGTAGATTGTAGAGCTATCAACAATATTACCATTCGTTATTGTCATCCTATTCCTAGGTTAGATGATATGCTTGATGAATTGAGTGGCTCTACTATCTTTCATAGGAGGGTGTTGATGACAAGATTTAGCATCTTTAAAAAGGGGTTTAAAGACCTCTTGGGAGGTTCCGATTTTCAACGCGGTACGACCGATGTGTTCCTGGCGGTAGTACCGCATGCTATTTGGATCGCATTTAGTTTTTGTTGAAGTCATAGTTTTCAGCAAGTAATAGCCAAATCGGTAGTACCAGCAAGATAAGCGCGGAACTACCTCTTAGCGGTACTACCGCAATAATGCAGCGGTACTACCACTAAGAGGTATTACCGCAATAATGCAGTGGTACTACTGCAAGACGTTTGATCTGAGTAGATTCTTGATGACGTCCGATTAAAAAAGGACAGTCCAGATCATTGTGAACGTTCAGACCGTCTGAGCGTAAAGGGACTTATGAAGTGTCTGATTGAAATCCAACGGCTCAAAGGCAGGTGAACGTTCGGACCGTCAGAACATAAAAAGACTTGTGAAGCGTTCGATTGGCCATTTCAATCTGGACCGTCCACGTGGCAAAACACGAGTTTTTGAGGTCTTTTGAAGCATTTCAGTAACGCGGTAGTTCCGCAATATGAAGCGGTACTACCGCTCAAAGGTAATACCGCATGTTTAATTGCGGTAATACCGTTTTCTTGGATCTACTGCTGAGTGGTACTACCGCACATATGCAAAGGTACTACCGTAGGTCACTTGATTTGAGATGGATTCTTGATGACGTCCGATTGAGATTGAATGGTCCAAATCATTGTGAACGTTCAGACCATCCGAACGTAAAGGGATTTGTAAAGCGTCCGATTGAAATCTAACGGCTTAAAAGCAGGTGAACGTTCGGACCGTTCTAAAGTAAAGGGGCTTGTGAAGCGTTCGATTGGCCATTTTAATCTAGGCCATCCACGTGGCAAGGCATGTATCTCTAAAGCTTTGGAAACTTTTCCGTGGAGCGGTAGTTCCGCAATGTGAAGCGGTATTACCGCACAAAGGAAGTACCGGAAGTTTTGCGGCGGTAATACCGTGATTCATTCAAGGATTTCGCGAAGACTTCAAGACAACCAGCTGCTATTGGAGTGGTACGACCGGCTTGTTTAGTGCGGTATTACCGCATTACGGTCGTTCCGGCCGTTACTTGGCGGAACTACCGCGTTTCGTTTGAGTTGTTCTCGGGACCTCCCACGCGGATCTCCAGCGAGGATTTCTTTAAGACCTTCTGTAAAGAATTGTTATATGGAAAACTTGCGTATTTAAATTAGGGAAAGTATGTCAAGAATAGAAGGTTTAGAAGTTGTAACCGAATCATATCTTGATCGGATTAGGAGTTCTAGGCTCTTACGGCTGAGACCTGCCGCCCTTTAAAAGGGTTGAGGCCGATTGTAAAAGATATCAACCAATCGATCAAATACGAATGGCATCTACTTTTATTCATAGTTCCTCATAGTCCCGTGCCTTTCCAATCCCTTTTGCTTCCCGTCCGGCAAGATCAACCCGTGCAAACACCACCGCGCTGCGCCATGACTAGCTCCGCCTAGGCACTGCGCGTTGGTGACGTGATCCGGAGCACCTCATTGCTGCCGCGATCGTCGTGTTGTGCGCGATACCATTTTTGGCCAACAACACATTGGCGACTCATTGGGACGATCAATTCGGCTATAAGTTTACAGCCGAACCTATTCCCTGGGAAAAACTGAAGAAGAAGCTGCACTGTTTGAACCAAGCCAGGGAGTAATCTCTGCAAGCATGGCCAAGGATGGATCCACTGTTGATGCCAAAAACATCATCACTCCCACGCTTGGGGATCTGCCCGAAGAGTATCGCCAGGATTACGAACAACGCAAACTAGAATTTGACAAATTGATGTTATCATGTTTCTAGAAGACAAGGCAAGGTATTGTAAAAAAGGAGGGTGAATTGCCATCTGTTTACATTAAACCTAAAGTAGCCTCTACTGTAAGTAATGCATCTCTTTCTAAAGTGCAAATTGCTTTAATGATTGATCAGCAAATAGGTGCTACTATGGATAGGTTGCTATCTAGTCATCTTAAGGCTATAGGTCTTGAAGCGCAAAGTGAGAAAAATCTGAAGTAACCTATTTTGCCCCATGCTTACAGTGGTAACAATGATGGCAATGCTCAACATAATTCCTTGCTTGTCAGCACATCGGCAGCAAATACATCATCTAGAATTATCCCGCAGAGTGTGCCGATGCAGCACATACATAGCCGAACTAATGGGTTAGTTCCAGTTGATCATAATACTTCATCACATACTGCTGCTATACCCGGATCTATGGCTCTTGTGCCTTTCTCATATGCAAATCCTAGCATGATAAATTCGGGTGCACATAATGTTGACAACTACAGTGGTGTGAGAGACAATTCAACAAACTTGCAAACGCCTTTGTACCACACTGTAGCATATAGTACACCTCCTATACCTCCTTAAGGTTCGGGTGTTGCATATGGGCCATTGTCGGACGGTCATTTTTCACGCACACAGCCGAACCAAGCTCCACAATATGCTTATGACACTCTACAACCTAATGTTCTTAGGCCACCACAACCAGTCAATGAAACATCTAATCGGCCTACGGCCGAGACGTATGTTGGGCCTGGGAACATTAGAGAACAAGTAGCCAATATATTTAGATAGACATTTGGGGTAGAGCCTAAAGGAAGGTCACATTCATATCAAAAGCCATACCCTGATATTTATGATACTGTACAATATCCTAGGGGGTTTAGAGTTCCTGAATTTGTTAAGTTTACTGGAGATGACAATAGATCCACATTGGAACATATAGGCCAATTTATTGTGCAATGTGGTGAAGCTAGTGCTATTGATGCTCTAAAGTTAAGGTTATTTCCTTTGTCTCTATCTGGCACTGCATTCAATTGGTATACTTCACTTGCACCCAATTCAGTTCACACATGGTCCCAGTTGGAGCAAAAGTTTCATGAATATTTTTATACTGGTGACACTGAGTTAAGATTGTCACATTTAACATCAGTTAAACAAAAGCACAATGAACCTGTTGCTGATTACATTAGGAGGTTTAGAGAGATAAGAAACCGATGTTTTAAGCTAATAATTTCTGATAAGGACCTAGCTGATTTAGCTTATTCAGGTTTACTTTCTCACTTGAGGGAGAAGCTAGAAAACCATGATTTCCTAGATGTTAGCCAAGTGTTACAAAAAGCTCTGGCACAAGAAAGCTGGGTTAAAGAATCTAGGAATTTTCAGAGGTCAAGTGACAAAATAAAGGTAGATCGTCCTAATGTTCACATGCTTGAGTATGAGTCTGAAAATTCAGACGATGATGATATTGATGTTTGTGTGGCTGAATGGGCTTGGTCTTCAAAGTCTAAACCATTCGCTTGTTCAGCCTTAAAGCCGGTTTCACAAAAAAATCGGCAAGAGGAAATTAAATACACCTTTGATGTTGCTAAGTGTGATAGAATTTTTGATTATTTGCTGCAAGAAAAACTAATCAAGTTGCCTGACAATCATGTTATACCAGCGCCTGAGGAGTTAAAAAGGCGTGCATATTGTAAGTGGCACAATTCTTATTCTCATGCCACTAATGATTGTAATGTTTTTCGTCGACAGGTTCAATCGGCCATTAATGAGGGACGATTGAAATTTGCTGAAGGTCCAAAAATGCAGCTAGATCATAATCCCTTCCCTGTCAATATGATTGATTTCAAGAACAAGAAAGTGCTTATTCGGCCATTTCAAGCCGGATCTACAAAAGGAAAAAATGTTGTGGTAGACATGGGGGACATAAAGACATCAGATTCTGGAGCTGTACAGGTTGTTAAGTCAAAAATGATCAAGCCAAAAGGCCCAGAAGTTGATCATTGGAAGGTTAATGAAGGAAAAAACAAAACTATCAAAATAGTTGAAAGGCCGAAACCTACATTCAAGGAGCTTCTGGCCAAATATGAAGATGGTAAGGCCAGCCGCAAAGCCACTAATCGGCCAAGTAATTTGAAGCGGCCTAGATCACCTATAAAACACGAGTTTGATGGTCGGAATAGTCGTCGAGGAGACTTACATGCAGCAGCACCTTATCCTCCTTTTGGGCCACCAATGCCCGTCCCATGGGGTCCTTCTCCTATTGGTTTTCCTCCTTGTCCGCCATGGGGTTGGTATGGTCTATGGATGCCACATCCAATGCCTTTATGACCATTCCATCCGGGGTGAACAGCACCTAGAAGACCCGTGTTTGATAGATTGTCACGTCCTAATAACGACCGTTTTGATAAAAGAAATCGGTCTTATAATGGGAGAAATAATAAAGCGGTAAAGAAAGTGTATCGTGTCAAAGGTGGTAATCATTTGGGTGAAGAACCAGACATGAATTCAAAGGCAATAGGGCCAAATATCAAACAGGGAGAGGACCAAGAACAACCAGCCACTGTTGTTTCAAAAATCAGCAATGGGAAACATATAACGGCAAAGAACGACCCTTGATTGGTGCGGCGATGCTGCGATGCGCACATGAGTCGAATAATACCATAGCTACAACACCTGCGGACACTTGTTCGGCTATAGTAACAGCTATAGTACCAGCTGAGCAAGCTGCATTGCATGATGGTTTTGAAACACCGAAAACAGTGGAGAAAATTAGGGAGAAAATGTCCATGCTGCCTGGGACAAAGCCACGGCCTCGTTGGTGTCCTCCTGGGCTTTCTCATTCTCAAAAGAGGAGGTTACAATACAATTGCGAATGCAAGAAATTCAGGAGGCTAAAGCAGAAAAATTGAGAGATGAAATATTTAATGAGGTAAGGCCTATGGTCCCTGTCCGAAAAGAATGGAGGGTGAAGTCAATTGACATACCAACTCAAGTAAATGATGATGATGAAGATGATTTTCTAGATCATGAAGGGTCTCCAATGATTAAAAATGACACTCCACCTCATCAAGGTGTGGATATCAATATGGTATTTACATTACCTGCGGAGTTTCAGATTGCTAGTGAGAATGTTGCTCAGTTATGTCTTGGACCTAAAGAAGCTATCTTTGAGAAGCCTGAAGAATCGAGCCGACACTTGAGACCATTATATGTTAGAGGACATATCAATGGAAGGCCGATTTCTAGGATGTTGGTTGATGGTGGGGCTGCTGTGAACTTGATGCATATTCAGTTTTCAAGAAATTGGGGCGAGAGGACAGCGAGCTCATGAAGACCAATTTGATGCTTAATGGTTTCACGGGTGAGTCTACGGAGGCCAAAGGTGTTATATCCATGGAGCTTACTATTGGGAGCAAGACTTTACCTACGGCTTTCTTTGTCGTCAACGTGCAAGGTAATTATAGCATTTTGTTGGGTCGCGATTGGATACATGCAAATTGCTGCGTACCTTCTACATTGCATCATATTTTAATACAATGGATCTATGATGACGTAGAAGTGGTTCAAGCAGATACATCGGCTTATATTGCTTTGGCCGACGCTTCAGCTGATTGGCAACATGGTAATGTTCAATATTTAACGGGTTTAGACCTTTCTAGTTATGATTATCTCAGTATTACCAAAGATGGTTTTGTACCCGTGTCTGTACAGCCGGCTTCTTCAGCTCGGCTTAGCAATGTGGTGTTATAAATGAATAAACAAAATAGCTTACAATGGTTGCAGCAGCGTACAGAGCAATATCGTCAAGTAAGAACGATATTTGTGAGGCTATTGATGATTTTGACGAAGTAGAAAAGTTAGGGCAAGGTTTCTCGTCGGCTGACCCATTGGAGGAGGTTGACATAGGCAATGGAACTACTCCTAGGCCGACATTTGTAATAAGAATATGCCTATTGAATATAAGGACAAAGTGGTAGAGTTGCTTAAAGAATATGTTGATTGCTTTGCTTGGGAATAGCATGAGATGCCAGGACTTAGCCGAGAGTTAGTTGAGCATCGGTTACCTGTTAAGTTTGGTTTTAGGCCTTATAAGTAGCCACCTAGAAGGTTTAATCCTAATATATATGATCGAGTCAAGGAAGAAATAGGCTGATTGTTGGAGGCTGGTTTTATTAGGCCATGTAGATATGCTGAATGGGTTTCTAACATTGTTCTGGTTGAGAAGAAAAATACTAGTAAATTGAGAGTGTGCATTGACTTTATAGATCTAAATAAAGCCACTCCTAAAGATGAATATCCTATGCCTATAGCCGACATGTTGATTAATGATGCTTCAGGACATAGAGTAATTAGTTTTTTAGATAGTAATGCTGGTTACAATCAGATTTTTATGGCCGAAGAAGACATGTCTAAAACGGCTTTTCGATGTCCCGGTTTTGTTGGTTTGTTTGAGTGGGTTGTGATGACTTTTGGTTTAAAGAATGCTGGTGCTACTTATCAAAGAGCCATGAATTTAATTTTTCATGATCTACTTGGTATTGTCCTAGAGGTGTACATTGATGATATAGTAGTTAAATCGGATAGTATGGATCATCACTTAGCCGATTTATGTCTAGCCTTTGAACGGATGCGTCGGTATGGTTTGAAAATGAACCCACTCAAATGTGCTTTTGGTGTTTCGGCTGCCAAGTTTTTAGGATTTATAATACATGAGAGAGGCGTAGAAATAGACCCCACCAAGATAGAAGCTATAAAGAAAGTGAAAGCGCCACAATGTAAAAGGGATATGCAAAAGTTTCTAGGCAAGGTAAATTATTTGAGGAGATTTATACCTAATTTGTCTGGTAAAATCAGCGCATTTACTCCCATACTTCGGTTAAAGAAAGAGACCGAATTTACTTGGGGGGCAGAACAACAGCAAGCTTTTAAAGACATTAAAGGGTATTTGTCTACACCTCCCGTGTTAAGGGTGCCCAAAGATGGAATGCCATTTCGACTTTATGTGCTGCACAAGAAAATATCATCGGTGCTGTTTTGACACAAGTAATGGACGGCAAGGAATATGCTATTACTTACTTGAGTAGACGCCTGCTAGGAGCTGAGACAAGGTATGCATTTGTTGAGAAATTATGTTTATCCTTGTATTATGCTTGTTCCAAGTTGAGGCATTATTTGTTGTCTAGCACTTGTGTTATTGCCTGTCAAACCGATGTCATTAAGTACATGCTACAGCAACCAATTTTTAGTGGTAGGATTGGAAAATGGGCTTATGCATTAATAGAATATGATTTGGCTTATGAATCTTTGAAGTCTATGAAAGGCCAAATTATAGTTGATTTCATTGTGGATCATAGGATTGATAGTGACATAGAGCTGGTTAATTATGTGTCTCTACGCCCATGGAAATTATATTTTGATGGCTCGGTTTGTAAAGAGGGATAAGGTGTTGGCATTGTGCTGATTTCACCTAGAGATGTCACTTTTGAAGCATCAGTTCGTTTAGAATACTTTTGTACCAACAATCAGGCCAAGTATGAAGCTCTCCTGTTAGGATTGCAAATTTTAGAGTCCACGGGTGTGAAGAATGTAGAGGCATTTGGTGATTCACTGTTGGTGGTGCAGCAGATTTCTAAGGTGTATCAATGCTTTGATGGATCACTAAATAGCTATTTGGAAAGATGCTTGGATATCATAGCAACTCTGAATGATTTCACTATTAGTCATATATCTAGAGAAGAGAATGTTAGAGCAAATGACCTAGCACAACAAGCTTCTGGTTATCAAGTTAAAAGGGGTAAATTGTTCATGATAGAAAAACCGATGTTAGAAGTTGCTACAGTCTGCATGGCCGAACAACATGTTGGTGGTTCGGATATTTTGGAAACATCAGGTGTTGCGGAGCCTAATGACCGGAGAAGGCCCTAATTAGTTATTTGACAAACCACGTCGATCTGTTGATAGAAAGCTTCACGACAAGCATTAAAATATACGCTGTTTGATGGAGAGTTGTATCGCCGAACCATAGATGGGTTACTTTTAAAATGCTTAGGTTCAGATCAATCTAAAGCTGCTATAGGTGAAGTGCATGAAGGTATATGTGGTACACATCAGTCGGCTCATAAAATGAAATGGTTGTTGAGAAGAGTTGGTTTCTACTGGCCGACTATGTTAGAAGACTGTTTTAGATATTACAAAGGGTGTGTCATGCCAAAAATTTGGTGATGTGCAATTGGCGCCTGCTGCTATGTTGCATCCTATAATTAAACCATGGCCGTTCCGTGGATGGGGTTTAGATTTCATCTGCCAAATACACCCTGCATCTTCTAAAGGTCATCATTTTGTTTTAGTAGCTACTGATTATTTCACCAAGTGGACAGAGGCTGTTCCTCTTAGAAACATGACTCATAAAGAGGTAATTAGTTTTATTTTGGAGCATATCATTTATAGATTCGGTATACCACAAACTTTGACTACTGATCAAGGTTCATCTTTTGTGCCTCACTAAGTACAAGAGTTTGCCGAATCGCATGGAATCAAGCTCCTTAATTCCTCGCCTTATTATGCTCAGGCCAATGGTCAGGCCGAGTCAAGTAATAAGACTTTAATTAGGCTTATCAAGAAAAAGATAGAGGAACATCCTAAGAGGTGGCATGAGGTGCTATCTGAAGCATTATGGGCTCATCGTATATCTAAACATAGTGCTACGAAGGTAACACCGTTTGAATTAGTGTATGGGTAGGAAGCTGTTTTGCCTGTTGAGGTATATTTGAATGCTTCTAGGGAGGCTAGGCAAAATGAATTGTCGGCTAAAGTTTATCATAATCTGATGATGGACAGAGTAGATGAAGTTGCAGATGAGAGATTAAAAGCTTTGAGAGAAATTGAGAAAGATAAAATAAGGGTAGCCAAGGCCTACAATAAGAAAGTGAAGAAAAAATCGTTTCAGATAGGAGACTTAGTTTGGAAGACGATTTTGCCTGTTGGACACAAGGATAATAAGTTTGGGAAGTGGTCTCCAAATTGGGAAGGTCCATATAAAGTTGTAGAGATTGTCCCTGGAAATTCATATATAGTGCAAAATTTGCAGGGAGATAGGTTGCATAAAACTCTTAATGGCAAATATTTGAAGAAATACTATCCAAGTGTTTGGCAAAATGCTTGAGAAGCGCATGGCCGATGAGCTGTTGATCATCGTCCTAAGAAATATACATATGGCCGATGTTTGATCATCATCCTAAGGAATAATTGAAGATATTTTTGTGGTAAACGTATTTGTTTACCAAAAAACAGGGGGGCATGTGTTGATGACAAGATTTAGCATCTTTAAAAAGGGGTTTAAAGACCTCTCGGGAGGTTCCGATTTTCAACGCCGTACGACCGATGTGTTCCTGGTAGTAGTATCGTATGCTGTTTGGATCGCATTTGGTTTTTGTTGAAGTCATAGTTTTCAACAAGTAATAGCCAAATCGATAGTACCAGCAAGATAAGAGCGGAACTACCTCTCAGCGGTACTACTACAATAATGCAGCGGTACTACCACTAAGAGGTATTACCGCAATAATGCAGCGGTACTACCACTCAGAGGTATTACCGCAATAATGCAGCGGTACTACCGCAAGACGTTTGATCTGAGTAGATTCTTGATGACATCCAATTAAAAAAGGACGGTCCAGATCATTGTGAACGTTCGGACCGTCCGAGCGTAAAGGGACTTATGAAGCGTCCGATTGAAATCCAACGGCCCAAAGGCAGGTGAACGTTCGGACCGTCCGAACGTAAAGAGACTTGTGAAGCTTTCGATTGGCCATTTCAATCTGGACCATCCACATGGCAAAACACGAGTTTTTGAGGTCTTTTGAAGCATTTCAGTAACGCGGTAGTTCCGCAATATGAAGCAGTACTACCGCTCAAAGGTAATACCGCATGTTTAATTGTGGTAATACCATTTTCTTGGATCTACTGCTGAGTGGTACTACTGCACATATGCAAAGGTACTACCGTAGGTCACTTGATTTGAGATGGATTCTTGATGACGTCCGATTGAGATCGAATGGTCCAAATTATTGTGAATGTTCGGACCATCCGAATGTAAAGGGATTTGTAAAGCGTCCAATTGAAATCTAACGGCTTAAAAGTAGGTGAACGTTCGGACCGTTCTAAAGTAAAGGGGCTTGTGAAGCGTTCGATTGGCCATTTCAATCTGGGCCATCCACGTGGCAAGGCATGTATCTCTGAAGCTTTGGAAACTTTTCCGTGGAGCGGTAGTTCCGCGATGTGAAGCGGTATTACCGCACAAAGGAAGTACTAGAAGTTTTGCGGCGGTAATACCGTGATTCATTCAAGAATTTCGCGAAGACTTCAAGACAACCAGCTGCTATTGGAGCGGTACGACCGGATTGTTTAGTGCGGTATTACCGCATTACGGTCGTTCCGGCCGTTACTTGGTGGAACTACCGCGTTTCGTTTGAGTTGTTTTCGGGACCTCCCGTGCGGATCTCTAGCGAGGATTTCTTCAAGACCTTCTGTAAAGAATTGTTATATGGAAAACTTGCGTATTTAAATTAGGGAAAGTATGTCAAGAATAGAAGGTTTAGAAGTTGTAACCGAATCATATCTTGATCGGATTAGGAGTTCTAGGCTCTTACGGCTGAGACCTGCCGCCCTTTAAAAGGGTTGAGGCCAATTGTAAAAGATATCAACCAATCGATCAAATACCAATGGCATCTACTTTTATTCATAGTTCCTCATAGTCCCATGCCTTTCCAATCCCTTTTGCTTCCTGTCCGGCAAGATCAACCCGTGCAAACACCGCCGCGCTTCACCATGACTAGCTCCGCCTAGGCGTTGCGTGTTGGTGACGTGATTCGGAGCACCTCATTGTTGCCGTGATCGTCATGTTGTGCGCGATACCGTTTTTACGCGCAACAGAGGGTGGGTTTGAGTTTGCAGGCCACTGAAAAGACCCACCCCCTCGCTGAAGCTCCTCTTCTAGTCACCACCAGAAGCAATAGAACTACCAGAACTCTACAGCCCCTTAGTGCGCTGCATCTCCAACTCCATACCCCTAGATTTCTCAACAACCGATCTAAATTCACGGAGTGGTGTGGCTCCGAGAAGATGGCGGTACTTAGGATTGAGGCTCTGATGGAACCTCTTGGTCTTGAAAATATCATCATTGGCCACTGAAGGTACAAAGTGGAACAAGTTGTTGAACTCTACCTCATACTCAGCCACAGTCCTCTTCCCTTGAACGAAAGTGGACAAGGTAACCTCCATCTTCTCCAGGAAAGAATCCGGGCAGAACTTCACCTTGAACTGCTTGAAGAAGATCTCCAAAGAGACAGGACCATGAGCAACGGTCCTAGAAGATAGAATCCCATCCCACCAGATGTCCACTTGGTCCTTTAGCTGAAAGGCCACAAAGCGAGCCTACTGGTGTGAGGTCAACTCCAGAGCTCTAAACTACTTTCCATGTAGCATACCAGTCCACCACTTGGACCAGTGTGCCAAATCCGTGGAACGCATCCAACCTCAATTTCATCCACTCAAGAAGACTCATCCGCACCTCAGGTGCGGCTGGAGGCACAATAGGGGCAACAACAGATGCTGTGGTCACAATGACTGCCGGCACCTATTGACAAAGCACATAGATCTCTCCCGCAAGCTCTCAACGATGTCGGGGTTCCTTCTTCACCCCCGACCACATGTGGGTTGGCAGCATCCGGTAGGTTAGCACCAACCTCCTATTCAGAACTGCTTTCCTCATCAACAAACTCAACAGCCTCAGGCGGCGGCTCCACCGGACCATACCGACGACCATGACCATGACCTCCTTCATGGACTCCATGACCACAACCTCTACCTCTCGTCACAACTTTTCACCACAAAAAACCATACATACAATATGGCATAGCGGAAACATAATTGCAGTGATTAACCAATTCCCATCCTACTGTGCACAAATGTGTCAAATTTGAAGTTATTTAACCACCCTAAGTCAAGTTCCAGGAATTAATTAACCAATAAAATTTTAGTTAAGCTAACCAATCCTAGAGCAAGTTTTAGCATATTAAATTAACCTAAGTTATCAAACTATTCACCACAGACCTAAAGTCTGCTCTGATACCAACTGTAACACCCTGGTCCAACACTGAGCTTAGAATGTCACCTAAACCATTCTAAGTCAATTTAAACCTTAATTAACAATAATTTCAGCAAAGTATGCATGGAATAAAACCCCTCAACGGGCCACAAAACAACAACTTAGCAACATAGATGCATAAAGGATAAACTTTCACAGCTTGGTCACACGTGCTAAGAACACTCAGATCACACGCACCTGAGAAACACGCGAGACACATGCGCTCAAGAAAAGCTCGGGATACACGCACCTGAGAAACGTTGGAACCATTCTCCCGGCACATAAGATGGCAACAAGTAATAAAAATAATCAAACTAATAATAAATCAATCAAACTTCCAATCATTAAATAGGGAATTTTCTAAACACCAATTAGGAAATTAAAATCATTTGATAAATAATAAAAGTAATAATAATAAAAATAGTCAACTAAGTTCCATGAGACAAGTCATTATGCCAGCAGTTGCCCACAAAGGCAAGCCCGACACCAATTTCTTTCAACTTGGGAGCTACACCAGCCAAGACTTCTATGCAAGTAGCAGGATGATGAATACCTCAAACCCCAAGTGAAGCCACTAGGACTCCACCACCTTCAGCAAGAGGGAGACTGAATCATGTCACTACAAAGGAGGTTCAATCAGTTCAGAACGTTGTTCCGAGTAAGTCTCCAGTCAACCCAGCATTCATTGCAAGCTTGGTCTCACTTAGAAGAGAAAGCCACTTGGAGGAATGAGCAAAAATTGAGTTTTGATCCTATTCTTTAATCAGCCCGAATCTCAAGGACAAGATTCTGTTTAGGGGGGGTGGATTTGTAATATCTCAAAATTTGGAGTTCTTTTGATGCCTTTAAAAATAAAAAAAACCATTTGAATTTTCTTTGTTAAGTTAAAGCATAATTTGAATTTTCAGAAATTAAAATCATTTAATGCGAATAATGTAAACATAAATTAAATTGAAAATCATTTTATTTGATTTCCTTGGGTTCCAAAGTATTTTCTTGAATTTTTGGAGTTTATTTGCTATTTCTTTTAGCTTGGTTTTATTTAATCTCTTTTTCTAAAAATTAGAAATCCTTTAAATTTCCAATTTTCCTTTGGGCCCAATCCTTTTATTTCTGGCCCATCTTCCTCCCCTGCCCCCACCAATCCATTTCTATTTTTGTCCCACCTCCCCTAGCCTAGTTTATACGCTACCATGCGTCATGCCCGCGTCGCACGTCTCGCTCGAGCCACTAACGTGTAGGACCTAGTTGTTAGTAGCATCCGCGTCCACGCCGTTCCCATCTCCGTCTCTGACAAGGCTTCATCATCGTGTCCAGGAGGAAGTCCTGGTCGTAGCCTTTATAACCTCACCGCGCCCCTTGTTTTTTTGCATCCCGAGTCGTGCCGCACCTCATAGCCCTAGCTGTCGCCCTCAAAGTCGTCACTAAGTCGCCAGTAACGAAGATTCAAGTCATCATCATTGTCATCAATTTCCGCCATCACTAGTGGACCTCAAGCTTCGTCTTTGCCGCCGTTTGGGTTGCGTCATCCTGATCTGCATTGTCCTCCTCTTCGTTTCGTTAGAGTGTAGTCAGAACCCCGACTTCACGAAAGAGCGTAGCACTGCCACGGCTCAACTCTCGCTGTTGGTCATCTCTGTCATCCTCTCATCTCGGTGCAAGTCCTGGTGAGTTCATTGTCATGCCCTCATTCTTTTGTGCCCCTCCGTGTCCCCTGAGTCGCTGCCATTTTCTAATCTATTGTCACAGGAGTTGCACCGCCACTCGCCGTCGACCTTCGGTCACCATGCGCTATCGCCGTCTTTGTGATGCACATCAGCCACTAGGTCAGTAGCCACCTCAACACCCCGTGCTTGCGTGTCTACCACCTCAGCCCTAGCCGCCCGCATGGATGCCTGCATCATCCCGAACCCAAGCCCTAGCATGTGGACTTAGTTCATCGTGAGCTGTGTCTCTACCAAGTCAGTCCCACCTATTAGTTCCTATTATGTGGACTAGGTGCACCATGCGTCGTAACCCATCTTCTGTAGACTTGGTCTATAGACCACAGGCCAACCTTTTAGTGATTAAATTTCTTTTCCTTTAGAAATTTAATTCCAGGCGAAATCCTTTTTCTCTTGCTGACATCATGCTGAGGCAGTAATCCGAAATTCCCTTTAGAAAGAAAATTCCAAAATAGTGTTTTCTCTATCCTTTTCTTAGATTTAAATTCTTCTAAGAGACTGTTCTCCTTTGTCCGAATTCTGATTCAGTCTGTTCAAGTTCATAAATTCATATAAAATAGAGCTCTTTCTTTTAGAGTTGGTTTAGGATTTTATTTGATTTGATTTTAGATTTATTTGTGTTTCTTTCATTGTCTCTCTCTCTCATTTAGACGACGTTTTTTAAGGAGCAGGAGCAGGAGCAAGATTTGAAGACCAAAGTGTGATAATTGAGTAGGGCCAAGGCAAGTCATAGTTCTTTGATCATATTGAACCTATGTTTTCAAAAGTATATTGTTTTATACCAAATTGCATGCTACTGTTATATCAACTTCTTTTGGGAGTAGTTAATCACCTATTTGTTATTATGCCGCCATTGATTATTTGAATACCATGAATCCTTTGTCACCATAGGATGGTCATTACTAGTTAGATATATTTATATCACCAACATGGGTTATCATAGAAAATCTTAGTCATGCTTATTATACGATGAGCTCATGTCACATGTTCAATGATGATAATTTGACTTAATGATATATGGAATTGTGGTGCGATGCCACTGTTGTGCAACTAGTGGTGGGATTTTGTTGTTGTGCAAGTTGTGGTGCGTTGCCACTGTTATACAATTGTGTGCCACGGTAGGGATTGTCATTGGTTTGGTTACACAAAATGGTTTTCGCTCAGGCGAGTGATCATGCAATAAAGATGGTGCTGTTTGTACATTGGGATGAGGTAGTCTCACTGAGTATTTGTTAAGTACTTAATCTTGTGTGCCATTGAACTGGGCCATATTGTACAACCACATGTCTAGTAGGGGATGGACCTGGCTAATTAATTAGCAATGTCTCAACTTCAGTTATGTTGTGGTGGTGTGAGTTCTAGGATGGATGTATACTCACAATGGTGCAAAAGGGGGCCCTATTTGGTTGTGATGACTGTAACATCCCAACTGTATAAACAGGGTTTGTTCAAATATAATTATATGTGTAGAAATTAAAACTTTTTCTCACATCTTGAAAACCCCTAATCTCTCCTGTGATTCTAGTCCAAGAGTTGTGTAATCCAAAAGCACAAAGCTCTTGTTGACCAAAAGTCAAACTCCTTTTCCAATTATCTTAAATCTTGTGCCAAACATTTCGAAAATATTTTCCTTGGTCCTAAAACTGATGTGGGACCCTCTGAAAAATATCACAAGTTGTAAAACTTGTTTGATAAATTTTGGAGGTAAAACAAATCCTTGAACAACCTTCATGAATTTCCTGAGAAAAATGCATTGCATAATAACCTCTGGAAATTTTATGCAAGGTTAATCTCATTGTCAGCAAGCTCCAGTTAAAATTTCATCAAATTTGGAGTTCATTTGCTATCTCAAATAAATCCTCTTTTGTCTCAGCTTGTTTATTAATCTAAATAAACTGGTTTGACTTGGGCTTGAACCATGGCAAAGTCGGGTCCAACCCAACCGCCTCCTTAGCGCGTCCGACCTCCTATCCACCTTGATCAGTCGTGGCCGTTGGATTAACATCCAACCGTCACGACCTCCTCCGCGATCAATACCGCCAGACCTCCCACCTCATCGTCTTGGCATTTGGATCAAAAATCCATGGCCTCGACCTCCCATGAGCTCAAACCACCTTGACCTCCATTTTGTACTCACTTGAGGTCATAGCCGTTGGATTCAATCCTAAGGCCACGACCTCCTCTGCAAACCTTCTCTGCGAGGTCCTCCCACTTTGTTGAGGTCGTGGCCGCTGGATCGAGATCCAACGACCCACGACCTCCCTCAAAATCTAGCGCACCAAACCTCCCATCGTGAGGTCGTGGCAGTTAGATATAAATCTCACGCCATGACCTCCTCGCCTCTCATCGCCACTAGATCTTGATCGATGGCCATAACCTCTTGTCTTGTTGCAAGCAAGCTAAGACCTCCCTTTGGTTGTGCGCCCTTGGATTTAAATCCAAAGGCCATGACCTCCCCCATTTTTCTCTAAGTCACACGCAGCTTATGTCCTCCTCAGTGCGAGCCCTTGATGTAAATCCAAAGGCTAGGACCTCCTAACCCTTTATCCTTTAAGATCTGCGTTATGGAAATCGGAGGGCTACGACCTCCCTTTCCAAATCGTGTGGCTGGGACCTCCTCCCAGTCCTTTAAGCGTAGCGGTTCAAAAATCGCATCTGAGGGCCAGGACCTCCCTGAAGGCTTAACCAACGGTCATAAGGACCTCCCCTGTTCTTCTCCTTCCTCGGTCACGCATGCGTGCATCGAAAGCAATGATTTAATGCACGCCTTTGCTGTGTACCTTTAACAACTCTTTCTCGACCAAGACAAATGCAGTCGACTTTCCGCCTCTCACCGCTTAGCCTCGTCACCATGTCAACTTTACATCTTGTCCAAGCCCTAGATCGACCCATGGGCCAAGCTCACCATGAGCTTAACCCGTGGTTCACAACCTCCTGTGCCCTAGGTATAAAACCTCCCCCTCTGTTTCTTTGGCTTCCTTTGCACACCATTGTTCCCTTACTTGTACCCCTGTGCTTGTGAGCTCTAAACCACCGAAGCTCTCCTTGGCCGCCATTGCTGGAGCTTGAAGCTCCTCAGTGGACAAGGGTCCCTGGAGTTTCTCCTCCTTTTCTCTGAGCTTCTTTTGTGCCTTTCCCTCTGGGAGCAAGTCCTAACTTGATTAGTTTGGGCATTTTCAGAGGTGGACAAAGTGGAGCTTGAGTCGAGCTTTGGCCGTGGAGCACCTTTCCTCCCGGACCGGTCCTTCCTTCCTCGACCTCCTCAAAGACTCGGGACCTCCTGTACTCCTCCTGTTAGTCCCTTAGTTGCTTTGCACCGCGCATGTATGTCCGCATGAGCGCTTTGTTTGAGCACACGCTGAATGTCGCGCGAGCTTCATTCTCGCATTTCGGATTTTGGCCGTGCTTGCCTTCGTTGTCCTCTCGGCTCGCCGGCGTTCAAGGCCGCCGCCGTCGAGAGGAGGTCCATTGCGCGCATGGTTATTGCGGACCCAACAAGATACCATCGGTGTCGCCATGAGGTCTCAGACGCCGGCGATGACCACATCTTTGAGCTCGGGTCTTTGTCGGACAAGATCGGCGGCCGTTGTCGTTTTAGGACAAAGATCAACCGCGTTTAATCGCCAATCATTTGCTCAACCTCTTAATCATTAGCATGACTTTAATCTCGCCAGGCGCACATTTAAGACCTCCCGCGGACCTCTTTGTGTCTCGCGCATTTATTCCATGTCCGAGCGGCGTGCGCTGCTGGTCTGGGCGCCTGACCTCCTCCCAGAGATCTTGAGCGCCCAAGACCTCCCTTGAGTGATCGTGGCCGTCCGGACCTCCCCGGAGGTCTGTGGACGTTGGACCTCCACTTAGGACCTCCCGAGGTCATCTCACGCTCATGACCTCTCCGGGTAGATCTTGACCGTCAAGGTCCTCCCTCGGACGATCTGGACCATCAAAGTCCTCCTTGGAACATCTGGACCGTCCCAGACCTCCCTGTGAGGTCTCGACGATGTAGATCTTCCTCGGGAGATCTTGATAGTTTAGATCTTCCTTTGGAAGATCTCAACCGTTGAGGACCTCCCCCGCGTTGATCTGAGCCACTTATGTCCTCCCATGTCTTTGTGGGTTTTAGAAATTCCTGTGAAGTCTTAATTATAAGCTGAAATAAGGTATAACTTTAGAATTTCATATCTTTTTCGTTTTAAATCCAAATAAGGTCATTCAAATTTTGTTGGTTCTGGCTTGACCTGGGCTCCAATCAAAAAAATGGTTATGAGCCCAGTTCAGCTCCAGAACATGGTTTTGCAAATAGGTTTCAAAACTAGCTTTAAATGTACACTCAAATTGATGCTTAACTTGTAAAATACATAACAAATGCTCTGTAGATTATTTTTGAGTGAATCCAACTTTGTTGGTTTCCTCCATTAATGAACTCACTATGAAAATTAGTTTTGAGCTTGTTGCTGTTGTCAAAAAGAGTTCTGGTGCATTATAATTTTGTTCAAGTTCTTGTTTTTGAAAAATGGTAGAAGGTGCAATATAGCTCCAAATGAGATGAACTCAATTGTGTTATTCATCTCATGAGGTGCTGGTTTTACAGTAAAAATCTCAGCATCACTACTTTTCTAGAAAATGTTGCCTCATAATTAAATTAGTGAATAGTGCAGTTTGGTATTTTTAGGGCTGAGCAGGTTTGTTTTGCTCATAACTTTTGCATTAAGAATCCAAATCAATTGGTTCTTATTGCTAAATTCCCTCAAAGTCACCCTCTTGCTGCTGTAGAAAATTCAGAGTGTTTGGAGTTCGTTTGCTGTGCTGTCTTTGTCGTTTTCGTCGTTCTTATCGATTGTTTTCGTCTTTCCGATTAGGTGCCGACGAGTGGGTTGAACCCGTGAGTGATCCTCAGCAACAATTTGACCAGCAACAGCAAGGCAAGCAGTTTGATCATTTCCATCATTGTCCCATTACTTTAAAGCTTAATATTTTGGTTCACTTATATGTATGCATGCTACTTTGTGTTAAAATATCGCTAGCAATCCTATAGTTGCATAATCTGTAGGAATTGTTTATCCTCTACTACCCATGAGCCTAGGTTATTTGATGTGGTTTGAGCTCGTTGGATGAGCTCTTATCACTTAGTAGTTCACGTTAACATTGCTTAGCCATGCTTAGTTATCGGTAGTAATGGGCGATCATCGGCTTAGTCGATGGTCTTGATCACTCAAAACTGATTATTACTCCTATATGTCCAGCACTTGTGCTTTGATTAATTTGTAAAATCAAAAACTGAAAATAAAAGATTGATTTAGACTTGGGCATATTGGATGGATGGTGCGGTTTTTGGATGTGGTGGTATGCCTGAGTCAACAAGGACCGAATTCTTGCGCCATTGATCCAAGCAATTATGCGTACCAACCACGCGAGGGGCATATGGAACCCCTCTTGACTAAGTACTCTAGGAGGTGTTAATTATGAGCTGCTTTCGGTTGTGTGTTTTAAATGAAAACCGATATGTATAGTGTGGGAGGGGAACATTAGCTTCCGGCTAGGTCGTCTAATGTCTCTTTCTCCTCGTGGGTTGTGCGGCTCGTAATTAGCATTATCCTTTGGAAATGTCTCGTAGGACTTAGCCGTGCCAGCACACCTTCGGAAGTGTGCGTAAAGGAAAGGCGGTCTGGCATGTGGGTACAGTGGTACACCCTGCAGGGATAAAACTATTCGAATAGCCTCGTCCTAGGTTATGGACACGCTTGGTTAATTCCCGTAAGAATTAGACTACAACCTTTAATTAAAACTTGACATGGTTGGCATGAACGGGGAGTTCATGCTATTGTTGTGGTGACTATTGGGTTAGTCACTTCCAGGATTGTTGTTGTCATCTACTTATTCTTATTATCGTTGTCAAGCTTGATATTTGAATGCTAAAAACAGATTTGATAACTTGCCTTCAAATGTATTACCTTATTGCAAATAAATGTTGCTTTATGCTAAATGAGACATACAACCTCCACTTACATAAAGCTTGCATGTAGCATATGTTATAGGCCTGTTATCTTACACGTAAGTCTTGCGGAGTACTTTATGTACTCATCTGCCAGTGTTTGTGGCATTCTTGTGGCTTTTGTTGCAGAGGAAGGAGGTGAGTTCCAAGAGCCTCACTTTTGTGCTATGTGTTGCAGCTTCTTCGACGACTAGCTTGGCGGTCCGGTCAGATGCCTAGGGGTTAAGGCACACTGATTGGCTTTGTGTTATAGCCATCTTTATGGCACTTTTGCTTCCGCTGTTATCTTAGTAGTACTTGTTGGTATTTGGCCTGAAGGCCCCTCTTTTGTAATAATCTATCCTTTTTAATTTTAACTTCTGGTTTGTTGCTTATGTACTATGTGTTGTATGGAATTGATACATTCTTTTGTTGGGAGGTATGTATACTGCATTCTGGGAAGTATACATCTCTCGAGACCAGATTTATTTGGTTGATAATACTAGGGTCAATTGGATGACTAAGTATTATGAGCCTAATAAATCCGGGTGCTCACAATGACATTCAATGTTGAAACCTTAGTAAGTAGAACGGGTTGAGAAGGAGATTTGTAAAGGCCTTGTGATAATCACTTAGTTGCGCACCTATGGAAGTGTGTTAATGAATATTATAAGTTGATTTTTCTCTTGTGGGTCAAGCTGTACAACCTCTGTAGAGTGTAAAACTATTTAAACAGTTGTGTCCCCAGTTATGAACAATGCCTAGGGATTTCACATGATGTAGAGAGTTTTTACAAAAATGGTTGGAATGTGAATATGACATTACTTGGTGAATATGATGTTCACTAGGTGGATGAGATGTTTGCTTTGTGGTTTGGTTGGGAAGTGAATGGGAGATTCACTGGTTGTTTCAAAGTAATTGTTTACTCTATTTATTTATTATCTTTTCAATTACGCTTTACAATGTACTTATTGTATTTGCTATCACCACTTGCTTTCTACAAAAGAACCATTTGGCTATTCCATTGTTCAAGCCTTGCATGAATATTTATTGCATACTGTTCCCTATGATCTGCTTAGTACTTTATGTATTCACGACTTTAAACATTGTTGCTCAGTTGAAGAAGGTCAAGTTACTTAAAATTTCTATGAGGAGGAGTCATTTGAAGACTTTGCGAACTAGGATACGCTCCCCACTCGATTGCCTGTGGGTATGTCAAATCGCCACCACAAGTTTCTTTTTCCGCTACAAGAGTTTATTTTGTTTTCTAAGCTCTACGTGGCAAGTAAAGTAAACATTGACCATAAGATCCAGTTATTATTATTTATTACTACTTTGCTACCTTTTTAGTTAAATCGTTGAATTAATGATATTTCATCGATGCGTCACTGTGTGAACTAGCTACTGATCATGTGACTAGTTCAGAACACACAGAGAGTTTTAGATGTGTTAATCCGGTTCTCGACATCATATGCATCTCAATCAGCTAATACCGGTAGAGTGGAGTGATCACCCGTCGATGAACTACTATATCCTTCACTCCCATGAAGTCCCCACCGAAGTAGGTTTTTATCTAAAGCTCTTCAGAATAATCATGTAACAGGAATCACCGATCTCACCGGAATAGTTACATGACAACACTCATCGCCCTGGCTCGTGCAATCCTATCATGATGAATGCAAATGATGCAACATCTTTTCTATTATCCATTAACACAATTCAATTATCATCATTACCATGTCATTATCATATCATGTCATATCATCAACATATTAGGTCGTCAATGTCATTATATCGACAACATCATTATTTCATGACATTTAAATAAGCATAAGTAAAGCATAAATAAATGACATATCAATTCAATTGTAAAGACAAGAGCCGACAAACCGATGTCTACTGCTCTACTGTACAGTTACCTTTTATCCATGAAAGTCAGAACGATGCAAATACGGCACTGAACTCGAAGATCAATAATACATCTCAAAACATGCCACAACAGTGCACAAAAATCAATTAACTCAACATCGCTCCTACGCGCAAACCCGACACATCTATTCGCACTTTCACCGAACAACATACTCGCTGGCCTAGTGATCAAACACCCATAAATTTTACTTCTGGACTCCAAATATTGCAAAATTTACATTTTCTGGAATCTAGACAAAATATCATAAGATTTCCTAATCACGCAAATTTTCTGATTATGCCGTCTAGTTCCCCGTTTTCAACCCTGATGGTTATTCTGCAACTTCACAAAGCAATCGACTTCACAATTTTATAACTATTTTTCTACAACCTGGGAAATAGCAAACCATAACACTTCTGGAAACTACAAAGAATTATCTAGCTAACCCTAGTTATGACCACAATTTAATTCTACCATCTATTGCATGTAATAAAGCAATATACACGACCGCTGTTAACGACAACTGAAATCTAGACATCAGTACTCCCAAGGCCATAACTTTTCAACCACTTATCCAAATCTGTTGATCGTGTACTCTCTAGAAAGCTTATGAAATTATCTACTACTTTCTTAATATGGCAAAGTCATGAATATGAACAGAGATACCCCAAAACTCCCTCGAATAGGTTAGCAGTACAGTTAACTGAACTAGGGCATCCCAAAAACATTTGCGTGAAAGGCATTTAAGGCAAGGAGGAGGGGTGGCGTAGGTAGGGAGTAGTGGCGCGGCAAGGCAGGGTAGCCGGGGGGGGAGGTGGGATTGTGGAGCGACTAGGGTAGGCAGCCGCCCTCCTTGCCTTCTTATGTTGGCATCGGGCCCACATGCCTGGCTGAGTCCACCTTGAATTCGGTTAGGGGGATGGGTCTGGGGCCTTGGCCCACCCACTCTCCCCCTCTTCCACCTATTGATCCTAATCCTAATTCCAAAATCTGAAATCTAATTCTTTTAACCCAATTTCTTTTAATTAAAAATGGAATATTACATGATTAGCTCTGGGCTACAGGACATCACGCTTGGATGACATTTGCTATAACACACTACAAAATCATTATTTGATTGGTGCACATTGCAAAATTATGCGGATTTGTCGGAACACACTTTGTCCATTACAATATGATTTTTTTTTTCAACTCGATAGAGCGAAACAACCTCCATGCCCCTTGGTTCTTCCATTTTGCACATTTCCGGACGCCCCTCTCCTCGTTTTCTAACAATGTGGAAGAAAGGCTTTATGAATGTCACGTGTCTTCCCCATGCCACATGAGTGATCTCTTCCCTCCCTGTCAGCCTGCTCATGCCGGTTTTACTGTGACATTAGGAGAAACGACTTAAGTGAGACCTTACACAAGTTTATGGGCCCGCCAAATGTATATGAAAGATCAGGGACCTAACTGAAATTTTTCTAAAAGTTTAGAGACCTATGATACAATTTTCTCTATTGGATTTGTCCTAGCAATAAGACGAAGGCTTCTCGTTTGAGCCACTGGGAAGTGTACCACTAGGATCAGAGCCTAACTATCAAACCAATTAGTACTCTATTTGAGAAGTTAAGCCTAGTGGCAGTCTCGTACTAAGGCTGCTCTCAATAGGCAGTATCTTAGTGCAGTTTCTTTAGTGTATGAGGAGAGTTATGATACTATCTTTCCAATACATGATTTCTTATGGTGTAGTATCTTAGGCTATTTCATTTAATTACATGCATGATGTTTACTAGTATTTGAGCATTATGGCCTATTTGTGGTATGTATTAAAGCAATACATGTTTGTTGACACACACAAACGTAAATACACGGGATCGATCACAATAAATTTTATGAGTTGGATTTTGAGACCGAACCGATATCCAGATTAGATACTAGAGTACCCTCTCTCTTCATTAACTATGGTGCCACATCATCATTTTGCCTACATGACAGGCTTAAGATACCACCTGTGGAGCATCGAGCGACCTAAATTCCTAGAAAGGTCATTGGAGTATAAGCCAAATTTAAAACTCGATAAGATATACCTTTGAAGCGGTAGGTCATTGTCATTAGGATAAAGACGGAAAAAGAACAAATGAATTATTAAGCATATCTAGTTGGTGATTAAGTTGTCCTTATCGCGACTAACCATTGAAAAAGATCAATATTTACCTCCGAGCCCCGAGTCCCGACACGCGGGCTATACCTGAAGCAAGCTTTTGAAATTTAAAACTCGGCGACGCATATACCTTTGAAGCAGCTGGCTGCTATCATTAGGATAAGAACCAAAAAGAACAAATGAATTGTTAGGTCATGTACAATGGGCTTACATCAGCTGTCTATAGCCTCTACCACATAGAATTTAAGCTGATGTAGATGAAAGAGAATAAAAAGAGAGAAATATGCTGTCTACAATCCTGTAGCCGACTGTATCAGTAGAACCAAGGAAAGCATTAAAAGATTGTGTATTTTCTATAATTCTATAGCCAATCGTATCACCACAACCTATTGTATGAGCTGTCTTTAATGTTGTCTACAGGTGACATATAGAGTTGCTATAGACAGTAGCTATTTGCACCATTGTACGTGCCCTTAGGCGTATCTAGTTGGTGTTTAAGTTGTCCTTGTCGTGACTAACCATAGAAAAAGATCAATATTTACCCCTGGGTCCCCAGTCCTAACACGCGGGGCTATACCTGAAGCAAGCGCTTGAAATTTAAAACTCGGCGGTGCATATACCTTTGAAGCAGCTGGCTACTGTCATTAGGATAAGGACGGAAAAGAACAAATGAATTATTAGGCGTATCTAGTTGGTGATTAAGTTGTCCTTGTCGCGACTAACTATAGAAAAAGATCAATATTTACCCCCCGAGTCCCAAGTCCCGACACGTGGGGCTATACCTGAAGCAAGCACTTGAAATTTAAAACTCGGCGATGCATATACCTTTGAAGCAGCTGGCACCTGTCATTAGGATACAGACGGAAAAGAACAAATGAATTATTAGGTCATGTACAATGGGCTTACATTAGTTATATATAGCCTCTGTCACATAGAATTTAAGTTAATGTGGATGAAAGAGAATAAAGAGAGAGAAATGTGATGTCTATAATCTTGTAGCCGACTGTATCACCAGAACCAAGGAAAACATTAAAAGATTGTGTGTTGTCTATAATCCTGTAGCCGACTGTATCGCCACAACATATTGTATGAGCTATCTTTAGTACTTTCTGCAGGTGACGTGGAGAGTTGCTATAGACAGTAGCTATCTGTACCATTGTACATGCTCTTAGGCATATCTAGTTGGTGATTAAGTTGTCCTTGTCGTGACTAACCATAGAAAAAGATCAATATTTACCCTCGAGTCCCGAGTACCGGCACACGAGGGGCTATACCTGAAGCAAGTGCTTGAAATTTAAAACTCGGCGGCACATATACCATTGAAGCAGCTGGCTGCTGACATTAGGATAAGGACGGAAAAGAACAAATGAATTATTGGGTCATGTAGAATGGGCTTACATCAGCTGTCTATAGTCTCTGCCACATAGAATTTAAGCTGATGTAGATGAAAGAGAATAAAGAGAGAGAAATGTGTTCTCTACAATTTTGTAGCCGACTGTATCACCAGAACCAAAGAAAGCTTTAAAAGATTGTGTGTTGTCTATAATTCTATAGCCGATTGGATCACCACAACCCATTGTATGAGCTGTGTTTAGTGCTTTCTACATGTGACATTTAGAGTTGCTATAGGCAACAACTGTTTGTACCATTGTAAATGCCCTTAGGCGTATCTAGTTGGTGATTAAGTTGTCCTTGTCGCGACTAACCATAGAAAAAGATCAATATTTATCCCCAGGTCTCGAGTCCCGACATGCATGGCTATACCTGAAGCAAGCGCTTGAAATTTAAAACTCGGCGGCGCATATACCTTTGAAGCAGCTGGCTGCTGTCATTATGATAAGGACGGAAAAGAACAAATGAATTATTAGGCGTATCTAGTTGGTGATTAAGTTGTCCTTGTCGCGACTAACTATAGAAAAATATCAATATTTACCCCCGAGTCCCAAGTCCCGACACGCGGGGCTATACCTGAAGCAAGCGCTTGAAATTTAAAACTCGGCGACGCATATACCTTTGAAGCAGCTGGCTGCTGTCATTAGGATAAGGGCGGAAAAGAACAAATGAATTATTAGGTCATGTACAATGTGCTTACATCAGTTATATATAGCTTCTGTCACATCGAATTTAAGCTGATGTGGATGAAAGAGAATAAAGAGAGAGAAATGTGATGTCTATAATCCTATAGCCGACTGTATCACCGGAACCAAGGAAAGCATTAAAAGATTGTGTGTTGTCTATAATCATGTAGCCGACTGTATCACCACAACACATTGTATGAGCTGTCTTTAGTGCTATCTACTGGTGACGTAGAGTGTTACTATAGACAGTAGCTGTTTGTACCATTGTACGTGCCCTTAGGCGTATCTAGTTGGTGATTAAGTTGTCGTTGTCATGACTAACTATAGAGAAAGATCAATATTTACCCCCGGGTCCCCAGTCCCGACACGCGGTGCTATACCTGAAGCAAGCGCTTGAAATTTAAGACTCGGTGGCGCCTATACCTTTGAAGCAGCTGGCTGCTGTCATTAGGATAAGGACGGAAATGAACAAATGAATTATTAGGCGTATCTAATTGGTGATTAAGTTGTCCTTGTCGCCACTAACCATGGAAAGAGATCAGTATTTACCCCAAGTCCCGAGTCCCGACACGCGGGGCTATCTATACCTAAGCGAGCGCTTTCGTCGACACGCCATGCATGCGTCTCTTTTCCAGATGCAAATCCTCTAGCTATGCATCGCAACATGACATTTAGCACTTTGTGGCCGTTCGATCCAGCATCGGGTAGATCGAATCGAGGTGGATGAGATGCTTTCAATTTCTCCCAAGAACGTTCAAAGCCCTCAATTTCTTGCTTGATTTGATCGGACGGTCCATGTCAACATGCCTTCGGTGCATGTCTTTATGGAGTAAATGCAGAACATCTGAAGATAAGCATCCCTCTGTGGCTATGTGTAATAGTGTGGTTTAATTATTGGACGTTCAAGTGGCCAATGACTGAATTAGTGTATGCCACACGACCACGTACGGATGGGAGCTTCAAATAGTGCTACAGTTACATTACGAAGCTCCAGGGCATTCAAATGTGTCACACAGACCACATGAAGAGTGACCATTCTATTCACGGGCTAGTGTGCGTAAAGAGTATTGGGCCGACTGGGCATGTAATAGGCTAGTAGTCCATTCTATTGGAACCAGGCACTACAAGTGCTGAAACCGAATCTTGTAAAAGATCATAGAAAGAAATACAATGTCTTCTAATCCCTAACTCTTGCTTTTATCTGTTCTTCCACAAATCCCCAACTCCGCCTCAATTTCATCGTCTACGACCTCGATCCTGCTGAGTGCTGCCAAAATAGGACTCGGATCGTGACATTGAAGGGGCAACCGACGCTCACTGTGAGTATGGTGGCAGCGGAAGACAAGATGTCCACTCTGAAAACCGACGTTAAGGCGATCTTGGCATTGGTCACCGGGGTAGACAAGCAGATGAAGCATGCTGAAGCATGGAGGCCGACTGTCGACCTCACGCTAACAGGCCTGCGGCAGACGATGGAGGAACTTTGTGCGCGTGTCAATTATCTGGAGACGACACCAATGAATCCACCTCGCCTAGTGATGCCTCGGCCCGACGGGCACCGCTATGAGAAACAACACCAGGGTGATGTCTCAAGGGGATTCAACGCTCCTGGACAAGCCCTAGTCAAGGGTGAGTCATTGAATCCTAATCCTCCTGTGTTGTTTGATTTCAATACTAGTGGGAGTAGGGAAACAAAGGACAGTTGTACTATAATCCCCATCTGATGAGGACATGACCCCTATGGATACAACCATATTTGCTATGCTTACTGTTCCAATTACAAGAGCTCGTACGCTTCACTTAAATTATCAAGTGAGCTCATTTATAGGAGTGCCTTTATATTACATGAACTATATGATATTGCCTAATAAATATGTTGTTATTTTCAGGATTAAAAGACAGAGAATAGTTGATTTGCAAGAGTTCGAGCTGGACCTATTTTGGAATCCAATTCGGCCTTCGGAGACAGCACCGACTTCAAATGTGCATAACTTTCAAATACTGAGTCTGTTTGAGGTCCACGAGTACTTGATGGAAAGCTTATCTCGTCCTCTTTCCAACGGATCTAGCCTCACCTCCAAATTCCTTCTGTATGCACCGCAATCATCAAAAGAAGATGATGTGTCACCTGTTCGGGACAAATTGGGTTTTGTAATGATTGGGCCCAAGTGAAGGAACCACCGTAGGCGGCCCATACTGTTCATACATCACTATTCATGTATGAACAGTGCCATAAATAGTACCAACCCCTATTTTCTTAGCTATGTGCGGCTCCCCCTCCCCTATTTAAGGAGGTTGCACCCCTCTAGTTTTCTTGGATTTTGTTTAGTTAAAAGTTAGTTTTATTGCAACTTCGTGTATTGGCTTGTGTCAACTAGACCAACCATAACACTGCTTCAAAATCCCAACTTCAATCAAATATTTCAATCATATTTGTAATTTCATATTGCTATTTATCTCGTTCTTGTGTGCTTCTTCGGTGTATGCAGGAATTGATCTTTGTGATCAGGTCATCTAGGTATTCGTGCACAGTTGATAACGACTTGTCGAGCAGTTCAGCGATTGTGTGGTTTTGGGCCTTACGAGTTTGTAGCCAGGATCGTAAGAGTTGAGCGACTACTACCGAATTTATCTTCTCATCGAAAGATCGGGTCAAATCAGGACCTCCGTGGTTCATCACCATCCACAGAGAGAATTCCATATACCTAAGGCTGAGTTCTCTAGAATCGAAGGGGAGCATCCTAGAATCTAGAAAGAGAAATGTGAGAAATATTTTAACATGTTCAATGTGCCAATCCATTTATAGGTGCCTTATGCTACATTACACTTCCAAGGGAATGTTGCCTTATGGTTGTAGACATTTGAGGCCCAGCATACTGTGGATAATTGGGTGGAGTTATGCATAGCTGTAGACAACAAGTTTGGGAGATACCTGTATCACAATTACATGAGAACACTATTGAATTTGAAACAACATGCTAGTGTCCTGGAATATCATGAGAAATTTCAAACAGTTATGCATAAGGTTCTAGTACACAATAGGAACTATGATGATGTTTTTTTGTTAATAAATTTCTAGATGGCTTGAAAAATGAGATTAGAGTAGCAATAATGCTGCACAAACCTAAAATAGTTGATGCTGCTTTATCATTGGCTTTGTTACAGGAGGAGTGGGAAACATCTGTTAAAAGGCCCCAATTGAAATTTGACACTAGAGACTTCCACAAATACAATGGCAGACCAATGCATCATTCAGGCAAGGGCATCTTGGGTGCTGCACCTGGAGATAACAAGGAGGCCAACAAACCAAAATGGGAAGACAAGTACAATAACTTGAAAGCCCTTAGAAGAGATAGAGGAGAGTGCTTCAAATGTGGAGAAAAGTTTGGTCCAAATCACAAATATCCCAAGAATATCCCCTTGCAAGTACTTGAGGAGTTACTGGAAATTCAGCAGTTGGAAAACACTGAGGAAGAAGGAAGTGACAATGATAGCAAAGAAGGTGAAGAGGAAGTACTGATGAGCATTTCATACTGTGCTGCAGCCGGTACTCAAGGCAAGAAGACTATAGGACTACAAGGATTGATCAGGAACCAAGAAATCTTGATTTTAGTTGACTCTAGCAACTCTAGTAATTTTATCAGTAACAAGTTGGTTCACAAACTTCAGTGTAGCACACAACCAATTCCTACGGTCCAAGTGACCATTGCCAATGGAGGCAAGTAGCATTGTGATCAAATAGTGTCCAATTTGGAGTGGTGGGTTCAAGGCTATACTTTCACAACAAGTGCAAGAATGCTACAGTTAGGCTGTTATGATATGATCCTAGGCCTGGAATGGCTGGTGGATCATAGTCCTATGTGGATACATTGGAGAAGTAAGACATTGAGCTTCATACATCAAGGAACACATATTTCTTTGACAGGCATCTCAGATCAAACTGAAGCTTGTGCAGAAATTTCAGCTAAAAAGCTCCAAGGATTGATCAACAATGGAGGCATGGTGAAGCTCATCCAGCTATGTCCAGTTTCTAAAGACCAAGATGCAGAAACAATACTTGCAGAGATCAAGCACAAATTAGAGCAAAATGCTGCAGTCTTTCAAGAACCCAAAGGGCTACCTCCACAAAGAGCTTTCGATCATAGTATTCCCATGTTGCCTGCTGTGAAGCTAGTATGCATTAGGCCCTATAGATATACACCTACTCAGAAGGATGAGATAGAAAGACAAGTTAAGGAAATGCTACAAAATGGTGTTGTCCAGGCTAGTACCAGCTCCTTTGCTTCTCCTATTCTGTTAATTAAAAAGAAAGATGACACCTGAAGATTTTGTGTGGATTACATGCACGTAAATGCAATGACAGTAAACAACAAATATCCACTACCAATTGTGGATGAGCTATTAGATGAATTGCATGGAGCTCAATGGTTTACTAAACTGGTCCTCAGATCTGGCTACCACCAAATCAGACAACTACCACAGGATGAACACAAAACTGCATTTAGAACCCATGATGGTCATTGGGAGTTCAGAGTTACGCCCTTTGGACTCACAAATGCCCCAGCCACATTTCAAGCAGCCATGAATACAATCTTTACTGCTCTGATTAGGAAGTGTGTTCTAGTCTTTATGGATGATATTCTAGTCTATAGCAAAAGCTCAGAAGAACATCAACACCATCTGCAAGCAGTATTTGATATTCTGCAAAAGAATCGCTTACTAGTTAAAAGGTTCAAGTGTTCTTTTGCACAAGCAAAACTGGAGTATTTAGGGCACATCATAAGTGCCGAAGGTGTGGCTACAGATCCGTCCATGATCAGGGCAGTCCAGAATTGGCCTATTCCCAAAATTGCAAAATAGCTAAGGGGATTTTTGGGACTGTCAGGCTACTATAGAAAGTTCATTCGACACTATTCCATTTTGAGCAAACCACTAACTGACCTATTGAAAAAGAACACTATTTATTTGGACCAGCACAGAACAAGCAGCATTTCAAGCAATCCAAGAAGCTTTGACAACATCTCCTGTTTTGGCCTTACCTAATTTTTCAAAAGAATTTGTGATAGAGACCGATGCTAGTGATAAAGGAGTAGGAGATGTCCTTATGCAGTAAAAACATCCAATTGCTTACATGAGCAAGGCATTGGGACCAAAACTGCAAGCCATGTCAACCTATGAAAAGGAGTGCTTAGCTATTCTCTTGGTTGTAGAAAAATGGAAGCCTTATCTTCAACATAGAGAGTTAACTATATGTACTGATCATAGAAGTCTAGTCCATTTGGGTGAACAGAAGATTACAAATTCAATGCAGCATAAAGCCTTTGTAAAGTTATTGGGGTTGCAATATAAGATTGTATACAAGAAGCGCCCAGACAATAAAGCAGTCGATGCCTTATCCAGACAAACTTCAGAAGATACTATGTGTGCTATATTAGTGAGTAAACCTAAGTGGCTTGAAATCATTTCTGAAGGCTACCAACAGGACCCTGATTCAAAACAGTTACTCACTGAGTTGAGTCTCACTGGACAGAATGATCAAGGGTTTTCATTACAAGATGGCATTATTAGATTCAAAGGCAGAATCTGGTCAGGCAATCATAAAGAAGCACATAATGCAGTGTTGTTGGCACTACATAATAGTGGGGTGGGAGGTCATAGTGGAGTTATTGCAACTTATCACAAGATCAAGTCCCTTTTTGGTTGGCCTGGCCTCAAGCAAGATGTGCAAAAATATGTAGCTACTTGTGAGGTATGTCTCAAGTCTAAACCTGAACACACCAAACTACCTGGGTTACTACAACCTCTTCCTATACCTGAAGTAGCTTGGAATGTCATTAGTTTGGATTTTATTGAAGGGTTGCCTAAGTCACAACAGTGGGATACTATCCTAGTAGTCATTGATAAATTCTCTAAATATGGCCATTTCATTCCCCTATCTCATCCTTATACTGCACTAACAGTAGCTCAAGCCTTTATCAATCACATTTATAAACTGCATGGGTTGCCTCAAGTCATTATTCTGACAGAGATAGAGTGTTCACTAGTAATTTGTGGAAGGAGTTGTTCTCATTAACAGATACTAAACTCAATATGAGCTCTTCTTATCACCCTCAAAACGATGGACAAACGGAGAGGTTGAATCAGTGTTTAGAAACATATTTGAGATGCATAGTGCATGCTTGCCCATCCAAATGGTCTAAGTGGTCATCTCAGGCTGAATTTTTGTACAATACAACATACCACTCTGCATTAGGAAAAACTCCTTTTGAAGTCATGTATTGTCATGCTCCGCGACATTTTGGGATCCTGAATGGCTCTCAGTGCTCTGTTCCTGAGCTAGACAAATGGCTCCAAGAAAGAACCCTTATGACTCAATTACTGCGACAACATTTGCTTAGAGCTCAACAGCATATGAAGCATCAACCTGACAAGAAAAGGGTTGAACATGAATTCAATGTTGGAGACTGGGTTTATCTAAAACTTCAACCATATGTTCAGATGTTAGTGGCCAAGTGATCTAACCAAAAGCTTAGTTTCAATTACTTTGAGCCATATTAGATTCTGGAGCGAGTAGGGAAGGTTGCTTATAAACTAAAGCTTCCAACTTCCAGTCAGATCCACACGGTTATTCATGTTTTGCAGTTGAACCAGGCACTAAAACCAGGTACATCTGTTAGCCCTGACCTGTCTTTAAATTGCATTGAATCTGGACATGATGTTTCTCCTAAGGCATTCTTGAGAACTCGCCTCTGTAAAGTGGGTAATGTTGTTTCTTTATGTGCATTGGTGCAATGGTCTCATCTGCCATCATAATGGACTACCTGGGAGAATGTCAATGATCTGGTTGCTCGATTTCTAGTCTTGGGACAAGCTGGTTTTCATCGGGAGGGGTATGTCACACGGACCACCTGAAGAGTGACCACTTTATTCATGGGCTGGTGTGCGTAAAGTGTATTGGGCCGACTAGGCCATGTAATAGGCTAGTAGTCCATTCTGTTGGAACCAGGCACTACAAGTGCTGAAACCGAATCTTGTAAAGGATCATCGAAAGAAATACAATGTCTTCTAAAACCTAACTCCTGCTTCTATTTGTTCTTCCACAAATCCCCAAATATGTCTCAATTTCATCGTCTACGACCTCGATCCTGCTGAGTGATGCCATAATAGGACTCAGATCGTGACAAAATGATTCTCGTGGTCCATCTATTAGACATACAGATGTTAGCTTCAAATAGTGCTACGGTAACATTACGAAGCTCAAGTGCCCTCAACTGATTCTCGTGGTCCATCTGTTAGTGTTTGTATTGCTTTTATGTTCATCAACTTTTGACTAATATGTTATTATGTTCTAGTATCAACTATCATTTTCATTGATTAACGAGTATGTAACTTTTTCATATAGCTCTCTATTCATGTTATGATGCTATTCTAAATTATATCCTATCTTATATCATTATGCGAGATACTTATAATTTATAGATCATCACATGTACTGACTGATGGTTATGTTTCACAAATAATATATACGAGATATCAAATCAATAATATGGACATATGTTAGAGAACATGATGTTGGATTGACCCCACCTTGAGACACTGTAGGAATAGTTATATTGTTAAGTGTCATCAGTTGGTCTCATACAACGTGTATATGAGATCCTTAGACCAGAGATCATCATGGTTTTCTACATGTGTAATAAGTTACATAGGGGGTTGCCAAACGTTACACCGTAACTAGGTAATCATAAAGATAGTTTTCAAGTTTACTACAAAGCACACAGAGGAATATGAGCATTCAAGTAAGAATTTGCCAATCCTATATAATGGGAGAGATATTCCTGGTCCCTCAATGTGGTTATACTAGGGAAGTGCATGCCCATGCGGAATTTGATTGAAGAGGTAACACAACTGAGTAATCGACTACAAGATCGAGTGAAGGATCTAGCTTATCATAGAATGACATGCAACTCGCCTTGAGTTCGATCTGGTATTGTAAGGCAAATGGATCAACATATGATCACAACATATAGGTTCGTCTGATATGATCTTTATGTGTAGTCGGATGTTGCTATGTCTTGCTAGGGATCACTACCGACTTGTGGGTCAAGAAATGTTTCTAGATTGCAACCGAGTATATAGGAACCTACAGTATCACATACTTAACAGATTGGAACAAACCAGTTCGGATAGGGATCCATTCCTGGCTTAATTTGGATAAGGATCCGAAGGGGCTCTATATAAGGGCAGGCGTCTTGGGCTTTGGGGTTACACTAGACGATAAAATCCTTTGACCGCATCGACGCGCACTCTGTTGCATCGGGCTACTCCAAATCTTCTTCTACTACACTGCATGTCTAGTGGTAACAATTCGTGATCTCTTAATCGCATGGTTTCGGGGTTTGCATGGTACAAGATTTTAATTTGCGCTAGTGTAGCCTACCGGTATCTCAATAGCTGCCACGCACTGCTACAAAAAGGCTAATACTAGACGCCTCATCACAGATGGTTGACCAAAATAGTCAGTATTAAATACAATCATAGACGGTTTTTGTTTAGCAACCGTCTGTGTTACTGGCTGCGCTAAGAACCGTTTGTGAAGAGGTAATATCATAGATGGTTCATGTTTGTTGGGATAATATTTCATCCCCTTACTAGTGGGACCTACTCCTTAGGGAAAACGCCTGCTTAATAGATCAAGAAATGTAACAACCTTGCAAAGGTTGATTGTACCCCTCACTTGTACTCATAGTGTAGCTATCCCCTAAGGGGTATTTTGGTCATTTGTACAGGCCCAAGAGCCTATAAATATCTCATGTATCCCTCATTTCAACAGGGCTCTCTTGAGCAATATAAGAAAATAAGACATCAGGTGTACCTTCGGGAGGAACCCTCAAACCCTCATAGTCCACCGACAGGAGTAGGGCGGTCCTCTCGGACCCCTGAACCTGTATAAACTTTCGTGTCATTTTCACTCTCGTAGATGACGGCCCATAGCACGGCCGACGTCCGCCCTCTCACTTGTGTTTGGTTTTTACATCAACAACATTGGCGCCGACCATGGGGACCGTAGCTAATCAACAGAAGGCTATGGCTCCTACTAAGAAGTACTTCAAGTCCACAAGGCCTCCTCCTGCTCTAGAGCATAAGGAGCCCGCGGATGACCGGTCCATTCTCCGGAAAAACCCAAGGTGCGGGTTGTCTTCGAAGATCGGGGCTACTCACCCTGGGGCAGACAACGTCCTGCGCATCCCCAAGCCGCCACACAATCCCACCTCCATCGCACTAACTGACGTGGTGTCTGGCCAAATGCAAGAGGCTCGAAGTGTCATCGAAGCTCCAAGGCCATCCTTAGCTCCTGGGAGTTCAACGCCGCTAATTGCAAAGCAACAGTGGAGGCAACCGCAAGGCAGGTGGTGGACTACATGATGGCCACGTATCATACTCCTAGCGGCCCTCAGCATGTCTCCCCGCTCCCAGCACTGCCTTCAGTTCAAGTGGCCACTGACCCGGCCGCGTGGGGAGTTTTCCTCGAAGGGGGACAAGGGGGACACCCTTACAACCTCCCTCCACTCGCCCACACGGCAGTGATAAACGGGGCTCCTTACTGGTAGATGCACCCACCAAACTCTAGATGGGAAGGAGCTCAGCCCATTCCATTACAATTCATCCCATCGCCTCAGCCTCCAAGGCCTGAGTTCATACCCCGTGGAATGGGTGTTTCGCGGCCTCCTCTTCAAGCTCCTCCACCTGGGAAAACGTGCATGCACCCGAAGATGGTAGACCAGCTCCCACCAGTTAATGCAGGGCTCCATCCCCAAGGTGCTACATGGCCAGGGGCAACTAGGGAGCCCGTAGGACCGAAAGGTGTTCCTTCCCCTGTGCAGCCTTCAGCACCTTCAGGCGGACGGACCACTCCACCCGTCATGGCCCAAGTGCACTCACCAAGCCGAAAGGATTCACATCAAGGAGACTGTGGCCAAGGTGGCCAGAAGAGCATATACTCTGCAAGCACTAGGCGTGTCCCCATGCAACCAATCGGGTCCGCTGGGAGCGTGGTCACCACCACCATGAAGAAATGGATGTTGAATCCCTAATCTTCTAGCCGGATCAAGCTGTAGGTCGACACGGGCACTCCAACTCCCCAATGCGCTTGCACCATCGCCGCCACTGGTAAGCATCTAGCTCTTCCAGCTCAGGAGAGCCCCACCACCGTCGTCATCGCACCGTGCGATCACCATCACCTCGCACACAAAGAAACAGGGGCATCCCGGAGATTGGCAACCCTCTCGCCCGAGACATCTTCAAATCTCTGTTTCAACCAAAGTTCCGTCAGCCCAATCTCGAGCCATACGATGGGGACTATGACCCCATGCAGTTCTTGGAAGTATACTTCATGGTCATTCGGGCTATGGGAGGTGGAGAGGTGGAAATGTGCAACTACCTCCCACTGTTCCTTTTTGGAACAGTGCGTTCTTGGTTTTTCAACCAGAAGAAAGGCTCCATCTACTCGTGGAACCAGCTGAGGGAACAATTCAGCACAAATTTCCAAGGAAGCTATAAGCACCCCATGCTCCCCAATCAACTCTTTACTGTCAAGTAGCAGAAGGACGAATCCACGAGGGAATTTCTTAAGCGCTTTTCTAAAGTGCGGAGCCAAGTGGCGGAGGCCCCAGACTCCACGGTTATTAATGCATGCAAGGAAGGGCTGCTCCCGGGGGAACTTAATCGCGCACTAGGGAGAGATCCCCCGAGGATGACCCATGAGCTCTTCGAGGTCGTGGAAACATACACCCGGGGAGAAGAAGACGACCTAGCTAAGAAGGGATTTCTCCCGTAGGACGAAAGCATCTCCTCCAGGAAGAAGTCAAAAAGCTCCCCCGGGAAGAAAGGCAATGATTGGAGGGATCACTTTGGTAGGGAACGGGACTCCAAGATTCTTGTCGTAACCGACGCTCCTTCACAGGAGCGCGGGGGCAACTCAAAGCATCCCTCCCAAATGGGCAAGCATTCCTCTTAGCTTCACAGCTGAAGGTTCCCTCATGATGACGTCCTCTTAGTAACTGCCACAATATCCAATTGCGAGGTCTCCCGCACCCTTGTCGACGGAGGAAGCTCTGCCGATATGCTCTACCTATATGTGCTTAAGGAACTATGGGAGTCACGGGGGGTGCTATCATCATGGCATCCTGCTACCATCCGATCGCCCTCTCGTCGGCTTCGCACCAGGAAAATCCATTCAACCCCTTGGGAGGATCGAACTCCTCTTGACATTCGGATCACAGGAGAATCACCGCACGGAAGCCATCAGGTTCAATGTCGTTAACATCGAGTCCACATTCAATGCTATCATGGGAAGGACAACTCTCAATCGATTTTGTGCAGTGATTCATCAAAACTACCTGTGCTTAAAGGTACTAGGCCCTTGTGGGGTCATCTCCGTGAGGGGTGATCAAGACTTAGCTCGTCGTCTATACCACAAAGCGGCAACTAACTCTGGCGATATCAAATTTCTCAAGCCTAAGCAGTCAAAGGAGGAAATGCCCTTGCCTCTCTCACCAAGGCACACCAAGGATATACCCCCTCCAGCAAGGTGCTCTCTTAAGTCTCATTTGGAGGAGGACCTGCAGGAAGTATGACTTTTTGACCAGGATGACCCACAGTCTCTTAGAATCAGGGTCGTTATCCCAGAAAGATGGAGAAGGAGCTCATGGAGTTCTTAAAGTCCAACACTGACATATTCGTTTGGACACCATCAGACATGACACTTCTTTTTAACGTGCATGAGGGCCTCTGCGTCTCTCACATCGCACCAAGAGCAACCACAGCAAAAGCACTTCACCAAGGCTTCTATTGGCTCACAATGGTGCAGGATGCCCTCAATGCGCTTAGGAAGTGCGAGGGATGCCAAAAGATGGCAGCCAATCACAACGATCCTGCTAATCCCCTATGCACCATACCAATCACCTGGCCTTTTGCCTGATGGGGAATGGACCTGCTCGGGCCATTCCTACTGAGCAAGGGGGGCTACAAGCGTGTGGTGTTATCAGTGGATTACTTCATTGAATGGGTAGAGGCAGAACCCCTGACCTCCATCACGTCTCGCTCCATGATGGAGTTCCTTTGGAAGAATATCATGTGTCACTACAGTGTTCCTAAGGAACTCACAGTGGATAACGACACCCAATTCGATGCTTCAGCCTTCAGAGATTCTTGTAACTCCATTGGGACCACTATTCGCTTCGATACGGTGGCTCATCCAAAAACCAATAGGGATGTGGAAAGAGCCAATGGGCCAGTCCTACAAGGCATATGCCGCCGTCTTGAAACAAGTGCCCTCAAGTAGGGAACATAGGCAGAGGAGATCCTCGGCATCCTATGGGGCCTGCACACGACCCCCAACCGCTCCACTAGAAGGACTCCATTCTCACTCATGTACGGGGTTGAAGCTGTCCTCCCTACCGATATCTGTCACCGCTCTCTCCGATTGGAAATGCTCTCAGCACCACTACCTACCGACTTCGCTCAAAACAAGGACAACCACAAGATTGAGGTGAACTTTGCGAAGGAAATCCACAACCAAGCCCTCCTTAAGCATCCTTACATGTGACGGCGAGCAAAGAAGTTTACTGCTTTTGCAACAAAAGTGAAGAACGCCCTCCTCCTCGGCAACCTTGCACTCAAAAAGGTCACCGACCTGATGGCTCAAGAGAGCTTCACCCCAAATGGGAAGGCCCCTACCGCATTTCCTCAGTCCTGGGGTCAGGCGCCTACCGACTTGCTACCATAGAAGACAAGCAACTAAAGCATACGTGGAATGCGGATAAGCTCCGCAAGTTTTACGCTTAAGACTCTATTGTATGCCCCGTGTGGCACCTATCGAGATGTAAACACCATCTTGCTTAATGCAATGAAGACGTGAGGTTCCTACATGATCGCACCATTTATGCAAATTGTGGCCTGGATCGGGGGTAGTCCCTTAACATGCTGTTGTTAAGGGATTGGCCTGTTCTATGAATGTCTTCTCAATTATGTGCTTGTTGGCAATTGAAAGGTTTGCCTTCTGACACGCTGCAGTTAGAAGGCTGCCCTCTAACACGTTGTTGTTAGAGAACTACACCATTTCAGGAGATCATCTAACTAGCATGTTTGCAAATAACTGTAAAGACTTGCTCCTAACACGCTCCTGTTAGGAAACAGACCTGTCCTACAAGTCTCGCTTGTCTCACACAGGCTCTCGCTAACCCTTCCCCTGCAAAGGATGTCACCTCCATGGTGCCTAGGGCGCACGACCCCCATGGTCTCCCCTAACAAAAGACAAAGTGGCTTGGTCGTCCGTCAACTCTGCCATGGCGGCTTGCGTCCTGTTGGACCCAGGGCGCAAGTGACGACTCAAGCCTAGTGCCCGAGTCTATGGATGTGCTAAGGATTAGTCCCCCTTCAACCTCTAGGCTATACGCCAAATGACCTTTGGGCCACTCCTCACCCTGTTCTAATACAAGCAAAGGCTAACCATGCCTAACACATTCGCATCCCCTTGGGAATGTCTATCTGTCGGGGGCACACATCCAAGGTGCCCATGAGTTAGCCTCATGGGCACCTCCAAGTCCACTATGGGCTACCACCCCTAGTGGCTATTCGGTGCCCCACGACTTAGCCTTATGGGCACCTCTAAGTCCACTAGGGGGCTACCGCCCCTAGTGACCATTCGGTGCCCCCACGAATTAGCTACGTAGACGCTCCTCCGGTGCGCCTGTGACTTAGTGTTGTGGACACACCTTCAAGATCAAAATGAGTTAGCCTCATGGGTGCCTCCAAGTCCACTGGAGGGCTACCACCTCTGTTGACCATTTGGTGCTCCACGACTTAGCATTGTAGGCACCCCTCCGATATGTCCATGACTTAGTCTCATAGGCAGCTCGAACCATCTACCATCGACCTGGCTCGAATGTCGGTCAAGGACTATCATGCCTACATAAGGCTATCACCTCAGAGATCTTAGTATCTAAAGTGATGGGATTGTACTTGTCCCACGGCAACGACTTGAATCATCTGTCATGTCGAACGAATGTTATCTTGCTACAAGAAACAAGTGTTGATCATTCTCTCTTTCATGCAGAGACGCTCGTGTTATCTATTTGTCCCCGCAATATTTCTAGCTTGAACTACGACGATTCTGAGGGGTTTTGCTTTGACGACTCTCATCCAACCACGGAACAAGAGGAGGTGCACCTCGACCATGACTTCGCTCCAATGCGCCGTCTACCTCGAAGGCTATACCTTGGCAGGGCGGCCTTGCATCCATGACTTCGCATGCACAGTCTTCGCTCCGACACACCACCCACCTTGAAGGTTATGCCTCGGCAGGGCGGCCGTGCATCCACAACTTCGCCCACACAGACTTCGCTCCGACGTGCTACCCGCCTTGAAGGCTATGCCTCGGCAGGGTGACCGCGTGTCCACGACTTCGTCTACATCGGTTTCGCTCCGACGCGCCTCCCGCCTCGAAGGTTATGCCTAGGTAGGGCAGTCACGCGCCCACAGCTTCGCCCACACAGGCTTCGCTTCGACGTGCCGCCCGCCTCGAACGCTATGCCTCGGTAGGGCGGCCACGTGTCCACAACTTCGCACACACAGACTTCGCTCCGACGTGCCGCCCACCTCAAAGGCTATGCCTCGACAAGGCAGCTGCACGTCCATGACTTAGCCTACATCGGTTTCGCTTCAACGCACCTCCCGCCTCAAAGGTTGTGCCTCGGCTGGCCGACCTCGTGTCCACGACTTCGCTTGCACAAACTTCGCTCAGACACACCCCCTGCCATGAAGGTTGTGCCTCGATGGGGTGGCCTGCATCAAGTACTTCGCCTTTATGAATGGAACAACAAAAACCACCCCACACGAAGGGCTAGCAAGAAGCGGCAATTTGGTACCCGTCCTCACGTGGAGCACTCACGCGACATGAAGCACAAAATAAGTCTCTTTGGGCGCCCGCATACCTACCAAGCCAAAATTGGCTAAGTCATATGTGCCCTTGCGCGTATTCCTCAGCCCTCGTGTCTCGCACTGCATCGAGTCAGAATTTAGCTAAATCTCGAGTGTCTACATTCCCATCAAGCCGAAATTTGGCCAAGTCTTTGGCGCCCTAGAAAAAAACACCCTGCTAAGTGCACATCAAAAATATTGCCAACATACCATAGCAAGCATATTCGTCAACAGGATACAAGACCTCAGCACTCTTTTTTGTCCCTCGAGCGCCCTTGCAGGTGCCCAAGGGACAGGGGGCTAGTGTCGAAGAATCCTACCACCTCCCATCTAAAATACGCTATACTTCGACAAGTTTGAACAAGGGGCGTACGTGAGCCCCTTGCCCTAGGCGCTTGGCTACCAGCCCAGCTGGAGGGGTTTAAGGCCTGTTGGATGCTCGCACACTACACGCTCGTGTTGCGTGGACGTCCTCACTGGTACCCTACGCCTCGGCGGGGGGAACCCCGGCGCACCGTGCTTCGCAAGTCACAACTCCCCATCACCACTCCAAGGCCCACGCCCCAACACCTCATCGCTCCAAGCTTCCCCCTTGCGACAGCCTCGCACCCTCACGGTGCCCTCGTGCCCTCGCAACCTTACGACAGTTTTGTGGCGGCCTTGCGCCCTCGCAATGGCCTCGTGGTGCCCTCGCGATGGCCTCGTGGTGGCCTCACGCCCTCGCACCCTCGCGGCGGCCTCGCGCCCTCACAGTGGCCTCGCGCCCTTGCGGTGACCGCATGCCTTCAGGGCATCCTCGTGCCCTCATGGAAGCCTCGCACCCTCACAGCGGCCTCGCGCCCTCGCGACAGCCTCACGCCCTGGTGCCCTCGCGGCGTCCTCGAGCCCCCGCGGGGCCCTCGTGCCCTCGCGGTCTCGCACCCTTGCGGTGCCCTCACGGCCCCGCGTCCTCACGCTCGCGTGGTGGCCTCACGGTGGAATGCCCCGACGCGAGAGGTTCTACCGAGTCCGTGAGCCTGTACAAGAGAATCATCCTACAACCGAGGTGGCAGCAAAGAAATGTACATTTTCCTTTTCAAAGACGCATAAACGCATATGTGTTAAACGCCCGCACACATACTGGAGCAAATGGTAGACTCAATACTACAATACTACCACTACTGCTCATGGTTGTTCATACAAGAGCACCAACATAAACTTGAATGTGAACAACACTGGTGCCCTGCGTAAGACCACCCTATCAGCTAAGCTCCCTGGCACCAACGCCCTGCACAAGAACGCCCTATCAACTCAGTGCCTTGGCACCAGTGCCCGAATGCTCTGCCAAGTGCCCCACTGAGTGCCACCCTAGCAAAAATCGCACGATGCGCCTGCATCTCTCGGCCCCAAACTCATCTCACAAAACATCCACATCCAACTCTCATGACTATTAAAAAAAAAAGAGAGGTAGCCGTCGCGGCAGGCGATCGGTTGGCTCGACCTCAATCTAGGCGTTCTTGGCCTTGTTGTCGCCGATGATGAAGCGGAGGTCGCAGACGCCTGGTCGCGGCGGACTTAGTGCGGTCATAGCCGCGCTGCTATCGGCGCTTGCAGACGGCCGCGAGGGCGAACTCGATCTTTGGAAGGCGCCGTAGTGGGCTCGCCCGTGGTGAGATTCACACGGCTATGGGTGCGCGGAACCGCTTGGTGAGGTCTGCGAGAACTGTCGCGACGCGCCATGGCCTCGCCTTGAGCTCTGGGAGAACTACGGCAATGGTGCGACGACTTCCGCCGGATCGCCGCGCGACCATGACCGTGACGACGCCGAGGACGCCGCCCAGTCCGGGGGCTCCCTCGCCCCCCGAGGCAGTGCCACGGGTGAAGACAATGCCCCTGACTACAACGACGTAGCGGCGGCGGCGGCCGCCGCTCGCCTTCAGCCAAGAAGACAATGGTGGCGTCCTCCTGCAAGTCAAGCGTCACCTCGACTAGCTCCTCCCCATCGTTGAAACTCCGATCTGACCCGTGCGGCGACGAGCTGGTGCTCAGCGATTGCAGGGTCATCGCACCGGAGCCCCATTGCGGGCGGCACCTTGGAGGGCCGAGGGAGCGGGAGCGAGCACAAGCCGCCACAGGCGCGGGCGCAGCCATGCACAGGCGGGCGCTAGCTGGGGGATGCGCGAGCTGGGAGACGCGTGGACGGGCACGAGCCAGATGACGCCAGCGGCCGCAGCACGGGCCGAACCGGGAGTTCTAGGCGGCAGTGCCATCGAACCCGGGAACCTCCAGGACGACCAGGAGAGGAAACAAGAAAAGGAGTGAGGGAGAGAGAAATGAAGAAGAGGAGGCACGGGTGGAGAAACTAGAACAAAGTTGTAGCTTCATGTTCCACAAAACACAAGACACAGTCACAAGGATAGGACAGTAGGACCCACGTCTAAAAGGAAAAAAATTAAAAAGAAACTGAGTGCAGTAGGTGGCGTGCACATCAGAATTATCAGATCAAGACGATTAGCACAAACCACCTGTACCTTTATGGTTGTCCATCTCAATAGACTAGCTTTTCAGGTCGCAGGACCAAGGACTGCACTCCTCACGAAGGCGCCCTGCACCCTGTTGCCCCGTGTGAGAGCACCCTGCACCCTGTTGCCCCGTGTGAGAGCGCCCTGAATCCACACACAAAGGCACCATGCACCCACGCACACAACCGCCCTGTAATCCTAAACGCCCCTGCGTACCCTACAGACCATGCTCCTGTGACGCCCTGCGCTCCGCATGCCGTGCTCTCCGCATGCGGAGCGCCCGTGACGCCCTCGTGACCCGCACCCTCATAGAATCCTCGTGTCCTCGCAGCGTCGTGTGCTCTCCAGAGTTCTCCCCGCACCTCCAAAACCTCCACCGCCTCGCACGGCCCTTTCGGTGTCTCCACTGTTTTGCGCATCCCCGCGCGGCCCCTCGCCGGCCACCTCACGCCTCTGGAGCGTCCGCCGCTTCGTAGAACCCCACACGTCCCCTCGCCATGGGGAGTCCTCCGCTCAGGAACAACAGAAACAAGACATTGTGGAAGAAGGTGCTAGCCAAAGACAAAGATGTAGCCCCACGTGAAAATAAAAGAAGATGTAACTATCGGACGGCTTTAAGAGATCACCGTGGTCTGCATAGGCCGACCTGTAATGATCCTCTGCAGCCTGTCGATCATGGACCCGCTATGGGTGAGACGTTTTTGGCAGACATTTTTAGACGCAATCATCATTCAAAACTACCTGGACTCTTCTGGGATATCAACCAGTGCATAAAAGACACAATTCAAGACTGCCCCTTCGGCGTTTTCCTCAAAACGCCAAGGGACAGGGGGCTACTGTTGGGAGAATATTTTATCCCCTTACTAGTGGGACCTACTCTTCAGGGAAAACACCCACTTAATAGATCAAGAAATGTTACAACCTTGCAAAGGTCGATTGTACCCATCATTTGTACTCATAGTGTAGCTATCCCCTAAGGGGCATTTTGGTCATTTGTACAGGCCCAAGAGCCTATAAATACCCCATGTATCCCTTATTTCAAGGGGGCTCTCTTGAGTAATATAAGAAAGCAAGACATCAGGTGAGCCTCCGGGAAGAACCCTCGAACCCCCGTAGGCAACCGATAGGAGTAGGGCGGTCCTCTCGGACCCCCGAACTTGTAGACGATGGCCCGTAGCACGACCGACGTCCGCCCCCTCACTCGTGTTCGGTTTTTACACCAACAATAATGTTGAAAACCTTCTATGAGGTATCATAGACAGTTCTGAATAAGAACCGTCTTGATATTTAGTAATATCACAGACGGTTTTCAACATGAACCGTCTATGACTTCCCATCCTCATCACAGACGGTTTGTATGAAAAACTGTCTGTGATAAATATCTCCCGATTTTACCTAATTTTGTGACTTGGAATGTCTAACTCTGTGATTTTACCATGACTTGAAATGCCTAACTCCATGATTTTACCATCACTTGAAATGTATAACTCCCTGGCATTTCAAGTCGTGGTAAAATCAGGGAGTTATGCATTTCAAGTCATGGTAAAATCAAGGAGTTAGACATTCTAAGTCATGGAAAAATCAGAGAGTTAGGCATTTCAAGTCATGGTAAAATCACCGAGTTAGATATTTCAAGCCATGGTAAAATCACATAGTCATAGACGGTTTTTAATATGAACCGTCTGTGATATTAGCTCATCACAGACGGTTTTTGTTTGAAACCATCTGTGATTCGCGGAAATTTTTGAACGCTTGCGTGGGAGGTGAAATGTTTTGGCACTATCCTTATATATTATACCCGTCCCCGCCTTGTCTTCGGTTAGTATATCCCTCTCCCTCTCCCCTCCCCACGCCAAGCTCCAGCAACTACCCTTGATTCCCCAATGCGGTTCAGCAAGGAGACGCAGCCGACGACAACAAGGAGGAGGAGAGATGCGCAGGAGCTCCATATCTACCGTAGGAGGCCGACACGCATCCGCAACCTGCTGTTTCACGGTGCCTCCGATAAGCGGGGCACTGCGGCTCAACCAGTACCGCCAGATCTGGCCGCCCCCATCTTGGCCTCAGGTGAGTATGAAGTTTTGCCCCCAAATCCCCAACTAAGTTTCCTTCTCACTCTGATTTTGTCCCCTCCATCCTGTCAGACTTTGTTCTCAGTGAGGACCCCCCCCCCCATCTGTGGTCGACAAGGGAGGCCAATTCAGTTCGAGATGGACGCCTCTACTTGACCTCGTCCTCGTCAGAGAGTGAGCCATTAATTGAGAGAGAGAGAGAGAGAGAGAGAGAGAGAGAGTATCTTTTAATTATCTTCTTGCAAACTATTGAAAGAGCATATGGAAACTACTGTTCAGCAATTGATTGGTTTGGCTCAAAATTTGAATTTTTTTTTGAACAAAAACTGTCTGTGATAACTAACTATCAGAGATGGTTATTGTTCAGAACCGTCTGTGATAGCTTTTTTTCACAGACAATTCAAAAATTGTCTGTGATGACCTCATGTCATTACTGACCTAGAAAGTCAGACGGTTCAGAAAACCGTCTTTGATGATGATTTTGAACCATCTATGATGACCTTTTTTGTAGTAGTGACGGTGAGTGCTCGCAGGAGGCCACAAAAGCGGACTGAGTTGGTAACTGTTGGTGTCTGCCGACCAGTTAGGTGGTCGGTGATTGTCCAAGAGCTGTGTAGCTGGTCGTTCATTACCTAAACTGGTCGTCGACCAGTTTAGCCATAATAAAGGGAATTATACTTCCTTTATAAACTAGTTATCGATAATCGTAGTATAGTGGGCCTATATTAAGTGGGCCTCATTTGATAAGAAGTCTGACTTTGACTAAAAAAGGTTGACCTGGTCAAGAATCCTCGTCAGCTAACCCCCAAGGCTAAAGAAAATAATATTTACTTAAAGTTTATATGCCTCGAAATGTGCATCGATAGGATTCAAAATTTCACAATCATTCCAATCATTTAATGAAAATGTAGGAGAAAGGAAAATGTTCAGATTTCCTTGGAAGTTGTGTCCGAAAATTATCATCAGGATCAATTGTCGAGAGAATTACAAACGTTAGGTTTTCTTTTATTTACACCACAAATTAATGGGTATAAATAATGGTTAGAGGAGAAAAATTAAATCGTCTCATCTTACTTGAGTTCTTGCTTTCTCTTCTGCCATTCAAGTTTGAAATTATTCTTTTCTAATTCCACAAGGATTGCCTATTCTTCATGAGTAATATCACAAGGAAGTAGATAGTATGGGACATTGTTTTGAGTGATTAAAATTTTCTTCTTCTTCTTCTTATTCATGGAAAGTTCTAATAAGGGATTTTGTGAAGAAGAAGAGGAAGAAAAAGAATTCAATCTCTCTCTCTTTCTTTTCTTTTATTTGCATGGTAGGAAGAGGAGTATCGACCAGTCTGGGTCTAGCGGTAAGGCTTGTATTGCTAAATAGGCAAGATTGCAGCTGCGATGTTTACTGCGGTCGTGGTCGAAGGACCGATGACTAAAGCAGAGATGACCATCACTACTCCTGCCATCTGGTCGAAGCGAATGCACGATCAGCCCCAGGCACAAGTGAAGTTGGCAAAAGTCACCAAGATTTCTACCTAGGTGCGCAAGAAGAAATGAAGAGTTATGATTTTGCAACAATCATATAATCACCTTCCATTGTTCCATTGTGTTCAGGGTTAGGGAGATGAAATTATGGAGGAAAAAAGAAATTCCCCTCATCCAAGTGTTAAAACCTAGGACTGTTAGTCCTAGTGTTAGTATTACTGAGGTCATCAGTAGCACATTGGTTGCTGCTGACAGTCTATTTGCATTCGAGACCATCATCGATCTTCGTTTCAAGTAAGTTTTTAAAACTTAAACTTAGTTTTTTTTTTGAAATGTTTACTTAGATAAATATTTTTATCTGTATGTAGCCCCCGACCACATGTCTTGCTCCTTTCGTTGATGTTGAAGAAGCTAGAGAGGATCCAGTTTCTTCTCCTCTTGCAACTAAGTCTACACAGACCAGTTTGGAGGAGACGACAATACCCAAAGTGGTCATCAAGAAAGTGGTCAGAGAGGTTCCGATCTCCTCTGGACAAATTCTCATAGAAGTAGTTGAGAAGACTTCAACTTCTGTGGAAATGGTGGTCAAGAAGATCCCACTAGTCCAAGAGGAAACTAGGGAAATCAAAGTGGTCGTCGAAGAGGCTCCAACCACAGAAGTTTCTCCTAAAGAAAAGGCTGAAATTGTCCCCGACTAGAGCGCTGGTTAGGATCCCAACATTCAGTCTACTGAGCATTTCCCTTTCTTTTATTTATGATTTTTTTTGTCTTGGTCTTCGAATAGGAAACTATTCTTTCTCCTCCCATCAATTATTTTACTGGTGCCATCGTGACATGGAAGCCACCCTCTGAACCAGAAGGTGTTCGGACTAGTTCAAGAGTCGACCAGCCTAATATACCAGAGGTTGTAACATACCAAATTTCTGTTACCAAAAACAAAATTAATAAAGTTATTATTTTATTAGATTTTTTGAGTTTTAAAAGAGTTTTCTTGCTTTTCTTTAATATCCTATATTTTAAAAGTCAAAAAGGAAAACTTATTAAGTTTTCTGGGGTTTTCTTGGATTTAAAGTTAAAAAGGAAATTTTAATTAATATCTTGAATTTTCTAGAATTTAAAAAGAATTTTCCTATTTTCCAAAAATTAAAAATAATTTATGTGCAACAATAAAACCCAACTTTAAGTTAGAAATAGTTGTATTAAGTTCAAAATAATTCAAGTAATTTCTGTAAATTTTTCTAGAATTTTTAAACTCTATTTGATATTTTCTAAAAGCCTATTTGATTTGTTCCATTTTCTGAAATTTAGAAAAGCTTAAAAAATCCAGATTTCTTTTTTGGGCCGAATTCCTTTTTCTTGCCCATTTTGTTTCTTTCACCTCTGCCCCGTTTTTCCTCCCACCAGCCCACTCCTATGCCCAGCCTGCCCACCTCTCTCTTCATCTCTCTCTGACAGTCAAGTGGGCCTCGCCTGTCAGGTCTTCTTCTTCCTCTAACTTTCTTCCTCCCATGCCATCCGCCATTACTGAGCGCCCATGAGCTCTTAAACTCATATGTTTCTTCCCTTTTCGTGCGCATTTGATGCCAATCAAGACCCAACTCCCTTCCGCACCCATTTCACCCATTACCCCTCCTTTACTCGCCTTAAAGTCGCATTTCCACTACCACCCACATCGGCGAGAAACCGCCATGCACGATCTCCTCTTCTACTCCTCCCCTTGCCCTATAAAAGGGAGCACCGGGTGTGCATCTTCCCCTTCAACATTTTTCCCTCGTGCTCATCTCCGCTCTCCCTTTCCTCTCGCCAGAATCCCTATTTCCTTACCGCCGGCCACAAGCACCGTTGCCGTCGATTGCACCGCTGACAGTGAAGCTCCGCCGACATTGTCTACGTCGATGCCTTCACCGTTGCATGTTCTACTTGGTGTGCGCCTCGCCTGCCCCGGAGCGCCACCGGAGCACCAATGCCACCGCGAGCCCGATAGTGCTGCCGCCTCCTTCCTCATCGTCAGCCATCACTTCGCGCCTAAACGCCGACGCAGTGAGCACCTAGTCAGCGCCCGCGTGTCGGCTTGCATAGCTGCTGACATGGCAAAGCCACTATTCCATACGCTGGTCCACCGTGGACCAGGTGCAATTCCCGTGGACCTGGTCCATGGACAAAGACCCACCTATTAGTGGCTCAAAACCATTTTCTTTAGAAAAATAATTTAGCTAGAAATTCATTTATTCCTCGCTAATATCTATCATTTCATGTAAACTTCAATCTTCCAGGTGTTACCTCTCCTTCATACGAACTCGGATTCCGTCGATTCTTGTTTCTAAATTCAAATAAATTCAATATATATCTCCCAGAACCTAAATTATTTAATTTTTAGTTTATTTTAATTTTGTTTGAATTTGGCTTATTTGCTCGTATAGATTTAACGACTTGAAGAGTCGATTTGACGTTGTTTCAGAACAACAAATAATTGAGCAAGGAAAGTTACATCCTTTGATCATGTTTGATCCCAATATTTTAAATTAATTAATTTTTTTTAGTTTATTATTGCATGCTTATTTATATTCAAGTTAATTTAAATTCTTGTCTTAAAATTATAGTTATTCCCATTACCATTGTATAGCCAACTTTGACATTGAATTAAACATAATTTGATACCTTAGATGAAAATCTAGTTTATGCAATAGTATGAACTAGAATACTTTGGGAAAATATATGCCTAGTCATGCTTCAATAAAAAATATTCAATTTGGGGAATTTTAGCCAAAGATTCAACTACGGATTTAAAATGAGTCTATGCCATTATTATGCCATAGAAATTTGCAAATAATTTTAAAAATGAAATAAAATTAAAAACCGGTTTAGACATGGATAGTTGGAGGGTGCAAGTTTATGCACGGTCTCGTCTCAGTGAATGGTCAAGGACCAGGGGTTACTTTTGGAAGTCACCTAGTCAGTTAAGGACCGGTTTGTGAGCTATGGATTGTAAAGCTCGTTCGTACTACCACAAGTCTGGAGTGGGACAGACCTGGCTAACTAATTTGCAATATTTCAATGTGGTTGTGCCATCCGGTTGTGTGGGTGTGAGAATGACCTACTTTTTATTATCCCACGTGGCATAAGAGGGGGCTTCCGTTTGGCGTGAAACCTTATGGTAGCAAAACCTTAGCAGGCATAACTACTTTGGGATGGTCTTGTGATAAACACTTAGTCGCACACCAATGGAAGTGTGTGAAACGAACATTATAAGTTGATCATCCCTTGTGGGAAAAGTTTTACAATCTCTGCAGAGCATAAAACTATTCAAAGAGCCGTGTCCACGGTCATGGACATGTTGAACAAATACTTTCGCAGATTAGACTATGGTTTTGTTTTAAAATGAGTTGAAATAAATGATTTGATGGATGTTGTGAATATCATGGGGATATGCTCATGATCTTAGGATGATGAAACAATTGGCAATGGCTTTGATGGTTTGAAGTTTCACGCGCGTTTCATGAAGTTAGAAAAGCGGCGAAGCTTCTGATCGAACCGGTTTTGTCTTTGAATGTTGACTTAAGTGGTGAATTGATTTTGGGATAGGTCATATCCATATTTGTTAATGCATATGTGTTGCATATTGCATGTTTTGACTAACGTGGGTCAAGTTGTGAAGAACTTGTTCCCGGATTCGTGTTTGCTTGTCTATTGTTGTGCAGGTGGCTTGAAGGTCAATGACGGTCAACGGCGAGAAGGATCGGGACTAAGCTTGGAGAGCTGAGGTCCAGAACGATCAAGGATGCCGGGTGAGGTCAATGAATTCAAGCATGGCGCAGAATGGACAAGGATGACCGAACGGGCAGTTCGGTGCGACTGGTTGGATCAAGCGGCGCAGGAGTCGGTGCAAGTGCTATGGTGCCGGTGGAATCCGGACGGGAGAGACTTGTCGACATGGAGCCGTTGATCAACCTACACGTGTCGAAGCAGGTGATTGCTTCAACAGGATTGGACTCGGTCTTTGGAAAAGATCAAGAAGGGGTATTTTGGAAATTTTACCAAATACCATCTTGGTGACCTTTTGGCTAAACCACGGCGCAGGACGGCGCAAAGGAAGTGGTCTAAGTCAAGAGAATTAAAGGCGGCGCTTTAATATGTGTGCGTGTGTGTTCCGTTGATGTTGGGCCTTAACGGAAGCCCATTAGGTTTAATCTTCTAGAAGCTCCAATTCTAAAAGGGTTTTAGGGTTGGTGGCTGTCTTATAAAAGGAGGAGATGGGACATCTGTGAGCTCCTCTCCAGAGAAAAAAAAGGGAGCCTTTGGCGGCGGCCTCTCTCCCAAAAAATGAGGAGCCCTAGGCGGCGGCTTGGTGCATGATCTGTAGACCGAAAATTCTAGGGACGGCAGCCACATAGGTGTTCAGGCGGCGGCAGAGCATTCGTCGGTTCCTGCCTTTGCGTGTGAATGGATTGCCCCTGGGCGGCGGATGTAATGGTAGCGGTTTTTGTTTCATGCATATGAGTAAAGTACTTTGCTATTTCATTGAGTTGATTCAAGATCTGACGAATTGCTGTTCCAGTTTTCTTTATTGCTTCGGCTGCCTCATTGATGCTTGTATTTGTTTAATGCTTGGATGCCATCAAAGATCTGGTGTGCAAGAACAGGGCCGGCTGCTGTGTGTTTTGAAGTATTGGTTTCTGCATGCTTGCATGACCTAGGGGTGGCGGCTGTTGGTAGCTATGTCCAGAAAATCTAATCTAGGTTGTCCCATCTTGTTGGCTGCAACCCAATCTTTTGCTTTGAGTATTGATTTGTTTATTGCCTTGGCTCCTGTTACTTCATGTATGCTTGTCGGTTTTGATGGATTGACTGCTACTGTGACTGATCTTTTGTTTATTGCTACTTGACCGAAACTGTTGAGTTTTTTTTTTGTTTAGCTTGGGTTGCCTTCCATGGTTTGTCTGAATCCTTGTAGCTACGCCCCTGTAGAAAAGCAGAGCCGTAGTGACCGCAAAAATCGGAGTTTGGCGGCAGCTGTGGTGATGGCCATTTTTGCCTCATGGAGATGAGTGGTTTCTTCTGTGCATAACCTTGGAGGCGGCTGCTTAATCAAGATCATGGTTGTGATATGATGTTGCATCCTGTAGATCATGGTTGTTCCCTGTTTTAAGCTTTTTTTATTCGGCTGCCTCATCATGATGCGAGTGTTGCTTGTGCAGTCTGATCTTTTTACCTTGGTCGATGGCTTTGTTATCCGGTATTAACATTCCCCGCTCAAGGTTCCTGCCAGTGAAGTTTACATCTGATTTGTTGCTTGTGCCGGTCTGATTGAAGCGTTGGGAGTTTGCACAGCTTGAAGGTAGGAGTAGCAGGCGGCACTATGCTTGTGGTGATTCATCTTGTTGATTTATTTATTAGCCTACGCTGCCAATCTCTGATTCGACTGAGTCTTGGTTTTAATATCCAGTGGCTTGCTGTTTAGATTAGTTTATAGCTTTGGCTCTTGTTCATGCTTGTTGGCTCTGTATGGTTTGATTGAGGCGGCGGTTGGCGGAGACGACGTAAGTGAGCAAGGACCCGCAGTGTCTTGATTTATTTTTTAATTGCATCTTGTGCTGTTACTGTTCATCTCATATATACAGCAAGCGTGTTTTTTCCTAGCGCATCTTCCTATGCGGTTGTGAGATGTTTTTGGTCTTTTGCTTCGGGGTTTGATTGGATTCAACACAGTACGTCAGGCTCATCTGCGATCTTCATAGCTTTTATAGCTATTGGAGTGAAAGTAGTGTTGAGTTCGATCGAGGAGAAAAATAGAGAAAGCGTCTATTCACCCCCCCCCCTCTAGTCGCCTTTCCGGTCCTACAATTGGTATCAGAGCCCGGTTAGCTCTTCGCATAGATCTTAACCGGTCTTTGGAGCCATGTTGACAAATATGAGGACTTGTGAGCGCTTCTTTGCATCTTGTCGTGGTTCTTTTGCCGATGTCCATCGTAACAAGATGTTTGAACGTGTGATAAGTATAATATCGATTGAGGAGGATTTCTCCTGTGATATTTGTGGCGAATTCTTTTGTTTTGATTGTCCTAGTTTCAGGGATGAGTCATTTTTAGAGCCCGAGGAGAATGAGCCAATTGGCATATGTGCAGTAGCTTTTGAGGATGAACATGATGGAGAGGATTTTGATGATGAGCCTTTTGATGATAATGATGACTCTTATGAGGATGATCCCCTACTCGAGCTAAGCAAGGTGAGCAAAGAAAAACTTGTAAATGTCTTATATTCATATGATCTTAAACTGCTTGATCTTAGGAAGAAAGTAAAATTGTTAGAAAAAGAGAAGGGTGACTTGTCTCATGAGCTTTCCAAATTGAAAACCTCCATGAATTCTTATGATTCATTGCTTGTAGACATGGAGAACCTGAATAACTCTCATGCATGCTTAAAATCTGAAAATGAAATATTGAGATTAAATGCTTCTATGCCATGTGATTCTTGTATTGCCTTACATCATGAACTTGACAATGCTAAGTTAGAAATAGGCAATCTTAGATCTATGGCTAGAAATAATTGAGATTCTTGTGTAGGCATGCTTGCTGAAATTGAGAAGCTTAAATTGACTAATTCCATGTATCTTGAGCAATTCAAGAATGCTAGGGCTGAAATCATTGATATCAAAGCTAGGCCTTATAGCATGTGCTTAGAATATGAAAAATTGCTTAAGGATGGTTTAGTCTTTTGCAAGAATTGTGCTCGTTTAGAAATTGAAATTGATGACTTGAATTGCATGCTTAATTCAAAAGCACCATTAATTTCTTGCACATCTTGCATTTCTTTGAAGAGCGAAATTGAGTCTTTGCGCGATGATATGAGCGCCAAATCTTGTAACTCTTGTATTTGCCTTCACTCCGAGATTGATGTTTTAAAGATCTCTCTTGCTTCTTTACATTCGGAGTTGAAGTGTTCTTGTGGCAAATGTGAGTCACTTGATGTTGGTTTTTGTAGCATCGTTTTGGATAGCTCTTCTTTGGTGAGTTCGACTCTCACGGACTCTTCTTGTGTTGTCCAACGTATTTCTAGAGACAAAGGTGCTTCTCTCTCAAATGGTACTAAATCTTCAAAAGAGAAGTACCATTGCACCTTTTGTAAGAAGAATGGACACACTCTTGAGTTTTGCTTTCGCCGTTTGAAACTTGAGCATCGAGTGCATCGTTGTACCTCTAGGAACACACATAGCCTTTCTCATGGCATGTGTGGGTCTAGTGCCGATGCGAGGACGATTTGTGATGTTAGTTCTTCCAGGACTTCTTCTTTGAGCGACAATGGTGCTTCGTCCTCTCAGACCGTGTCTACTAGTAGACCTTTACACCATTGCTCATTTTGTGGGAAGAATGGACATCTTGTTGACTTTTGTTTCCGGCGTGCAAAACAGATGCGCCGAGCTCATGCTTCTAAGTCTCCTAGTGGGCATAGTCCTTCTCATGACATGCATGCTAAAGACCCAAGCACGAAGACTCGATTTGTTGATGGCTTCTTTGACACCTTTTCTAGTGGTGTCGGACAGCACCGTAGACATGGTTTGCATAGTTTTGGTTTTGGTCCACGAGCTGCCCTGGGGCAGGATTTCCGCCGTTTTCTAAGAGGTGGACCTCGTTTTGTTCATCGAGGTACACACCCACGGCGAGGTTGTGTGAGTTTCTTTGATGCTCCTGTTGGTTCTCATCATGGTGCTTTCAAGCAAGGCCATCGCCGCTTTTCTAGAGATGGACCTCGTTTTCCTATTCGAGTTGTCCACTCGCGGCGTGCCTCCAAGGATGAGATTGGATCTTCTTGCATGGACCATCATTTGCATCATGCTAACTCACATAATGTTTCGACTGCTTCTGGTGGTGGTGTGTCCAAGGTTTGGGTTCCCAAGCATTTGCTCTCTAACCCTTCGGGACCCAAGACTCGGACACCTTGCCTTTCTCATGTGTAGGAACCAAGAACGCGGGTTGGAGAACATGGACTTAAAGATTCTAATCTTTTACTTCATCACATGATCGGGACACTTGATGGTTCTCCACCTCAACGATGGCCTCCAAGAGGCATGTGCTTTCATGATTGGTGCTTTCACATGTTTGGTGAGCTATGTTATACTTTCATGCATTTACTTTCGTGATTATTCAATCTTGGCATATTGTGCTTATCTTTGTGCTCACTTGTACCTTTTTGGCATGTGTTACTTCTTTAATATCCTTTATCATGCCTTTACCTTGCTTATGTATCCATGGGCTAGATTGTTATTCATTATTTCCATGGGTGTATAAGCTTGGTTTGTCAACATGAGCTTGTGCTGTCTTGTTCCTTTATTATCTTGCTCATGTTGATTCTTGCTTATGTATCCATGTATTAAACTGTTGTTCATTGCTTCCATGGGTATATAAGCTTGGTCTTGTCTTCATGAGCCTATGATATGTGTACATGATTTATCTTGCTCGTGTTGATGTTTGCTGTATGTATCCACATGTTCACTTGATATCCATGTTAGCATTCTTTATCCATGCCTTGTTCTATAACATGCTTTATGCTTACATGGTTATTGTGCCTTACTGTTAATTGTGGATGCATGAGTCTTGCCATAGCTCCCACTAGCATGCTTTACCTTTGACTGTATATATGATGTGTGATATGCTATGTGCTTGTTTGGTTGCTCCTATGCCTTATTGTGGATTAAGGATAGTTTGAGCTTTATCATATCCTGGATAGCATGTGTTGTGTTTGATTTGTCTATCTTCATGCTCATGTCTTGAATTGTTGATTATATGCTTTTATGAGCTTTGGATCATTTGCTGTTATCCTTGCTAGTCATGTGTCTTGGTACTGTTTCCCTAGATATTGTTTCACTAACCCAGTACCAAGGCATAGACTTTTTCTGTCTCTTTGGTGTAGTCTTTCAGCTGAGAAGAAGAACATGTGGTCCAACAAGTGTTAACACCTCAACCTGTTGGTTCTTCTACATTTGTGCCTTCAATGATGAATATCACTTCTCAGAGACGAAGGAATTTGAGATGAGGATGATGGGTGAGCGCAACTACCATCTGAAGCTTCAAGGATTGGATCTTCATCTATCATGACTACATCTCACTGCCAAGCAGTGGGACTCAGGTTCGAGCTTCTATACCCTACATTTGTGTATGGTATCCCTAGTCTACCTTGCATTACATCTGGTTCGTGTCAGGTGTTGGGTTTGTTAGGTTCAAGGTAGATAGGAGGCTCTGTTCTAGCACATGTCCCTTCTAGGCATTCTTCTTATCCCATGATTTGCTAGGATGCATTCTTCTCACAGCCTAGGTCGAGCTTGTCTCCCAATCACTAGTGTTAGCAGGTTTTTGAGTTGCCTGTAAGCTTTTTAGTGTTGGTGTTTCACTCCCTAGCTTTTCGAGTTGCTTTTCCTAGAGATCGTGTGGCGTTTGAGGTCTTTGTGCTAGTTTTTGTGGAATCCAAGGCCTTTTGGCAGATCTCCTCTCAAAGCCTTTTTAGGCCCAACAAGGTTTGCCACCTTGAGAAGCAAGTTAGGGATAATTTATCCCTATGGGTTGGTTTGAGGGGGAGTTGGTTCTTTTCTGAACCTTTCTTGTTCATCTAAACTTTCCTTGTTCATGTGAACTTTTATGTGGATCTTTTCTGATACCTTCTTCAAGTGGTATCTTCTTTGGATATTTTTGATCCTTGTGATCTTTTTAGGCTTTTAAGTCTTTTGTGCATCTCATTGTATCATATTGCATACATATGGAAAATCCAAAAAGATGCATTGTTATATAAGCTTTACCGCTTCTTTCTTTTAATTAATGAAGCTTTGCTTATTACCCTCTTGAGCTTTGGTATTTTAAATTCTTGCTCAAGATCGTGTCTAGTTCTTTGACTTACTAGAGTTATCATGCTTTCACATGTGCAGCAATGTCTTTGCAAATTGAGCTAGCATTTTAATATAACTTGAACTGAAAATTGCAATTTGTGGATCTTTTAGCTAGTTGCACAATTAGTGATCCTTTTGTGACATTGGCCCTATCAAAATTGCTTTGTTAGCTCTGGAATCTAGAATTGAATATCTTTGAGCTTTCAGTTCATTAAAGAATCTAAAACAGCCCTTATGCAAAATGAAAAATGATCTCTTTTGTGTGAAAAAACTGATCTCACCAATTCTTTCTCTTGAGACGGCTTGCCATTGTACTAGGCATGAACTCAGGGGGAGTTTTGGATGACCTAGATCACTCTTTTAAGCTTTTTGTGCTTGAGATGGTCGTGGCAAAGCTTGAGATCTAGCACATGGCTGAAAATGCAATTTGTCAAATGTGGTTGAAGCTTAGGAAGAGATTGTGGATGGCTCCTAGTCCAGGATCTTCTTTACTAAGATAGACCTTTAATCAACTTGAATATTCATTGCAAATGAAAAATAGTTGAGAATTGGATTTTTGACAAAAACTTGAGCAAAATGATTCATTTCATGAATTTTGTCTCCTAGATGGTCTTTGCTAGCTTTTTGATCTCACATTGACATTCTGACAAGGCCATTATCACTTTAGGATACCTGTTGTTGAACTTGTTAATTTTGAAGCGTTGCTTAATTTTACCCAACAACATGTGATATATTGAGCTCATTAGCCTAGCTTTGCTATATATGTCTTATCATGATCTTGCTAGCTTTGTCAGGCTTGTTGTATCTTGAGTAATGGTAGAAATGCTAGACTGTTCAATTGAGTAATCTCCAAAGCTTCTTTTACCTAAAAATTGAAAAATCAAAACAAAAATAAAGCCACCCCATTGCATTTCATGTATGCTCTTTCTTTTGCTTCTTCCTTGCTTGTGCATCAGTCATCTCTGGATGAGAGGCAAGCATGATTCCTTGATGAATCCATTGCCAAAGGGGGAGAAGATATAGCGAAAATGTAATGTTAATAAAGGGCTTGTTGGTTATGGGGGAGAAGTTTTGTAAGAGGGAGTAGTTAGGAGCTTTTTAGAGAGAATTGGAAAAATTAAAAATTGAAAATTCTCTCTTGAAAAATGATGATCATAGTGAGGGGGAGCATTCATATTGCATTCTTTTGGTCTTATTGCCTTTTCTGAACTTGAATTGCAAATCTTGAAGCCTCACAATGATCTAAGGTCCAATAGAACAATTGTTCTTTCATATGGACCTTAAGTGAGATTTTTGTCGATTCTCTGGAATTGGAAGCTTTCTTGCTTTCTTTTGCTGTATCTCACTTGCCCATGCTTTTCTGAAGCCATCTTGGTAATTTCCATTGCTTTCTCTTGCTAATGGACCAAGTTGTCCCTTTGTGCGAAAACGTCGAGTACTTTACTTTTCAAACCCCAAAACTACATTTTCTGGAGATTGCCAATGTGTTCATCAAGGGGGAGATTGTGGATATCATGGGGATATTCTCATGATCTTAGGATGATGAAACAATTGGCAATGGCTTTGATGGTTTGAAGTTTCCGCGCGTTTTGGTTAGAAGTTAGCGACGATGAACTGCAGTCGAGCCGGTTTTGTCTTTGAATGTTGATTTAAGTGGTGAATTGATTTTGGGATAGGTCATATCCATATTTGTTAATGCATATGTGTTGCATATTGCATGTTTTGACTAACGTGGGTCAAGTTGTGAAGAACTTGTTCCCGGATTCGTGTTTGCTTGTCTATTGTTGTGCAGGTGGCTTGAAGGTCAACGACGGTCAACGGCGAGATGGATCGGGACTAAGCTTGGAGAGCTGAGGTCCAGAACGATCAAGGATGCCGGGTGAGGTCAATGAATTCAAGCATGGCGCAGAATGGATAAGGATGACCGAACGGGCAGTTCGGCGCGACTAGTTGGATCAAGCGGCGCAGGAGTCGGTGCAAGTGCTATGGTGCCGGTGGAATCCGGACGGGAGAGACTTGTCGACATGGAGCTGTTGATCAACCTACACGTGTCGAAGCAGGGAATTGCTTCAACAGGATTGGACTCGGTCTTCGGAAAAGATCAAGAAGGGGTATTTTGGTAATTTTACCAAATACCATCTTGGTGACCTTTTGGCTAAACCACGGCGCGGGACGGCACAAAGGAAGTGGTCTAAGTCAAGAGAATTAAAGACGACGCTTTAATATGTGTGCATGTGTGTTCCGTTGATGTTGGGCCTTAACGAAAGCCCATTAGGTTTAATCTTCTAGAAGCTCCAATTCTAAAAGGGTTTTAGGGTTGGTGGCTGTCTTATAAAAGGAGGAGATGGGACATCTGTGAGCTCCTCTCCAGAGAAAGAAAAAGGGGAGCCTTTGGCGGCAGCCTCTCTCCCCAAAAATGAGGAGCCCTAGGCGGCGGCTTGGTGCATGATCTGTAGACCGAAAATTCTAGGGACGGCAGCCACATAGGTGTTCAGGCGGCGGCAGAGCATTTGCCGGTTCCTGCCTTTGCGTGTGAATGGATTGCCCCTGGGCGGCGGATGTAATGGTAGCGGTTTTTGTTTCATGCATATGAATAAAGTACTTTGCTATTTCATTGAGTTGATTCAAGATCGGCAATTCTTTGTTCGATTTTCTTTATTGCTTGGTGCCTCATTGATGCTTGTATTTGTTTAATGCTTGGATGCCATCAAAGATCGGTGTGCAAACAGGGCATCTCTTTGTGTGTTTTGAAGTATTGGTTTCTGCATGCTTGCATGACCTAGGGGGCGGCGGCTGTTGGTAGCTAGGTCCAGAAAATCTAATCTAGGTTGTCCCATCTTGTTGGCTGCAACCCAATCTTTTGCTTTGAGTATTGATTTGTTTATTGCCTTGGATCCTGTTACTTCATGTATGCTTGTCGGTTTTGATGGATTGACTGCTACTGTGACTGATCTTTTGTTTATTGATACTTGACCAAAACTGTTGAGTTTTTTTTTGTTTAGCTTGGGTTGCCTTCCATGGTTTGTCTGAATCCTTGTAGCTGCGCCCAGAGAAAAACAAAGTCAGAGTATTTGCAAAAATCGGAGTTTGGCGGCGGCTGTAGTGATTGCCATTTTTGCCTCATGGAGATGTGTGGTTTCTTCTGTGCATAACCTTGGAGGCGGCTGCTTAATCAAGATCATGGTTGTGATATGATGTTGCATCCTGTAGATCATGGTTGTTCCCTGTTTTAAGCTTTTTTATTCGGCTGCCTCATCATGATGCAAGTGTTGCTTGTGCAGTCTGATCTTTTTACCTTGGTCGATGGCTTTGTTATCCGGTATTAACGTTCCCCGCTCAAGGTTCCTGCCAATGAAGTTTACATCTGATTTGTTGCTTGTGTCGGTCTGATTGAAGCGTTGGGAGTTTGCACAGCTTGAAGGCAGGAGTAGCAGGCGGCACTGTGCTTGTGGTGATTCATCTTGTTGATTTATTTATTAGCCTGCGCTGCCAATCTCTGATTCGACTGAGTCTTGGTTTTAATATCCAGCGGCTTGCTGTTTAGATTAGTTTATAGCTTTGGCTCTTGTTCATGCTTGTTGGCTCTGTATGGTTTGATTGAGGCAGCAGTTGGCGGCGGACGCATAGAAGCTGAGCAAGGACCTGCAGTGTCTTGATTTATTTTTTAATTGCATCTTGTGCTGTTACTGTTCATCTCATATATACAGCAAGCTTGTTTTTTCCTGGCGCATCTTCCTATGCGGTTGTGAGAAGCTTTTGGTCTTTTGCTTCGGGGTTTGATTGGATTCAACACAGGTCATCCACTGTGTCTGTATGCAGATCTTCATAGCTTTTATAGCTATTGGAGTGAAAGTAGTGTTGAGTTCGATCGAGGAGAAAAATAGAGAAAGCGTCTATTCACCCCTCCTCTAGTCGCCTTTCCGGTCCTACAGATGTTTATTCCATTTGGAAAATTTGGGCAGAAAGCATTGGTGTAAGGAGCTTAGTCCTTCACCAGTAGTGAATCTTATACTAACTTGATATTTAAAGTCAAATTCAATTTTAGATATAATTTAAACTGCTTTAAAACTTAGTAAATTTATTTAAAATATCAAATATTGCTTTTGTACAAATAACCCTATAAGCCTTCCTTTGATATACCCCTGCATGCATTATATTGTGATATTGGGTGTAACTTGCAGAGTACATTTTGTAATCACCCTTGCTTAACAAAATGTTGTTCGAAGGAGAAGGACTTCGCTACCGGTGTGGATCTCGATGACTAGGCGGCTACCCCAGTCGATTGCCTGTGGCAGATTTACTGGGCTCTATTACTTCTTTTTTTCCGTTGTGTTCTTTATTGTTGGCTTGTAAGCCTTTCTTGTAATAAACTCTTATATTTATTAATAAAGTTATGCGAATTATGGATGTTACCATATTTGTTTATTGTGTACACTAGCTACTGTTCTAGGGACTAGTGTGGAATACACACAGGATTTGGGGGTGTTACTCTCAGGTCCGACAGAGATGGTATCAGAGCTATGTCGACTGTAGGTCGTGACCTAGTTAGAATGGCCATTAGTTGAAAAACTTCAAAACTTATTTTACATGAGAAGAAAAATAAATTGTTCTCTCCTAAGATTTGGTCATTTATCTATCTTTAGTTTCTTCATAGTAATTATTCTTACCTAATTCTTTCTACACCATTTTATAATGTTAAATGGATCATCTTTCTCTTAAAAATTTCTATAGATGGTCAACACAATTATTAACCATTACATTCAAGACCACAAGACATGAAGCTATCAAGAAAGTGTCGTCATCTCTACCATTCAAGAACAACATGCAAGAATCACCGAAGATCGTTTTGTCAAACAAGCCATATAGCCTAAGTTTGTTAAAGACTAATTCTGTGTATTGAGTCATATCATTAGCTTAAGAGTCTCGATCGATAGAACGTTGTATAAAGCAATTAAAGTTTTTTTCTAAAAAGCTTTTGAGTTGGTTGTTTCGTTTGGGGTGTTGTTTTGCTCTATCCCCTTAGTTCTTCTTTGTCTCTCCCCTAACCTTTGTCAGCTTCCCTAACCTTCTGAAGTAACTGGCAGATGGTGAACACTCGTCGCTTTGGAAGTACCCCAATTCCACCACCACCAGCAATCAATGCATCAGAATGGCGACAAATGATGGCCAATTAGAACCATTTGATCGAACTACTTGCTCAATCCATCAACAACAATCAAACTCAGCACGCTACATCTTTCCAAGCTCCAACTCCCCCTCTGCAATCTAGATTGTTAGAGTTCATGAGAACACGCCCCTACCTTCTCTAGCAGCATAGAACCTATGGATGCAGGTAATTGGCTCCACACTATTGGAAAGAAGCTGGACATCTCATAGTGCAGTGATCATGAGTGAGTTCTGTTTATCTCTCACCAACTGAATGGACCTGCTTTTGAATGGTGGGACAACTTCAACGTCTCACATGCTAATGCTCAAGCGATCACTTGGAATGAGTTTGTGCAAGCTTTTTACCGATCTCATATTCCTTCAGGTATGATCACTTTGAAGAAAAAAGAATTTCGTAAATTGCACCAAGGAAGATGCTCAGTGAATGAATATCCACACAAGTTCAATCAACTGGCACGCCATGCACCGAAAGATGTTACAACAGATGAAGCCAAACAAGAAAGATTCCTTAAAGGGCTCAATGATGAATTGTCCATACAGATGATCACCCAAGACTACACTAATTTCTAGCAGCTAGTCAACAAGGCAATTCGTCAAGAAGGCAAGTACCAGGAGATAGAGAACCGCAAGAGAAGAATGACTGTACAAAAGTTCAACCCTGGATGTTTTCCTATAGATAGAGGAACTTCATCGCATAAAGTTAGATTCCAGCCAATAATAAACAGTCCAGTCAACCTCGAGTCCTCCAGCACATCTAAGGGTGGCCAGTCCCAAAAGGACTCATCCTATGTGGCAGGAATCACGTGCTTCAACTACCACGAGGTTGGGTATTTTCCTAGTAAATGTCCAATGAAGCAGTAGATAGCGAATCCAGCCATCACCAATGGCTCAGAAGTTCCATCTGTCAACACCATGCAGGCAAAAAGGAAGCCGCAAAATTCTAGAAAATGACGTCTGTACAGCGTCACAGCTTAGGCCCCGTCAAATGTGAAGCAGGGTACGTGCAACGATAATTCCAATTGAAGACCGAGTACTCCCAATTTTCTTGCTAGCCTCTCCGAATTTCGAGGACGAGATTCCTTTTAAGGGGCTAGTTTGTAACATCCCAAAGTTCTATTACCAAAAATAAAATTAATAAAGTTTTTTTTATTACATTTTTTGAGTTTTAAAAGAGTTTTCTTGCTTTCCTTAAATTTCCTTGATTTTAAAAATTCAAAACAAAAAATTTATTAAGTTTCCTGTGGTTCTCTTGGATTTAAAGTTAAAAAGGAAATTTTAATTAATTTCTTGAATTTTTTGGAATTAAAAAAGGGGTTTTCCTATTTTCTAGAAAATAAAAAATTATCATAAAATAAAGCCAACTTTAGGTTGGAAATAATTTTGTTAATTTCAAAATAATTCAAGGAATTTCTGTGAATTTTTCTAGAATTTTTTAAATCTATTTGATATTTTCTAAAAGCCTATTTGATTTGCTGCATTTTCTGAAATTAGGAAAATCTTTAAAAATCCGGATTTCTTTTTCGGAGTTCCTGGGACTAGTGTAGAATACACAGAGGATTTATGGGTGATACACCCAAGTCTAGCAGAGGTATCTGGGTATAGTGAATTAGAGACACAAATTAAAGACCTGAACGACCAGGTAATGATGTTTTTACATAAGTCTTTTAATCTGAAAAAATAGCAGAGGAATGACTTCTTGCTATTATATTTGTGGGTAACAACTGAAACGGTTGGTCTTATGAAGACCTTCATTAAGGATGCGACTAGCAAGACTACTCTCAAGGATACAGAAATTAAAAAGCTAACAAAGTAAGTTAAAATAAACTCTTAACATTTTATTTTCTGAAGAACTTGTCAATTCTAATTTTGCTATTTTAGTCTTCTTAAGAAAGAGAAGTATATTGCTGGTCGGCTCATCCATGAGTATGACAAAAAGTTGGTCGGAATTGACAACCAAGCCAAGGAACTTAAATTCCAACTTGTTCTCAAAGAAAGGTGCCCTAATGAGAAAGAAGAGATCATCAAGGAAGCTACTGCCGAGTAAAGGCGTCTTGGTGAACTCAATCTGAAGTTCATGGATGACTTAAAGGAGTGCAAACTGGTCTACGACAAGCTTAAGGAAGACCTTGAAGCACTTCTTCAGAAATATGAGAAAGAGAAAGCAAGTAAAGACTCTACCTTCTAAGTTAATTTGTTTTTACAATTTTCTTTAAGCTTATAATTTTTTTCTGCTTTTCTTTACAATTAGATTTGTAGCAAAAACTAAAAGACCAAAGCACAATTGCATACAAAGCCAAAGTTGAAATGAAGGTTGTACACAAGATAAGAAGCGATCTTGTCATAGAGAAAAGGGGGCTCCTTGTGGAAAAAGGAAGCTCTCATTGAAAAGATCAAAAGCAGTAAGGAATCGAACTCTACAACCTTATCTTTTATTTTGGTTCAACTTTGGGCTATTGCTGTAAAACTGAAGTGTGAAGAGATTAAACTCACAAAGGACGGGTCATCGGTGGAAGAACTGGTCAAAGGCGTGAAAACTCAACTGAAGTTCATCGTCAACCACCTTCCCAAGATGGTTCAAACTATAAAGAACTCCCTAGAGTCTGTCATTGCAGTCGATGTAGGAACGCTCTTTGTCAAGTTGAAGCATTGCTACAAAGATGCAGTGGAGTTTGAGAAACTTGTCCCTGAGTTGAGTTTAGGCTTTGCACACGAAATTCAACAGAGAAGAGAAGAAGTAGACTCTTTTGTTGTTGAATATACGAAGAATGTAAAGTTTCAATATAAAGACAATTGAATTACTTTGAATGTAAGTGCTCATCCAATGAATGAAAACATTTTTTACTCTGCAATTATATGATTTTGCTCTTTCGGTATATTTACTAGCCTCCGACTGTGATGTGTTCGACCAGTGATATGGTGAACGTATCACATGGATTTAATGTTTATGAATAGAGGTTGACGACTAGTGTAACTTTCACAATATACGTAGTATGAACTGGCAACAAGTCCTAGATAAAGTCAGTTTAGTGAGTTTCCAAGCTGTGAGAACTGGTTTATAGGAAAAAAATCTTTACTAAAATTTATTTAAAGACCGTACCAATGACCTTGTACATGTTAGGTTGGTAGTCATTTCAGACAAGCCATAATCACATAACATGAAGCAATATAGAATTACAACATATAATTTGGAAGAAAAGATATCAAATAATGAAAGCAAAAAAGAGAAAGTTTATTATAATTTAAGAATATGTTACACATAGTATTTGCAAAGAAGTTCTATGTTCCAAGCATTGGATAGAATTCTGCCGTCTTCCATAGCAAGTCGAACTAAACCAGGTCGGGTAACAGAAACTACAGTAAAAGGGCCTCCCCATTTGGGAGGAAATATTAGACTTATTCTAAATTTGTCGTAGAACCAAGTCACCAATATTTAGCATACGTGGTTGAACTCTTCTATTGTAGTACCGATGTAAACCTTGTAAATAGGTTGCCGATTTGATAAGTGCTCGATCACGTTTTTCTTCAAGAAGGTTGACATCATGTTCACACTGCTTGTCTTGATTAATAGTATCATGGACTGTTACACGTGTAGAACCTAAATGAATTTCATTACAGAATACTGCTTCTGCTCCGTAGACCAGTTGAAAAGGTATTTCACCAGTAGCTCTACTAGTCATAGTACTTAGGGCCCAAAGAACTGAATAGAGATCGTCTACCCAAGCCCTCGTGCGTGTTTTGAGTCTATCAAAGACTCTTTTCTTGATGCCTTGCATGATTTGACCGTTGTCACGCTCAATTGCTCTATTGCTCTGCGAATGAGCAACAGAAACGAAACGAATCTTTTACCTATTTCATCACAACAATCTTGAAACATACCGCTAACAAATTGTAATCCATTATCAGTAATTAAACGAGTGGGTACACCAAAACGAGTCACTACATTCTTCATAAAGAATTTATTTGCTGCATATGCAGTACTTGTGGTGACTAGCTCAGCTTCGATTCACTTAGTGAATGCATCAATGGCTACAAATAAGAATTTATACCCATTAGTTGCCTTTTGTAGGTCCAACTATGTTGATACCCCATGTACAAAATGGCCATGACAATGGAATTGTCTGCAATTGATTTGCATGTTGATGTACTTGTCGAGCATGAAATTATTATTGCTCACAAGTCTACACAAGATGTCTTGTGTCTTGTAGTGTGGTGGGCCAGTAAAAATCCTTGTCGGGATGCTTTGCCGACCAGTGTTCTATATGAAGCATGTGCACATAAGCCCCTATGTATTTCATGAAGTAATGTCTTACCATTCTGTTGAGAAATACATCGTATTAGAACACCGTGTGCTCCTTTTTTGTATAGGTCATTGTCGACCAGTTTGTACAATCTTGCCTTTTGAATTAATTTGTCTTTTTCACGTGTATCCTCCGGCATTGTCCTATGCGCTAGATAGGTTTTTAATGGTAAGATCCAATCTGCGTCATGCTCGAGAACGACGACCTCTGAAGTGGTCAGTGATACTTCTATAGATGTACTTACAGAGGATTTAGACAAACATTCAAGAAAAACACCTGTTGGAACCAATGCTCGTGAGGATCCCAATTTAGACAACTGGTCCACTAAAGTATTCTCTTTTGTAGTATATATTGGACTTCAAAATTACTGAAGTGTTTCTCCAATTTCCTCACTTCATCCAGGTAGTGATCCATTGTCTCATCAGAACATTTAAAGTCCTTACTAACCTGGTTTATGACTAATAGCGAGTCACCAACTGCTTTTAGCCGACGGACATCGAGGGATTTGGCTGCTTGGAGCCCAGCTAGAAGGCTTTCAAACTCTACCATATTATTTGTAGCAGGGAAATGCAACTGAGTTACATACTATAACTGGTCACCCTGTGGCGTGACCAGTACTATACTAGCCCCTAAGCCTCGAAATTCTCAAGAGCCATCGAAGTATAATGTCTAGTGGTCATCTTGGTTAGGCTGAATCTGATCCTACTGGTTAGAAGGAGTCTATTCAGCGAAAAAAACTACTAAAGCCCGAGACTTAATTATTGTTTGGGTGACGAAATGGATATCAAAAGATCCAAGTTCAACTGCCCACTTAGCAATATGACTAGTTACTCTTGATTGTGTAGAACACCTCTCAAGGGAAAGGATGATGGTATTGTAATTTTATGCGATTGAAAATAATGTCTTAGCTTATGGGAAGCCATTAATAGGGCGTAAAGCATTTTTTTGGACTTGAGGGTATTGCTCCTTTGGTCCGTGTAATACTTCACTAACATAGTAAACAAGTTGTTAGACCGTATCTTGTTCTACGATAATTATAGCGCTGACCACATTGGGTGTAGCAACCAAGTATACTAATAATGGTTCTACTGGGTAGGGTGATACCAATATGGGTGGGCTTACTAAATAAGTTTTAACATCCTCAAAAGTTTTGTTAGCTTTCATCCGACCATTGAAATCTGTCATGTTTTTGAATTACCTTGTACAAAGGCAATCCTCGTTCACCTGATCGAGAAATAAACCGACTAAGCACTGTCATTCGACTAGTTAAACCTTGAACCTCCTTCACAGTTGAAGATGGATGGAGAGATTCAATAGCATGGATTTTTTTTCAGGATTAACCTTAATGCCTCTAGAATTAATAAGGAAACCAAGTAATTTGCCAGAAGAAATACCAAAAGTACACTTCTCCATATTCAACTTAATTCCTTTATTATTCAGATTTACAAAGGTTTCTGAGAAGTTAGACAGATGATTAGGGCTTTTTGTACTCTTTATAACAAGATCATCTACATATGCTTGCAGATTGTGCCCTATCTAGTCAAGAAAGGTCTTCTGCAGAAGTCGTTGGTAAGTGGTGCTAGCATCTTTCAGCCCAAATGGAATCTTGACGTAGCAATAAATGCCAAAAGGGGTAATGAAGGAAGTCTTCTCTTCATCTTCTCTTGCCAAGTTTATTTGATGATAGCCTGAGTAAGCATCCAAAAAACTCATCAATTCACATCTCGTAGTGAAGTCGACCAATTGACCGATGCGAGGTAAAGGGAAGTCATCCTTTGGATAGGCAATATTCAAATTAGTAAAATCAATGCACATGCACCACTTACCATTTGATTTATGTACCATGACCATGTTCGCGAGCCAATATGAGTGGTCGACTTCACGAATGAAACCAGTGTCTAAGAGTTTATCCAACTCTTAGCGAATGGCTTTTTGTCGATCAGGTTCGAAACACTGGAGCATTTGCTTCACTGGTCGTTTGTCAGGCTGTATGGCTATCCTGTGCTCGATCACCTCCCTTGAGACTCCAGGCATGTCGGATAGTTGCCACGCAAACATATCTACATTAGCCCAGAGGAAGGTGATAAGCTCGAGTGCTATTTCTCGTTCATTTTTTACCCAATCCACATCGTCCTGGACTGGTCGTCGAAAGTAATTGGCACTTCCTTTAGCTTTTCATTTGGCTACAGAACTGCCTTCAGTTTTTCTGATTTTGCAGTCTTGTTTGGTTTCACTTCATCATTAGGATCACTTATTGGTAATTGATCAGCAATTTCCAAGGATTTACGATCGCTATTAAGTGCAGTAGAATGGTTAACTTCCACAGAAATGATGCCTTTTGAACCAGGAATTTTAATGCTCTAGTAGGCGTGATGAGTTGCTGCCATGAATTATGTTAGTGAAGGTCTACCCAAAATTGCATCGTAAGCAGACACAAAATCTACAATTTCAAACGTAATCAATTATGTTAAAAAATTGTGAGAATCTCCAGAGGTTATTGGCAACACAATATGACCAATTGGAGTTATTGAAGGACTAGGTACTATCCCAAAAGAAAGGATTTGTAATCGGTTTAATTTTAGAACGAGGAATTTATATCTCATCTAGAGTAGTTATAAAAAGTAAATCTAAAGAACTTCCTCTATCTACCAGTAGTCTTCCTATCTTGCAATTACTAATAATAGGAGAAACAACGAGTGGAAGATTGCTAGGAGTAGATGTACCTTTTGGACAATCTTCTTTGTTGAAGGTCAAAACAATATCCGACCACTTCAGATAGCTTTGCTTTCCTGGATGGGTATTAACACTGTTGACCTCCCTACAGGCGGATTTGTATTGCCTCTTGGATGGATAAGCCACTAATCCCCCGAAGATGACATTAATATGATTGCGAGGCTTCTGGTATGCCATTTGCTCATTTCCATCAGCATCTTTGGTGTTGCTTGGAACACCACCTTCAGGTACTGTGGGCACTGGCCCTTTTCTTGAGTAGAAGTCATCCATGTATGGTCACTAGTCGCCTTGACCAGGCATGCTATGAAGTGGGCACCAGTGGCCATTTCCACTGGTTGCACTAGAGCCTTTAGAGAAAGACTGGTCGGATGAGTGACCAGTGGATTTCTTCCACGGACCCTTGCATTTGTCATAGGTCGGACATTGCTTTATAGCAATGACCTCCCTTTGTACATGCCTTGGTTTATTTTTCTTTTTGGACTTACCTTTGTCAAGTTTGGTCAGTTTCTTGGACTCCTTCTGGTCAGAAACCTCCATTCCTGGTTGTGGGAGTATAGCCCTTGTCAACCATACGGTTCCATTGTACTGCTTCGTTAGCATCTGTATAGCAATCAACCATGTCAAATAGATTTGACACAGTCCTTCATTAGCATCTGTACCGCATGCTTAAATGCTCGAATAATAGAATCATCCGTAATGTTAGGAATTGTATTATGCACTTCTATAAATCTCTTAACACACTAACACAAGTTTTCCCCAAAAACTTGACAAAGACGATGTAAATCATCTTCCTTTCTAGGTTTTGTTTAGCAACTCTTAAAATTGCCTATAAGGGCATGTCATAGGTTTTCCCAACTGAAAATAGAGTTTTTGGGCTGATTGAACAATCAGGTCCAAGCGGATTCTTTTAAGACAATGGGGTAAATAGTTTGTCATTACCTTTTTATCCCTGCCCGCAGCCTGGACAACGATAGTATAGATTTGAAGAAATTTTGAGCTCCATCGTAACCATCTATATGCCCTGGCTTGAACCTTGTAGGCCAACTAACATGTCTTAGCCCGAGTAAGAAAGCCTTGCACCCTGTGTCAGGTCGCAATTACGGTCGTACATTATGACCTTCATCATAATTATTAGGGGAATGAGGTCGTCTATGACCACGATTAGGGTGCTCACCTGGACCCAATTTATCGAATACTTTTTGATGGGGCGGAGCGTCTTCTTGACGGATATTGCCGTCATGATGACGATGTCTAGAGTCAGACTAGTTTGCTCTAGAACTGCTCTGAGCTCTTGATGACAGTGAGAGGCTTTGCACTTCGGTAGCGGCCTCTTACAGGTCAGCAGCGAGTGAACGAATGGCCAAAAGGTCCTATTCACCATCATTAACCATTGGGTGGTTGGCAATTGCACTCAAGAATATGTATACTCTGTCAACGGGAGTCTTTGCCTATGAGGGTTGTCGACGATCGAGTCGCCGATCTTACGAAATAAAAGAGGAAAATGACGCGATATTTCCTGGGAGAGAATGGGACTGCTCTTTATTGATATGAACTAGATTTGCAACAGGGGGTGCCTTAGACTAGGCAAAGGACTAATCCTAATTACACAGAGAATGCAGTTTGCAATGTCGGATGATCTTGTCTAGATTTTCTTGACTTGATCCTCCTCCTTTGTCTTCTCGCCTCCCTTAAATAACTTCAGTAGAGTGGCGATTACTCTGGAGAAGGCGTCCTGGTGAAGCATTCCGGTGGTCGAGCGAGGCGTCGGTTGATAATGTACCAAGCTTTCTGCGGTTAAGTGTCGTGAGACACTCAACCGTATAGTGGTTATTAATCGGTGTCTTAGGGTCAGATAACATAGCGTGGTATGGAGCATACAACCGCGTGTTCCGTTCATCACACGGTAAAGAATATACACGAATCATATCTATACAACAGTTCATAGCTTTTTCCGAAGCGACTACAGTGGGAGACTAGGCCTGAGACCTTGTCCGACCAGGGTACCCATTTTGTAACATCTGGAATCCTTACGACCAGTGTGGTCGTTAGCCTTAGGGGTTACGACCATGAAGTCGTATGGTCTTTTATTATGTGTTAAAGTAATACATAGAGGTTTTAATCCTCGTCAACTAGCCCCCGAACTTTAAATGAACAGGTCATGTGAACACTTTCTTCTGATGAAGTCGTATCGAGCATATCCCATTTAATGTCGTGACATATGAAGTGGTCTGTGTTCACTTTAAAGTTAAGAACTTGCCTTGGGAACCTAAGAGTTTTTCTGTCTGTTGGACAAAAGGTTTTTGTCTGTTAGACTTTTAGATAACTCCCGATTGTAGTTAAAGATCTAAAACTATAAAATCCCCATTGCTGGGCTTTAGAATTCTTACGCTTTTAGTTCTCCCTTCAATCCCCTTCAGTTCCTTGCCAAGAAAACCTTTCCGACCTCTTATTGTCTTTCCGACCTCAAAGCCTCCTCCGACCACTACTCATCCCTTTGAGAAATTTCACCATGTCAGAGCAAATCACAAAGTGGATGGCTTTAGATCTAAGTGAGAAGAAGCTTGAGGCGTTGGAGAAGATCAGAATGCTCCCGGACAGGAACTTGATCAAATGGAGGTCAGCAGCCGGAGAACACTTTCCAAGCCGCGAAGATGGAGAAATTCCAGTCTTCCTCGCCTACATCAAATGCGGGCTGAGGGTACCGGTACACAAATTCCTCCCCCGTGTTCTGGAGTACTACGGGGTGGAGTTGGTGAATTTGGCCCCTAATTCCATCGCCAGCATCAGTATCTTTGCCTACTTATGTGAGACTGTAACACCCCAGCCATACAAGGCCTGGACTGCTACTAAAATAAGTAAAATTAAACATTTTCAAAATTAAAACATCTTACAAAAATTCGGTAGAACCTCCTTTGTATAACCAAGTATACCAGAGGTTCCAACAATTGCATACATTATTAGCATTAACTCAAAATCCAAAGTTCATCAAAGCATTGCATAATCAAAAATTACCACTCTCCTTATTACAAATAACCAAATGCATTCAAGCATAGCCAAGATAAATCCTTAACAGTTTACTTATTATTAAGGTATGAACTATCGAAATTATCTTTTTAAAAAAATGTGTGGTAGTGTGTGCGCCCTTAGCAATTCTACTCCCTCCCATGCATGCCGTTCTTGCAAGAGGTACCTAAAACACAGCAAAAACAAGAGGTGAGTCCAAAGACTCAGCAAGTATAATAAAATGTATCAACAATGAACAACATGTAAATCAGCAATTAAACCTCTCAAATCCACATATCAACTATCTTACACATGCATGCTATGCAATATGCTCAAAAGACACTTCTTTTCCTTCTCTTTCCCTTTTGCATTTTACCGGTAATGCAAAGTGTGCATCCGTCGATGCACACCCATGCCTGTACCATCTGGTACAGGGACCATTGCCCATACTCCACGCGTATGGGGACCTAAGCCCATGCTCTTCAAGCATGGGGACCTTTAACCCGTCATCAACATGGCGGGGACCTCAAGATGCTTGGTCATCGCGTGACCAAGACTTCAATAATTCAGCATGATGCATATGTAGGAACTCTCAAATTACCACAACATGCATCCACATCAATATTTCATATGAATATCCTATTCATAAAGCTCATAAACATAGAACTCACCAATATCAGATATCCATGATTAACACGTATATCATAACTCTAGCAACCATGAACATTATCATACATGCCATCATCACAACCATGTACACACAAATTCTCATAATATATATTAAACATTGCCCTTCAGCAATATCTATTATAACCGTCATTATACTTGCCTTAACCGCGAGAGAGTGAGTGACGCGCCGAAGGTGCCGCTCCCGGGACCCGTCCACCACCTGAGTAATTATTATAACGCATGCTAAGATGGCAGTAGCAGATCAAACCAAAGCATACAACAACAATCACTAACTTGCAAGAGCGTCTAAGTTGATCCCAACCCCAAATCCTACACGTCGATCTGTCCCCTCGATGGACTGTCAACTTCTAAAATTCATATCTATTGATTCAGAAGTCCAATTAAAGTTTTTTTAGACTTTCTGGAAAGGTAATTAAATTATCCAACTATGTCTAGCTGGTGAACCTCTCTGAATTGGCCAAATAATACCCCTACTAAGCCAGTTAATGAAACATCGATTTCCCGTCAGGCTCTCTAAACAGAGCACTAAAAATGCCATAACTTTCAGTACGTGTATCCAAATCCCGTGTTCTTGAGCTTTCTAAAAAGCTGAGGAAATGATCTACAACTTTGGTTATACTGAGCTTCTGTGATTTCCCCTTTAACTAGTCGCTTAGACCAGATTACTAAAACCTGTCAGAATACCAACGATTCTGCAGAACAGTCCCACTAATAAAATCATAACTTCTGCTACAGGGGTCCAAATTATGTGTTCTAGCCCTTCGTGGAAAGATGGAGACGTCCTCTAAAATATCCTAAGAGACGTCCTGGACCAATTCTGCCATCTACTGCCCCTATTAAGCCAAACTACATAATATCAATTATCACGTCGGGTTCTCTGGACAGTTCACTAAAATTATCATAACTTTTGCTACGAAGGTCCAATCCTTATGTTCTTTAGCTTTCTGGAAAGGTCAGGAAATTACCCATCTTTTTCATTATAACGAGATACTCTAATTTCGTATTTAACTCATATATTAACTCAAATTTCTACAGACTGTTTGAATGCCGACAGATTATCAGGACAGCGACACTAGAAAATTCATATCTCCCTGACCGTTAATCGGATTTGGGCGTTCTTGGTGGCCACGTAAAGCTAAGGATATGACGCAAATATCTCTAAGAGAGTGGATCCCCAGATTCTGCTTCTAAATACATGAAAACTGTCACGCAAAGTTCTGGACAGAACCGATCTAATTCCATAGAACAACCGATTTTACTAACATAGCGAATTAGCATCTAAAACGAAACCAACAGCGAAGAAACCCATCGTTACCCTTGGAGAACTGATGTAGATCACGAAGAACACCACGCGATCCCGCTTCCCCTCCCTTCTCTCCTTCCTTCTTCCTTTCTCTTCCTTGGTCGGCAGCACCCGAGGAGGCTTCTCCCTTCCTCCTTGGCCGGCAGCGAAAGCTAGGGGTGGGAGGGTACTGTAGCATGCCATGGTACTGTAGCATTGCGGCGGTACTGTAGCCGTGCTACTGTAGCACCCCTAGGGTTGCCCCCTCTCCTTCTTATGTGGCCAACTACCCCTTCCCCTTGGGCCTAAATGCTGTGGGCCGGAAGCCCACAGCCCAGGTTGTCCAAATTATGCGTAAACCCCCCTCTCATCTCCTGTTAAAACACTTTCCTAATTGGTCATTCTCTCTAATTTATTTCTTCTCTCTCGAATACATTTGGGGTATTACAGAGACGTACCTGGGAGTGTGTCCAAATTTGAAGCTCTTTAGGTACTTCTATCGGATGGTGATGTCAGGAAGATCCACGGCAACTCCTGGAGAATGCACATTGTGCCTTCATAACAGTAAGGCCGATGAGTACATCCAAATGTACTCGAAGTCCTTGTGGTTGTCATGGAAGAAGAACTAGTTTTACATGACGGTTACGAGGGATGACGGCCTCTATTTCGCCGGAATCAGGGCAAATAAGAATTCCAAGTGGAGGGGGACCGTGGAGAAGACAGGGATGGTCGGGAGATGTGTGGATGCCATTCGAGATCCAAAGACCAAGGGCTTAATTTCCTAGCATGTGGTGAGAGATTTCACCATACGTCGAATTAGTCCTCTAAAGCTCCGAACACAATCCCTTCTTTGGTTCATTCATCATGATGAAGCAATCACGGACTCACGAGATGGTAAGTCTTTGAAGAAGCTCCGACCAGTATAGTTTATTAACTGTTTATCGTAAAAACCTTAAAATCTCTTTTGCCCCCCTTTTTTTGAAGCCCTTTCTCCTGACAAGGTCAGAGAGCGAATCAAAATGATCTGTGCCAGGGAGCCTAACGAGAAGGCTGCATTTCCCGGCATATTGGTGATAGTCTCTGGTGCTAAAGAGAGACTAATGAGACTTAAGGTAGATAATCAATTGTTTCTTATCTTTTATATATATATATATATATATATATATATATATATATATATATATATATATATATATACATATATATATATTCTCCGTCGGTTTATTGATCTTGCTCTAATTTTGTAGATGGTCGGATTAAGAGTCATGCAACCGTGAGGATCTTGATCCTCTACCGTGGTTTCGACCGATTCACCTTGAGGCGTTGGAAGAAGATGATTCTCCGAGGTAAAAAGAGCTTTGAAGAAAAGTATATATATTTTAGATAGAAAATTTCATCACCTAATCAAACTTGTTTTTTGATATAGGTGGAAAAGATTGAAGGTCCGCAGAGTAGAGCTGCGGAAATTGTAGACCCCAGAGTGGTCATTCACGACCTAATAGTTGTTACTGAAACAACTGATCTGGAGATTGATGAGACCACACCCTCTGACCCGATGGTCAGGAATGCTACCCTCGATCAGTTGGTCGAGGATATCACTTCCGACCTTATGTTGGAAGATGTGAGGGGTATGACCAACCCTACCAGCCTAAAGCCGGTAAAATTGACCAATCTTAAATCTGCTCATTTCTCTATTACGAATCAACTTAAAGATGCTCTTGATGAACTAGAATATTTCAAGTCTAGTCTTGCTTGCATGAATGCTATTGCTCTAGATGTGACTGTTGTAAATGCTATTTCTTTACCTTGCTCAAATTGTGCTTTGCTTGAATTAAAATTGGATAGCGCTACAAAAGAATTGCTGAAATTTGATGCTAGTCACACTTGCTCTCATTGTGAGGATAATAAGATTAAAATGAAAGAAATAACTGAAATGGTTCTTCATTCTAAATCTGCATCATATGAAAATTGTCTTAAACTCACAATAGAAAATGAAGCTCTATGTGAGACCCCCGGGGTATTTAGCTGGTAATGCTTAGTCTTCCAATTGACCATAGCATCACAAACAAAATATCTCCTACCTCGGGACAATATGTACCTCCCAGAAGTGTGGTACACACACCCTTTTACAAAATCATGCATCAATTCCATACAAGCACAGAACCGAAGCAAGAACACAACCAAATAAAAGATATACATAATAGAGTTCATACAAAAGGGGCCGACCGGCCAAATCACAAGCTAAAGAGCTAAATAAACAGTGGAAGCAAAAGCCATAAGATGGCGATAAATAAAAACCATACGGTTTGCCTTTAAGCCCACAAGGCAACTGACCGGGCCGCCAGCTAGTCGTCAAAATCGAAGTCCGTCTCACGATAGTCGATCCCTTGGGGATCAACCTCCTCTGCAACAATTAATTAAGCAAAGCAAATGAGTACAAAAATGTACTCGTAAGACTTACGTGTAGTGTAACAGCCTATACATAACTACATGCAAGCTTAATCAATGGAGAAGGTTCTAGGTTCATTTTCAGCATAAAGCAAGTTTTCATTTGCAATAATGTAATACATTTAAAGCCATTTTTGCAATCTGTTTTTAATGTTCAAATAACAGCGAGATACAATAGATAAATGACAACAACAAGCAGGAAGTGACTAACCCAATAGCCACCACAACCATAGCATGAATTACCCATTCATACCACCCACAACAAGTTTTAATTAAAAGGTTATAGTCTAGTTCTTGTACGACCTTACCAAGCATGCCCATAACCTAGGACAAGGCTATTCGAATAGTTTGGACCCTGCAGGGGTGTGCCAATGTACCCACATGTCAGACCGCCTTTTTGCCAAGCTATTAAGCACACTTCCTTTGGTATGCCGGCACGGCTAAGTCCTACGAGACATTTCTAATGGATTATGCTAATTAAGAGCCATGCGTATGGGGGTTAACCCTTAGTGAAATGCCTCCCCGCTCTCACCAAGGACCCATACGAAGAGTGGGATACACTAGCCAGCTCAAGCGTTTGCGGATGCTCCCCTCCTGTCCCATGTTGCATATAGTCAAAATATACAACCCACCACGCGACTCATTAATTAACACCCCCCCAAAGTACTTAGTCAAGAGAGGTCCTATATCCCCCTCGTGTGGTTAGCACGCAATAATCGCTTGGCTTAGTGACACAAGTAACTCGGTCCTTGTGGACTTAGGCACCATTCCAATCACACCCAACAGATCACACCATCATCCATTGTGCCCAAGTCAATAACAATTTGTTTTCAGTTTTGACTTTACAAATTAACAAAGCACAAAGTGCTGGACATAATGGAATAATAATAAGATTTGTGTGATCAAGATCATCGACTAAGTCGATGACCACCCAATTCTACTGGTAGCTAAGCATTTCTAAGCATGACACCGTAAAGACAATAAAAGAACATAATTCAATCACTGGGCTCTAATTCACTGGCGAGATTAATAACTTATGGTTAGTGGCAGGGGATAACAATTTAAGGGCAACCATGCAATAGGAATAGCTACCTCTAATCGGGAAAATTAACTTTGACACAAAAGCATGCATACATACAATTTGTAAACAAAGTATTAGACTTTAAAAGTAATGGGATTGATATGATCAAACTACTTTTCTTGCTAGAGATGCTCAATATGCTGCAGAGGATCACTCTCATAATCAACGAACTCGTCAGCACCTAACGAAAGAACGAAAAGAACCGATAAGACCGAAGAACACCGAAAAGGCTCACAAACCAACTTCAGAGAAAAGCCATGAAATTCTTACAGCAGGTAGAGCATGATTTTTAAGGAATTTATCAACAAGAACCAATTGATTTGGATACTCAATGCTAAAGTTATGGCCAAAACAATTTCAGCCGGTTGGAAAATACTGAAAAATTCATCATCCGAAATTAAATTTTTGTCACAAATTTCTAGAGAGGTGTTGCACCTGAAATTTTTATGGTAAACAAAGAACCACATGAGATGAACAACACAATTGGATTCACCTCATTTGGAGCTAGGATGCATTTTCTATGATTTTTCAAAGACATGAAAAGGAGCACAAAAATAAATGCAACCACAAAAATAGTAGCATGCCTAAAACCTATTCTACAATTAAGCACACTAACAGAGGAAACCAACAAACTTGGTTTCACTCAAAAAGGGGCTACAGAGAAATACTCATGCATTTTTCAAGTTAAAAGAATTTTTAATGCAACCAATAAAGCTAAACAGGAATTAAATCTACTAACAAATTTTTCTGGTATAGAACCAAGCTTCTAACCATTTTTAGATTAAAGCATAGTTAAAACCAGAACTAACAAAATTTGAACCAACCGAAAAGGAGTTAAAACAAAGTAGTTATGCAATTTTGAAGTTTAATACAATTTTTAGTTTACAAATAAAGCTTACCGGGTTTTAAACAAACTTACCCAAAGCGGAAAAACATGGACCGTTGCGGCCCACGCGAACAGAGCATAGCACACGCACGGAGACCCAATAGAGCCAACCGTTAGATTTAGATCCAACGGTCCATATCGAAGAAAAGTTCGAATGGTCCGAACGTTCCAACAAACGCAGGCCGTTGATCTAGAGATGGATGGCTCAGATCAAGGTGACGTTCGGATGGTCCGAACGTTCCAACGAATCTAAGCCACAGATCAAGAAATGGACGGCCAACGCTATGGGGAGGTTCGGGGGTCCAAAGGTCCCGCAGATCTCAATCGTAGATCTTAAAATGGACGGCTGAGGTTCGGTGGTCCGAACGTTCACAGCGAACTAGATCGTTGGATCTAGATCGGACGGTGAAGGTTCAGTGGTCCGAACATCCCACACGATCTAAGTCGTAGATCAAGAAATGAACAGCTGAGGTTCGGTGGTCCAAACGTTCCAACGAATCCGGGCCGCTGATCTCAAAATCGACGGTCCAGGATCAACAAAGTGTTGCGCACGTGCCCGAGAGGGTTTAAGTGGCACTGGGCCCACATGTCAGCGACGTTTAGCCATTCTAGGACACCCATTAACTGCTAAACCAATCATTAGCCTAATTAATGGAGGATCTTTGTCCTAATGACAACGCATTGTTCGGTCTTGGCGTCCGAAACAAAACCGAGGGCTCTCAAGGCTCACCGTGGCGACTCGATCCGGCGGTGCAAATAACGATAGGAATGGGTTATAATAGCCTTGCACACCCCAAAGGAGGTACTCTAAATCGGCGGTGGCCTTAACAACATGGCCGAGAAAACGGCGATAAGGCACGGCCAACACGACAACAGCAAAATGCTCCGCAGTAGTTCAGAGAAGCGGGTGCCCAAGCTACTAAGGACTACTAGGGAGCTACCGTAACGCTGGAGAGGCAAGAAGATGGCTGGAGCTATTCCGGCGATGAAGCACAGCACCGGAGCTGAGGAAGATAACGAGGAGATGATGGCCTGAGCAAAAATAACAAGACCGGGTCATCAAGAAAGCTTCAATAGGGCTCAAGCATGGTCCATGAGCAAGTAATTGAAGAGAGGAGGTCCTTACCGGAGTTGAGGAAGAAAGGGGTTAACTTCGGCCAAATTTGAACAAACCCCAAATTTGACAATCTCTGTGAATGTCAAAAAAAAATTAAGTTAGGGGAAATGCTCAAGATGGCAAAAGGGCGCAAAGTGACGCGAAAGGATTTGCAAAAGAACCCTTGGAGCACTGGCGGTGATGTCGGACCTGGATTACGAGAATCCAAATCCTCTGTGAAAACACTGTGCTATTCCCTGGATCAGTAGCTAGCACTCACAGATACATTGCTGAATCAATTCATACATGGCGTAAATGAAACCATACCATTCATTAATTTAACACAACAGATTTTACATAGACCGCATCGGGTCAATTTTTTTACAATAAGGGCCGATCAGGCCAAAGATTACATTACAAAAGTTGCGAAAGCGATAGCGGAAGCAAAAGGGGTGAGAGCACATTGTGGATATCATGGGGATATGCCCATGATCTTAGGATGATGAGACAATTGGCAATGTGGCTTTTGGTTTGAAGTTTCAAGTGTTTTCGACAAAGTTTCAGTTCTGTCAGGTCAGCGGCGGTCTGACCGGCTTTTGTGCTGAATGTTGATATTAGTGGTGATTTGATTTTGGGATAGGTCATATCCATATTTGTTAATGCATATGTGTTGCATGTTGCATGTTTTCACTAACGTGGGTCAAGTTGTGAAGAACTTGTTCCCGGATTCGTGTTTGCTTGTCTATTCTTTGTCAGCGGTGGCTTGCGAGTCAATGACGGTCAGCGGCGAGGTGGATCGGGACTAAGCTTGGAGAGCCGAGGTCGAAACGATCATGGATGCGGGTGAGGTCAATCGACTCAAGCATGGCGCAGAATGGGCGAGTATGACCGAACAGGCGGCGATCTGTTGGTTGGATCAAGCGGCGCGAGTCGTTGCAAGTGCTCGATGGTGCCGGTGGGATCCGGACGGGAGAGACTTGACGACATGAAGCCGTTGATCAACCTACACATGGCGAAGCAGGCGATTGCTTCACGATATGTGGACTCGATCTTTTGGAGAATGATCGAGAAGGGGTATTTTGTAATTTTACCAAATACCATCTTGGTGACCTTTGACTAAGCATGGCGTGGGTGGCGCATGGTGAAGCGGTTTAGATCAATCGACGATGAAGACGGCGCTTTAATTTGCATGCGTGTGTGTTCCGTTGATGTTGGGTCTTAACGGAAGCCCATTAGGGTTAGGGCTGCCCTATAAAAAGAATAGGAGATGGGATTTTAGGTTTCTTTATTCGAGATTAGGGCACCAACGAGAAAAAAAAGAGTAGGCGGTGCGAGCGGAGGAATTGATGGCCGCCTTTGTGCCCAAAAACCGGAGATCTGGGTGAAGGATGTAATGATTGCAGTTTTGTTCATGCGTGTACTGTTTGAGTTATATTTTATTGCCGATTGCCTTTCCTCTCTGAGTGCTTGTGTTGGGCGGCGCTGTGCTCAAAAATCGGCTGACTGAGCTTCGCCTGTCTCCGTAAAACCGACCTCGCCACCGCTTCTGGCGTGTTTTTTATTGCCATCTGATGCTCTCGCTGAAACCGAGTAGGTTTCTTGGTTTGATGCATTGATGCGACGGAAGCTTTGTTATTGATTGATTGCCAGCGATTCCGGTTTGTTTAGTTTTTTTTTTATGTCCGCTAGGCTGCGTGGTGTTTCTGATGGATTGTCCGCTCACCGCTCGGAGAAATGAAATCAACGTGTTGCATACTGCTACGCTTTCGCAAGAAATGGGTAGTGATGGCGACCCGTTGAGTGCGTTTCAGATCTTGTAGTTAAGTCCTGCTGCTAGTCCCACAAAAATCGGCATTTGTTTGAGCGAGTGGATTGTCTGAGCGGCGAGCTGCTTTTCCCGGTTGGTCCTTGTTTTAAGTTTTCTTTCTTGGTTGTTTTCAAGGTTGCAGCCAGTCTTTGGTTTAATTGCCAACTTGTTGCAGTTTGATGCTCATGCTCCGCGTGGACATCCGGTTTTAGCTGGAGAAATCGGCGCCCCTTGCTCCCGCAGAAATGGCAGAGTCTGTACTGCCCACAAAATCGATTTCCTCAGCAGCAGCTTGTGCCCAGCATATTGTAGTTCCATGTGCGGCATTTTTCCTTTGAACCGATTTTGATCTGAGTGTTTAGACTAGCTTTTTGTTTTGGTGTGGAGAAAAAGCGAAGCATTCTTGGCGATGTCTGTGGCGTCCATGCTTTGGTCGGTTGAGTGCTCATGACGCAATCCTGGCGGTGGCGACTGCGACTTTTGATGAAAACGATGAAGTACTCTTGGGTAGTCTTGTTAATTGCTAGTGGTTACATCTCATTGATTTGAGTCTGGTTACTTATTGTTTTAGTTCCTCTTGGTGTTTCAGTTTATTTGCTCTAGCTCCGCTGTTTCTCTGTGCGATTGTCGGTGCTGTACAAGGTTCCTTGGAGAATCTTTGTGGTGGTTGTCAAGCCAAGCAGAGGCGCAGAACTGGGCCACGCAAGAGTGTTGTGACCACGGGTGATGTGTTTGATGCAGCTTTTAGTGGATTAGGCTTTTGCTTCGGGGTTTTAATCGGATTCAACACAGGTCATCCGCTGTGCCTGTATACAGATCTTCATAGCTTTTATAGCTATTGGAGTGAAAGTAGTGTTGAGTTCGATCGAGATGAAAAATAGAGAAAGCGTCTATTCAGCCCCCCTCTAGTCGCCTTTCCAGTCCTACACACATCTCTCCACAGGCAAGTGACTGGGGAAACCTGTTCACGCCTGATATTACCCAAGAGCTTGGCTAATATTGGATGCACGCAAGCACCAACGGAGTCAACTAGACTGGGGTGAGACTAGAACAACTAAAGACTAAGCTACGCCACATCAGTTTCTGGCCTCCAGCTTCTGGATCTTCGTAGAAAGCGTAGTCTCCTTCGTCTTCATTATCTGAAGGGTTGGGGAGAGGAGCGAGAATGAGCACTACTACCGTGCTCGCGAGCCAATACACAATGCAATAATATACATGCAAGGTTAAACAAGGATGGCTCGGTTCCTTTATTTGCGAAAGCAAGCTTTTCAAATATCATACTTACAAAGTCCTATCACTTAGCATTTTAACAAATTGCATTTTAATAAAGAGAGTAATGTGCAGTAATTAATAGCAGTAGTGGTTCCATCCGTCGGAACTCTACACATGCATCTTTTAATTGGGCCGCCTCCAATGACCACACCCATCGAGCTCGAAGACTCGGGAAAATCCAACACGGGGCTAGGTGAGCCCTTCCATCATTTTCATACCACCCACAAAGTTTTGAAATAGAACTAACTCAAGTTATGATTCCCATGTCCGCCTTTGACCGTAGGCACGGCTGTTTAAATAGTTTTAGACTCTGCAGAGATTGTACACTTTACCCACAAGAGATAGTCATACCCGTTACCCCACATGATTCTGTAGTCATGTAGTTGGGCGACCGTCACAGTAACCTTTCAAACTATCTTGCCCCTTCCGTTATCTCACTCATATGGGGTTGCGCCCATACGTTGCGCGGGATCGTTGTACACACAGCGTTGGGTGTAGATTTGGACTACCCACAACGTTGGCAACCTCACCCATTCAAGCTGAATGTACCGCATGCTTGCGTATTTTTCCCTTTCTCCATCGTGTGAGACACATCTAGGGTTTAATAATTTTACTAAGCCAAGTTGCACTTTGCAGACTTGTGGTTATACTTGTTTAACACGGGACGTCGTGACAAGATTAAGTACTTAGGGTTATCTGGGCAGTTCATTCCACAAACCAACCATCCTCGTGCTCCCCGAGCACCCACCGCCTCACCATCCGCCCAGATAGAACTAGCAATTAGGGTTTTTGAGGAGTAAAACCAATTTAAACCATTCCTTTCAGTCAATGGACCGCCAATGACTGCCCAAATCATTTTATGTTTGAGAAAATGATGATTGGAGTGTTTAATACCCCGGTACTTAAGCAAGACTAGCATGTCGCTTAAGTACAACCTATAACTAGTATTACCATATAGTTACTAGGGTCACAAGGATTAATGGATTCAAATTGTCAAGGATGGCATATTAATTAATTAATCAGCAAATGGGTATTTAACTACCTTAAGCTTTAACATACATTTGATTAAAGAATTAAAGCATGCAATTTTGCTAATTTAAACGAATATAATTTGCATGAAATGTAGGATCAATATGGTCACAGTATTGACTCACCTTGGATATAGGTAAGAGAATCTTTGATAATCTTGTGCTTGATCGAACTGGAGATCCTCCGCGTCTGCGAATCCTAATCGGGTGATCGTACTGGAAAAAGACACAAACAAGCAAATAGAGCAAATAAATTCAAGAGATAACAAATGAACTCCAAATTGAAAAAGACCTATGCCATTAGCAAGATCTTGAATTAGCAAATTTTTAGAAATTTATTTCATAATTTTTGGAGCTACAAGGGAGGAGAACGGGACTTCCGAACTTGGAAATTAGAATTAACTCAAAAGAAAAGGGAGGGAGAAATTAGGACGTGTGGGCTCCACTGCATAGTGACCTCAGCCTAATAGGCTTGGCTGCCACAAAAGGGCTCAGGCCCACTTGTCAAAGGGAGGTAGAGGGGCTCAAGCCAAATGACTGGTGGGCCATGGCCATTTTCATCCCAAATCCAATCGGTCCTCAAAGAAGGAAAGGGGGAGCAGAGCCCGACACTCGGCGACGGCATTTGGGCAGTGGCGGCGCCAGCGGGAGGAGGTACGGGGCGGTCGACGGGTGGTCGGAACGGGATCTATGGGAGGCGGCGGACCCACTGGAGGTGGCGGCGGCTCCGGAGAGGGGCGGGAGCGGCAGTGGCGGCTCCACGGCTTAGGCGGTGCCGGCGAAGCGGCGACGCAGGGAGGAGGGCGACCCGCGCACCAGCTACACAGCAGCGAGGTGGTCAAGGAATGACCCGGTTGGCTCTGGGTGGCAGTTTGGCCAGCGGCGGCCATGGGCAGAGGAGGAGGAGGCATGGTGGTGGCACGTCTCAGCGACAGGGAAGGCAAAGGGAGGTGGGGAATGGGATCCTTGCGCCGCAGGGCTCGCGGTGACATGGTTGCCGGAGGCGGGGGCTCACCGGAGCGGCGAGGGAGCGTGGAGGTAGCACGGCCAAGAAGGGAGCGCGGCGGCAATGCTCTGCTTGGTGGTTCTTACCGGGAGCTTGGGGGCGGCGTGAGGAGCTCAAAGGGGGGCTCGGGAGGCGCTTTATAGGCCACGGGAGGCGAGGGAGCTACTGGAGAAGGGGGGCCAACGGGAGGGAGTCCATGACGTCGCGCGGTCCCGAGGGGGAGCCAGGGCGAGGGAGCGGAGGAGGCACAGCGAGGACGAGGGTGACTCAGTGTCTGGTCAGAAGAACATCGCAGCGTCTTACTGCAACAAGCGGCACGGCCGGAGTGGCGGAGTGGCGGCACGCGTGCGTTGAGTGGCGACAAGACGGGGTGGGGTCTTCAAGGCTGCGGCGCACGACACGGGAGCTCCAGGGCGGCGAGGACTGTGGCGACGTCGTGGGCGGTGCGGCGTGCACGAGGGGAGGTGAGCGAGCGCAGGCGATGGCGTTGCTCACGGGGGGAAAGAAGAAGATGACCCAAGCGTGGCTCGTGCTGGGAAAAAGGAAGGGGCCGGTTGGGCCGAGCCAAAAGAAAGGAGAGGGGAAGAAAAGAGGTCGGCAGGAGCTGGGCCAAAAGAGAAAAAGATGGGCCAGGTTGAAATGGGCTTGGCCCAGGAGAAGGAATTGGCTGAGCCCGAAAGAGAAGGGAGGCCCTACTCAAAATGGCCCAGGGAACAAAAAGAGGGGAAACTCCAACTTGCGAATTTGAATTTCAAATGTTACGGACATTACATTTGAAACACAAACCGAAAAGGAAAGAAAGAGAGTTTTTGAAATTTGTTTGGTAATTTGATTTACGGCGAAGAACGAAAACCAGAACGGTAAATACTATTCCCGTCCGAAAAATGGGATGTTACAAATCCTACCCACCTTAAACAGAATCTCGACCCCGAGATTCGAGCTGCTCCGAGAACAGAGACGGGTAGTCCTGCTTTAGTTGATCTTCACGCTCCAAGGTGGCTTCTTTTGCTGAGTGGTGGCTCCACTGGTCTTTGCAAAGGTGGAAGACTTGGCGTCTGGTTCGCTTCTTGATGACGTCGAGGATCTTGATTGGATGTTCTGGGTAAGTCAGGTCCTACTGAAGGGCGATGGCTTCTATGGGCGTCTGCTCTTCAGGTACTCGGAGACACTTCTTGAGCTGGGAGATGTGAAACACGTTGTGAACTTCCGATAAATTTTCCGGTAGCTCTAGCTGGTAGGCTACTTCTCCACGCTCGGCGGTAATCGGAAACAGTCCTATGTATCTTGGGGCGAGCTTGCCTTTTACCTTGAATCTTCGAGTTCCACGAAGTGGGGATACCTTAAGGTATACCGCATCTCCAACTTCAAAAGTTAATTCCCTTCGACGGTTGTCGGCATAACTCTTTTGTTTTGACTGAGCCGCTTGGAGGCAATCTCTTGATCAGTCGAACTTTCTCTTCAGCTTGCTTGAGAGTATCTAGCCTGAAGATATATCCTTCACCTGATTCTGACCAATGCAAAGGGGTTCTGCATTTTCTTCCATAAAGTGCTTCGAACGGGGACATTTTCAGACTTGACTGATAACTATTATTGTATGCAAACTCGGCATACGGTAGACACTTTTCCCAGTCTACGGTGAATTCCGAAGCACAAGCTCGAAGCATGTCTTCTAGAATCTAATTTATTCTTTTTGTCTGACTGTCGGTCTGCGGATGGTATGTTGTGCTAAAATCAAGGTGGGCTCCAAGGGCATCATGCAAACTAGCCCAGAAATGCGAGGTGAATTGAGATCCTCGATCGGAGACTATCCTCTTGGGTACTCCGTGTAAGCACACAATACGAGCCAGGTATAACTCGGCTAACGTGTCTCCCTTGTAGGTTGTCTTTACTGGGATGAAATGAGCTACTTTGGTCAGTCTATCAACTACAACCCATACTGAATCACATCCGGACTTGGTTCGGGGTAGACTGGTAACGAAATCCATTCCGATTTCTTCCCATTTCCACTGAGGGATTTGCAGGGGTTGAAGCAATCCTGCTGGCTTCTGATGTTCGGCTTTGATTCGCTGATATACATCACAATAGGCTACATATTCGGCGATATCTCTTTTCATGCCTGGCCACCAATACAAAATCTTCATGTCTTGATACATCTTGGTGCTGCCTGGGTGCAGAGTATATGCTGAGCTGTGGGCTTCTTTCATAATCAAATCCTTGAGTTCCTTCTAGTGAGGAACAAAGAGATGTCTCCCATACCATAGGATTCCTTGCTGATCTTCAATCATCTTGGGGCTTTTCCTTTTGCCATGAGATGTTTGAATCTCTGGACTCCAGAGTGTCCTTGTTGAGCGGTCTTAATCTGCTCTTCTAAAGTTGCGCGTGCTTCCATAGCATCTGTCGTGGCTTGTTCTATCAAACAAAGGTTGAGGGCTTCAATTTCCTTATAGAGCTCAGGCTAATGCTCTTGAATCATAACATTACTGCAGTAAGACTTGCGGCTTAATGCGTCAGCAACTACATTAGCCTTTCCGGGATGATAGTGAACATCCAAATTGTAATCCTTTATTAACTCTAACCATCTTCTTTGTCGGAGGTTGAGGTCTGATTGGGTGAAGATATACTTGAGACTCTTGGGGTCCGTGCAGATATCACAAGGTTTTCCAATCACATAATGCCGCCAGATTTTGAGGACATGCACTACTGCTGCTAACTCCAAGTCATGAGTTGGATATTTGTCTTCATGAGGACGGAATTGTCTTGATGCATAAGCTACAACTTTTCCTCCTTGCATAAGTACGCGACCAAAACCTTGGCTCGATGCATCACAATAGACTTCAAAGTCTTGATGATGTCTGGCAAGATTAGCACTGGTGCAGAAGTTAATTTTTTCTTCAATCCTTGGAAACTTTTCTCACTAGCCTCTGTCCATTCATACATCTTTTCTTTCTTAAGCAGATGGGTCATTGGTTTGGAAAGCTTTGAGAATCCTTCTAGGAAGAGTCGGTAGTATCCGGCCAAACTGAGAGAACTACGAACTTCTGCCACTGATGTAGGCTGCTTTCTCCAACCTTCTTGACTAAAACCACGACATTAATCACTTAATTCCTCAAGCATTTGTATCAATTACGATCCTCCCAAATGCCTTTATATAAACCCAATATCTTCATTAAGAAACCTCCCAAAAGACTGCTTGTAATCTAAAATTCCAATTTTAATCCATTGAATTATTTTATCACCATCTAATCAACAGTTATTTAGTCCATCTCCAATATCAGTAAGGCATACTTCCATCATACATTCCAATATCCCACAATCAAATGTTTGTATAATCCCATATCTAGCAATTATATCCTTCCATAATCCGATCAAGGCATATCTCTATAATCCAACAAGAAATTTCTGATAAATCCCAACTTCTTTGTTCAATCATGTTCAATTGAATCCAATGTTACCAACATAACCAATTAATTCCATACTTCCTGATCCAATCCATTTTACCAAAATCAACATCATGAATTAGTAATCTTATAATCCAATCTTCATTAATCAGGTAATTTCTTGATCAAAATCCCACCGTAACACATTTCTATAATCCATCATCCAACAATTATGGTTCTATAATCCAATCATGATTCAACTAACTCTTCCCAAGGTTAATATCATGAATCCTAAGAAAATCCAATTTTCTTCGCATTCTATTCTCTGCCTTTAATGCACACATATCTCCATTCCAGGTTGTCAACCAACATTATAATCAACTTAAGATTAGATAAAGATCCAATTCCTTCTAATAATCAAATCAGTACTTCAGATTCCTATATCTTTCATGGTTGATCAAAATTTTCCTCTATGATCATTTTCTTTCTCCATAATCTATATAACCCACCAATTTGCTAATCTCCTGAGAAATGATTATGGGAGAGTGTTCAAATGAGTAAAGTTGCATGGAAGCTAATCTTGTTGAGCTTAACTGGTGTGTATGGAGATAAAGCAAGATGGTTTTTGGAGATCATTAATGGGACTGATATTGAGAATTTTAAGCTTTGTCAAATTGATAAATTCTTGTGAATACTGGAATGCGATAGTGAATAAACCTTGTTTATGAAAGGTTGATCCTCCGCGTCTGCGAATCCTAATCGGGTGATCGTACCGGAAAAAGACACAAACAAGCAAAGAGAGCAAATATGAACTCCAAATTGAACAAGACCTATGCCATTAACAAGATCTTGAATTAGCAAATTTTTAGAAATTTATTTCATAATTTTTGGAGCTGCAAGGGAGGAGAACGGACTTCCGAACTTGGAAATTAGAATTAAATCAAAAGAAAAGGGAGGGAGAAATTATGACATGTGGGCTCCACTGCATAGTGACCTTAGCCTAACAAGCTTGGCTGTCACAAAAGGGCTCGAGCCCACTTGTCAAAAGGAGGAAGAGGGGCTCAAGCCAAATGACTGGTGGGCCATGGCCATTTTCATCCCAAATCCAATCGGTCCTCAAAGAAGGAAAGGGGGAGCAGAGCCCGGCGGCGCCAGCAGGAGGAGGCAGGGGGTGGCCGACGGGTGGTCGGAACGGGATCTATGGGAGGCGACGGACCCACTGGAGGTGGCGGCGGCTTCGGAGAGGGCGGCAATGGCGGCGGCTCCACGGCTTAGGCGGCACCAGCGAAGCGGTGACGCAGGAGGAGGGCGACGCCAGCACCACTGTGGCGGTGAGGAGGGGAGGCCACGAATGACCCTGTTGGCACTGGGTGGCAGTTTGGCCCGCAATGGCGGCCATGGGCGTAGGAGGAGAAGGCATGGCGGTGGCACGTCTCAACGACAGGGAAGGCGAAGGGAGGTGGGGAATGGTATCCTTGCGTCGCGGGGCTCGCGGTGACGTGGTTGTCGGAGGCGGGGGCTACCGGAGCGGCGAGGGAGCACGGAGGCGGCGCGGCCAAGAAGGGAGCGCGGCGGCGATTTTCTGCTTGGTGGTTCTTACCAGGAGCTTGGGGGCAGTGTGAGGAGCTCAAAGGGGGGCTCAGGAGGCGCTTTATAGGCCACGGGAAGCGAGGGAGCTGCTGGAGAAGGGGGGCAATGGGAGGGAGTCCGTGGCATCGCGTGGTGCCGAGGGGGAGACAGGGCGAGGGAGCGGAGGAGGCACAGCGAGGACAAGGGCGGCTCAGTGTCTGGGTTGTCATGCGTCGGCGTCTTGTTGCAGCCAAGCACACCTGACCGTGGCGGGCGGCGGCGACGTCTTGTTGAGTGGCGACAAGACAAATGGGGTCTTGAGTGCACAAGACGACACGGGAGCTCCAGGGCGGCGAGGACTGTGGCGACGTTGTGGGCGGTGCGGCACGCACGAGGGGAGGCGAGCGGGCGCAGGCGGCGGCGTTGCTCACGGGGGGAAAGAAGAAAGAAGAAGATGACCCAGGCGCGGCTCGGACTGGGAAAAAGGAAGGGGCCGGTTGGGCCGAGCCAAAACAAAGGAGATGGAAAGAAAAGAGGTCGGCAGGAGCTGGGCCAAAAGAGAAAAAGATGGGCCGAGTTGAAATGGGCTTGGCCCAGGAGAAGGAATGGGCTGAGCCTGAAAGAGAAGGGAGGCCCAACTCAAAATGGCCCGGGGAACAAAAAAAGGGGAAACTCCAACTTGCGAATTTGAATTTCAAATGTTACAGACATTACATTTGAAACACAAACCGAAAAGGAAAGAAAGAGAGTTTTTGAAATTAGTTTGGTAATTTGAATTACGACGAAGAACAAAAACCAGAACGGTAAATACTATTCCCGTCCAAAAAACGGGATGTTACAGGCGAAGAGAGCTTGCTCTGGCCATCAATGGCGAAAGGGGGTTTTCTGGTGGTTTGAGCAGAAGCAACCCGAGAGGAAGCAAGGCAAAGCAAGGTGGGTGTCGACAGAGAGCTGAGGAGGAGCTCGGGGGCTACTTATAGCCAGAGAGCAAAGAAGGGAGCAAAGGCAAGCTCCACGGTGAACTCGGTCCAAGCACTGCCATGGGCGAGCTTGAGAAGATGGGAGCAGGTGAAACCAAGACTTTGGGGGTGAGGCTCTGACCCGCATTTAATGATCAGAGCAAAGAGTCGTTGACGAGGACGCCAAGGAGGTGACCAGGCACGGCTGCCCACTCCATGGTGTGCTGGCGCTCTAGCACAGGCACGGGCGTGACGAAGAAGATGACCAGGAGGCGAGGGCCCCACAAGTCAGAGAGAGGAAGCCAAGCGGCTCGAGCCCAAGTGAGTTAGAGGGTTGAGTCAAACCACATGACTCAGGTCAAAGAGCTTGACCGCTAGATCACAAGGGGACAGCTCAGATTAAAAAGAATCTCGGGTGGTCCGAACGGCCCTCAAATCTGGAGCGTCCAAACGAAATCCAATGTCTCACAAGCCTCACACCTTTAGATTGGCTCGAGTGCAACTAGTTGGTTGGGTTCGAACCAAGTGGCTCGGTCGGACCCAAACCCAACAGCCACTAAGTTGACTAGGGTTTAGAAAAATAGCTGAAACTTGGAGGGATTTTTAGAGGTAGCAAACTAACCCCAAAAATTCCGAAATGTGGACTAGAGGTTCCTTACTCTAGGATTAACCTTGCATAAAATTATCAGAGATTTTCATGCAAAGCATTTTTCTCAAGAAATTCCTCAAGGTTTGTTCTAGGGTTTGACCAAGAGTCAAACTGATTTGACTTGCCTCCAAAAATTATCAAATAATTTCTAAAAATTATGAAATTTTTCAGAGGAGTCACGCAACAGCCCTAGAACCAAGGAAAAATATTTCCAAGGGTTGAACGCAAGATTCCCAACAAGGAGGTCATGACTTTAGTCAATTGGAGATTTAAGTTTTTGAATTCCACAATTCCTTTACAAGAATTATAGAAAAGTTCAAAAACTACAAGATGCAAGAAAAGTTTTAATTTCTACTCCTTTTCTTACATTTGAAACACATACCCGGATTTGGGATGTTACACTCTAAACAAGACTTTAGAGGAGAAAGCTAAAATTGAACAATCCATGTCCTTGACTGCATCCAAGAAAGTCGTTGATTCTGCTTCTTGTGCTTTTTGTGCTGAAGTTGGGACAAATTTAGATGAGCTACAAGAAGCGTTTAGAGTCAAATTCAAAGAGCAAGTGAGTAGGATTGAGAATGCTTCTTGTGTGTCTTGTGAAGCTTTAAAGGTTGAGGTAGCTCTTGTTAAAGAAAAGTTTGCTAGGACAATCAAGTCAAATAGGTGTGTCACCTGTAAGGACCTAGCTAAAGAAAATGATTACCTCAAAAAGACCCTTGATAGATTTTCTAGTGGGAAGAAGAACCTCAACATGATCCTCGACCAATCTAAGGTGAGTGTGAAGAAACGTGGCCTAGGATTTAATTCTCTAGAGCATTCCAAGAACCATCCACCTAAGGTTGTAAGAGCTGTTGAGAGTGGTATGCTTGAGGTAGAACCTTCTCAGCCATCTAAGGTAACTTTTAGATCTGCAGGTTTTGCCCAAACCCCTTCTAGCAAGACAGGTGCTTCTACTTCATCAGGTCAAACCCCTCAAAAGGTCAAGTACCATTGCACCTTCTGCAAGAAGGATGGCCACATCGTTGAGTTCTGCTTCTGTAGAGCCAAGATTGAAAGGAAGGAGAGGATGAGTGTGTAATACCCCAAAAATTAAATCGGGAGAGAATATCAGAGCGAGTGCTGAGGCACAAGTCGTTGGTTTGTGTCAAGGTGCCTTTGTCCCATTAGTCCGAGAGAGAGGCGACTTGGGAATTGGAGTCTCGCATGCGCGAGCATTATCCAAAGTTATTCACGGCAGCTACATAGTAATGTTAGTAAATATTTTAGCAGTGGTTATTCTTTGGTGTTGAGGTTGAATAGAATTCGGCCTAATTACATGTTAAAGAGGGTAGAATGTAATACCCCAAAAATTAAATCGGGAGAGAATAAATAAATCGGGAGAGAATAATTAAATTAGGAGAATGTTTCTTTTAGCAAAGCGATTCAACAGGAGAAAGAGGGAGTTTTAATGTAATACTCCGATTTATTCTATGAAAGAAAGCGTTCAAAAGAGAAATTAGACATAAAAAAGGGGGTTTCTGCAGTTCTTCGGCAACTTGGGCCTCGGGCCTTGGCCCAGGAGGCCCATGAGGGGCCGGCCACCAATAAAAGGAAGGGGGAAACCCTAGCTGCACTGTAGCTACAGTGTCGCCGCAGACACTGTAGCATTCCTACTGTAGCACACCCCTCTCCTCCATGGTGGTGCCTCCCTTCCTCGCCGTCGGTGCTCCCCGCTGCCGATCAAGTGAAGAAAGGAGAGGAGATCACCTTCGCGGGGAGAGTTCATCGTCTTCCTACGATTCTACAAGGGTAACATCGTGTGTTCTTCGCTGGTTGATGTGTATTACTTGCAATTGATTTCGTTTGGTAGATCAAGTAATCAACAGTTAATAGATCGTGTTCTGTCTAGTACATTGAACGATGGTTTTCATGTCTTTAGAAGCAGAATCTGGGGATCCAATCTCTTAGAGATATTTGGTTTATGTCCTTAGCTTTCCGTGGCCGCCAAGAACACCCAGATCTGATTAACGGTTAGAAAGTTATGAATTGTTTAGTGCCACTGTCCTGTTAATCTGTCAACATCCTAACAGTCTGTAGAAATCTGAGTCAATCTATTAGTTAAAGACGAAATCAGAGGATCTTGTTATAATGCAAAAGATGGGTAATTTTCTCACCTTTCCAGAAAGCTAAAGAACGTAAGAATTGGACTTTCATAGCAAAAGTTATGATAATTTTACTGTATTGTCCAGAGAACCCGATGTGATAATTGATGTTCTGTAGATTGGCTTGGTAGGGGCAGTAAATGGTAGAATCAGAAGGGATCCCCAACTAAGTTTATTTAGGTAATTTAATTATCTTTCCAGAAAGTTTTAGAACATCTTATTTGGACTCCTGAGCAGAAAGTTATTCATTTTATAAGTTGGCTGTCTGCAGTGAACACCAAATCGATCGGTAGAAATTGGAAAATTGGAAACACTTGGGAGTTTAGCGAGTTCAATTGTGTTCTTATTTATGCTTTTGGTCCAATATGCTTATCTTAGTTTGGGTTATCATTATGTTCAGGTGGGAGCGTGATCACGGGGCAGCGCCCTTTTAAATCCACCGTTCTCGCACTGATTGAGGCAAGTATTCTGGTTGTAGAATAATTATGATTATTTGCTGAGATTGATTGTATCTTGTTCGTAATAGCCATGCATGGATGTCAATGTGATGAATTACAATATATCTTAGTAAATGCAAGTTATGGTTAAAGCTTCCTATGTATGTTGTTAATGCTTACATGTTATTATGTACATGTTGAGTTCATATATTTGGAAGATGATGTCATTGTGCATATGCATGTCAAAGCATGATTGAGTCTTGGTCACTAGGTGACCAAGTATGAACTGTTGAGGTCCCTGTCATGTAAATGACGGGCTTGAGGTCCCCACATTCGCAGAATGTGGGCAATGAGTAAAGAGGTCCCCATCATGATGATGATGGGCATAGGTCCCTATACTTGTGGAGTATAGGCTTTGGTCCCTATGCTGGGTGCATAGGTAAGGGTATACATCGACGGATGTATACCTCGCATTACCGGTAAAATGCGAAAAGAGATAAAGTTTAAAAGGTGCATTGCATGGACGCATTACAAGCATGAAGTTTATGTTTAGTGAAATGTTTTATTGGGAATATTGATGCTATGACTGTGATTTTAGCTTTAACCTTGTTGATACTTCTTTGAGTCTTTGGGCTCACACTTGCTTTGATATGTTTTAGGTACAACCGGCAAGAACGGCATGCATGGGAGGGAGTAGATGTTTGGATGCACTCACTACCACTCATCCTTAAGGCGTCTATCATTTAGTCTTTATTCTAATAATTAGCAATCTGTTTGAGACTCGCGTATGATTGGTTAAATGTTTCAGTTTATTTGTAATAAGGAGAATAACAAGTTTTGTTTATGATTATTAGATTATCTTGCTTGCCTGAATGAACTTGAATATTGAGTTTAGTGTTAATTGCTATGATCAATTGATGGAACCTCGGTATAGTTGATTATACAAAGGAGGTTCTGCCGAAATCGGTAAATGATCTTAGTTTAGTTTTGTTTAATTTAATTTTAGTAGCATTCCAGGCTCAATGTTGAGCTGGGGTGTTACAGAGTGCCTTGAGGACCATTAGAGGAGTTCCCTCATCTGTGACAGTCTCTAGAGCCAGGCAGCCTGTCTTTCCTGCTAGACATAGGCCTAGATTCGTAGATGACTTCTTTGACTCTTTTGGTGGCTCTAGGCAGCATTTTGAGTTAGGATATTGTGAGGAGAGATCGCGGGTAGCATCTAGACAGGGGGAGTACCAATCTTTTGGTAGATTGATTCGAAGAGGTCTATGTGTTTCACATGTGCATTCTTATGATTTTTCTCCTAACCATTTTATTGCTGCTTCTACTGCTTTGCCTAAGCATCGTGTGACTAAGTACTGGATTCTCAAGTCCTTTATCACTAACCCCAGTACTGAGGCACAGATGTTTCCTGTTCGTGCTCTGTAGGTTCGTCGTGCGAGGAATGAGGGCATATGGCTTGTTGACTACGGGTGTTCTCGACACACGACTGGAGATTCTAGATGGTTTTCCTCCCTCACACGTGCATCCGACAATGAATTGATCACATTTGAGGATGCTTCTACTGGGACCATGATAGCTAAGGGCACAGTGCGCGTCAACAACAAGTTCATGCTTAAGGACATCGCTTTGGTAAGTAAGCTGAGGTATAATTTGCTATCTGTTTCTCAGCTTCTTGATGAGGGTCTGGAAGTGAGGTTCAAGAGTGGTGAGTGTAGAGTTCTAGACTCATCGGGTGAGCATGTTTTTGGGATCTCCAGGTTTGAGAGGATCTTTTGTGCTGATTTTAGTGTCTCTTCTGCTTCCAGTCCTAGATGTCTTGTGGCTTCTGATTCTCATGATCTAGTTTTGTGGCATCGTAGACTTGGACACATAGGTTTTGACCATTTGACCAGGATTAGTAGCAAGGACTTGATTAGAGGTTTGCCTAGACTTAAGCCTGTTAGAGACTTAGTGTGCACTCCCTGTAGACATGGTAAGATGGTTTCTGCTTCTCATCCACCTCTTACTTTAGTGATGACTGATGGACCAGGTCAGCTCTTGCACTTAGACACTGTTGGCCCTTCTAGAGTTCAATCTGCAGGTGGGAAATGGTATGTGCTTGTGATAGTGGATGATTTCTCCAGATATTCATAGGTTTATTTTCTGGTTTCTAAGGATGAGGCTTTTGGTTTTTTTAGAGAATTGGTCCTTAGACTAGCTATTGATCTTCCTAGAGCTTTGAGAGCCATTAGGAGTGACAATGGGACAGAATTCAAGAACTCTTCATTTGCCACTTTCTACACTGATAGGGGACTTGAGCACCAGTTCTCTTCACCTAGAGTTCCCCAGCAGAATGGTGTTGTAGAGAGGAAGAACAGGACCCTTGTAGAGATAGCCAGGACCATGCTAGATGAGCATAGTACACCTAGGAGGTTTTGGGCTAAGGCGATCTCTACTGCTTGTTATGTGTCAAATAGGGTTTTCTTGAGATCTGTCATAGGAAAGACTTCTTTTGAGCTTAGATTTGATCATAGGCCTAAAGTCTCTCATTTCAAGATTTTTGGCTGCAAATGCTTCATTCTTAAACATGGCAACCTGGATAAATTTGAATCAAGATGTTTTGATGGCATATTTCTTGGATATCCTGCTCATTCTCGTGGCTATCGTGTATTTAATTTGGATACTAACAAAATTGTTGAGACTTGCGAAGTCACTTTTGATGAGGCTAGTCCTGGTACTAGACCCGGTGATGTAGGTTCACAGGTTTCTGAGAGTATCTTCGTCGATGACGACTCTGAGGATGAGGACCTAATCCATCCTCTAGTCACTTTTGAGATGGTTGGAGAGCCTGCTTCTACTTCTCCAGTTTTAGCTAAGCAGCCTCCTCCTACCTTCACCGACGATGTGAGTGGCTCTGCTCCTACCTCCACAACTCATGAGGTAGAGGCCACTTATGCACCAAGACCTCTCCTTTACATTCAGCGACATCATCCATCTGAGCAGATGATTGGGGATCTTCATGAGCGAGTCACTCACTCCAGGTTTATCTCTCCAGATTCTCATGCACATTTTGCTTTTGTCGCGTCTTTTGAACCCCGAGATGTCACCCATGCTTTATCTGATTCCTCTTGGGTCAATGCCATGCATGAAGAGCTTGAAAATTTTGAAAGAAACAAAGTCTGGACCTTAGTTGAACCTCCACCTAATCATAATATAATTGAAACAAAATGGGTTTTCAATAATAAGCAAAGTGAGGATGGGTTGGTAGTTCGCAATAAGGCTAGGCTTGTAGCTCAAGGTTATTCCCAGGTAAAAGGCTTAGACTTTGAGGAGACCTTTGCTCCTGTAGCTAGATTAGAAGCCATTCGTATTTTGCTAGCATTCGCGGCATCTAAGGGCTTTAAGCTTTTTCAAATGGATGTCAAGAGTGCTTTTCTTAATGGTTTCATAGAAGAAGAGGTCTTTGTCAAGCAACCCCCTAGTTTTGAAAATCTCAAATTCTCAAACCATGTGTTTAAGCTCTCCAAAGCCTTGTATGGATTGAAACAAGCCCCTAGAGCTTGGTATGATAGGCTTAAGAATTTTTTGCTTAAAAATGATTTCAAAATGGGAATGGTTGATAAAACCTTGTTCACTCTCAGGCATGGCAGTGACTTTTTATTGGTTTAGATTTATGTGGATGACATTATATTCGGTGGTTCTTCTCATGCTTTGGTGTCCAGATTTTCAGATTCTATGAGCAGGGAATTCGAGATAAGCATGATGGGTGAACTAACCTTCTTCCTTGGTCTTCAAGTCAAGCAACTAAAAGAAGGCACCTTCATTCATCAAAGCAAGTAGACAAAGGACCTTCTTCAGCGCTTCGATATGGGAAGCAGTAGGCCAATGTCTACTCCCATTGCCACATCCACCGTCTTTGGACCACGATGAGGATGGAGAGCACATGGACGGAAGGAGTACCACAAAGATGATTGGCTCTCTTCTCTACCTCACAGCGTCGAGGCCGGACATACAGTTTGCTATGTGTCTGTGCGCTCGATTTCAGGCTTCTTCTCGTGCCTCTCATCGTCAAGCAGTGCGTCGTATTTTCATATACCTCCAGGACACTCTTGACTTTGGGCTTTGGTATTCTTCTGATTTTGCTCTCTCCATTCAGGCTTTTTCTGATGCTGATTTTGCGGGGTGTGGAGTGGATAGGAAGAGTACTTCTGGCACTTATCATTTTCTAGGAACATCTCTTATCTCTTGGTCATCTAGGAAACAGTCCTCTGTTGCACAGTCCACTGCCGAGGCCGAGTATGTAGCTGCAGCCAGTAGTTGCTCTCAGGTTCTCTAGATCTTGTCTACTCTGTGGGACTATGGGTTATCTCTGGGTAGTGTTACTCTTTTCTGTGACAACACTTCTGCCATTAACATTGCCAAAAACCCAGTGCAACACTCACGGACCAAGCACATTAACATTCGATATCATTTCCTTAGAGACCATGTAGAGAAGGGTGATGTTGTGCTTCACTTTGTAGAGTCTGAGCAGCAGATTGTGGATATTTTCACTAAGGCTCTTGATTCTTCTCGTTTTGCTTCTTTGCGGGGAGATTTGGGGGTTATTGGCTCTTTTGCATTCATTGTATCATACTGCATTTTAAAATCAGCAACTTGCATTGTAATATAAACTTGTGGAGCTTTGATTATTATCCTTGTATAACTTGATTTCATACTTTATACCTAGCCATGTCTTGTCCTAGGTTGCTAGACTTCTTTTATGGCTTTTCATATATAGCTTAGCTTTTGCCATGCTAGCTTTTTTATCTGTGAGAAAATTGAATCAAAACATGACTTGTTGTATCTTGTGACTAGTTTTGCCATAGTGATCCTCTCATGATTCACGCCATGTCATATAAGCTAAATTGAATCTTGAACTTACTTTGAGTTTTAAATTGAGCTATGATAGTTCTTATGTTAAGCAAATGAACAATGAGTTTTTCTGTGCGAAAAAACTGATCTCACCAATTCTTTCTCATAAGATAGCTTGCCATTGCACTAGGCATGAACTCAGGGGGAGTTTTGGATGACCTAGACCACTCTCTTAAGCTTCTTGCTTGAGATGGTCGCAGCAAGGCTTGAGATCTAGCACAATGCTAAGAAAATAAATTGTCAATTGGTTGAAGCTTAGGAGGCAGTTGTAGATGGCTCCTAGTCCAGGTCTTGCTTTACTAAGATAAAACCAAAAAATTTCAGTAAAATGCTCAATGTGCAAAATTTCAAATGCTTGAACAAATTGATTCATAACTGCACTCATAGCGCTCAAAATTGACTTATTTTCTAGTTTCTAGGCTCCATTTTGCTTATAGACATGGCTTGACTCATTTTTGGATACATGTAGCTAAACTATAATCTTGAGCACCTTGTCATGCTAAAATTTCATTTGATCTCAGATTATTACTCTTTTGGCCTTAGCTTTGCTGTACATGTTTTGCCATGATAGTACGTAGCTTCTTCACATAATATGGCTTGGTGTAATACTTGTACAGTCCTCTCGGATAATTCTCATGGCTCCCTTTGCTAAAAATTGAATAAATTACAGCCATTCCATGTCATCCATGCTCTATCTTCCTCTATGCACCTTAATGAATCCATTGTCAAAGGGGGAGAAATAGTAAAAATGGACAAATAGGAAGAAATGAATTTTCATGAAAATTGATGATCATAGTAAGGGGGAGCATCTCATATGCATTTTTGTGATTTTATTGTCATTTCTGAATTTGATTTGCAATTCTTGCAACCTCACAATAATCAAAGGTCATGTTGAACAGTTGTTCATTCATATGGACCTTAAGTGATATTTTTATCACTTCTTTAGAAATTGAAGCTTTTGTGTTTTCTTTTGTTGTATCTCACTTGCCTATGCTATTTTGAAGTCCGCTTGGTCATTTCCATTGCTTTCTCTTGCATTTGGACCAAGTTGTGCCTTTGTGCGAAAACGTCAAGTATTTTTACTTTTCAAACATCAAACTTACATTTTCTGAGAAATTGCTAATGTGTTCATCAAGGGGGAGATTGTGGATATCATGGGGATATGCCCATGATCTTAGGATGATGAAACAATTGGCAGTGGCGTTGAGGGTTTGCGAAATCACTCATTTTCGACGAGGTTCAGATGCTGTCAGGCTTCTGGCGGTCTGACCGGCCATGGGAGCGGTCAGACCGGCCACGCCTTGGGCCATTTTTCTGGAATATGCACTGGCGGTCCGACCGGCCAAAATGGTGGTCGACCGCCGAGGAGGTGGTCTGACCGCCAACGCTCTTTGCGGGTCGGATGGCACTTTAGGATCTTTGGATTTTTGAGTGGGCCAAAAATAGAGGGTGTAGGTAAGTGAGAGGTTCTTCCGCACTTGGTCTCATAATTTTGGAGCTTCCAAAGAAAAGTTCTATTCATTTAAAATTTCCAGAGAGCTCTCGGGTTTCGTGTTGGAAAATTGGCTAAGTCCCAAGTGGGCGGTCGACCAAGCCTTTGTCGGCGATCGAGCCGGCGGTGGGCGGTCGACCCCCAAGGGTGGCGGTCTGACCGGTTTTGACTTGTTTCGCTCGTCAGTGTGGCGCAATGTGTGTTCGTTAGGTCAAGTTCATGAATTTCATTGCATATGTGTTGCATATTGCATGTTTTGGCTAACGTGGATCAAGTTGTGAAGAACTTGTTCCCGAAGACGATTTCTTGGTCTGTTGCTGTGCAGGTGGCTTGCAGGTCAACGACGGTCAACGACGAGGATGATCGGGACTAAGCTAGGAGAGCTGAGGTCCAGAACGATCGAGGATGCCGGGTGAGGTCAGGAGACTCAAGCATGGAGCAGAATGGATATGGATAAATGAACGGGCAGTTCGGTGCGACGGGTTGGATCATGCGGCTCGAGGGTCGGTGCAAGTGCCATGGTGGTTTCGACCGGAGCCGGATGGGAGAGACTTGCCGACACGATGAGAGCCGTTGATCAACCTACACGTGGCGAAGCAGGCAAGTGCTTCACCAAGATTGGACTTGGTCTTTAGAGAAAGATCAAAAGGGGTATTTTGGTAATTTCACCAAATACTGCCCCTATGACCTTGGGCTAAACCGCGACGCAAGACGGTGCGTGGAGAAGCAGTTTAGGTCAAGAGAAGATGAAGACGACGCTTCAAGATGCGTGCGTGTGTCCCGTTTGTGTTGGGCCTTAACGGGAGCCCATTAGGGATAACTCTTCTAGAAGCTAAGCCTCACTATAAATAGGAGGGGGTGCTGTCAAACAGCCCCAAAGTACTTCATTTGCAAAACCCTAGTTTGTCTTAGGGCTTAGAGAAGAAAGGAGAGGTTTGGGGTTTTAGAGAGATGGATTGATTTGAGTGCTCATGTATTGAGTTTTGTCCTCCAAGTTGGAGTGCTGTAAAACATCAATCCTCAACCACAAATCAATCCAAGCAAGTTCTCAAAGATGAGTCTCTTTTGTTCTTTTCTTCTATTTTGGATGATATGGAGTTTTTAATGTTCCATTGCTTTTCTCTTGAATCTTTGCAGTGTTCTAGCTTGCTGTGATGTGTAGAAACTCTTCTAGGATCATCTTGAACATCCTTTACTCACGACCAAGATTTAGATTCTGTTTTTCGATTTTTCCCGGTTTTGAAACCACCTTCGTTCAAATTGAAAAAGATCAGGACTTTGGCATAGATCTGGACGATCGTTGCTTGTAATAGGTTCCTGATATCCTTGGGAAGGTGTGTCTCAAGTTTAGTCAAGTTTCATCGTGTAGATCAAAAGTTGGATTGAATTTTGTTTTGGATTTTAGGCTGTCGCACTGTTTCTAGTCAGGGCCGGTCAGTCCGATTTTACAACGCCAGTCAGACCGACCTCCGGTCTAACCGCTATTTTGCCGATGGTCTGACTGCTCCACCAGATCACTTAGAGCCTTTTGAGTTTTGCTTTTGGGGTTTTTGTTTGGGTTCAACACAAGTCCTCTACAGTACTTGAATGTTGATCTTCATAGCTTCTGTAGCTATTGGAGTGATATTGATGTTGAATCAGATCAAGGTGAAAAATTAGGCGAGCTCCTATTCACCCCCCCCCCTCTAGTCGCCTTTCCGGTCCTACACATTGACACCGTTACCAGGTGTCGGTTGGCTCCTGGAATCGCCAGAAGCCGTAGGTGAGTACTGTAACATCTCAAATTTAGGTTTGTGTTTCAAATGTATAAAATTAAAATATTTTAAAAACTTTTGGTTGAAATTCATGAGTTGCACTTGGTTTTCTAAAATTTGTTTGAAATTTCAAATTCTTATCTTTAATTCAAGTTTCTCGTTGATTTCAGAAAATTGTGCGCATAAAAGTTTTTGGAATTATTTTATTCAAATACTATATTATTTATCGCGAATTAATACAATTTTTCCTAAATTTTTATAAGTTGTTTTGACCTTTTCAAAATTCTAGCCAAGTTTCTAGGGCTGATTTAAAAATGAATTTAATTTGGCCAAATGAAGTATTAACCGTAGCTACAATTATTTTTCCTAACTCATAATTGAAACCTAGATCACCCACAAAAATTTTTAGAATTTTTGGAAATTTATTTCTATATTTAACAGTCTGGTCAAACCTTTTGTTTTCGGTCAAAATAAAATCCAAAACTTTAATATAACCGAGCCCAACCACTGTTCCGACCCGAGCCACCCTAGTTGATTTGGTCAAACCCCATTGCATTGCCATCTCCTTTGAGGCCGCCGATGCTGATCGAATGGTTCGCATCGCTGGTGTCGTTTGAACTTCCGATCGGACTCAATCGCCAGCGACCGTCTGATCCCACTTCTACGGCATGGATTCCCTGGCCGATCGGACCGTCTGGTGAGGCTGTCCGAACGCACCACGAGTTTAGGACCGTCTGATCTCATTTCGACGGTCCGATTTGAGTAAAGTCGTTCGGACCGGACCCGAGACCGATCCCGACCATGTTTAATTCCTAACTTGGTTCAACCCAACCCTTCGCGTCTTGACTCAACCCGCTCGCTGACCGGCTCACCTCACCACCTCGACTGCGCCTTTTTTTTCGGCAAAGACCTTCTTCCACCGCTTTTGATCGAGCAACAAGACGGACACGCGGCTACGTCTCTGCGCCATCCACGCCAAGCAGCACCGCCTTATCCTCCCAGCCCCTTTCTTCTCCACTGAACCCACAGGCCATTTCATCCTCTTCCTCATTTTCTCCACCAAGAGCTGGCCCCTTATGCTCTCCCATCGCCTCCACTGCCAAATGGTGCCGCCGCCACCTCCTGGCCGCCCGTCCCTAGCTGCGCCGGCCGCCGAGCTCGCCTTCCGCCTGCCCGGCCTGCACGCCACCACGGTGCTTGGTGCGACCATCGCCTGGCTCCTCCTCCGCTCAACCCGCCTGGTTCCTCCCTTGCCGACCGGCCTGTGGCTCCACCGCCGTCGCCGCCTTCCGGCCGCCCCTCGGCCCCAGCCTGCGCTGCCCCGTCCCCATCGGCTCCAGCCAGACGATCAAGACTGAGTCTTGTCGGCCTCTGCCGCTGGATCCGCTCGATGCCGCCGTGCCCTGCACCAAGGACCTCCACCGCCGACTCACCCTGGCGCCACCCGCTCCTCCGGCACCACCCTGACCGCCGGCGGCAAGCCGATGCCGAACCACCTTCGATTCCCTCCTCCTTGCCCTCTAGGTGTTTGTTGTATTGCCTCAAAGGCTGATTTGTTTTCCTACAGGTGGAAGCTCGTCTCGGCCACTCCCTTTTACCTGTTATCAACCGCCCGAGCTGCGTCGCCTCCACCGACGCCTTCACCGCCACCCACTCCGAGCGTCGTCGCCCTTTTGCCGTCCGGATCCACCTCGACACCTGCTCCTGAGGGTCACCGCGCCGGCCGTTTCACCTCCTCGACCGGGCCAACACACCCGAGCGCCACCGCCTCCCGGTCTTCCCCGCGCTGCTCCCTCGCCAACGACGATGCCACACCCGAGCCCTGTCCATTCTGTTCCTATAGCTCATTGACAAATTGATAATTAGGAGTGGTATTAAGATTAGTTTGACAGTAGTATAGTTGTTCTCTGGATGAAATGTTAAACAAGAAAGAGAAGGTATTTAGAAGAGAAGTTGTTGTCAATAAAACTCTTTTGCTAAGCCTTTTAGCTTTTGTTACTAGTTGTGTCTATCAGTTAGTCGCTCTTTTGAGTTAGTAGATTAGAAGTCTGTTTGGAGGTGAGTTGTTCTGATGGATGTTCTGGGCAGAGAAGAGAATTTTGTTGAAGGTATATGAACAGTAAACTGAAGAATGTCAGTGTTGTCTTTAAGCTTATTGTTTGGATAATGTAAAAGTTAGAAATGACTTTAACTCATTTAGTCTTTAGACAAATTATCTAACAGCAGTAGACCTTACGCTCTAGTCTCAATATTAAAAGTGCTTAACTAATTCCAATCCACTCCGTTGAAAATGATCCTTTCATCTAAAATCATTATCTTTCTTCGTATTAATTTCTTAAAATTTTGGAGACTTTTTGGAATTGAGTCTCTTTGATAAACATGTCAATTAGCATGAATTAGCTTAAGCAAGATGAAGTCTTTGGATGTTGGTTACTGAGAATGGTATTGAATAGTTTGCAAAGACAAGGTTAGGTAGTACCAAAGTTAGTAGCTGGCTCAACTGGATGCTCCCTGATAATGGATGGATCAAGGTTAATCAAGAAAATGCTAGAAGTATGTCCTTATGCATGTGTATAGCCTTGTATGTTAAATGGATGGTTAGTAGCTAGCTAATGATCATTGTCAAGATTGATGACATATTTTTGATTTGAATGTTTTGTAATGACATTAGTCTAGTATTTTTTTCTTATAAAATCAATATCGTTCTTCTGTAGTGATTTCATAATTTTTGGAAGATTTTTGGAATTCCGGTGTTTATTCGCTGTTTTTCGCTTTGCCAGTTTTTTTATCGTTAGATGGTGATATTGCGAGATGCGCTACTGAATTGATCGTGAGAATGTCCAGATTATCAGCAAACAAAGGCAATCACCCAATTTCCGTTGATGCATGTTGATCCTATTATATTCAAAAATTCTTATTTTGTTTGCAAACTGTATGTATGCATGCTTTATTTGTCAAATTAATTTTGTCGTTTAAGAGATAGTTAATCCTGTTGCATGAATTCCTTAAAATTGATTATCCCCTGCCACCAACCTAAGTTATTAATCCCGCTGGTGAATTAGAGCCCAGTGGTTGTTGTATAGTCTAATTATGTTTACTCGGCATCATGCTTAGCAATGCTTAGTTTCCGGTAGATTGGGCAGTTGTCGACTTGTCGATGACTTTGATCACATAAACATTTTTATTATAATTATAACCAGCACTTTGTGCTATTGTATTTGGAAAACTAAAAATGAAAACAAAATGATTTGGACTTGGGCACATTGGTATGTTGGTGTGCTTTTGGGTGTGTGATTGGTGCCCGAGTCAATAAGGACCGAACATCTTGTTACACTGAACCAAGCATTATTGCGTGCAACCACATGAGGGTATTGGGAACCCCTCTTGACTTAGTACTTTGGTGTGTGTTAATTCCGAGTCGCAGGCGGGTGTGACTGTGTTGTGTTAAAAAGGTATTATTTGTGTGTGTTGGGTGCGAGGGGTGGAGTTCCGGTCTAGGTTCTCCAGTCCTAAGGGTATCGGCAGTTACTTCAGCTAGGCCGATATCCGACGCAACGTATGGGTCCTGCGTGGGAGCCTTGTGTGCACACAAGGCGGTTCACGGAGGGTTTTACCCATACAGGCGACTCGTAATTAATGCACAATATTGGAAACAGTCTCGTAGGACTTAGCCGGGCCGGCACACCTAAGGAAGTGTGCTTAATCGCGTGGCAACAAGGCGGTCCGACATGTGGGTAAAGTTGTACACCCCTGCAGGGTTAAATCTATTCGAATAGCCACGTCCTTGGTTATGGACACGCTTGGCGAGGTCTTTCGAGAGTTAGACTCAACGTTTTGGATTTTAAACTTAAAACTTGATGGGTAGCATTGAGAATGGTTTCTCATGCTATTGTTGTGTGCTACAGGTGCAGCCACTTGATTAGTTGTTGTCTAATGATAATTACTTATTGTTATTTAAAATATTAAAAATGTTTGCTCACTTGCCAGTTAAATCTACTACATGGTATTCAAATTCAAATATTGCTTTGCGCTGAAAAATGAACTCTAGCCTTCTCCTTTGAGTAGAGCTTGCATGTAGCTATATATAGGCTTGGTAAATGCTTGCGGAGTACATTCGTGTACTCACTATGTGCTTTTGTTTACTAATGTGGACAGCAGGTATTGAGTTCGAATCGAGTAAGAAAGTTGCGTAGGAACGTCAATTGCTAAGGTTTTGATCCCCAGTCGGTTGCCCTGAGGATTATGGCAAGCCATTGGGACTCCATCGCTGACTAAGTTGTGATTTTATTTCATTTCATTTATTGTTTTTCCGCTGTATACTCTATATGTTTATCTTGCGATATTATGATACCCTGTGTATAGCTCGATACTGTTTGTGAAGGTGTGTGTGCCGCTCCTGGGAGGTACACAGTACACCGAGAGCGGGGAAATTTAATTTGTGATGCTAGGACCGATTGGGGGTTAAGCATTACATGTTAAATCGCCCGACGGCTCTCACAAGTTTGGTATCAGAGCTGTGCTGGCTGTAGGTTAAAACCATAGCAATGGACGTTGTTAAGATTTGGTTTGCAAAGAATATTTTCAAATTAGCAAAGATTTATCAAAAATATAAGTGAGATATATATCCTTTCTTTCTTACCCAACCTAGCATCTAATTCTTACCTCACCATTCATTTGGTTTATGTAAAATAAACTTTCTCCATCACTCATCTTTCTTTTCCAATAATAGACACGCTAAGTAGTCACTGGTGAAGAATACCGACGATGGACGAGAAGACGATGTCTTGCGGCGATATTAGGATTAAATTAGGGTTTATTCTTAGGATATGTACACCCATGTAATATTAATTAGTTTGTAGACGCTGGATTTTAAAATCGTTTGCTCTCTTTTGTTCCAAGTAGTTGCGCATCGCCTACGGGCAGCATGTATAGCAACTATATCGAAAAACTAACTGTGGTTCGTTTGTATCTTGTTTTGGTGATTTTGGAATGATTAGTGTATGCTAGGCTTAAGATGCATACATGCGGTTCACTTACTCACCTTATGCGCATTCTTTCTTACTTTCTCACCTTATGTTTATTCTTTCTCAATTACTCACCTTATGTTCATTCTTTCCTCTAACCCCCTTAACATCTTGATGCATAAAAAGGGTAGAAGATACCTCCAACCATGTATTAAGTATTTTGATTCTTCCATTTTGATCGTACATATAGGTTCTAGATTAACTTAAACATATCCTGATACTTAAGTTGTTAACAAAAATCACAACTAACAAGGTTAAGTATAGCCCAAGAAGCATGATGAGTAAATCATCTTGGTAATTAAGATATGCAAATGTTTAACATCTAGAAGTATATTTTGAAAATTGTTAGGCTGCATTTTTAAAATCATGTAAGCATGCATGTGATCCTTTGCACTCTCATTAGCCAAACCTTTTTCATAAAATTGATTGCATACATGCATCTTTTCATTCATCCTTTCATGCATTCCTCTCTAAGCCGAGTTAATAGGATTAGAGAAACCAAGGTTAAGCACGACTACCATAAACCCTGTTTTGACCTCTCTTCTCTACACCAAATCCCAGAGTTGAAGCTAGATTACCATCTAACCAGTCCTTCCGTTCTATCGATCAATGTTTTTTTTCGGTTGACCGAATGGAACTAGGTCTTTCTTGGACCGCATCACTTAGTTGGACCCGAGTCAGACTCTAGTTTAACCCGCTCACCCGTACTGTTTCGTTCTTCCACTGACTAGTGGGGCCACTACAGTTTTGTCATCTTCCTCGCTGTTTAAGCCGAGCACGCTGTCGTTCGTGCAAACTCGCAGCAACATCCTTGATCGCCACCTCTTGTTTCCGTGTCCGGCCTTAAGCGTCGTCGAGACTTCATGAAGTTCCTAAGCCAACTCTCTTTCACCCTTTCACACTCTCTCGCTTTCTCTACTCTCTTCCTTGTTTCGGTCGAGAGAGAAGAGACAGAGTTAGCATCCACCTCAGTGCCACCCTTGAGTCCGCGACTCCACCGCCGGGATTTACGTTCCACGCCACGCCCGTTTTGGCTAACCTGAGCCCTTGCCATCCCCTAAATCGCCGAGGGCCATGTCTTTGATCTCACCTCCGGCGGCCATGACCTCGTAAGCTCGCGGGTGTTATTCTGGTGAATCCCTCTCAACGCCACCTTGTTCTCTGTGATCACATCATCTCACGGATTTTTCCGACGGGTTTAATTGGGCTTTTGGTGCATCGCTAGGGATACGCGACGCCATCTTCTTCGAGCACGATCAACCACCGCCGTTTCGATTTCGAACATCCCCGACCTCCATCGACGTCATCGCTTGGTGTTCCGTGTTCCTAGAAACAAGGCGACACCAACGCTCTGGTTTCCAAGCCTCCTCGATCTAAAATTGCTGAGAAACCTCATTGGTTTCGGATCTGAATTTTCTCTTTAGGAGTGTTCCTTTCCTCGTAGATAGTTAGTATTCGTGTGTCCTACCGAAAGATGATGTGAAGCTTGGCCTGTTAGGCGTGCCTTCGAATCAAGGAAGGAAAGGTTAAAACAAAGCAATGGAAAGGAAAATACGTCAACAACACTAGGATACCCCGTCAAGATCTTCCAGCACTATCTTTGAAGGAAATTAAGACAACAGATAGTGCATTTCGTTTGGAGTTGAAAGAATCACCTAGGAAAACTTAATAGAAGGATCACGGTAATCCTTTGACAAAGTTTTCCTCTATATACCTAAACCTTAGGAAGAACCTCACTTGATTCGGATTTAAGTTTGGTTTACAACGAAATCCGAATTGTGACCCCATGACCAAACCCACCTAGGTCTCTCCCTTAAGCTTTCATTCCGACTTCCGAACTACCGGAATCTCGGGATGAGATTCTTTTTAAGGGGGGTAGAGTTGTAACATCCCAAATTTAGGTTTGTGTTTCAAATGTATAAAATTAAAATATTTTAAAAACTTTTGGTTGAAATTCATGAGTTGCACTTGGTTTTCTAAAATTTGTTTGAAATTTCAAATTCTTATCTTGAATTCAAGTTTCTCGTTGATTTCAGAAAATTGTGCGCATAAAAGTTTTTGGAATTATTTTATTCAAATACTATATTATTTATTGTGAATTAATATAATTTTTCCTAAATTTTTATAAGTTGTTTTGACCTTTTCAAAATTCTAGCCAAGTTTCTAGGGCTGATTTAAAAATGAATTTAATTTGGCCAAATGAAGTATTAACCGTAGCTACAATTATTTTTCCTAAGTCATAATTGAAACCTAGATCACCCACAAAATTTTTTAGAATTTTTTGGAAATTTATTTCTATATTTAACAGTCTGGTCAAACCTTTTGTTTTCGGTCAAAATAGAATCCAAAACCTTAATATAACCGAGCCCAACCACTGTTCCGACCCGAGCCACCCTAGTTGATTCGGTCAGACCCCATTGCATCGCCATCTCCTTTGAGCCCGCCGATGCTGATCGAATGGTTCGCATCGCCGATGCCATTTGAACTTCCGATCGGACCCAATCGCCAGCGACCGTCTGATCCCACATCTACGGCATGGATTCCCTGGCCGATCGGACCGTCTGGTGAGGCTGTCCGAACGCACCATGAGTTTAGAACCGTCTGATCTCATTTCGACGGTCCGATTTGAGTAAAGTCGTTCGGACCGGACCCGAGCCCGATCCCGACCTTGTTTAATTCCTGACTTGGTTCAACCCAACCCTTCGCGTCTTGACTCAACCTACTCGCTGACTGGCTCACCTCACCACCTCTGACCTGCGCCCCTTTTTTTTTCCAGCACCTTCTTCCACCGCCTTTGACCGAGCCAGCGCACGGGACACGCGGCCGCGTCTCTGCGCCATCCACGCCAAGTAGCACCGCCTTATCCTCCCAGCCCCTTTCTTCTCCACTGAACCCACAGGCCATTTCATCCCCTTCCTCGTTTTCTCAACCAAGAGCTGGCCCCTTATGCTCTCCCATCGCCTCCACTACCAAATGGTGCCGCCGCCACCTCCGCCGCCGTCCTAAGCTGCCAAGGCCGGCGAGCTGCCTTCGCCCAGTCACGGCTGCCTTGCCCACCCTGTGCCTAGTCGCACCGCTGCCTGGCTCCTCCTCCGCTCAACCCATCCTGGTTCCTCCTTGCCGACCCGGCTGGGCTCCACCGCCGCCGCCACCTTCCGACCTCGGCCTCTGTTGGCCGCCCTCGTCCCCATCGGCTCCACCGCGATCACACTGGAGTGGTGTCGGCCCTCCTGCCGCCTGGATCCGCTCGATGCCGCCGTGCCCTGCACCAAGGACCTCCACCACCGACTCACCCTGGCGCCTCCCGCTCCTCCGGCACCTCCCTAACCGCCGGCGGCAAGCCGATGCCGAACCACCTTCGATTCCCTCCTCCTTGCCCTCTAGGTGTTTGTTGTATTGCCTCAAAGGCTGATTTGTTTTTCTACAGGTGGAAGCTCGTCTCGGCCACTCCCTTTTACCTGTGCTCAACCGCCGCCACCAGCCGCCCGAGCTGCGTCGCCTCCACCGACGCCTTCACCGCCACCCACTCCGAGCGTCGTCGCCCTTTTGCCGTCCGGATCCACCTCGACCCTTGCTCCTGAGGGTCACCGCGCCGGCCGTTTCACCTCCTCGACCGGGCCAGCACACCCGAGCACCACCGCCTCCCGGTCTTCCCCGCGCTGCTCCCTCGCCAACGACGATGCCACACCTGAGCCCTGTCCATTCTGTTCCTATAGCTCAATTTCTTGAAGATGCTTCTCCGTGACTGAATTTGGAACCTTCTTTGCTAAAACCAACTCTCTGAAGCTAGCAAAATTTGTGTGCCAATTGACCTTCCAATTCTAATTGACAAATTGATAATTAGGAGTGGTATTAAGATTAGTTTGACAGCAGTATAGTTGTTCTCTGGATGAAATGTTAAACAAGAAAGAGAAGGTATTTAGAAGAGAAGTTGTTGTCAATAAAACTCTTTTGCTAAGCCTTTTAGCTTTTGTTACTAGTTGTGTCTATCAGTTAGTCGCTCTTTTGAGTTAGTAGATTAGAAGTCTGTTTGGAGGTGAGTTGTTCTGATGGATGTTCTGGGCAGAGAAGAGGATTTTGTTGAAGGTATATGAACAGTAAACTGAAGAATGTCAGTGTTGTCTTTAAGCTTATTGTTTGGATAATGTAAAAGTTAGAAATGACTTTAACTCATTTAGTCTTTAGACAAATTATCTAACAGCAGTAGACCTTATGCTCTAGTCTCAATATTAAAAGTGCTTAACTAATTCCAATCCACTCCGTTGAAAATGATCCTTTCATCTAAAATCATTATCTTTCTTCGTATTAATTTCTTAAAATTTTGGAGACTTTTTGGAATTGAGTCTCTTTGATAAACATGTCAATTAGCATGAATTAGCTTAAGCAAGATGAAGTCTTTGGATGTTGGTTCTTGAGAATGGTATTGAATAGTTTGCAAAGACAAGGTTAAGCGGTACCAAAGTTAGTAGTCGGCTCAACTGGATGCTCCCTGATAATGGATGGATCAAGGTTAATCAAGAAAATGCTAGAAGTATGTCCTTATGCATGTGTATAGCCTTGTATGTTAAATGGATGGTTAGTAGCTAGCTAATGATCATTGTCAAGATTGATGACATATTTTTTATTTGAATGTTTTGTAATGACATTAGTCTAGTATTTTTTTCTTATAAAATCAATATCGTTCTTCGTAGTGATTTCATAATTTTTGGAAGATTTTTGGAATTCGGTGTTTATTATTTGTTTTTCGCTTTGCGGTTTTTTATCGTTAGATGGTGATATTGCGAGATCGCCATCTTGAATTGATCGTGAGAATGTCCGATTATCGACAAACAAAGGCAATCACCTAATTTCCGTTGATGCATGTTGATCCTATTATATTCAAAAATTCTTATTTTGTTTGCAAACCGTATGTATGCATGCTTTATTTGTCAAATTAATTTTGTCGTTTAAAAGATAGTTAATCCTGTTGCATGAATTCCTTAAAATTGATTATCCCCGCCACCAACCTAAGTTATTAATCATTTGGTGAATTAGAGCCCGATGGTTGTTGTATAGTCTAATTATGTTTACTCGGCATCATGCTTAGCAATGCTTAGTTTCCGGTAGATTGGGCAGTTGTCGACTTGTCGATGACTTTGATCACATAAACATTTTTATTATAATTATAACCAGCACTTTGTGCTATTGTATTTGGAAAACTAAAAATGTGAGAGACCATGTGGAGGTCGTCCCGTGTGAGTGATGAGTAATTGACAAAGGTTTTAGGTCAGTAGAGTTTGGTTTGTGTGGTCGGACCTTGTCATTGCGCCGTTCACGCGTTGCGTGAAGTCAATCGTATTTGTCGGGATAATCGAACGACCGGCGTGTTATGAGCGGTACGACCATGAGGCGGTTGTACCGATTGGTAAATGGCGGTTGAAGAATTCGAGAAGTTGTTTTTCGAGTTCGGTCTTCATTGGAAATCGGAACGATCGCAGTATTGAGCCGATTTGACGGAGCGGTTGATCCGTGGTAACATGGCGGTTGTACCGATTGTATTGTGAGGTTCGCCATTTTGGTGATTTGAGTTTTGGGATAGGTCATATCAGTGTGTTCATGCATATGTGTTGCATATTGCATGTTTGAGCTAACGTTGGGTCAAGTTGTGAAGAACTTGTTCCGGTTTCGTGTTCTTATCTCGTGTGGCTGCGGGACGCCGAGCGGAGTCGTGGCGAGACACGGTGGATCGGACTAAGCGCAGTGGCGCCGAGGTCGAACGGTCGGGATGTGTCGAAGACGACGTGGACTCGAGGTGGTTGCGGGCGTCGAGACAAGGAGCGCGAAGCTTCGGAAGGTGCGAAGGGCGAATCGGAATTGCAAGGCCGCACAAGCGGGCGAACTCCGTTGGACTTAGCGGGCGAACGGGAGGAGACCCGTTAGCCAAGGCTATATAAAGGATTGGAGGGCTGCATGCCCTCTTGAGCACTTGAAAAGGAATTAGGGTTTGCTAGAGTCAAAAGAGTCTTTAGTGGCTGTTTTTGCTTTAGGCTTTAGTGGTTGAGGGTGTTGGTGGAGGCGGTGGGTGCTCCTGCTTGTCCCCTTCGTTGCTTCCCTCCTCAAGAATGGATGAGTGTGTGTTCTTGAGGTTTGAGAGTGGGAGAGGATGAGATGAAAGCTTGTAATCATTCCTCTTGTATCAATCATGTATCTCTCTTCCTCTAGATCAATATGAGATGGTGTTTGTTTCATATTTGAGCTCTCTGTCATTTCTTTCTTCGATGACCTCTTTTTGAAGATTTCTTGATCCTTTGTTTCTCTGGTTGTTTCTTGCCCCAATCTACCTTGCTATGACGTGTGGGAATACATCTAGGGTGATCTAGATCATCAATCATCCACGAGCAAGTGATTGGATTAGAGGTTTGTTCTTGCGGTTTAGCATCCTTCTTCGTTCAAATGCAAAAGATAGGAACCTTGGAATGGATCTCTGAAATTTTTGATTGGAATAGGTTCCTAGTATCGTTAGGAAGGTGTGGTTCAAATCTCGTAGAGTTTGGCCAAGCGGTTCAAAAGTTACGTTGATTTTCGTTTTGAAACCCGAAGCGGATTTTGCCTGCTCCAGACAATCGGATGAACAAGCTTAACATCTGCGGTTGTATGGATCGGTACAACCGCCGCTTGTTCATGGGTTGTCTTAGGATCGTACAACCGCCATTTGCCCGTGGTTGTACCGATTGTCCCGATTTGTTCGGCTCTTCCTCGCTTTTTGTTTGTTGAGCTTTGGGGGTGAGGTGGATTCAACATAAGACTTCCTCTCGTGCTTAATCATTGATCTTCATAGCTCTCATAGCTATTGGAGTGATTTATATGTTGAATCCATTCTTTGCGAAAAAGATTCGGTGCTCCTATTCACCCCCCCTCTAGTCGCCTTTCCGGTCCTTCAAAATGAAAACAAAATGATTTGGACTTGGGCACATTGGTATGTTGGTGTGCTTTTGGGTGTGTGATTGGTGCCCGAGTCAATAAGGGCCGAACATCTTGTTACACTGAACCAAGCATTATTGCGTGCAACCACATGAGGGTATTGGGAACCCTCTTGACTTAGTACTTTGGCGTGTGTTAATTCCGAGTCGCAGACGGGTGTGAGTGTGTTGTGTTAGAAAGGTATTATTTCTGTGTGTTGGGTGCGAGGGGTGGAGTTCCGGTCTAGGTTCTCCAGTCCTAAGGGTATCGGCAGTTGCTTCGGCTGGGCCGATATCCGACGCAACGTATGGGTCCTGCGTGGGAGCCTTGTGTGCACATGAGGCGGTTCACGGAGGGTTTTACCCATACAGGCGACTCGTAATTAATGCACAATATTGGAAATAGTCTCGTAGGACTTAGTCGGGCCGGCACACCTAAGGAAGTGTGCTTAATCGCGTGGCAACAAGGCGGTCCGACATGTGGGTAAAGTTGTACACCCCTGCAGGGTTAAATCTATTCGAATAGCCACATCCTTGGTTATGGACACGCTTGGCGAGGTCTTTCGAGAGTTAGACTCAACGTTTTGGATTTTAAACTCAAAACTTGATGGGTAGCATTGAGAATGGTTTCTCATGCTATTGTTGTGTCTTTGCAGTGCGACCACTTGATTAGTTGTTGTCTAATGATAATTACTTATTGTTATTTAAAATATTAAAAATGTTTGCTCACTTGCTAGTTAAATCTACTACATGGTATTCAAATTCAAATTCAAATATTGCTTTGCGCTGAAAAATGAACTCTAGTCTTCTCCTTTGAGTAGAGCTTGCATGTAGCTATAGATAGGCTTGGTAAATGCTTGCGGAGTATATTCGTGTACTCACTGTGTGCTTTTGTTTACTAATCTGGACAGCAGGTATTGAGGTCGAATCGAGTAAGAAAGTTGCGTAGGAACGTCATTTGCTAAGGTTTTTATCCCCAGTCGGTTGCCCTGAGGGTTATGGCAAGCCATTGGGACTCCATCGCTGACTAAGTTGTGATTTTATTTCATTTCATTTATTGTTTTTCCATTGATACTCTATATGTTTATCTTGCGATATTATGATACCTCGTATAGCTCGACATCTTGTTTGTGAAGGTGTGTGTCGCTCCCGGAGGTACACAAGACAATCGAGAGCGGAAATTTAATTTGTGATGCTATGACCGATTGGGGGTTAAGCATTACAAGTTAAGTCGCCCGGCAGCTCTCACAAGTACCTTTCAGCCATGATTTCTTCGAGAGTATAGAGATTCTCGGGTTGCGATGCTGATTTTTCGTCACCTGTTTTGCCGGTCGGAAGGATCGGGCTTGGAGTGGTCTTTGGACATTCCGAGCTAGTCGGAATGGTTGAAAACGCCACTTGTCGTACTAGTGGATCCTCATCCATCCGGTTGATTTCGCTAACGTCGGCGACGTGCGAACCGACAGAGGGGGAGGAGGAGGATGACATGTCGTTTTCTTGCATGGCGTGGATGCATCCTTCTATGTCGAGGTCGGCGTAGTCCGCCAGGTCGAACCAATTCTCCTCGTCCCAAACTTCGGCCATAGTCGCATGAGCGATTATGAGGAATGAGCGAGGATTTGATGAGCGGAGAGTTTCTTTAGGAAACTTGCGTCTTCTACCCCACGGACGGCGCCAACTGTCAACGATCGAGTCGCTGATCTTACAAAATAAAAGAGGAAAATGACGTGATATTTCCTAGGAGAGAATGGGACTGCTCTTTATTGATATGAACTGGATTTACAGGGGGTGCCTTAGACCAAGCAAAGGACTAATCCTAATTACACAGAGAATGCAGTTTGCAATGTCGAATGATCTTGTCTAGATTTTCTTGACTTCGATCCCTCCCTCCTTTGTCTTCTACTCTCCTCCCTTAAATAACTTCCGTAGAGGTGTGGCAGTTACTCCTAGAGAAGGCGTCCTTGGTGAAGCGTCACGACTGGTCGGAGCGAGGCGTCAGTTGATAATGTACCAACTGCTCTGCGGTTAAGTGTCTGTGAGTCACTCAACCGTATAGTGGTTATTGTCAGTGTCTTAGGACTGTGTAACATCGCGTGGTATGGAGCATACAACACGTGTTTCGTTCATCACACGGTAAAGAATATATCTAGAATCATATCTATACACCAGTTCATAGCTTTTTCGAGCAGCTACCTAGTCGGAGACTAGGCATAGGACCTTGTCCGACCAAGGTACCTATTTTGTAACCTCTGGAATCCTTACAACCAATGTGGTCGTTAGCCTTAGGGGTTACGACTATGAAGTTGTATGGTCTTTTATTATGTGTTAAATTAATGCATATAGGTTTTAATCATCATCAAGGGTGATGGTAAACCATTGAGATCTCTTACCGTTGTCCTTAGAGCAACATGGGGCATGATTGGTTGATGTTGTTCACCACTTGCAGATCTTGTAGATGTTCCCGGCGCACTGTCGTGGGATGGGCCTCCTCTGTTGCTTTCTACTTGGTTGTGTGGATCTGACTGCTTCGCTTTTGTGCCAAACGTTCAGCTTGTTCTTGGCCCTCGCGTTGCTCACATGCTGCCTGTTGTTCATCAGTCTTATTGGCGCTGACGATTGCACATTCATGAAATTGAAAGCAGATAGAGGGTGAGAGCATCCCATCCTCATTAGAGGAGGGGTAGTAATTGAGACCTCAGAGTTGATGGAGTAGATGCTTTGGAGATTATTCTTCCATCACCTCAGCATAATCTTCATCATCGAGATCATCATGAATTGCCATGGTAATAGCGTCATGGTCATTTGCCTTCTGATTTGAGACAGAAGTCGGGACATAGCTACTCTCAAAGTTGCTTGAGAGTGGATTTGTGTTGGACCGAAAAGGCGACTAGAGGGGGGGGTGAATAGGAGCACGCTCACTTTTTCACAAAAGATGGATTCAACACAAATGTCACTCCAATAGCTATGGAAACTATGAAGATCAATATACCAGTACAGCGGAAGACTAGTATTGAATCCAATCCAAACCCCAAAGCAAAACACCCAAAAATAACCAAAAACTCAAATCTCAAAGTGTTGGGCGGTCTGACCTCTAATATTGGCGGTTCAAATATTTTTCCTAGCGGTCTGGCCTCTAGAATGGGCGGTCTGACCGCTCCTGACGGTGAACAGGAAAATCAGCAAAATCAGCCCGACAACCGAAACTAAAAACGGCCTAACTTTTGATCCATAAGGCCAAACTTCACGAAATTTGAACCACACCTTCCTAAAGATATTAGGAACCTATTCCAATCAAAGATTTCAGAGATCCATGCCAAAGTTCCTACCTTTTTCAGTTTGAGCGAAGGTGGTTCAAAAACCGAGCCAAATACGAAATATGATCTAGAGACTTGCTCGTGGGTGATTGATGATCAAGATGATCCTAAATGGGTTCCCACATGTCACAGCAAGATAGATCATGGCAAGAAACCAACCAAAAACTCGCGGATCAAAGAAAGACTCAAAATCATCAAATAGAGAGAAAGAAAGCAAATGAACTCATCTTTGAGAGAACTTTCTTTGGATTGATTTGATATGGTATTGGTTTACAGCAACTCCATCAATGGAGGACAAAGACTCAATACATGAGCACGAAATCAAATCCAACTCTCTAGAACCCTAACCTCCACTAATCCTCTCCCTAAGCAAAACTAGGGTTTCAAACACAATGAAAGGGTTGAAGGGGGTGCAGCCACCTCCCTCCTCTATTTATAGTGGAGTCTTAGACCTTCTAGAAGAGTAACCCTAATGGGCTCCCGTTAAGGCCCAAAACAAACGGGTCACACACGCACGCATTTTAAAGCGCCGTCTTCATCTCTTGACCTAATCCACTTCACCTTGCGCCATCTTGCGCCGTGGTTTGGCAAAAGGTCACCAAGGCGGTATTTGGTAAAATTACCAAAATACCCCTTCTCGATCTTTTTGCAAAGACCGAGTCCCATCTTCGTGAAGCACCTCCCATGCTTCGCCATGTGTAGGTTGATCCAGCGGCTCTCATCATGTCGGCAAGTTTCTCCCATCCGGCTCCCACCGAAACCACTATGGCACTTGCACCGACCCCCGTGCCGCTTGATCGAACCCGTCGCACCGAACTGCCCGTTCGGTCACCTTTGTCCATTCTGCGCCCCGCTTGGGTCCTCTGACCTCACCCGGCATCCTTGATCGTTCTGGACCTCAGCTCTCCAAGCTTAGTCCCGATCCTCCTCGCCGCTGACCGTCATAGACCTGCAAGCCACCTGCACACCAATAGACAAAGAAATCGATTCCGAGAACAAGTTCTTTACAACTTGACCCACGTTAGTCAAAACATGCATCATGCAACACATATGCCATGAAACCCATGAACTTGACCTAACCCAAAAGCAAACATCGCCGCCATGAAGGACGATTTAAATAAGTTAAACCGGTCGATCCGCCACCTTGGCTTGGCTCGACCGCTTCCCACGGCCGATCACACCAAAGGCTTGGCGACCGCCACCATGACTTAACCAAAAATCCATCCTGGAAAACCAAAACCTACTGGAATTTTCAAACCAATAGAACTTTTGCCTGGAATCTCCAAAAATTATGAGACCAAGTGCAGAAGAACCCTCTCACTTGCCTACACCTTCTATTTTTTGCCCAGCTCCAAAATCCAAAGACATTGCAATGGCCGTCGCCCGACCGCCAAAAGCCGGTCAGACCGCTCCACCGGCCGGTCCGACCGCCACTCGCCGGTCCGACCGCCAAAGAACTATTTCAAAAAAACACACGTGCATGGCCGGCTCGATCACACAATGGCCTGTCAGACCGCCAGAGGCCTGACAGACCTGGAGCTTTGCCGAAAATACGTGATTCGACAAACCATCAACGACATTGCCAATTGTAACATCATCCTAAGATCTCAGGCATATCCCCATGATATCCACAATTTGATATTCCCACCGCCTTACTCCCAAATGGATTGGTTTGAGGGCGGTGAGGACATCTTCTCTAGAATGTACTCTTCGAAGAAGTTGCACTTGCACGCCCCCTCTACGTGTAGTCCTCCATTGTGAGGTGGGCGTAGTCATCAAGATCGAAGGAATCCTCTTCGTAGTCCATCAGCGAGGCCATGAGGATATCAAAGTGAAGAAATCTTCAGATTCAGAGGACGATCTTCAGATTGATGGCGCCCTCCTTCTAGCGCCAACTATCGATGATCAGGACATAGGGTTCCTTATTGAACTTACTCAGGAATGTAATGTGAGAACGCTATAAAATAAAGACCATATATCTCTAGGAACAGACTAGGTGTTTGTATGAGAATACAAAAGAATGTTATATAATGATTGTAACTTATTAGCAATATGAGAGATATCGTAATGGTTATGTTACAAAGAACATAGGCTACCCCCTTTATACTATCTGAAGGGGTGGCAGTTAATGCTGCTAAAGACGCCTTTAATCTTCACGCACGTTCGCTAGGAGTCTTGAACCGTCGCGTCCGTTAGCCAATTGTAGTAAGTTGCTAAATGCACCAAAAGCCACCTTTCTGCCAGTCACATGGGTAACTGTTGGTGTCTCCCGACTAGTTAGGTGGTCGGTGTTTGTCCAAGAGCTGTGTAGTTGATCGGACGATATCCATAGCTAGTCGTTCATTACCTAAATTGGTCGTCGATCAGTTTGGCCGTAATAAAGGGAACTAGACTTCCTTTAAAAATTTGTTATAGATAACTGTAGTATAGTGGACCTATATTAAGTGGGCCTCCTGAAATCTAAATTTGACTGAAAAAGGTTGACCTGGTTAAGAATCTTCGTCAATAATTGTCATCTCTAGCAATACGAATACAAGAAAATAAATAAATAACTTCGATTATGGATGCACTTAGCATATGGGTTCCACATTTGCAATGTGAATACCATGTTATAAGTAGTAAGCAATAAGGATATACTAAAATGAAAAGTAAATACACAAATGATGTGTATTCTTATTATTTTTCAATATGCGTCTTACTTTTATGGTACAATGTTTCCTATTCTGATCTTTTACTTGTCATTATGTCATTCTAGAACGTGTATAGTCGGCATAAAACTTTGACACAAATATACATACATACATACATACATACATACATATATACATATACATATACATATACATATACATATACATATACATATACATATATATATATATGTATAAATTGTCATATGAAAATAATATTACACCCCGTTTGGTTTGCAGAATTGGGGCTGGAACTGAAGACTTGGAATTGGAGTTTTTGAATATTTGTTGTTTGGATGCTTACGGAATTGGAATTGAGCGCCATTTCCATCTGAATTGGAGCACGACTAAACACTAAAGAGGGCGCCCCCCAATTCAGAGCCATCCCAGTCAGAATCGGGTGTTTTGAGTTCGGTTTTTATTCGAAGGCCCCTCAACCTCCATAACCACTGCCCCATCGATCTTCAACACGGCCAGCCCGTCGGCCTCCGCCGCAGCCGGCCCAGTCGACCTCTGTCACCGCCGGACCGCCATTGGCCCCGTTGACCTCCACCTCCTCCGCCACTGGGTCCCCCATCACCACCATCACCACCTCTTCCCCTTCTTCCTCATCTCCGGCGTAGCCTGGTTGACCAACATTGCCACCGGCCCTATCGAGATCCGTCGCTGCCGGCCCCGTCGAGATCCGCCGCCGTCGCCGCTTCCTCTTCTTCCTTATCTCCAGCGCAGCCCGGTCGACCTCCACACTTCCGGCCCCGTTGAGATCCGCCACTACCAACCTGTCGACCTCCACCTCTTCCGGCTTTGTCGAGATCTGCCGCCGCTTCCGCCGAGTCCCCAATGACCTCCACCACTTCCGGCGGCATGTTTCCGACGACCACCACATGCACTGCTTCCGATCTCCACTATCGATCTCACCGCCGTAGGTATGCTGGTGAGTTTGGATTTCTCAAGTGTGCAACCAAACATCAATTGGAATTTATGTGAATCCAATTTCCATTGAATTAGACTCCATTTCCGCGAGTCAGCAGATTTGTCATAAAAATAATATCATATCATTATTTATTTTATAATTTTTGATAAATGTGATTAAAAATGTTATGCTGAAAATATTAATGTGTATCAGAGATATTGTGTCGATCTTCAAAACAAGAAGTAAAAAAAGAAATGGGGGGGGGGGGGGGGAGTATATTGGCGTGTTATCCTATTTCGTGTGTGCTGACTATATTCCCTTTATATGTACTCACAAGTCACAAAAAGGAGCAAGAACCTTCCGACCAAATGCCGAGGCTTGAGAAACAAACAACATACAAAAATCCATATAACTAAGGTATGTCACACAGCTCTCGAAAAAATTCAACAATTATATCGATGTCAGACGCTCTTAGATTGGACCATTAACCAGCAGTAAAAAAGCAAGCAATGCATCCCGCTCTTCTGATGTAATGGTGCAGTGGCTTTAGTTTCCTGATCCTCTTCGCATCCTTGTATAACATGCACTAGAATCACCGCTCCATAGACAAGAAACAAACAGAAGTAGGAAGCAACTGGCGTTCGGACGTCTGATTCCCCTTCTTCGCTACAAAACACAACCAAACTCATTGTTTCTCCTCCGATCACAAGCCCAACAAACCAACACCCAAGAGCAACAACAAATTCTTTTTTGTTACAAGGAAGACCAACAACAAATTCAATGGAGAGCAACAAAAAATCACCGGTTTGCGACAAAAGAATGGACAGGAGTGCTGCAACTTTTGAGACTTACTTATGAAATATTTTGATATCACCTGCGCAACAATAAACAACAGCAGATGCAACATCTATAAAATTCTCAAAAAAAACTCGCATGGGTATGTTATGCAACATTAAAAACTCTAGTCCCAAGTCTCCCAACATCTCAAGTCACATGTTGCAACAAAAAAAACTGCAACAAACACCCAAGGCAGCTCCCTGGCTGTCAGCATCGACAACAGCGGTGGTATGAAACATTTTGAGTTCACTTGCGCAACAATGAGAACATTAGATGCAACATCGCGATTTTTTTTAAAAAAAAAAATCGCATAGCCAGAGTTTGTTACTACAACATTCAGAAAATTTAGTCCTAGCATCTCAAATCATCTCTTAAAAATAAAAAATAAAAACATAGGGTTGCAATAAACACACAAGGCCCAACTCACTGGCTCTCAGCCTAGATGGTGACGGCGGCAAGCTCGGTCTCAGTCTCTGGGATTTCCTTTGTGGCGCTGCTTATCCACCCAGGTCCACTTCTTGAATGCCCCTTGTTTGCTAGGCCTCTCCCGGTTGCTGGCCTCCAGGCGCACCTTGTCCATGGGCGTTGCATCACCTTGCGCGTCCACCAGCACAGGCACATTTTGCAAGCATAGCCCTGATGATGACATCGTTAGGTCTGAAGTAGAGAAGGTGATGGCTAAGGGCATGTACAATGGTATAGACAGCTGCTGTCTATAACAACCATCCACATCACTTATAGACAGCACTAAAGACCGCATATACAATGGGTTGTCTTTTTAGTTGTCTATATAGATCACACAATCATTTAATACTTTCATGGACCTAAAAATGTGGTGATCAACTCTAATTTTCATCCTTGTGGACTACTTGTGTTGCTTTATTTTTTATTTTGGATACATGATTAAAATAAAATGAACATGGTTGCTAATATACGTGTGAACTGGTGCTAATTCACGTTCACATACAGAGACTTCGCTAATTCACGTTCACATAGCGCGCTGCAAGTTGATTCACATGCCTATTTGCAGTGACTAGTGCATCTCCACTAAGAAACATGTTCCTAAGAAATATTAAACTAGAGTTGTCCTGCTGTTCTTGTCCTTTACTTTTCAAGTTTTTTTATATATAATTCTGATAAGTTTTCGTGTTATTACTAATTGTTCGGGGGCATTACCATGGCATTTCTGAGCTGTGCAATCAAAAGTCAATGACCAAAAGATTCCGGTGTGTATAAGCAGGCACAACTATCAGGTGTGGCTCAAGGCAGCTTACAATTTGTTGGAGGCACCGGAGAAAGTTCAGAAATGAGCTACAACTGAAACTCAAGAGGATGCTATAGAAAATAGCATGACAGCATGAGCAACAGAAGGACAGCTGATAGGCATCAGATGATAACCAGAGCAATATTGAATCAAGCTATCAAAATAGTCATTGTAATAGCCAGTCAATAGTTAAAATAGTCATTGTAATAGCTGTCAAAGAGCATTCAACCAATACATTCATTCGAAATGGCCATTCTATTTGTAATAGATGCTCATTCGCCCATTCATCCATCACAGGAGCAAATCCATCACATGAACAAATCTTGCAATGTCAACAGTATATCACCTAAGACATGATCACCAAAAGATGATCAACCAGCTTTTGAAGGCCCTCTCAAGTCGCTCAAAAGATGATCACCAAAGTACATGCCCTGAGAGAAACAAAAACACGTGAGATGAAAACTAGACAATTCCAGTTTCAGATTCACTAACAAGTATACTAGTATTATAAAAATCTAGGAGAGAAAAGTATCACGGGGAAAAACAGGGTACGAACTTGATAAGAGATGGTTTATCAATGTTTTTACCAGTGAGTAAGCTGAAAATTTGGTACCAATCAGGGCACAACCATTCAAGGTTGTGAGGTACTGATTCATTGCTTTCATCACTGCAGATAAGCAATTATTGCAATAGAATGTACAGATTAATATCAGATGAAACTAAAGGTACATCATGATGTTCTATGCTCTAGACACTGAATTAGACATAAGCTAAATTGTCATATGCAGTAAGGTGGGTTACGGAATCTAGTTACTAACCAGGGAGTCTCCCCTCTAGCGGGCATTGTTCAGGGGCAGCAACATCAACCCTTCCATAGATCATGGGGATTTACCAGCATTAGCCGCATGCTTTAACTCAATTTCAAATCTCAAGCTACCATTAGCTCCACCACACTTCGGCCACTCACTAATGTTCTTATCGTAAGTGCCAGCATCATGCCAACCCGATAAAGTTGCAATCGTTCTACAAAAGTACAAGGTTGCGTGTAGAATACCAGGATGGGATGGCAGGAGGTGACCTTGAGCAGCTGCTTGACGTCCTCCCGGCCCCAGGCGCCCCTCAGCCCGGCCACCGCATCCCCCGCCGCCGCCGAGCTCAAAGGATGCCGGCCGAGCTCCTTCGCCGGGAAAGCCAAAGAAGGAAACACCACAAAATCAAGAACCGACGCATCGACATGGATAATGGACGAGGGGAGGAGCCGTCAGTACCTGGGAGACGAGGAGGAGGCCGCGGAGAGGGTTGAGGGGAGAGCCTCCGGAGATTCCGCGGCGGAGGAGGTAGTGGACGGCCATCTCGGCGCCGGCGGCGGGGGGAAGAGGGGATTTGGCGGGGCATGCGAATGGAGCGCGCGCGAAGGATTGGGAGCGGAGACGCCGGAGTGCGCGCGAGGGGTTGGGAGCGACAGCGGAGAGCGCGCGAGGGATTCGGGATTTGGCGCTGAGCGGAGGAAAAAAAAGGGGGAAGAACTCGCCTTTCGCGCGTTGGAGAAAAACGAATTTTTTTTAAATAATCTATTTTTTATTCGAAATATCAAAAATATTCCGGCGAATTTATTTTTTACAAAAATATACGTCTGTCGCCCAATGGTTGGGCGACTCGAAGCGATCGCATCAACGGTTGGGCGATCGCAAGATGCCGCCCAACCGCTCGCTTTTAAACTGCATGCGAGGCGGCGGTTGGCGAAATTATTACAGTCGCCGCACGGTTGGGCGATAGGTTCCAGTCGCCCAACCGTACAATGATCGATGTTCGATCATTAACGGTGGGCGATCGGTTTGCCTATATAGGCACCATGCGGTCCCATGGGCGAAGTCGTTCGTGCGAAAGCGATCTGTCAGACGGGAAGAAAGAAAGAGAGGAGAGGAGAGGAAAAAGAGGAGGAGAGGAGGGAAAAAGGGAGGAAAATAGAGAAAGGGAGGGATTGGGAGAAGAGAAGAGAAATTTGGATTAAGAGAAGGTAAGTTTGATTTATTTTGTACTATATTTTTTTAAGTAGGTATTTAGTTAGTTAAAATAGTAGGTATAAGTAGCGCCAGAGGAAATTGTAGTTAGAAAAAAAAAGTAGAAAATCGAAATGTTGTTGATTTATACGTAAGTGCAGTGTCGTGTAATGTAGTTGATTTGTCGTGAAGAAAATTTATTTTGTAGTATAATTTTTGGGTGCGTAAATAGTTTATTTAGTTAAATGAGTAGTATAATAGCACCCGTAGGAAATTGTAGTTAGAGAAAAAATAGAAAATCGAAATATTGTTGATTTGTACGTAAGTAGTAGCGATAAAAACTTTAGTTAGAGAAAAAATTGTCTCGTGAGGGAGTATTATTAGTCTTTGTTTGTGAGATGTATTGTAGTAGTGTTTGCAAAATGCGTGCTTGACTATTCTTGGGTGAATAATGCGTGACCGAGCGCATAAGGAGGATGAATTATTTGTATAAACTAATTAGTAGAAGTAAATTAGTATGAACTAACCGACTTAGGTAATTGGTAGAAGACCGGAATGCCACTTGTAGCATTTCGGTTGCAAGTTAGCGTCCGAATCGGATAATGCCTCGCTATGGAATAGCTCGGTTTTAGGTTGAATCTAAATATCGTGCGACACGCTCATTGCGGCCTCTGCCTTAGGGAATGAATGATGTCTTGATCATCTTTGTCGTGTAGTTGTCGATTTATAGGCGAAGGGCCTTACAAATGTAAATTACAATGTAGCAAGATTGCATGTCGTGCGTTAAGAGCTAAGTAATTACAATGTTGGAAATATTTGCGACCATACAATAAGTCATGCTGTCGCGCACTACATTGAAAGTGCATTACGGTCTTGCACCGTTCGTGAAGGTCCGTCGCGGTGTTGACTTGAGCAGTTTTCGACAAGCCACTCTGGTACACCCGACGGCGAGAATGCACGAATCGAAGATGTGAAGCAATCGGTGACCGCGAGCCTTCTTTTGGACCACGAGGTGTCTGGCGTCGACATACAAGGGCTTTGGAGCCGGTCTTCCACTTAACATCACCGGGAGTTGAGAAGACCGATGCGCACGGCGATGTGGAAGGGCTTTATAGAAGGATGTCGTAGCCGTGGATATGAGTGTGTGATACTTGTGCAACCATGCCCAAAAGAAGTCTGTCAGCCCCCATGGGATATCATCCGGTGTTATGGCGACTGGGTGCCCAAAGATGTTGGTGTAGAAGAGGACCCGGATGGTCGTATTACTGAAGAGTTCAGAGAATGTTGCTTGTGATGAGCCCGACGCAGTACATACAAGAGAGGAAGATCGGCACCGCATGGTGAGCCTACAGAGACGGTGATGAAGGAGAGCATAGGGATTACATATTGCATCAAATGGAAAGCGATGACCGGATGGCCTTGGTCAAGAGGAAGCTTTACAAGAAGACGACGAGGGCGATTCGATGAGGACGGAGCTCCCATCCCCTGAATGGAACAGTTTTGACGCCGAGGGTCTATATACGCACGACGAGCACGAATCGCCGTGGGAGTACCATGCCACGAGGTTCGGTTGCACTCAATGTTTGTCGATAAGACATCCTTGCAGATGCCATTAAGTGGGCTATGTCTATCAATGGACGCTTTGGGTCGTCAAATCTAGCTAAGAGCAAGACACCGTCAAATGCGAAAGGTGCCGGTTGTCCTTGGCGAGTGCATGCGATAGACCAAGTACTGAGACTCACCGGATTGTCTCGAAGGTGGAGCCGCACTCGTGCATGCTCAGCGGTTGTTTTGTGCGGACATCGTAACATAATGTCGACATTCATAGCTAATTTGATGTATGGAGAGATAGTGGAGAAGAAGGATATGAAGGCCAAGCACATTATGGTGGCTATTGAGAAGAAATTCAAGTACAAGATCAGCTATGGGAAGGCGTGGCGTGCGAAGCAGAAGGCTATGGAAAGACGGTTTGGATCTTTTGAGGCGGCGTACGACAACCTTCCTCGTATGCTTGAGGTGCTACAGGAGAGAAACCCGGGCACGTACATTATTGTGAAGGACATGCCATCTAAAAATCCGCGAGGTTTTTTAGTAATGCATAGGGCCTTCGTAGCCTTCGGTCCCTGCATCGAGGCTTTTAGGCATATGCTTTTGTGATCTCGCTTACGGACCTTTTGACCGGGAAATACAAGGGGCAGATCCTTACCGCCATAGGCGTTGACGGGAACAATCAAATTCTGCCATTGGCCATCGCATTTGTCGAAGGTGAGAATTTCCACAGCTGGTTGTGGTTCCTTCAACATCTAAGGGTGGGAGTTGTTCGAGCTCGTCCTGGTGTGTGCGTGATCCATGATCGCCACGCCGGGATGATGAAGGCCATAAAAAAACTTCAGGAAGACCCGGAGGAGCCGTTCCCTTGGCCGGATATGACGAGTAGATGGTGTATTCGCCATTTGGGGGCCAACTTCTTCAAGAAGTTCCCGCAACCCTTGGTGAAGCTATTCAAGAGGTCGGCTATGCGTAACCAAAGAACAGAAATTTGACGCTTATGGGCGCCGCCGACTAACACAAAGAAGAAACACGTAGACACGAGGAACCAAGGAGCAGAGTCTGAACCTGCTGGTCCGAGGCAGAGGACCTCGAGGAACATCGAGTGCTTCTCCCACTGGATCGAGGCCCAGCCATTGGACAAGTGGTCTCTGCTGCATGACACGGACGGGGCAAGGTACGGCATAATGACCACTAACCTTGCGGAGGTGTACAACCGGGTTCTTAGGGGCCTTCGTTCTCGGCCCTCGCCGCCATCGTGGAAGGTGTTACGCACAAAGACAATCGGGTATTTCGAGGAAAGGCATGCAAATGCCGCACTTCATGCCACGAACCCTCAAACACCGTCTTCGCTCAAAGATTACGGCATACATGGAGGCGAAGACACGAAGGGCGATCGCACACGGTACGTGATGGGCAATATGGAGCATCGTTTCGACGCGTGCTCTTGCGGGATAGAGCCGGATTTGGGACGGCTCGTTCTCTTGTCACCCACGAGGTATGCCTTGGAGATCATGTCAACGAGCCTAGTTGTACGTGCAACAAACTGAAGCTCTTACACAAGCCATGCTCTCATGTGCTCGCCGCATGCGGGACTGTGCGTATGGACCCTTTGAACTTTGTGTCCGAGTATTTCTTGAAGGAGAGGGTGGTGCAGGCGTGGACTGGCGAGCTTAGGGGTTTCAGGGTTGTGGGTAACTTCGCCACCTTGGATATTGCAAATAGGATCTGGATTCCGGATCTTGACATGCTGAAGGGTAGCAAGGGTCGTCGTTAGAGTCGTCGTATTACCAATGATATGGACGAAGCACAAGCCGGGGCGTTGGGTAGACGCTGCGAACGCTATGACGGGAGGGTCACACACCTGACGATGCAAAGGGCGGTGAGGAGTAGGCACGGCTATGGTTTGCGTTAGCACTTCTTTCGGTGTGCAAAGTGGGACCGAAATTGCAAATCAGTGTACATTGTCATTTGTACTTTGTATTGTTTATGTAACTGTTTTGCTACTACCCAATTTTCATTTCATGTACGTAATGCCGTAAGACATGTATCGTATGTTGCACGTAATGTTTATTGAAGTGTTGTAGTACTATAACTTTTTTTCGTAAGTTTTTGAAAGACTGTCCTGGTAGCCTAGTACTCTTTTGATTTGTTTGTTTGCAAGTTAAATTTACTCATTTGTTACACTCGATGTTTCATTTCCGCGTTTTTGCTAACTTAAAGTTGTTTTGCAGGTATGGCTCACGGATCGGACTGGAGTTTCGGCCTCCTGGAGGAGCGCATTGACCGAAAGTACATTCTTGCGTCGCGTCGTGTCCCTCATCCTCTGTGGCCGCCGACGCGATCGTTGTGTTGGGAGTGATCCGCACGCGGACACCTCGGGTGGCCTGGAGGCTAGACCCACGCTGGACAGGCAGGTTAGTATACGTCCACACTATCTTCTCGCGAACCGTACCTTTTGTAATGACCTTTTGTTCCTTGGCAATTTCGTGAGACCACAAGCAGACGGAGGGTCACCGACCACGTCCCGACATCGACGCGCCGACCAGCCGGCACGAAAGCGCACCACCTCCCACACTGACGCGCCCTGAGGAGGCTGGGTCGAGCAGGACACGTCCGACACTGAGGCGCACTGACGAGGCTGGCTCGAGCAGAGCACGTCCGACACCGGCAGCGTCGCACTACGTCGTGCCACAGTTCCGTGTGGACAGCTTTGTACACGCCATGGCGCTAGCCGAGGGTACGTCACGTCTCTGTTGGTCAGCACGCTTCGCGTTTTTTTATTAAGTAACAATATTTTGCTGTGCAGGTACATTGCCATATGACGATGTGGACGCGCATCACGTGGACGCGCTGGACGAGGACGCGCTGGACGAGGACGCGCAGGACTTTTTGGTGGACGAGCAGCCGACACCTCAGCCCACACCTCCGCCCACACCTGCTGAGGTTCTGTCCGGCTCACAGCTTCTCGGTGCGCCAGCACCCACACAGCACCCAGTGCTGTCCACTCCTTTGCCGCCTCTCGGTCCTCGTCAGATCAGGGCTCCAGACCGTCTTTCCCTCTCGGGGCCGAGACCCAGACACCCAGCGCAGAGGAAGGCGCCGAAGCGAGCCCGTCGGGGAGGACGCGGAGGTGGACTGGGCGGTGCCGACGCGGGATCTTTGAGGGATGTCGGTTGGGGGTAGTAGGGCCGTCTTGATCAAGACCGGTCAGTACATTTGTTCTTTATGTGATACTTATATTTTGCACTTAATATATGATGCCTGGATTACTTTTGCGTTCTTCTGTATACTCTTTCATATAATGAATGTTTGTTCAATGCATATCAACGCCTATAGCTTAATGCACACGACACCTCGATGCAAAAGTCAACTCGATAAATGGCAACTGCAATGACGCGTCCACCATTTACTTACATACGTTACGATTGAACGTAATTGCGACACATCGATACAACATGTCAACTCGATAAAAGGCAACCGCAATAACGCGTTCACCATTTAGTTACATGCTTCATGAGATTCAACATAATTGCATACAAAAGGGGCGATGAGCGACGCATCTGAGCTTCTCGCCTCCCTAATTGTAGAAGCCGCCTCGCAACCCACATAGAGTGTTCTCGGTTAGGCGCCTCGACGTGGTGGGTCGTCGTTGTAGTGGCACGCACATATGCAACTAGGGTTGGCACAAAGAAGATGCGGGATCATAGGAACTTCCTATGTTCACGACCTCCTCATTGCCCTCTCATGTTGCATCTGCTGGCGGAGGTCGCCATTTTGCTCGCTCAGATCGTCAATTTGTGCCTCCAAATGAAAGATTCGGTTCCACAATACATCCACGCATCGCACAAAGTGTCGCTCATGGGGAGGATCGATCCAATGGGTGAAGTTGCATTTCGCCATCTCGCTATAAGGGACGGTTAGTATGGACGATGTATTACCAAGAACATAAACAAAACTATTTACTCCGAGTATGGGCATCGGAAGAAACGCCGCCCACCATCGAAAGGGCCGTCTATCGCCGCGCGATAGCGCCCTCCCCGTGTCGCATTTCGCCACTTAGGTTGAGCACGCTTGTTCGGCATCAACCGATGGTTAGGGCGAAGTCCTCCATCCTTTCGGGAGAAGGTCCACCGGTGAACCCGTTGGGTCGGTCCTCGGCGCTCTGCCATCGTATGTTATCAGAAACGGAGAAGGTTCTTCCTTCTACGGTTTGAAGGGTCGAGTGGTCGTAATTCGAACGTGGGCGTGCATTTTATAGACCCGCGGGAGACTATCAAAGCGGGTTTGCGATGATAAGACCACACGGGCACCTTTGTGCAAAGGATAAGACGACACGGGCCAACTTTGCGCAATGACAAGACCACACGGGGCAGCTTTGTGCAGTGATAAGACAAAAGGAGACAGCTTTCTCCAGTGACAAGACCACACGGGGCAGCTTTGCAAACTCACAAGACCACACGGGGCAGCTTTACGCAGTGATAAGACCAAAGGAGACAGCTTTCTGCAGTGACAAGACCACACGGGGCAGCTTTGCAAACTGACAAGACCACACGGGGCAGCTTTGCGCAGTGATAAGACCGAAGGAGACAGCTTTGCGCAGTGACAAGACTACACGGCCCAGCTTTGCGCAGTGACAAGACCACACGGTGCAGCTTTGCGCAGTGATAAGACCAAACGAGACAGCTTTGCGCAGTTTAGGGTTTAGGTTTAGGGTTAGGCTTTTCAGATCGACTTGACAACCCTGACCACGTCGCCAGCTTTTAAGACCGATAAGACAGCACTCCGCAAAGCAAGCCATGACTTGTCACTGTAAAGTAAGAGGTGACAACACTATGCCTCGCCAGCTTTTCAGACCGACTTGACAACACTCTACCTCGTCAGCTTTTCAGAATTGAAAAACAGGACTCTCTACTCTGCATGAAATTAACCACACCATGCCAACCATGGAGCTTATAAAAGAGGGTTGCACCAAACCCAACTCTACACAACACTACACTACACAACACATACCCAGCTATGGACTCTTCGCAAACTTCTACGCGAGGTTGTTGAAGAAGCAAAAGTGGCTTAAGCGAAGAGGAATCGCCATAATACCCAGATAACTCAATGAAAGATGCTCCAATACCACCACGTCTTCCGATCCCGCAGTGTGTGTGTGGCGAACCGGCAGAGATCATTCAGTCCACACACCCGCACACACGCCGGGCGTACTACGATCATGCGCATCACCGTAAGTGTTTCTTTCGCGACGATTTTCGCCTCCCAACGTTCAATTCCTTAAATTTTTAACTTCATCCCCACGTAATGGCAGCCCGAGATGCGCTGCCACTTCTTCCAGTGGATCGACGGCCCGGAGATGTACGACAGGGCATTCATCCAGCAGAAGTACATGCTGAACTACTCGGTGCGGGCCGAGAACTTCGTGCGGTGGAAACCTTACGTACCGGACCCTGTTCAGGAGGCACCGAAGGAGCCCAGTACTCGCCCGGGCATAATCCATATCGACGACGTCAGTTATCGATATTTTTACATCCTTATTACGTAAGATTTTCCTCTACGGTGTACTTACATCCATCATACAATCGCAGAGACATGGACAACTTCGACATACCACCGACGTGCAGCCCCGACAAAGGCAAGGGAAAGGCTCATGCGGTTGACCCGCCGCCACAACAGATCCGCTTCGCCGGCGTAATCCGTATGGACGACGTGAGTTACGAAGAATTTACATCATTCTTACGATTTTCACTATACGGTGCCCTTACATCACGGAATCGCAGGACATGGACGACTTCGACATACCAGCCCGACGTGGACAGTCCCGCGACAAGGGCAAGGGAAAGGCTCATGCGGTGAGCCCGCCACATAACAGATCCGGCCGCCGGCGTAATCCGTGACGACGACGTGAGTTATGAAGAATGTAAATCCTTTTCACAATTTCAAATATACTGATGCACTTACATCATGGAATCGCAGGATATGGACGACTTCGATATACCAGCCCGACGTGGACACTCTCGCGACAAGGGAAGGGAAGGCCGAGGAATTGAACGCAAGTCGGCAAGGAAGGAAAATGGCCCCGTCCACGCAGAGGTCAGTCATTACGTAGTAGTCCCCGCCCTACCCCCATGTTTTTACTATCCCTAAAGGCATGTATACTTACATGGTCCGGATGCTTGTGTCACAATGTACCGTAGTAGTAGCGAGGATGACTAAAGCAATTAGCCGAACCATCATGCCATGTAACGTGCTTCTATACGCGGACTCTAATGTAGTTCTGGTTCCGGAGACCCATCAAAGCAAGACTATATTGCAAGTATGCCTCTTCTAGTGGAATCCCAAAAAGAACCATTCGCACCGACATTGAATCCTCCATATTTTAGGCCATCTTCATAATCACAATGAGCGTTCTCAGCCCCTTCACTTATATTCTGTATAAGCTCCATAAAGTACGACATCGACTACGTGCCTACATACGCATATACGTTCAGACGACTTCATCGAGGAGAGACTCCCTCGCGCATCGTAATATCACTTACCTTTGTATTTACATATCATTACTGTCTCAATCGTCCTCACAAAATTCAACAGAAATTTACCGTACTACAACAATATACAACGATCACAAAATGTTATTATGAGTCGACAAATTTTGTACCCATGATATTGTACTGAAAATAACAAATGACCAACCAACATCGTGACAACACTATTATTTTCAAAATAAATAACATCATATAATCAGATTTGCTAAATTTAATTAACCTACCAAATGTAATATTCATTACAACCTGAATTAAATAATAATTAAAAGGGAAAAAAGCAAGTAGGGGCTCTATCACCATAGGGTTGGGCGATCGACTCTGCCGCCATAGGGTTGGGCGATCGACTCACCGCCATAGGGTTGGGCGATCGACTGCCGCCTGCCAAGTAAGCGATCGGCGGCAATGCAGGGGAGTTGAACCACGCCCAACTGTTGGCGACATAAACCAATCAACCGTTCGGCGATCAAGATTGAAATCGCCAAGCATTGGGCGACAGACGATATTTTTGTAAAAACAAATTTGCGGAATATTTTTGATATTTCAATAAAAATAGATTATTCAAAAAAAATTGAGAAAAACGCTATTAGCGGAGAGAGAGAGAGAGAGAGAGAGAAGAGTAGTAGCGCGGGATCGAAGGTCGATGATTTTTTTGTTGCGACATTTGCCAAACCATACAACGGAGAGTTTGGTCGTCGATAGCTTTTTGGACTCTGTGCTATAGTCGACGCTGAGTCTGTAGGCAGCTTCTTCCTCTTTTCTCATTCTCTTTCATCCATGTCACTAAAAAATCCTATGTGACAATCTTATAGACAGCTTACATCAGCCCATTGTATATGGCCTAATAGAAAGGGATGGGATTATGGGAAATTAGGGGCACATGATTCATGAGGGGTAGTGAAGGGAGGAGGCCTCAACGGGTATAGTAATTAGTAGGTGTGGGATGAGGAACGAGTGGTGGGGAGACTAGGTGTAGGCTTTTGACGGTTACTACTAGTAGACTTGTCGCGCCTTTGGGCGCATGACGGCCGTGCGTGGGGCCTGTGGAGAGCGACCTTTGGGCGCACGAGAGGCTAACGGTGCGTGAGGCAACCGAAGAATCGAGAGGATGACGACGCTTGATGCGAAGGCACTGCGGCATGCAAAACCAAAAAAAAATCAGACAATGAGGACAACACGCGTGCGGGATCTAGTGGTCAAAGGGGAACCGGGGCGACACGGCCCTGCTGAGCTGTGGCCCTTTCTCCCTTCATTTATACCGAAGGATGTGCGTTGTATTAATTAGTGTGAATAACAGATACGGCGTTCGATTTTTTTCCAATCAATCGAACGCGTGCGTTGTAGCATTACCCAGAAGTAGAGTGCTTGGTGTTCATGGCCGTGACGGTGCCCCGGATGAAACTGGGTTCGCAGGGGCTGGAGGTGTCGGCGCAGGGCCTAGGCTGTTTGGGCATGTCCGCCTTCTACGGGCCGGCGCCCAAGCTGGAGGCCGACATGCTCGCGCTCCTCCGCCACGCCGTCGCCGCCGGCGTCACCTTCCTCGACACCTCCGACTGCTACGGCCCATTCACCAACGAGCTCCTCCTCGGCAAGGCAATCAATTAATTACCCCCATCGTCTCTTCCGTCACAGCAGACAGCACTGAAACAGAAACTACATCCATACCCAGCGTGCGTACCGTGCGTGATGTGTGTTGCTTGAGTTGGTCAATTAATTGATGAGTTTATTCTTAGCAGGCGTTGCGAGGAGGGTTGGGGAGTGGCAGGGTGGGGGGAGTGCAGGTGGCCACCAAGTTTGGCGTCAAGTACACGGAGGCGCCGGAGTACGGCAAGTGGGAGTTCTGCGGCTCGCCGGCGTATGTGCGGCAGGCGTGCGAGGCGAGCCGGCGGCGCCTCGGAATCGATTGCATCGACCTGTACTACCAGCACCGCGTCGACAACCGTGTGCCGATCGAGATCACGGTCAGTCTTGTGTTATCGATCAGTTGACCTGTGCCTTTTCACATAACTAACTATTCACTGCCTGTACTATATGTTGCACCCGTACTGTACTTGCTGAATTTTGTGCAATTCCCCAAGTAAATCTTTAATACGTGGTGGCTATGGCTTCTTTTTTTTTAATAATATATAATAGATAGATATACTGCAATTCTCCACCCTTCTGCAATATTTATTTTTGACAAGTGAAAATGTAGTGATGCTACTGACAAAGCGTTGTACCACTAGATGGGCGAGCTGAAGAAGCTCGTTGAAGAGGGCAAGATAAAGTACATCGGCCTGTCTGAGGCCTCTGCTTCCACCATCAGAAGAGCTCACGCTGTTCATCCGGTCACTGCCGTGCAGCTGGAGTGGTCTCTCTGGACAAGGGATTCTGAAGAGGAAATAATTCCTACCTGCCGGTCGGAGGCATTTCAGTTGTCACATGTTCTGACATACTGTGTTTCTTAGTCTGTACTAATTGCCAATACATTTTCTACAGGGAGCTTGGCATTGGGATAGTTGCTTACAGTCCTCTCGGCAGGGGATTCTTTGGTTCTGGAGCGAAGGCCGTGGATAATCTGTCGGAACGCGATGTCCGCAAGGTGTTGCACTTAGAACCTAGTTTTGTTGAAACCATTGTACGTATGGAAGTTTTAATTTTAATACGTTTTGCAGAATATACCTCGGTTCCACAGCGAGAACATTGAGCACAACCAGCAAATCTTTGAGAGGGTAAGTGAGATGGCAACAAGAAAAGGGTGCACGGCATCGCAGCTCGCGCTGGGCTGGGTTCACCAACAGGGAGCAGATGTGTGCCCGATTCCAGGGACTACTAAGATAGAGAACTTCAACAACAACGTTGCGGCGCTCGCCCTAAAGCTCACACCTGAGGACATGGCTGAACTGGAATCTTACGCTACTGCAGATGCTGTGAAAGGCTTCAGGACCTACTCTCCAGCAAATACATGGATGAGCTCAGATACCCCTCCACTTGAATCATTGAAGGGGGAGTGACTAATTGTGTCACAAGTCACAACTAGTCATATGTGCACATGATGCTTACTCGTTTTGCATTTGGTTATTGTAGTGTTATTGCTCCGCTATATACATGGAACACTTTGATGTGCCTGTATGTTTTTCCGGTAATCGGTGGTTCCTGAAATAGCATGACAGCTTTGGTCTTTAATGTAATACTAGATAGGCACGGTTGAGCAACAAAGATTGTGCACGCTGAAAACACAGATGTGTCCGTCTACACGGAGTCTCTATTGATCTGTTTGAAGCCTAATCCGAAGCTTTTTGTAATTAAAAAAATTACATAATCAAGTTTCCAAACTCAGAAAATATCAGCAAAGAGAGAATCGCAACACACATGGCTTCTGAGCGGTATGGTGAAAGAGGAAACACATATATACCCATACAATACAGCAAAAATGTTATTGACCTTTTTGATTGCTAATCTGGCCAGAAAAAGCATTGAAGTCGGCACCCAGAGTAGAGCTACAAAGTAGCAGGATCTAATAATGATTTTTTTGCATGAAACATCACGCACAACACGTCAAGTGACGATTTACATTTCAACTCCACACAAATAATCAAGAACATATGCTGCTGCCTTTACAGCCGTGATAAACGAGTAAAGTGGGAATACTAACTGATCAATAGCATCCCTGAGAAGGTCAATAGGTTTTCCTCAAACTATGAATAAGGTGTGAATAAGCACATCAAGCAGAACATCTGGAATACATTTCCAACTTAAAATGGAACAAAAATAGACCCAAGGTATGAAAGTTTTCTAAGACTCGGTCACTGACAAGATACAAACACAAATGGAAAGAGAAAAGAGCTAATAGCATTATAGGGCATCTCAGGAGCAACACATGCACACGGTCTAGTGGCACCTCCATGCAAATCGCATACAACGGCTCTGTCCCAATCACATACAACAATCTGGTCTCAGGAACAACACATGCGCACATTTGCAATTTTGCACAAAATAAAAAATAAATTGAAAATATGAGAAAACCATACCTACTGCAAGGATATTTTGACTGGAACTTGACATCTGCAACTTTTCACAAAAAATAAAAAATAAAAAGTAAGGTGGAAAGATCATAATACCATAGTCACTGCATGGAAGCAAGCAAAATGAGTTTGTTCTACTTATCTTGGCCTCACTCATTGTCTGTAAGAAATTAGCCCTCCATATCACTGACAAATCAATACGAACAGGAAACATAAATTCCCTCTTAACAAAACTTCATCTCCAGCTTTTTTCCTTGACAGGATGCTAAAAGATATGTAAATGCTAATTATGAGAAAAAATATTACAGCAGGGATAGTAAGGATGAAAGTTTAGTATCTGCAAGTATAAAAAAATCTTTAACAAAAAACTCCGCTGCGTAGATGACAACATTTTTACCTTCAACATAAATTCCATGACTAAACAACTCGGAACAAAGTTATCTATTAAGGAAAATATGCCATTAGCCCTTACTTCCATATTTTTCAGAACATCATTATCTAAGCAACGCTACCTAATAAAAGAAGATAAGGTCATGGAGCTAATTCTTTGAGGATCCATGCTTCTGAAATTGTCCTACAATTTGGAAGGGCCTAATAAACATAAAAATCTAAAAATTATGAGCAGATTACAGGAAAAAGATGGGCAGGAAAAGCCTTCATTTCTGAAATTACTTGTCTCAACCTAAATCATTTACTGTATATCTTAAATGCCTTTCATGCTAGGAACTTTCCTTTAGACTTATTTAGCTAACAATAATCCTCATGTACCTACAATCCGACAATGAATAGCAGCTGAATTCACAGAGTTTTCTTTTAATAAATAACTAAGAAACCATAAAAATGGCCTCAAATAGATCAATTCTTTAGATAGGCTACACGATAAATAAATGGGACGACTAACAGACAATGATGCATCCACACAACTATTAGCACAAAATGCAGTACTGCCAATTCATTAACTGTACAATCTGAAAAAGACACACAATTCTACTTTCAGCATTTTGGTTTGCGTAGCTATTGCGAGAAATAATGTAATATCTTTCGTTTCGATTGGAGTTATGGCTCAAATAACTAATCAATTAGTTGCAAACCTGAGGGGAGCACATGCAACACTATGGCCCCTGTTCTTCATGTGAAGATAAATGAACCGAATTGCAATCGGCATTTGTCATAGTCAACGCTTGGATGCCAAAGATTCAACTTGCAAAACAACTAACCTACAAAAGAGAACAAAGAGGAATCTTTCTTTATTCAAATGTAGCAAAAGGAATATTGTAACTCATTACAATTGCATCTTCAGATCTTGCAAACAAACGTGCTTGCTGTTGTGAATAATGTGTATGTATTCAAGAGGTCTAATGGGCAATATATATAGGGTATAAAAGGAACACAAGACTAAACCCTAGTATAAGAGAAATACCATAAATATCCTTAACACTCCCCTCAAATGCAAGGTATATACAATAGCATTGCATTTGGAAATGGTTGACACTACAATAGGAAAAATCCGAAGTCCAAGTCTTGATAATGTCGTCGTAGCGTGCAGCTCTTGGAAAATATGTCAAGTATGAACAGATATCCTCCCATCCGGGGTTGTGCGATAGCCTATAAAGCATAAGGTGCAGAGACTGAGAAAGTAGAGGCAAGCAGGAGCAAAGTCGACCATAACAACACGACGAAGAAGATAATGAAACCGACAGGAATAGAGAGAGCTATCAAATCAAGCTGAAGAGGAACAGATAGAAGCATGGCGGCGTAGACTGAAGCCCAAGACGGCGGCGGTGCAGTGCACAAGAAGTACAATAGAGACGCAGTGCGGAAGAGGTGCGGCGGCCTTAGAAGCTTAGGGTTGTAGCTAAGAGAGAAGCGGTGGTATCATAACAATTTCTACGATCGGCAGCGGCTCGGAGAGAAGAGCGACGACTGCTGCCATGCGAAAGGGAAGGAGTGAGCTAGGAAGCAATCGGCTGACTAATAAGGATTTTGTGGACTTGCATGACTTAGACGAACTCAAAGATAGAGGGTTACGAACTTGGATGGACGCAACAGAAAAATAACTCAAAGGAGCAGCATACTAACAGCAGCACTCTTTAATAGCTGAAGAAGCTACGAGAAGCCGGAGCCGGAGAAGCCAAATCAGAAACCGAAATTGAAGAAGGCACGCATGCAGAGAGATGGCGACGACGTGAAAAATCTGATATGATCGGACTACTGGTAGATGGCGATTGGCACCAAGCAGCGCGATGAGGAAGATGCCATGATCCCTTGACCAGATGGGCTTGTCGTCGAGGTGGAAAGCAAACTAGGCGATCCATGAGCTAGCCATGCATGCACGATGCATGAACTAGCCAGCACATGCATGCAGACATGACTCGTTCATGTACACGGACCACGGTGCTCGCATCATCTTCAACTCGAACAAAGACTTGGCAGTATATACGACGACTTTGGCATTATCTTCGGCAGCGTGTGGGTGGTCCGACGGTACTTGACGACGGGTGACGGCGACATCGGCAAAGAGCAATGCAGCGGCCAAGGGATGTCGACGCGGCGTCTTTGAGGAGGCCACAACAACAAACCGAGTAGCAATTCCACGTCGCAGCAGGTATGGCAATGACAGCATGCTGATTGCGATTGGTCGTTGGGAGCAATCGCGTATGTCCTTCGCGGCGTCTCCTCGCCGTCCTCGGACTCAGTGGAACAACTAGACTCCACCTCTCCCTGCTCGGCTTGATCCGACGCGGGTTACTACGCCGACACCTCCTTCCTAAAGACGATGTAGCTGACGCTCTTATAATGGACGACGCGAGCAGCGCGCACGATGTGGCAGCTTCGCTGTGGAAGCCTACGATGTCGTGCAAGCCCACGGATACGGTGCCCGACGAAACATCTTCGATGATGATGACCCAGCCGTCGAAGTCTTCCGGCAGCGCCATGGCAGACGACGAATGTCATGGAAATGCCGCAAATACCCTTAACACTTCCATTGGTCATGGAAACATATTATAGCTAGGAAGGCAGATCTGGAGAAGTATCATTTTGCATGAAGCTAATGTAATGGCAGGAGATCATTATCTAGAATTTTGCAACAAACCTAAACAATCCCACCATGCCTACATCAGGAACTTTGATAGAAAAGTAAATACAAATTGAATTTTGAACATTTGGATAAAAATCACACAAATGACTAAGATCCAGATGAAGGAATTTTTTTTAATAAAGGATTCCATTAAGCATTGGACACAGCTAAATCACTGGTCACCAAACCCGATACAAAAACTGGGATGTTTTATGTCCAGACGACAGACTCGAGACCATGCCTTGCTAGGCAATCAACAACCTTGTTACACTCCCTCAAACATGCTGAGAGGTTAAACTCAAGAAAATTACAGGCTAACAGGATCTTAAGATCCTTAATGAGGATTCCCACATCAGAATAATCACTCTGTAGAGCTCAGCGCCTTTACCAGGTTTATCGCATCCATCTCCAAAAAAACACGTCCCATACCCATTGCAGTGATCACCTGGATTGCACGATGAACTGATTTTGCCTCTACATGGAAAGCATGCTGCATATTTTTTAAGGTACCAGCTCCCGCCACTACGAAATCACCATTTTCATTTCTCACTATGAAGCCCCAACCTCCTATTCTATTTACCGGATTAAAAGATGCATCCGTGTTCACTTTCAGGAAAGGAGTAATTGGCAGTGTCCATCTTCCAGGCGATCGAATACACTGATTTTCCTTCGTGTCTACCATCATTTTGAATTCCAAAACATGATTCTGTATCATATAGCACACCTCTGCAACATAGCTGCACATAGCTGCCCTCTGTAAATCATAAATATTGATGTCCTTTGACAAGAACACCATGATGTGTATTCCACGATTGGGAAGACAATACATCTTGATAAGACGACAAGCCAAAGAAGAAGGTGACAGAATCAACAACATAGTAAGTAACTCGAAATATGAGCATTGTTTGAATACCTCACCAGCAGCCGCAACACACTCAACTGGCATGCTTGGAACCAGTGGCGGAACTGAGTTGATGGACCCGGTGTCACAGGACACCGGGTCAAAAAAAAAATTTAGCAGTGTCAAAAAAAATTTTAGCAGAGATTAGCCTATATATACTACGTGTGCACCCTCTAGTCTAAAAGTTGTGCACCCCGGTTCAGCCCAATCTCCGGTTGGATGATGCATTTTACCAATATTTGCCGCATAAATTATTATTTAGTATATTGTTACTTCAAAATTATATATGTTGTTATATGTATGGTAAAATAGTGAACCCCGGTTATTTTCGTTCTACTTCCGCCCCTGCTTGGAACTGAACCTTGCCTCATGCCCTCATGCCTACCAACACACATTGCAAGAACTTCTATGTGTATGAATATTCCAATACTTATCAGTAAATTTGTCCATCCTTCCTCAGGCCCTACCTTGCCTAAGAAACCACAAAATCTTAAGAAGTTTGGTTCTCTTAAAAAGTAACATCCGAACAATATATCATTTTTTTGCTGATTACATTAACTATGAAATCTTTGGTAGAGTGCTCTTGTTGAACAAGCAAAACCCTGTGTAACATGCTAGCTAAAAGAAACATCAATTATGTCAGTAACATTACCATTAAATCTTAATGGCATAACAGCATTGCGGTGCACAAGCTAAAAGACTATGATGTTTAAGCTGGCCTTTTAATAAGCCACAAAGTATCTTTTAATAAGCCATATAATGTCAAAGTAATCTTACTACTATTACTATCCCTCTAATCTAACCCACCCGCAAAGGTATAATTTGTCAGAGCATGGTTTCTTGTACTCCCATCCTCCTCTAGTAGCCACTGGCTGCTCTCACCTACAAGTATTGCATCACAAATTTTCTGTCAGAACACAACAAGCTACTATTTATATCTATATTCATGCTGTAATGCATGATGATATATAAGTAGATCGAGAAGTACTATATTGCAGTACTGCTAATACTCCATTTAGCACAGGCAGTATGTAGTGAATGCGAGGCATCCAAAGAGCAGAACGAATAAGGCCACCATCACATTCATCTGGTTCGTGTTCCTCATCTGTTTCATGGCCGGGAGATGTGAACAACCCTCTGGTGCCTTACGATATATAGAGATCAGCTAGCTAATGCATAATCATCCCATACATGGGGATTAAATTAATGTGCGATTGCACTGCTGGACATGTTTACATCCATTATATAGTAACTTTGATATGCATGCAAATAATGTAATGTCCATTAGTTAGATACTACGAATTAGTTAGGTGGAGGATATATACTGTTACGATTAACTTGGATATGTGTATGCAATTCTCTGATCTAAATGACTTTATTTTCGGCACTAATTAAAACATACCATACACTATAGCTTGTTACAAAATAATACACAATAAATTATGTCAATTTAACTTATGCCTAAACTAGGATGCTGGATACATTATCAAGTAGCTGGCATATCTATTGTAGTGGTACGATTGTCGTGGCACATATGTTTGGAGATCAATCTTAAATACAATTTTAGATATAATGCATTATGGACACTTACAGTTACACCTGATATAATTCTTATATGTAATATATAAAAACTCTGATGTAGGAAATTCTGAATATAAGAATGATGAAGTGCCTGATGGAGTTTACTTTATAAAACTTTTACTGACCTAATGGCGTTAACTTCTTACCAAAACCATGGTCCACTCATGTTGCTACCTTGTCCCACACTGCAGTGAAATCATAAAATGGTAAGCACAAGCGAAACCCACTGCATCTTTCTGAGAACGGGCTCTCCACTGCACTCCCATGGAAATGATAAGAAGGAACCTTAGCAAAAACTAAGACAAATTAAAATCTTGTCTATTGAGGTCTCAAGCGTATCCTATTTTTGTTGTTTTCGCAACCCAAGAAAATATCACTACACAAGAGAACAGGAAGCTGTTATTCAACCAACATGACACAAATCCATTATTGTAAAATGAAATTATGCAGCAAACTGAAGCTCTCTGATCTAATAGTGAAAGAGGTGGAGTTAGTTCATTAATCGTACCTTCCTGAACTGCATAATCTGATATCGAAATCAATCACAAGTCACAAATCACTCCAAAATCACCCCCATTCCGCTCAGTTTTTCGCTAAAGAATGCTCGTCTCTTGTGTTCTGCTGCTGACATAGCAACTACCTAGCAATGGAAGAGGCGAGTAACCATGTGTCCACATATCTTCCGGCCATCAGGCGCCGCCGGTGACCCCAACCACAGAACCACAAAGACCACGGGAAGGTCGAGCGCTGGGGGAGGAGAGGAACCGGTGATCCGGACAGACCCAGCAGGTAACCATGCCGCTGTCGTTTGCAGTGGCCACCCAACCCTAGGGTGCTGGGGACCACGGGAAGGGCAAGAGACCGCAGCAGATGACGCCGCCAATCTAAGCCATGGACCAGAAGGCGACGGAGAGCAAGCTGCCTTCATCATCAACCAACATAGCCCCTGCTCCTAGATCAATTTTGTCGAAGCGGGCGAGGGAATCGAGGAGAGGCAAGAGAGGAGGGGAGGCGAGATGGGGAGGGTGGCGATGGGAATGGATCGGGAGGGACCAGGTGGACTAGCGGCAGCGCTTGACCAGGGGTTGATGGTAGCGAAGTCCGGGTGAAGAGGAGCGGGAGGGAAGAAGAATAGCGGCGGCAATTGGGGCCACTTGCTAGTGATAGAGAGAAGGAACAAGGGCGGAGGGCCAGCGGCAGCCTAAATGGAACCTCGGCGGGGTTCCCTACCCACAGGTGGCGGTAGCGCAGCCGGAGGAGCACGGGGGTGGCGGTGGCCACGCACTGGGGAAGGTGGCGCGCTCATGAGCACCGCGTGGGGACAGTGGTTGCGCCGGGTGGGTAGGGGAGGCTCAGGGAAGGCCGACGTGGCGGGGCAACGACGTCAGCGGTGGTGGCTTGCCATGCAGGCGGAGAGATCAAATCGAGGTGGGGAAAAAGTGGGTAATCTCCTAGAACACGTGATGATGTACAAAGCAAGGCTCAGAGCTCACCGGAGAAGCAGATCGAGCGACGGAGGTAATTCGGTTGGGAGCAAGAAAACAGCAAAATCCAACGATGAACCACAACGAAAAGCGAAATTGATTGAGTGGAATTGTTTATGGAGCTTGGGAACACGATGTGACACGATTAGAACTTGAAAAATCTCACTAGAGCGATGGGAGTAGGGATGGAAACGGATCGAATACAAATCGAATAGTCTTGAATACGAATATGAATCCATATTTTTAAAACGAATACAAATATGAATTTGAACATTCTCGAATACGAATACGAATTGAATGTCGTAACAAATATGAATTCGAATCGAATATGTATTCAATTCGGTGGAATGTGAATATCCTAACACTTTTGCAATAAATCTCGGTAGAACAAATTTATGTAACATGACTACACGTCTACAGTCTACTGTCTACACAAGTCGTAGCAACACCCAACAACCACAGATTCGACACCGAATCAAAACCCCATCGAAACATAAACGCTCCGGGAAAAAAATGGATAGTATTCGTATTTGAGAAAAATGGATAGTATTCGTATTCGTATCCGGAAAAAAATGGATAGTATTCGTATTCTTGTCCGGGAAAAAACGGATAGTATTCGTTTTTCCAGATACTATCCAGTTTTTTCCTGGATATGAATAACACTGAATACGGATACGAATACTATCCATTTTTTTTGGGATAGTATTTGTTTTTATTCGAATGCGGATTTTACTTACCATATTTGTGTTTTCTCGGATACGAATATCGGATAAAACGGATTATCCTTTACCATTTCCCATCCCTAGATGGGAGCACGAGGCGAGGTGGCGGCCAATGCTCGGGAAGACGGTGAATTCGGCGGCGACGATGCTCGGGTGAGTATGAGAGTAGAGGGGAGTGCAAAGGGCGTGAAGGAGGTTTAGAGACTTCAATTTATAGACTTGGTCGAAGTCAAACGGCCACGGTCGCAAGCGAAATCGACGGAGACGTTACTTGCTCAGTTTGGAAACTAACGAAACGACTACACAATGAAGGTTTGCGGCAATGGCGCAGTGTGAATGTGGAAGCGATGAAGCAGGCGACAACGCAGCACGATGCACGGCACGGGTGAAATGCCAGGTGGGACGTGCGCGGGTGGCACGTGTGTGCGGCGCGGGCTAGCACGTGAGGCACACTTAGGGCGGCTTTCGGCGCGCAGAGGCGTGACGAGCGTGGAGTGCGGCGCAACAAGGCTCCAAGTGGATGCGTCACAAGACAAAGCTCAATCTTTCAAGAGGGACAGAGCCAGGTAGGAACAGAGAAGAAAATGAAAGGAAAGAAAGAAAGAAAGAAAGAAAGAAGAAAGAAAAAGAAATAGGCAGGAGAAATGGGCTTCAACCGAGGAGATAATTCGCGGAAAAAATTCAAATTATGAGATTCAAATTTGGATTTGGAAACGAGATTTGAATTGAGACGATGCAATTTGGATTTGAATTTAAAAAATTCCAAAAGAAAACCAACACTTTGAACTAATTAATTTAAATTATTTTTTTAAAAAAGGACAAAATTTGGGATGTTACAATGGACCTTCCCACTTAGGGGAGAGTTTATTCCGACTAGACTGAGTTTGAATTTTTTTCAAAACCAAGTCACCTATAGGAAGGCTACAAGGTTAGATCTTATGTTCATAGTATTTGCGTAGGGCTTGTTGGTAGACTGCCGAACGGATTAAGGCTTGATTTCTCTTTTCTTCAAGTAGATTGATATCATCAGCTTGAAGTTGTTCCTGGTCAAAGTCATTATAGTTTTTGACCCTTGTAGACCGAATCTTTATTTCTAGTGGAAGCATGGCTTTAGCACCAAAAACTAGAAAGAATGGTGTGTCGCTTGTAGCCTGACTAGCGGCCGTGCCAATTGCCCATAAAACTTAGGGTAATTCTTTCACCCAAATCCCTGAGCACTTTATAAGTTGGTCGAAAACTCGAGTTTTGATTGCATGCATGATTTGACCATTTGCCCTTCGACTACCCTATTACTTTGTGAATGGCAACAGAGGTGTAGCATAATTTAGCACCTAATACCTCGCAAAATTCTTGAAATTTTGCGCTCATAAATTGAGTACCGTTATCAGTGATGATCCGATTTGTAACATACAACGTCTTGTATGTTCCGGTGTCGAGTGAGTACTTGAGAGATCCAGAGTTTGCGGTTTTGTTAGAGTTATTGACCATCGAGTAGGACCTTACCTTCGAGTTCCGTCTGTTGAGTGTACCTGAAAAGGTCGGAACGAGTGTTGAGGCGCAAGACGTCAGTTTACGTCAAGGTGCTGCGGTCACATCTGTTTGAGAGAGAGGCGACTTGGGAGTTGGAGTCTCGCATGTGCGAGCAGTATCCGGAGTGGTTCACATCGGGTATGTGCTAATGATTGTTGGTTTCAGTTTTGGGTTGTTTCGAGTAGAGTGGTGAGAGTAGAATTCGAGGTCGAATTCTTTTTAAGAGGGGTAGAATGTAATATCCCAAATTTCATTAGAAATTGCAATTAAATTAGAGAGAGAATTAAAGGAATTAAAAGATAAAATTCAGATTTTGTGAGGGAATTGGACTTTAGGCCTTCGGTCCACGGCTTTTTGGCCCAAGGGGGAGCCGGCCATAAGAAGGAGATAAAACGGGGGCAGCCCCTCACCAAACCCTAGGCACATGCTACTGTAGCACTACCTAACTGTAGTATGTGGATACTGTAGCACTCCAATCCGTACTGCTGCTACCGGCAATGAAGAAGAAAAGAGGAGGTTCGGCTAAGGAAAGAGGAAGAGGGAGAAGAAAGAGGGGAAAAGGGGATTCTCACGGGGAGTTCAGCATGATCCAGTGGGGTATTCTAAGGTAATTTTGTTTCCCCAATAGCTACTTTAATTCTTTTTCGATGCGAACTGTTGTCAGATATCAGTTTGGTTCCCTACTGTTAGTGGATCGGTAATCTGCAGTTCTGATTGATTTGTAGATTTGAATTAGTTCAATGCGAAATCAAAGTTTTGTGCCTCCTAGAGATAGGTAGATAAACTCAATAGCTTTCTGTAAAGTCTTGGTTCGTATTATTTTGATGAGTAAATAATTAGTTATGATTTTTACAATCCGAGTGTCTGTTCAGTTCCTGGGTTTCGGACAGCAAATATAGTTTTGCAAATTAAAATTTGAAAATGGATGAATCTGGACTTATGGTATCCATGACCTAGATGGTTAACTTTATAATGATTCCAGAGAGCCTAAGATCATTTTTTTTTGGACAAGTATAACGGGAGTTATAGAATTTTGAATCATACGATGCAGTTCTGTCTTTCTTTGGGGACAATCGGGAAAAATGTTATGTTAGCGAATTTGATTTCACAATAGAAAAATTAGAATAAATTTAGTATGTAAGATAATTCTGTGTAGATTCCAGAATGACATAGATCATTGTTTTTGGATGCACCAATTAAAAGTTATGGGATTTCTAAATCAATATTACCGAAGAGGGCAGATTTGTCTTCGGTGATAAAAAATAAGGGTTTAGATGAAATAATCTGAACTTTCGATCAATTGAGAAATTGTGGGTATATGTGTGTAGATTCCAGACATACTGAGTTCATGATTTTTGGAGCTATAAATCAAAAGTTATGATTTTTCCTGTTTTGGACAGAATGGTATTGGGGAAGGAACGGTATCGTTTCGAGTTGCGATTAGGAGCAAATATGTTTATTTAGTTTTATTGCTATGTTGAGTGCTTTTTTATGGTATTCTTAGTATATTTTATGAATGCCAGGTGGTGGTGAGAAACTGGGGTTATAGTCCTCTACCCATCGTCACCCATCACACAGTTGAGGCAAGTATAATTTTAGTACGATATTGTGTGTTGGGCAATATTGTTGATTTGATGCGTGCTTAATATGATTAAGCATGATGAAAATGTTTATTTCACATTGTTTATATGATGATCAATAATTGATAATTCTTATGAGAACATATTATGGATTATTCATTTCATTTCATATTAAGCATGCATGTTGGCATGATATACCAACGGGAGTGGGTATTGAGATCCTCATATTTGATATATGGGCAATGGGTCCCCATATTTAATATATGGGCAATGGGTCCCCATCTAAAAAGGATGAGCAATTGGTCCCCATCTGAAAAGGATGGGCAATGGGTCTCCACATTAGATAATGCGAGCATGAGTGAACATTGACGAGTGTAACACTCCGCTATACCGGTATATGCAGAAAAGAAGATGTGGCATGAGCATGATTTGCATTGCATTGCACTCATGAGAAATGAATTGTATGTTTTATAATGAGAACGTATTGTTGATGAAATGATGCTTGTGTATGGCTATTCTTACTTGTACTTGCTGAGTCTTGGACTCACTCCTGTTATTTGTCGTTTTAGGTGATCGTTGAAGACGACATGCATCGGGTGGAAATAGATCATGGAATGATAGAATTATTGGGCACTTCATATCACTAGACATTTATTTCCCTTGGCTAAAGTTCAGTTAGCAAATTTAAATGTAATAAATGGTTAATTTGTGGAATTTCTATTTTTTGCATGGTTCTGCTTATTATGGAGGTTGTATTACCTATTTAACTTTTGGTTACATGCTTAGATGTTAAGCTTATCTGTTGACTAGATAGTTTTGATAGCGTTGATAGTGGTAAGTAGTTATTTGCTAATTATTTTGTTCAGTTTATAGAATTTAGGTTGCTGAAATTTATGACTTGTCATTTGGTAGAATGATTATTATTTGAGTTTAGCTAATAATGATTCTTGTTTAATGGTTAAAATTAGTAGTGATAGTAGTTGTAGGTGACATTTCGGGTTTTTGTTAAGTCGGGGTGTTACATATCTACTAGTCCTTGTTTAGCGATCAACCCTATCATCTTGATTACTATTACTAGCATGATGCTCAGTCGTAGCTACTGCTACCCTTCACGGCTACCTAGTATAATGATTATGCATAAATTAATCACTAGAGAATTGTTCAACAAGAGTGGTCACTTTACCTATGTGACAGTTTGATAAAAAGCCTACTTGTAAGTATAAGTTGCTATGATGTATTACTTTACTACTGGGTGTAGAAGTCATAGCCACATTGTTTATTATTGTTTATCATTATTACAACAATGTCCTAGGGCCTACTAGTTATTTGGGTCAAGTGTGTATGTATATGCCTAAACATGATTATATCATCTTAGATTCTAACTACCTGAATTGATCATTTTAGTTTTTTCCTTTAGTTAGTTTACCTACTATGCAATCTCTACTTAAAGCTATGACGTAGTGCTTGTTAAAACATTCACAATGTTAATGATTTTAGCTTTAGTTGTTAATGAAGGTTTCTACTAATGACTTATCTTTCTACAATTCCTAACTAAACTTGCTCTTGCATTCTAAAGTATGATTACTCACTGTCTACTTCCAGTGAACCTCTAATTACTTTATTTGTCAACTGATTAACAAAATTTGTACTGCGAGTTGTTAAGTAAAATTTTATCAACGAATCATCCTATTGACTAAGCTAGGTTAGTCACTTAACTAGCACTATAACAAAACTATCATGTAAAGTCACTTTTGTTTTGACGCTTTCATATTCGTCTCTACGCCAAAAAAACACCTCATATGTAAAGACACTTCTCAAGACGTTTTATATGACGCCACAAAAACTCTTACCGTAGGCATCTCTCCACCTCCTCATGCATCCGTCTCTCCACCTCCCCACTTCTTCAACCTCCCTCCACGCCCTTTCTCCAATCTGCTGGCTGGTGCTATGCCGCCCTCACGCCCTCCGTCCGCGCCTCCCTCCACGCCCGGAGGCCGCTCCTCCCTCCGTGCCCTTCCTCCATGCCCGACACTGCGCCCTTCCTCCACGCCCGGTGGCTGCCCCTCCCTCCGTGCCCTTCCTCCACGCTCGGTCCCGCGCCCTCGCCTCCCCGCCTGGTGGGCCACCCCTCCCTTCGCGACTCCACAGCCCTCGCGACCTCGCCTGCCGCCCCGCGCGCTCTCTGTCTGCGCAGTCCCTCCCTCCGTGGCTCTGGCGATGGCGGCGGCGTCCCCACCTCAATAGAGCTCCGGCGTCACCATCGGGAGAGCCCATCCCGTCCACTTGGAGACCTCCAGTGAGTGCTCACTGACATCAAGGCCGACCTCCAAGGTACGTGCACCCTCATGCATCCACTCTGCTTGATTCGAGGTTCTAATCTAATGAGCTCCGGTTCGAATCGGTCGCAGCGTGCACAAATGCGGACGGATCCAACGAGCATAGGGCACCATCCCCCAGGACGTCGATGGATCGGTAGGCCGCCGCCGCCACTGTCGCGGTTGTCCTGTACCGAAAGATCAATAATTTTGGTCATTTGTTTCAAATGTTGGAGATGCTATCACTGGTGGAGATCTATATGCAGTGAGTTAGCAAGACATCTAATTTTCCTTTTTATAATTTACTATCTTGCATTCTTGCTGAAGGTTTATCATGTCCTACAATCTGTGGATGTCTGTTGTTTACTTCTATATGCATCTTTATATTGTCTTACTGTCTTGCAGACCGTAGTTGAGAATACACTGATGCAACACCATGTTGGCCTTCCTCCTAGTTCTATGGGGAAAATAAGTTAAATTGTGCCTACTGGTCAGTATAGTTTGCAGGTTAGTAGATGTTACTTAACGACCTGCTGCTTCTGTGCTAAAATGACTTCAGCTGCCATGAAAATGTTCTCCTACTTCTGTTGAGCATCACTTGTATGAATCTAAATGAGGCACAGTCAAAAAGTCCAACACGGATGCAACTGTATACACATTCTTGAAAGTATATGTTTTAGCAGTATAGCTGGTCTTTACAACTATGTGTTATTCAAAAAGGGTGTGGCATTTAGCAATCTAAGCAAAACTATTTCAAGCTTCAAATAGTCGTGTGAAGAATCTAGACCCGCCATTATGTGTTAATGGAGTATTTTGGTTATTAATGACAAATCTACTTGTGAGACTAACACTTCTATTGATTACCTATTGCTTAGTCTCATTTGGATATAAAGGTGAAAATCAAAGAGGTATGCATTCGACATCATATTCTTATATCTTGTTGCATTCCTCGGATCCAAAATATAAGATGAACTCCACCAAAAGGTTAACTTGAATATATGCATATATTCCCATTACACATTTGTGTATGCACACATTTAGGGGGAGTTCACCCTATATTTTGTGGTTTCATTAGTATTGATCCATATTCCTTTGTCCACATATATTTGGGATCTTTACTTTGAAACATATCCTTGAGTATATATAACTTGTATACTTAATATATTCATATGAGTATATGAGACTTGTGTAGTTCATATATGCTCATATATTCTTTGAGTATATGCAACTTGTGTAGTTTGTATATACTCATACCAATCTACATTCAATTATTTGCAAATTAAAGTTATTATCATCAATTACCAAAGAGAGAAAGATTGTGGTATCTTGTCCCACCATTATGAGTTAATGGTATGTCATGGTAATTAATGGTAATCATATTGTGGAACTAACATTTTCCATGAGTTGGTGAAATAGGTTATGTTCCATGAGGATGAAGACTTTGGATGTCTTCACGTGTTGATGAGCATCAAGTCAAGATCCCTAAGGAAAGAAGTCATCATGTGTTGATGACATTGAAGTCAAGAGCTTGGAGTAAAGGATGCATCATGTGTTGATGCTATCAAGATCTCTAAGAAGATTTGATCATGAGTTGATCATCAATTCAAGTCATCATGTGTTGATGGGGACTTGAAGTGAAGATGTGCATCATCAGCCTTCAAGAAGATGCTCAAGGCAAAAGTATGACTAGCTAGGGCTAAGGATGTGTTCCTAGTCTTTTACCGGTCTTAGTGTTTGGTTGGAAGACCGGATTGCTAGTATAGGTTGCCGTTCTATTAAGAGGGGTCTTTGACTAGTAGCTTGAGTTTGTCATGTGTTGATAGCTCATTGTGTTTGCTCTAGCCCTTTTTAGCATGTTGCTATTATTTGTAAATGTGTTTTGCAAATAGTTGAAGCTCATGTATAATCCTTGTAGCATGTGACTTTACTTTGCGAATGTGTTTTGCAAATGGTTTAAGTCCATGTACCTTTTTCCTTGTGGCATTGATTCCAAAAGTTGTCAAATGTGTTTTGCAACTTGTTGATAATCTTGCTTCTGAACCTTTGTTTATATCAGTTGTCAATTGTCAAATGTGTTTTGCAATTGAGTTTATTTTGGATGCAAACTGCTGTTTTCTTAAGAAAAACGGTAGTACCGGCGTGTTGTCTGCGGTACTACCGCTTAGCAGTACGACCGGCTCTTGGTGCGGTATGACCGCAGTCCGGTTGTTCCGATTTCCAGTTGGCGGTTCGTTTAAAACAGTAGCGGTGTTTTTTGGTTCGGTGCCTCTCTTGGAAATCAGTAGTACCGCGCTCCTTGAGCAGTATGACCGGCCTCTGCAGTTGTACCGCATGTTGGTTGGCAGTCGTACCGAGCCAATTTCTAACAGCTAGTTCAGAGCTTCTGATATAGCCGTTACTGTGCTTTGTCAGAGGTGCGGTAGTACCGCAACTTGGTTGGCGGTCATACCGCTCGTGCTGATTTTTCAGCAGACTTTGTCCCAACGGCTAGTTTTTGTGTGTGAGCTATAAATACCTACCTTGGCCGTGTGTGGGCATGTTGTTGAGCCCACATTCTATTATATTGAGCAAAGAGCAAGCCCTCTACACTCTTTTGTGCATATGTTACACTTAGTGAGCTTGGAGAGCAAACCCTAAGTGCATGTGTTGTCTTAGGTAGTGGATTGTATATCTATTGAGCTAAGACACTTGATTAGTTCAAGTGAGAGTCTTAGACTTGTTACTCTTGGTGTTTGCCGACACCTAGACGGCGTGGAGGCATCGTGGTCTGGTGATCTTCTCAAAGAAGCTTGTGAGAAGGCCCGACGGTTTGTGAGTGGTGTGGTGCTCGCCATCTCCAGAGTGGAGGAAAGAGCAACCCTAGTGGAGCAAGGTGTTGGTTCAGTTTGGAACCAGTCCAAAGAGTTGGACTTACCTCAGAGGTGTTGGCTTAATTTGTAGAGCCGGCCCAATTGATTTGGGCTTACCTCAACGTGGATTAGGGGAGACCGGCAAGTCTCCGAACACCACAGGAAAAACATCATCGTGTCATTGTGGTTTGCATTCTTGTGCTTTACTCTATTGCAATTTACATTCATAGAATTAAATTGCTTACTTGGATTTGTATGAATGCTTTCATTGTCATAGTCTCATATTGTTGGTGCATTTAGTTGAACCTAGTTGATTTAGGTTTTCATTGTGCTAAACCATTTTGTTATTAGCTTCCACATTAGAAATCGGTTTTATCCAAAAAAAAATTTTAAAACCGCCTATTCACCCCCCTCTAGTCGGCCTCTTCGATCTTACATCGTGTTACCTTTTGTTTTTGCACCCAGCATGTTTATGCCTTGTTTATACCTAACATGATGTTAAAAGATTTGCATGTAGGTTCTGCTAATGCAAGCCGTGGATTGGAAGTTGCTGTTGCAAATCTTCAAGAACATTGTAATGGTCAGTTTTCTACCTGTTAGCTTTCCTGTAGCTATTCTGTTAGAATCTGGTTATAACTTCTCATCATATGTTCAGAATTGGAGAATAAATTGTTAGCTCGGTTTGATGATGCATCACAAAGGCGAGAGTTGTCTATTGTGGCAGAATGTGCTAAAATCTTGTCACAGGTGTGTATTCTATGCAATGGACATGGTACTGTTTTTCATGCTCAAATTGACTGATTAAAGGTGACAAACCTTTTTCGTACCATCGCAATGGACTAATGGAGGTCTACTGGTTTAGGACTATTAGAACAATCACTGGTTTTGAAATCCTTGAGTTTACATTTCTTAAAGTACCAAAAAATGAGGAAGGATTGTGTTTGGTCCTGTTTAGTGTAGCCTAGGCTCAGCTTTCCTTATCTTATAAACCAGCTTACCAGGCTTATGGCTTACAAGCTCAAGCAGTTTGCTAATTAGATTAGATATGAATATGACCTAAAGCTGTTCGGATAAAACTTATAAGCCTCTACAAGCTTATCAGCCTCATAAGTAAACCTCCCACTGACTTCCAAACTTTAACTTTTTTGTGGAAAGGAGCTTAGGCCTATGAGTTCAGGCTAAAAATAAGATGGCTATTTGGTCCTGGTTATGCTAGTTTTCCTGATAATTCTAAGAGTAGGCACAAGGCCAAACAGGCATGTAGTATTATTCAAGGGTTGACTTGGTTTGACATACTTTTTCTTGGTACATTAATTGCAGGTATTTATAAGTATACTTTTGACAATTAGTGTTTACAAGTTACATTTTGATTTTTTTTTGTTTATAGTAATATGATTATCCTTTTGCTGTTTCAGATACTGTGAAGAAAGAGGCAACTACAATAATGTCTGTCTTTCCTTCTCCAAATGAGGTCATGTCAATTCTTGTGCAGGTATGCTTTATTAAGCAGTGTTCTTTGTGCGATCATGATTTATCAATTTTAAAAAGTAAGACTATTGTACTTTGCTTTTCAACAAGTGCTAGAACAGAGGGTAACAACATTTCTTGATAGACTTCTGATAAAGCCCTCTCTTGCTAGCATGCCTCCTATAGAAGAAGGTGGCCTTCTACAAGTAAGCATTGTATATATATCCTACTTTCAAATTGTAACCTTTTGCCAATCCTTGACTGAAGCATGAGATCTGGTTCTTATCAAACTGAAATGGCAGTATCTAAGAGTTCTGGCAGTAGCATATGACAAGACAAAAGAACTTGCTAAAGAGTTGCAGTCTGTCGGTTGTGGGGATTTGGACATTGAAGGTACCTTGTATTGCATAATCTTTTCTCTTTTTTTTTGCTTCCTATTATAGTATTTTGGACATAGTAGTGTTTTGGTTTGGTCTGCTTGGATTTCCTATAAATGTATCAACTTAGAGCAGTTCAATTCAAGGTTCTCAGTGTGATTCTTTTACATTTGTAGTGCAATTGCAGATCTGTTGATTAGCATCATGATTCTCTCTCTTTTTTCTCTCTTTCTTCTAGGTCTAACTGAATCCATATATGTTGCCCAGAAAGATGAGTACACAGAATTTGAGCAGGCATAGCTATATCAATCAAAGGTTATATTTTTGCATTTGTAGGGTGTAATAATTTCACGTACCATGTTTTGAATGATGTTCCGAGTTTTCATTGCTTCAACACATTGACTTGTCTTCAGCTCTTCCAAGCACAATTAATCTGTTTGAAAAGCTCTAAACCTTTTTCTTTGTATCTACTTAACTGTAGAGTGCGCGATTGTGCATAGTGCTTTGTTTACTCTCCTTGCTTTCTGTTTCAGTAGCTGCCTATTCATGTGATGTTTGTTGTTTTCTAGCAGTATATACCTTATGTAGAAGATACAGTTCTTGGTATTGTGGTTGACACTAAACCAGATGTAAGTATACATTTACATTCAGAATTACCTATCTCTAGTGCTACTTATATGATTGCATTTGTTGGCCATCAAAGATGGAACCTTTTCTATATTGTGCTTATTCACCATGTTTTTTTGTTAGTCATTGAACTTATGGTTTTAGTGATACACTAATTTAATCAACTTCTTTTCCTTGAATTCAATCTGGATTGGTGCGGCAAAAATGATTGTCTTTTCCTGTGCAGGGAACTGGATTAAGTGTGCATAGAACTTAATTATGGGTTTCTTCTTTCAAAGTAAGTTCCAGTATGAGCACAGGATGTAATACCCCAAAAGTATTCAAGAATATTCAAAAGAGTATTTGGGAGAGATTAATTGAATTAGGAGAAGGACCAAATATAATATAGATTTAGCGACAATTAGGCAGAGGGTTTTCTGCAGTTTTTGGCAACTGGGCCTCGGGCCTTGGCCCAGAGGCCCATGAGGGGCCGCCACCAATAAAAGGAGGGGGAAACCCTAGTGCTACAGTACTGCCACCCCTAGTACTGTAGCGCCAGCACTGTAGCATCCCCCTCTGCTATGCCAAGAGGAGAAAGGATGGAGAGGAAGGAAGAAGGAGGAACGCCGAATTGGCCAATCGAGGAGAAAGCAAGGGAAAAGAGAAGGAGAGGATCCTCGTGCCGGTGCTGGTGTGGGTGTTCGTCAACGATTTGTCAAGGGTAACACCGATCTCCGATAGTTTAGAGGTTTAATTGGTTGTTTAATCAATGTCGGGTAATAGATTCAATTCTGTCCAGATTCTTGGACGTAGGTTTTCGTATCTTTAGAGGCATAATTTGGGGATGACTTCTCTTAGAGAAAGTTGGGTGACGCCCTTAGCTTTACGTGGCCGCCAAGAACACCCAAATCCGATTAACGGTCAGCAAGTTATGAATTTTTTAGTGTCGCTGTCCTGCTAGTCTGTCAGATTTCTGACAGGTTGTAGAAACCTGGGTTAAGCCATTAGTTAAAGACGAAATCAGAGGATCTCGATATAACAAAAACTGTAGATAATTTCCATACCTTTCCAGGAAGCTAAAGAACGCAATATTTGGATAATCATAGCAAACGTTATGGTGGTTTTAGTGTACTGTCCAGAGAACCTGACGTGAATATTGATGTCCTAAAGAGTGGCTTGGTAGGGGCATTTGATGGCAGAATCAGAAGGGCTCCCCAACTAAGTTTATTTAGATAATTTTATTATCTTTCCATAAAGTATTAGAACACCTGATTTGGATTCCTGAGCAGAAAGTTATATAATTTAGAAGTTGACTGTCCGCAGTGGACACTTAATCGATCGGCAGAAATTGGAAGGTTGGGAAGCGCTTGGGAGTTTAGCGAGTTCAATTGTGTTCTTATTTGTTTATGGGTCCAGTATGCTTGTCTTAGATTGGGCTATTATTATGTTCAGGTGGGAGGGTGATCCCAGGGGCAGCGTCTTCTTCGCGTCCATCGTCCTCGCGTGGTTGAGGCAAGTATTCGGGTTAAAGAATAATGATGATTGTTTGCTAAGATTGATTGTGTCTTGATCGTGATTGCCATGCATGGATGTTATTGTGATGAATTATAATATATCTTGGTATATTCAAGCTATGGTTAAAGTTTCCTGTGTTCATGGTTAATGCTTACATGTTATTATGTACATGTTGAATTCATATGTTTAGAAGATAATGTCATTGAACATATGCATGTAGTAAGCATGATTGAGTTTTGGTCACGTGGTGACCAAGTATGAATTGTTGAGGTCCCCGTCATGTCGATGACGGGCTAGAGGTCCCCACATTCGTGTAATGTGGGCAATGAGTAAAGAGGTCCCCATCATGCTGATGATGGGCAAAGGTCCCTATACTTGTGGAGTATAGGCTCTTGGTCCCTATTGCCAGAGTGCATAGGCATGGGTATACATCGACGGTTGTATACCCCGCATTACCGGTAAAATGCGAAAAGAGATAAAGATTAAAAGGTGCATTGCATGGTTGCATTACATAAGCATGAAGGCTATGTTTAGCGTAATGTTTAATCGTGAATATTAATCTTTGTGGATGTGTTTCTAGATTTGGCCTTGTTGATACTTGCTGAGTCTGTGGACTCACCCTTGCTTTGTTGTGCTTTTAGGTACCACTGGCAAGAGCGGCATGCATGGGAGGGAGTAGCTTTTACTGGATTGCACACACTACCCTTCATCCTAATAAAATCATATCATGTAGTTCATACTATATGAATGAGTAAACTATTAAGTTTCATTAATAGATTTGGTTGAGTGTTTTGGTCTATCTGTAATGTTGAGATTAGCAAGTTGGATTATGCTAAATATTTCTCTATCGGATTAGACTATATTATATGCTTGGATGATAGTGAATGTTGATTTGTTGATGAACTGTAATAAGTAAACCAAGATGGGAAGGAAGGATACCTTCTCCATGATTTATTACTTGCTTGTGAATCTAGTTTAATGATGAACTATAATGAGATAGAAACTAATCGGTGAAGGAAGGATACCTTCTCCATATATTGGATGTTTTATTTATGCCTTCCTATGATATTACATTGGTACCTCCGGTATTGATTAATAATACAAAGGAGGTTCTCGCCAATTTTGGTAAGATGGTTGTAGGTAGTTCGTTTTATTTGTTTAATTTAGTGCATTCGGTGCTCATGTTGGGTTTGGTGTTACTGATTAATATCGAGCGGTCAGAGGTCCGTGGTATTGAAAATATTAAACTTGACACACTAAGCACGATGGTTGGGGATGGGTTTTGCATTGCATTTACGCTTCCATCGAGTAAATAGTTACTTTTGTGCTACTGATTGCTAGTTGATCATTGTGCTTAATGTATGATATGATCTTATATACTTATAATTGATTATATCGGTTATATATTATGATAGTTGATGTCGAGAGATTGAGGTCGTGGTTGTGGCCTGGGCTTTACCAAAGTTACACCACCGCTCATAGTAAGAGAATAGTGAAGTGGTTACCTCGGATAACTTAGTACAAAGCGTGATTGTGATGTACCTTTAGAAAAGTTGTTATCTTCTTTGACTTTGGTCAACTCTTGTCGATTGTGACTAATGAGTTTCACAAGGGTATTTTGAGTGTTGAAGATTAATGGATCTCTTTTATGAAAGAAGATGTTACACCCTTTAGCGATGTTTTGTCATGATAAGATGAGAGGTTATAAACAAAGCACTTAATGAATATGATATGGATTATCAAGATTGGGTGACAAGTGTGTGCATGATTGATCTTAGCTAAGATCCTTGAAAGGAAAGTTGAATAAGTTGAGGTTGTTCTCTAGTAGTCTTGATGAGTCGTGACTATGAGTATGACCGTATTTAGGTGGAATCAATAGAGTTAGTAACAAGTATGGAACGTTGATTTAACTGGTTTGATCACTATGGGTGATTAATTGATAAGCTTCTTGGATAGAGTAGATTTGCGAGTCTCAGCGGATTAATCTAACCCTTTGGGATGGATAAGTCCGAACGATGTTAGAATATTGTCATAGTGGATATTAATCTTGAAGTTAACTTTTATGGATAAGTAATGATCATATGAAATTGCTAGGTGCATTTATTACGTATCGAAGTATGGGTTGAGCATTACTAAGAGATGAACTGATGGAATGTAATTAGTAATTTATGTTTACATGATGGTGGAGTGGTAGGATAATAATATGTCTTTGATGAGAAGGTTGATCCTTAAAAGAAAAAAATTGTTTAGTTTACTAAACTGGTTGGATTACTTGATCTCAATGGATTAATTTAAATGTGTAGGAAGGGAGAGATAAGGATGTTTTTGGTTGCTTGATGGTCTTATGTTTGCTAGTGGGAACGCAAATAGAGAAATGACCATAAATCCTTCCAAGACAGTATAATCGTCAACTGTTTACGATAACCATTAGATTGGAATTGGTGTGCGCTAAATTGATGTTGAGCTTTGCTAAAAGGTTAATGATTGGAAATTAAGGGTGATCTATATAGGTGTGTTGTGAGGATGAACTGGGCAGTATGCCCTAGTTAAAAGACGGTTTACTTTGATAGTGGGGTTTGTGCATTAGTTATCATCTTGACCAAAGTTGAGTATTGCAACCTTATAGAAAAAAAAAGAAATAGGTTATTGTGTTTCCTTGGAAAGGTTAGTGATGGGATAGTGAGTTATGTTGGTTCATGCCAGGAGTGCATGATAGGATGTTAGAAAGACTAACAGTTATGGTTGCTAGAGTGATGTTGATTCCTTTAAGAGGAGATTAATTTGATTGCCTTTCATGATATTCCGTAAATGAAAATGTTTGAGTTTTATGGTGAGATCATTTGGATCTCATGATTTATATGGTAGTTGAACTGCTCCGAGCAAAAAAAAAAAAAATTGATGTGTGAAGGATCTTATTGGTACTTGCGGGTTGGTCTTAAGAACTTATCTTGTTCGAGCTAACCAAGTATTGTTGTGATCAAAGAATTGTTTTCTGTGTTAACGGAAAGAGTGTATTAGGAGTATTTGAGGTTTGAAGTCACGCTTCGTAACTTACGGTTTGATATCCTCTTCTTGGGGGAACTGTGCCTTCAATTGTGGACTCCTCTTATGTTTTCTGAGTTCATTGCCAATTGACTGTTCCTTTTGGTCTTGTGTTTACCATGAATGGTAAACGTTTATCTGAGTGCTGAAATTACTATTAATATTCATATTGGCCTCTTCTTCTGAGAAAGGATTAATTGATTCATGTTGCAAAACCTTTAAAGATGAATTTTGGCAATGAGATAGTGGTGGTCGAATAGATGATTCCGTGAGGCTTCAGGTGTCAAGATGTTTGGGATGCATGGCGCAATAAATCAATTTATTAGGATAACCCTTGGAAAGGATTTGATTTAAATAGAATGTTTGTCTTTGGAGCTAACAGGTTTCGTTGTCGCAATTAGTAGGACCTATAGCAAGATGTGGTCCAAGATCTTGTGTTCATTTTGATAGAACATTAGAATTAGCAAGTATGGAAATCTTGATCAGTTTCTTAGAGTATCGCATTTGGAGTACTCGGTAAGATTGTGTAGAAGATTTATGAGGGTGTAGTTTAATGAGAGTAGCAGAATAGAGGAATCTAGTAGCCGTGTTAATTAATGGGATAGTAAGGCTGGTTAAGTTATTGTCAAGTATGACTCGGCCTCAGTGAGTAACCCTTTGGGAGATAGATTATCTCTAAAGATAACTTGGTCAAGAATATAATTATTTATTGATGTTAGTGATCGAGTATGTTTGAATCGTGATCAAGCAGGTTAGGGTCTTGTGAATGGGTATATTGTGGTCGTGTAGTGAATATGATTGGTGTGGGTTAGAGAAGGTCTAAGATTGGTGAAATGAATCGCCTTAGGCATTATTTAATTAGTGAGGAATGTTGATATTAATGACCGAGGGTATTGTTGAGTGTGTGAAATTTTAGTCATCGATCCGAGGGTTACTGTCAAGTATACTAGAAGTTCATGGAAGGAGACTTGGAGGTTAAATTTGGGGCTTTATGTTTTACGCTAGGACCTTGGAGACCCAATATTATGTGTAGAGGTGAATGAACAGAAGCGAATTTTGAATAGTATGTTGATCTTTGATAGAATACTTTGGGTAAAGTAAATGAGTGTGAATGTGGTGAATTTCAAGTTGATTAACCTTAAAAGATTGAGGTGAGGTGATTGTGGCTGAAATCTATATGGAGGTGTGTGGGGAATTATATGTCAAAGTAATTCCCTTGGTAGAGAAGCTGATCAGAGTATGTTATTATGGATTGGAAGAGTCTCTCTTCCTAGATGTGGATTTTGTGTTCAGTTTGAGCATAGCTTTGAGGTTGCCAAATTAAAAGAAAAGAATTAGTGTGCTATCACGATGATTTGAGATCTCATGGTTTAAGTGAAAGTTGAATTCTCAAAAGCAAGTTTGAGGAAAAGGTTGTATTCTTGGATAATAAAATATTCTCTTGGTTTTATTTGAGCTTTGTCTCTATAACAGATGCCAATTATAAATTAAGTTGGCTCTTCTTGGTATGCGTGATTCTTTTCGGTTAAGAAAAAGAAAAGAAATGGTTGTTTCAGACATACGAGTGATTTCGCTTTGGCTTATGTAGTGTTCTTTGGCAAATTGCCTACTTGGAAAGTGGAAGAGTTTCATGATGAATCTCTTGGTTTTGGGCTTAACCCTTTTGGTGATAAGTTGGTAATTGCGTGTTTGCGATGAGAATCCTTTATTTTCGATGCTCGCTTTTCTAAAAGAGTTTGTTAAAAATGAGTTCCGTTGAGCGTCCCTGGTTGAAGGAGGTGCCCATTGTTAAAGTGAAGAGATCGATTGATACAAGAAACAATAGTTTTTGTACCATGTGCAAGTTGTGTGGCTTGGTACCAAGGGAATGTTGGCCCAAGGTACATTGGTTGTTTCAAAGTTGTGGAGATTTGAGAGATAGCGTATTACTAGGACCGTCTAGAGTCTGGCGTGAAACATGATTGTTTTGTATGACCCGGTGTCTAGGAGTACTCGAGAAATCCAGAGTGTGAAGTTTCGTTAGAACCGTTGACCTACAAATAAGACCGTACCTTCAAGTCATGTCCGTTGAGTGACTCTTGAAAGGTTGGGACGAGTAATAAGGCGTAACACGTCGATTCGTCAAGGTGCTTTGGTCGCAGCAGAGACGAGAGAGAGACCACCGAAATTTGAAGTCTAGCAAGCGAGCAATATCGAATTATTCACAATGTATGTGCTAATATTTTTTAAGTATTAACTGTGGATATACCTTGGCGTTAAGAGTGATTAGAATTCGGGGTCGAATTCAATTTAAGGGGGGTAGAATGTAATACCCCAAAAGTATTCAAGAATATTCAAAAGAGTATTTGGGAGAGATTAATTGAATTCGGAGAAGGACCAAATATAATATAGATTTAGCAGCAATTAGACAGAGGGGTTTTCTGCAGTTTTTCGACAACTGGGCCTCGGGCCTTGGCCCAGAGGCCCATGAGGGGCCGGCCACCAATAAAAGGAGGGGGGGAAACCCTAGTGCTACAGTACTGCCGCCCCTAGTACTGTAGTGCCGCACTGTAGCATCCCCTCTTGCTATGCCAAGAGGAGAAAGGATGGAGAGGAAGGAAGAAGGAGGAACGCCGGGAATTGGCCAATCGAGGAGAAAGCAAGGGAAAAGAGAAGGAGAGGATCCTCGTGCCGGTGCTGGTGTGGGTGTTCGTCAACGATTTGTCAAGGGTAACACCGATCTCCGATAGTTTAGAGGTTTAATTGGTTGTTTAATCAATGTCGGGTAATAGATTCAATTCTGTCCAGATTCTTGGACGTAGGTTTTCGTATCTTTAGAGGCAGAATTTGGGGATTACTTCTCTTAGAAAAGTTGGGTGACGCCCTTAGCTTTACGTGGCCGCCAAGAACACCCAAATCCGATTAACGGTCAGCAAGTTATGAATTTTTAGTGTCGCTGTCCTGCTAGTCTGTCAGATTTCTGACAGGTTGTAGAAACCTGGGTTAAGCCATTAGTTAAAGACGAAATCAGAGGATCTCGATATAACAAAAACTGTAGATAATTTCCATACCTTTCCAGGAAGCTAAAGAACGCAATATTTGGATAATCATAGCAAACGTTATGGTGGTTTTAGTGTACTGTCCAGAGAACCTGACGTGAATATTGATGTCCTAAAGAGTGGCTTGGTAGGGGCATTTGATGGCAGAATCAGAAGGGCTCCCCAACTAAGTTTATTTAGATAATTTTATTATCTTTCCATAAAGTATTAGAACACCTGATTTGGATTCCTGAGCAGAAAGTTATATAATTTAGAAGTTGACTGTCCGCAGTGGACACTTAATCGATCGGCAGAAATTGGAAGGTTGGGAAGCGCTTGGGAGTTTAGCGAGTTCAATTGTGTTCTTATTTGTTTATGGGTCCAGTATGCTTGTCTTAGATTGGGCTATTATTATGTTCAGGTGGGAGGGTGATCCCAGGGGCAGCGTCTTCTTCAAGTCCATCGTCCTCGCGTGGTTGAGGCAAGTATTCGGGTTAAAGAATAATGATGATTGTTTGCTAAGATTGATTGTGTCTTGATCGTGATTGCCATGCATGGATGTTATTGTGATGAATTACAATATATCTTGGTATATTCAAGCTATGGTTAAAGTTTCCTGTGTTCATGGTTAATGCTTACATGTTATTATGTACATGTTGAATTCATATGTTTAGAAGATAATGTCATTGAACATATGCATGTAGTAAGCATGATTGAGTTTTGGTCACGTGGTGACCAAGTATGAATTGTTGAGGTCCCGTCATGTCGATGACGGGCTAGAGGTCCCCACATTCGTGTAATGTGGGCAATGAGTAAAGAGGTCCCCATCATGCTGATGATGGGCAAAGGTCCCTATACTTGTGGAGTATAGGCTCTTGGTCCCTATTGCCAGAGTGCATAGGCATGGGTATACATCGACGGTTGTATACCCGCATTACCGATAAAATGCGAAAAGAGATAAAGATTAAAAGGTGCATTGCATGGTTGCATTACATAAGCATGAAGGCTATGTTTAGCGTAATGTTTAATCGTGAATATTAATGCTTTGTGGATGTGTTTCTAGATTTGGCCTTGTTGATACTTGCCGAGTCTGTGGACTCACCCTTGCTTTGTTGTGCTTTTAGGTACCATTGGCAAGAGCGGCATGCATGGGAGGGAGTAGCTTTTCTCGGATTGCACACACTACCCTTCATCCTAATAAAATCATATCATGTAGTTCATACTATATGAATGAGTAAACCGTTAAGTTTCATTAATAGATTTGGTTGAGTGTTTTGGTCTATCTGTAATGTTGAGATTAGCAAGTTGGATTATGCTAAATATTTCTCTCGGATTAGACTATATTATATGCTTGGATGATAGTGAATGTTGATTTGTTGATGAACTGTAATAAGTAAACCAAGATGGGAAGGAAGGATACCTTCTCCATGATTTATTATTGCTTGTGAATCTAGTTTAATGATGAACTGTAATGATAGAAACTAATCGGTGAAGGAAGGATACCTTCTCCATATATTGGATGTTTTATTTATGCCTTCCTATGATATTCGCTGGTACCTCCTATTGATTAATAATACAAAGGAGGTTCTCACTAATTTTGGTAAGATGGTTGTAGGTAGTTCGTTTTATTTGTTTAATTTAGTCGCATTCCGTGCTCATGTTGAAATGGGGTGTTACACAGATCAGTGTACTAGAAAATGGAAACTCTAGAGCCTAAACATTTGAATGAATTTAGAGACTTCCATTTTGGAGTTGTAACAGTATGAACATCTCCAGTTATTCCTGCTTAGTTCACAGGTTTTTCGTTTTGATTTGAATTAGCGGAGGACTTAACCTTAATAAACACACTATTTCTGCCAACTTAAATTGAAGAGACTATTTCTTATGCTTATCCTTGCGGTTCTTGTGCTTTCAATTTCGTATTGTGTATTTCCTTTGTTTTCGATAAATGCAACCCTTCTTATGTCATGCTTGCATGATTTCTTTTCGAGACATGAATAGACATAATAAACAAGTTTATCACTGAACAGGTATGTACTAGGCTCTATTATTTGGAGGTGGATTAGGCTGTTTGTTCCTAAAGACACCGCTGCTGCCACTGCCCTCTAACCACTCATCGCCTCATTCAATTGTAGGATTTGTAGGAATTTTTTTCGGTGTGTTTGCACCTTTGTATGTGGATGCTAGATTCAGTTGTTAACTCGATTCACTCCGCAACGGAGTGTCTATGTTTTTTTCTTCTAGTTTTTAAATATAATGACAATGTAATTCTACATTTGAAATGGTTTTACCTAAGATCTGAAACTTCTTATGAAAATATGTGATACTATACCCTCTGAATCATTGTTGTTTAGTGATAAAATATTTCTATTGAACAAAATAAAAATGGATGTCTCTAGCTCAATCTAAATACGTCTATGAATGCGTATCTATGTTTCTTGGCACGCAATAAAGCGTCACTAGGGAGAGTAGGGATTGACGAGGATTAAAACCTCTATGTATTAATTTAATACATAAAAGACCATACGTGTTCATGGTCGTAACCCCTAATGCTAACGACCTCACTGGTCGTAAGGATTCTAGAGGTTACACGATGGGTACCCTGGTTGGACAAGGCTTCGACCAGGTAGCTGCTCGAAAAAGTTATGAACAGGCACCCTTAACCGTATGATGAATGGAACACGTGCAGAATGTTCCATACCATACGATGATATACAAGACACTGACAATAAACCACCCTACGGTTAAGCTTCTCGCAAGCACTTAACCGCAAGGCAGTTAACACATTGTTAACTACCTTAAACCTCCGACCAGTTGTAACGTTTCATCAGGGACGCCTTCTCCAGGAGTAACTGTCGCCTCTTCGGGAGTTATTTAATGGCGGAACGCAGAAAACGAGGAGACAAAGGAACAGCAGAAGACACACAAAGCAAGACAACTCAGAAGCCTAAGCAGTAGCATTCAATACACTTAGTGTAATTAGAGATAGTCCCTAGTCAGGTCTTGTAATCCCAGTTCATATTAATAAAGAGCAGCCCCCATTCTCTTCCAAGATACTCCACGTCATTTTCCTCTTTTTATTTTCGTAAGATTGGCGACTCGATCGTCGACAGCTGGCGCCGACCGTGGGGAAGAAGACGTAAGTTTCCTGAAGAAACTCTTCGCTCATACAAACCCTCGCCCAAATTCCTGCAATCGCTAATGCGAATATGCCCGGAGTTTGGAATGAGGAGAATTGGTTCAACTTGGCGGACTACGCTGACCTCGATATGGAAGGATGCATCCGTGCCATGGAGGAAAATGGCAGATCATCCTCCTCTTCCTCCTCCGCCGGCTCGCACGTCGCCGACAATAGCGAGGTCGACCGGATGGACGAGGATGCGCCACCATTACCGGTGGCGCAATAAGAGGAACCAGCCATTCCGATCAGCTCGGAATGTCAGGGGACCTCTTCAAGCCCGGTCTTTCCGACCGGCAAAACAGGTGAAGAAATTTCAGCACCACCACTCGAAAATCTCTATACCCTCGATGAAATCATGGCTGAAAGATATTCTCCTACGGCTTCTGGCAATTCCAGGAGTCAACCAATATCTGGTAACGGTGTCGATGAAGCCTCCACTGGTCGTAGGCCATGTGGGGATGATCACGCTCAGCATACGATCGGCAGTTCGCCGGATCAGGCTGAGGAGACCTCAGGAGGTGCTCATTTCCGACCGCTCTCCATCGTGGAAACTTCTGGCAGAAGCACTGAGAAGCTCTCCATTAGTTATGATGGAAGCTCATCGGAAGATCGGTGCTGGAGGCATGAAGTCAACGCGATCGGAGATGAAAATCAAGATACCCTGCACGGTCCTACATTCTCTACCACGCCATCACGTGTTGTTAGAGATGATCTGGGCCATCAGGCACCAACTTCCGGAGTCCACGGAGCTGATCGACGCCCATCGCTTAACTCTGCTCGGGCGCTGTTCCCACCTAGAGTAACGATAGGATGATCAAACCGAAGGTCGGGGAAGGTTCAGATCTGCAGACACCTCGACCAAGATGAACCCCCGAGACCTTCTGTGAATCGTCACAAAACTTACGACGTGTTCAAGATATATTAAATAATTCTGATCCTACTTTAGCAAAAACTCCAGGCTTTGTACAGCTCGTAGGTCAAGTATCCGAAATTCTCCAACAGACCATACAGCGCACGGAAGCGTACCGAGAACAAAGGGTTTCAGGGAGTCAAACTATAACTTCATCCCAGCGTTCCTCCCTCAGTAGGGGACAACATGGTCATGCTCGGGAACAATCGATATCAAGGCCTCCTCGACAATTCCGACCAAGGAGTCACGAGGGGAGAAGGTTATTTCAGAAAGCCACTCTCCATCACGTCGAGAAGAACCACTGCTTGGACCTGATGATCTCCGACATCGTCTGAATCAAGTAGGCGGTCGAAGGCATCATACCAATGGCTACGACCGGATCGGCACACCGGAGTTCCAGCGTTCCAATCTTAGGAACCGGTCTCCGACCGATTATAATCCAGCACCCTCCCAGAGAAGGCGCCATGAATCAATCACAGGTTATCGAGCCTTCTCTACAGGGCTCCAAGCTGTGCGTTGGCCTAACCGGTTCTGACCGGCCAACTTGGACAAGTTCAATGGAACTCAAAATCCATTTGGAATTTCTCCAAATATATACCACCGCCATCAGAGCTGCTGGAGGCGATAAGAATGTGATGGCCAACTATCTACCCACCGTGCTCGAAGGGTCTGCCTAGTCGTGGTTGTTGAACCAACCGGTCGGATCAATCTATACTTGGGAGCAGCTCTGTGATCTTCTAATTGCAAATTTCGAGGGTACGTACGACCGCCCTGGGAAGGAGGATGATCTCCACCGAATCCGGTAGGGTTCTGATGAGACTTTACGTCAATACATCAAAAGGTTCAGCCAGGTTCGCAATGCTATACTCGAGGTCGCAGAGTCATCTGTTATTCAGGCTTTCAAAACAAGTCTGAGAAATCGGCGGTTTACGGAGGACATAGCAATGAACCCTCCAAGAACAACCGTTGAGCTTTTTGACATGACCGACAAGTATGCCACTGCTAGCGAAGCAATCGAGTGGTGCGAAGCCATTGATCGAAAAGACAAGATTCCTCAGCCCGGCCTGGATAAACCAGAGAAAAAGAATAAGAAGTCTCTCAAGAAGAAAAAGAACCGCAGACCCGACGACAAGGAGGTCCTAGCCATTCCTGATAAATTCATGAAGGGTAAGAAGGACTACACCGGTCGGGGCAAGACGAAAGCTCCGACCGAGGATTCCGGAAAAGAAGAAGTGGTGTCCACTTCACCAAAGTGACGAGGGGCATGATCTGCGCACCTGTCGAGTCTGGCAAAAGAAACTGGAGGATTATTATGCAGGTGAAGGACCATTTCCCGCAATACAAGAACCCGGAGAAACGAGCTCTAAAAAGGACAAGGATGGCGACGAAGAGATGGAGTACCAGGATCCCCAACACACAGTCAACATGATTTTTGGAGGATCTTCTTCACACGAATCCAAACGCCATCTGAAGGCCATGGAGCGGGAGGTCAACCTCGTCAAATCTCCGACCATTATCAAGCAATCAAAGTGGTCGGACATGGCAATTTCCTTCAGCAAAGACGACTGCCCCATCCCTTCGACTCGACCAGGTAGGTTCCCTATTGTTGTTGAGCCAACCATTAATAATTGTAGGGTTAATCGAGTCTTAGTGGATGGAGGTAGTTCTTTGAATATATTATTTGCGGGAGCTTTAGAAGAAATGCAGGTCCCCATGTCAAAGGTGAAACCAGTGAAATATGCTTTTCATGGCATAGTTCCTGGTTCCACCGCTAGACCGATAGGGCAAGTTTCCCTACCGGTTACGTTCGGAAGGCCTGATAACTTTCGAACAGAAAAAATTTCGTTTGATGTGGTAAACTTTGAATCCGCATACAACTGAATTCTTGGTCGACCGGCATTAGCAAAGTTCTGGATAGCCACGTATTACGGTTATCAAAGTTTGAAAATACTGGGGCCAAAGGGAGTCATCACTATTCGGGGAGATCGAAAAATGGCTTACGTATGTGATCGAAAATCCTTTGAACTGGTCGATGAACTTCCGACCAGAGAGGCTAATCCATCTACCATGCAGGCCAAACACTCGAGACCGAAGGTGACACCCAAACCCTCCGACCAGTCAAAAGAGGTATCACTCGACAAAGGCGCTTCTCCGAACAGCGCCAAGTCACTACCTGGGCCAGAAAATGCTGGCCCACCTGCTCGCAAGGTTCTGGTCGGAGCAAGACTCGATCCTAAATAGGAAGAGTTGCTCGTCTCCTTCCTCCGAGCAAATCAGGACGTATTCGCCGGCAAAGGCCCGATATGCTCGAGTCCCCGGAGGTGATCGAGCACAAAGCTAGCTCTCGGCCGATAAGAAACCAATCAAGCGAAGCTACGGCGTTTACACCGATCGGAAGGAGGCAATTCAATCGAGATTGACAAGCTTCTCAAGGCTGGATTCATCCGTGAAGTCAACCACCCTCAGTGGCTCGCCAACCCTGTAATGGTTAGGAAGAATAATGGGAAATGGCGAATGTGTATCGACTTTACAGATCTTAATAAAGCTTGTCCGAAGGATGATTTTCCCCTTCCACGCATTGATCAACTGGTAGATTCTACCTCTGGGTGGGAATTACTAAGTTTTCTAGATGCGTATTCAGGGTACCACCAGATTAGTATGTGTAAAGAGGATGAGGAGAAAACTTCCTTCATCACTCCATATGGCACTTATTGTTATGTTAAGATGCCATTTGGTCTCAAAAACGCTGGCGCAACTTTTCAAAGGTTGATGCAAAAAACCTTTAGTCCACAAATAGATCGGAATCTAGAAGCTTACGTTGACGATCTGGTCGTAAAGACCACCAACGCTGGTAATCACATCTCTGACTTACAAGAAACTTTCAACAACTTGAGAAGGCATAACCTCAAGTTGAATCCGGAAAAGTGTGTGTTCGGAGTTTCTGCTGGAAAATTGCTCGGTTTCGTAGTCTCGGCTAGAGGTACTAAAGCAAACCCAGTAAAAATAGCGGCCATCGACCAGATGCGTCCTCCGACCACGAAGAAGAAAGTTCAAAACCTAACCGGCTGTATGGCAACGCTAAGTCGTTTCATAGCAAGGTTAGGGGAAAAAGGATTACCTTTCTTTAAACTTCTTCGGAAACATGGGAGTTTCGAGTGGACTAGAGAGGTAAACGATGCCTTTGAAAAACTTAAAAAGTACCTTACAAGTGCCGGTCTTAGTCTCTCAGAGACCGGAGAAACACCGCAAATGTGCGTGGCGAAGAACACCACAAACAAGAAGGCGGTGTCGGTCGAGAAAGGATAACATCCAACGACCGGTTTATTACGTAGTTTAAGTCTTACATGGACCAAAGGAAAGATACCCACAGGTACAAAAGTTGCTCTATGGTCTCTTTATGTCTTCAAGGAAGCTAAGGCACTACTTTCATGCCCACAAAGTGGTTGTACCGACTGGATATCCCCTTGGTCAAGTCCTTGGAAACAGGGAATCATCAGGACGAATAGCAAAATGGGCGGTTGAGCTAGGGACGTTTGACCTCCATTTCATTTCACGAACAGCAATAAAGTCTCAGGCAATAGCAGAATTCATTGTCGAATGGACAAACCCTGAACCCACCCAAGGGCCCGAGTACGAACACCACGAGGAATGGACAATGTACTTTGATGGTTCCTTGGTGTTAAAAGGATCGGGGGCTGGAGTGATCCTGATATCCCCTACTAGCGAACACATCAAGTACGCCATCCAGTTAAATTTTTCTGCCACAAATAATGTGGCAGAATATGAAGGTTTACTAGTAGGACTCCGAGCAGCTCGTTCGCTCGGGATTTGCAGATTACTAGTGAAAGGCGATTCTCAACTAGTAGCGAATCAAGTAGGGAAAGAGTATCAATGCTTGAGTACCAAGATGTCATCTTATCTGGCGGAAGTACGGAAACTCAAAAAGCACTTCTTCGGTTTTCAGATCCAATATATTCCTAGAAAAGAAAACTTTCTGGCAGACCAGTTAGCACGGATGGCCTCCACGAGGTCAACCGTCCCGCCCGGAGTTTTTCTCGAGCAACTCGATTCACCCTCGGTAGTCGAGCCTTCCGAGAACATACATGATTCTTTACAGGTCGAACAAACCGATCAAAGGAACATGGATGCTTCACAGTGTCGTTGACGGTTGGTCTTTATCACGATCAAGGTAGAGATTGGATGACATCGATCTACAATATCATCAAGATGACATAATTCCTAAGATGATGTAGAGGCCGATCGATAGCACGAAAAGCCAAATCATACACTCTAATCGAACGCACCTTGTATAAACGAGGATCTCATGGAGTGTTGATGAGATGCATATCTCAAATGGATGGCATTAAGTTGTCAATCAAATCCATGAATGAGTCTCGTGGCGCACATCATTCCTACTGAAACACCGGTCGGTAAAGCCTTCAGCAAGGATACTCTCGCCAACCGCCTTCATGATGCAAAAGGACTTGTGACGGCGCGTATAATGTCGGTTTATAGCCGACAAGTACATCAGTCGGCACAAGCCTTACAAACAATTCCTCTTTCTTGGCCTTTTGCAACCTGAGGACTAGACATTCTGGGACCTTTCCAAAGAGCACCCGGAGGCTTCGAATTCCTTTTCGTCATGATTGACACGTTTACAAAATAGATCGAGGCCGAGCCGGTTGTTAAAACAACATCTAAGGTCGCTAAGAGATTCCTCATGAAAAATGTGATCACACGATTTGATGTACCCAGTCGTATAATCACAGATAATGGCGCCCAGTTCTCTAGCAGTCAATTCCAAGAATTCTGCGATGAACTTGGTGTCAAAGTTCATTTTGCTTCTGTTGCTCACCCGCAGAGCAATGGAGCAGTTGAGCGAGCTAATGGTATCATTATGCAAGGGATCAAACGCCGAGTATTCGACCGCTTAATCAAACGATCGAGCTTGGGCTCAAGAACTCCCGTCAGATATGGGCCGTTCAAACCACGACCGATCGTGCGGCGACCGTGAAACACCATTCTTTTTGGTTTACGGGCTGAAGCCATGCTTCCTCCGTAACTCAAAATTGGTTTCTTTCGAATCGATCGCTTTGACGAAAACGATCAGAATGAACGAAGACTCGACGATACCAATTTCCTTGAAAAACGACGAAACCAAGCCCTTGTACGATCAGCAGTCTACCAACAAGCCATGCGAAGGTACCATAGTCGTAAAGTGCAACCTCGCAGCCTTGTTGTAGGTGATCTGATTCTCAGAAAAATTCAGAACCAAGCAAATCGCAATAAACTTTCTCCCAAGTGGGAAGGTCCTTACACTGTGGTCGAAATCACCCGACCAGGTTCCGTATGACTAGTTATGTCTGATGGGCAAATTTTGTCAAATTCTTAGAACATTGATCAATTGCGTAAGTTCTATGTTTAATTATTTTCTTTATATTCTTTCAATTCTTTCAATTTTAATAAATCCATTTATTCATTAAGAAAAGTAACCTTGCTTATATATATATATACCTATAGGCTGGTCGTTCATGATTGTTAATTTAAATTGGTCGGAGAAGACAATTTTCTCTCTGATATCCTTTCTAAGGATCTCTGTTACTCTATGGCAACGACTTCTATGTCATACGCCGTATTGGTCTTAGTCGTGAGCATTTTTCCACGCACGACAACAGTCTTTTCTTAAGGAAATATATGAGTAATCAGAGCATTATACAAATAACTTTCCATACTGAATAATATGCCTAAGATTATGAAGATTATATTTCATTATTTCAAGATTCTACTCTGCTCTTGTCTGGCTACTGGTCAGGATGTGGAAAGCCTCCTAGTCGAAGTCTCTCCTTTTTCGCATGTGGTCTTGCCAACTGGAAGGAGCTACCTAGCGACGGTTCTTTTCTTACGATCCTCGCTACCAGTCGGATAGAGAGCTTGAACACGTTTCACGAAATATGTTATATGATTTCAGATCTAAGCATTCCTTCCGACCAGACTTTAGGATAATAGATATAAACAAAGTTCACTTATAATTTGTTGCATTCATTTTTGCATTTCTTCTTATGTCAAATAATAAGGTCTTTTATCCGGCCATGTACAACTTTTGGTTGGTATTTCGATCATGACAAATAAAGATCTATAACTAGACGAAGTCATAAGCTGGTTCCGACCACAGTGATTTCCTAGTATTGCTACGATCAGTTTTGACTTCATATCAGCACATACCTTCAAAACAATGGTTTCGACTTTCATTCTCTTTCTTGGCTACCTGCTTGTATAGTAAAGTTCTTCTACTATAAAGCAGTCGGGGGCTAGGAAGTGTATGAGAATTTCTTTAAAAAAAGAGTCAAACAGGATAAACAAAGGCATTGTTAATGACATAAAAGGTAAGGTTTATACATATTCAATATTTTTACATTTTTTTGCAGGAGCCTACTCTAGAAATATTCCCAGACTAATTACTTCTTGATGGAGATCCGACCTCCATCTCCTCTACAACTTTATCTCCAAGTGGCTTGAGTTCTTCCATGAACTTGGTCGCCTCCTCAGGTGGGCAGTTGAAGTCATCTTCAACAACTTGGAGATCAATGGAGGGGTCGGAAGCTTTCAGTTTTGCCAAAGCAAAACTAACTCCACTAGCAACGCCTGTTTTCATGGCCTGGGTATAGTTCTTCCGAGTAGTCTTAAGCAAAGTACTAAGATCCTCTAGAAGTTGACCCAAGTAGTTCATTTTCTCTACTGGATCTCTTAAGGTAGGCAGTCTTGATCCTGATCCCATATCAAAGATCATCTTATTCAAAAATAGAGTATTTTCATCAATACTTTGAACAAAAGCCGCCTCCTTGTCATGCTCAAATTTCAGAGTCTTTTCTACTTTGTCCAAAGCTTGTTTTTGCTCTGCAAGAGTAAAACAGGTGATAAGCACAAAAATAATTGGAAGAAAGTAATAAGCCAAGTTTACGACCTGTTACCTTCAATTTTCTTGTTCAGTTCTTCCTTGCTAGTCGTCGCTTCGGCAATCGACCAGTCCTTAGCTTTGATTTCTTCTTCAAGCAGAGCTGTCTTGGCTTTCTCAGCCAGGATCTCTTCTTTTATTTTCTTCAAATCTATCGAATACGATAAGGGAGAATAATTAGCAAAGGGCGAAGCGTTGAAAAAAGAAAAAGGTTAAGGGAAAAGTTCTTACTTTCTAATTCGGAGTGTTTCTGCTCCAAGTCTTTAATCCGCTAGGTCACCCTCCGACCACAAAGAAAATTCTCGACCATGTCTTTGCTCAAATAGCATTTTCCTCTTTAAAAAATTCTCTATAAAAGATTTTTTTTAGGAGAGACTATGAAACTGGTCGTAGATACTTACTCGGATCGCCAAATCATTATATCCGCCAAATATTGAATCAGGATGCATTTTGATTTGATGATCCGATATTTTTTCCCCATGCCTCGTCAAGCTCCTTATCCTCGATAAATCGGGGGTGAAAAGGGAACTTGTCAAGTTGAGGAGAATTACCAACAATGGTCGGAACCTATTGAGGGCCTTTAGGGGCATCTACCTCCGTAGAAGGAGTTAGAACCACCAATGGTTGCAACTCGACCGTTGGCCCTGACGCCTGCTCGGGGGCTTTTCCGACCACTTTTTCCTCAGGAATTCTATCCTGAGAAATGGTCTGCTTATGGACCTCCACAAATACCTGGTCCTCAGAAGGAGTCTGGTCGGAAACGACCGGAACACCAGAGGACCTATACAAAGCAAATAAGGGAAGTTCAAAAAACATCAAATCATCAAGAAATTATTAGAGGAATGCGCTTATACGACCACTTTCATTTGAGCATACCTAGTTAATTTCCAAGATTTGACTTTAAAACGCAGAAGAGTAAAATATGTACTGTCACCCTTCCTTTTCTTTTCTTCTGATCTTGCCGGTTCCGAACCGGCAGAATTGGCCAAATCCGTTGCATCATCCAACAGGATGTCGGAAGCGATGCCCTCGATCAGCTCGTCAAAGATTACGCCCTTACCATCCGGTCAGGTGGAGTGGTTTCACCACCTCCGCACCGCTTGTTTCAGTAACAACTGTCCGGTCGTCAACGACCGGTCTGGGGTTGGTGGCCTCCGTGGTCGCGCACCGATGGCCTTCAGCCTTCTCCACCTAAAACCAATAAATGAATTTGGTTAGGTGATGAAATCTTTTATCTAAACTACATATATATTCCTCTGAAATGTTCTGTTACCTCGGGAGATTCATCTTCTTCCAATGCATCTGGGCACGAATCGGACGGAACAACGGTGGGATGTTTAGCCTCACCAGTTTGTGCGATTCGCAACCCGAGCAACTACAGAAATAAAACATGATCAAAAATCTGATCGGAGAATATGTATGCATGATAAAAGAAATTTTGATTATTTACCTTAAGCCTTGTCAGTCTCTCTTTAGCAGGAACTATGGCTAAGATCTCGGGAAATCCAGCCTTTTCTCCAGGCTCCCCTGCACAGATCAGCCTAATCCACTCTCTAATTTCCTCAGGGGAAAGAACTTTAAAAGGAAAGGAGAGAAAACAAAATATGAACATGTTTTAAGGTAGTACATTAATCAAATGAAAATATTAGTCGGAGTTTATCTCAAAGACTTACCACCTCCCAATGGACCAAATCAGGGAGTGAGTCCGAAGCTTCAGTGGACTAATCTGGCGCTTGGTGAAGTCCCTCACCACATGCCAAGAGGTCAAGCCCTTGACTCGCAGGTCGTAGATGGCATCCACCCAGCGTCCGACCACTCCTGTCTTCTCCACGGTCTTCCTCCACTTGAGATTTTCATTCGCTCTCATCCCGGCGAAGTAGAGGCCATCATCCCTCATAACCGTCATATAGAACCAGTTCTTCTTCCATGACAACCACGAGGATTTCGAGTACATATGAATGTACTCATCGGCCTTCCCATCGTGAAGGCGCAATGTACATACTCCGGAAGTCTCCGTGGTTCTCCCCATTACCATTCGGTAGAAATACCTGAAGAGCTTCAAACTTGGAGGCACTCCCAGGTATGCTTTACACAAATATGTGAAGATGCTGATATTGGCGATAGAATTTGGGGCCAAATTCACCAATTCCACCCCGTAGAACTCAAGAACACAGAGAAGGAATTTATGTACCTGCAACCTCAGCCCGCATTCGATGTAGGCGAGGAAAACAGGGATTTACCCATCTTCGCGGCTTGGAAAATGCTCTCCGAACGCCGGTCTCCATCTGATCAAATTCTTGTCCGGGAGCATCCCAACCTTCTCCAAAGCCTCAAGCTTTTTCTTACTCAATTCCGAAGGCAACCACTTTGTGATTTTCTCTGACATGATGAAAATCCTCAAGGATGAGTAGTGTTCGTAGGAGATTTTGTGGTCGGAAAAACAAGAAAAGATGGCTAAAGATTTTTTTTTCGGCAAAGGAGATCAGAAAAGGGATCTGGAAGCATAAAAACTTCAAAAGGTCTAGCGATGGGGATTTTATAGCCTCAGATCTTTAAATCACGATCGGAGGTTACCCACAAAAGTCTAAACGGCAAAAAGCTTCTTTTTCGCCCAACGGACAGAGGAACTCTTTAGTTCCCAAGGCAAGTCCAAAACTTTAAAATGAACACAAACCTCCTCGAATGTCACGACATTAATGGGGGTCTGCTCGATACAAATTCATCGGAAGAAGGTGTTCACACAACCTGTTCATTTAAAGTTCGGGGGCTAGTTGACGAGGATTAAAACCTCTATCCTCTACGTATTAATTTAATACATAAAAGACCATACGTCTTCATAGTCATAACCCCTAAGGCTAACGACCTCACTGGTCGTAAGGATTCTAGAGGTTACACGATGGGTATCCTGGTCGGACTAGGCTTCGACCAGGTAGCTGCTCGGAAAAGCTATGAACAGGCACCCTTAACCGTATGATGAATGGAACACGTGTAGAACGTTCCATACCATGCGATGATATACAAGACACTGATAATAAACCACCCTACGATTAAGCTTCTCGCAAGCACTTAACCGCAAGGCAGTTAACACATTGTTAACTACCTTAAAACTCCGACCGATAACGCTTTCATCGTGGCGCCTTCTCCAGGAGTAACTGCCGCCTCTTCGGGAGTTATTTAATGGTGGAACGCAGAAGACGAGGAGACAAAGGAACAACAGAAGACACACAAAGCAATGCAACTCAGAAGCCTAAGCAGTAGCATTCAATACACTTGGTGTAATTAGAGATAGTCCCTAGTCAGGTCTTATAATCCCAGTTCATATTAATAAAGAGCAGCTCCCATTCTCTTCCAGGATACTCTACGTCATTTTCCTCTTTTTATTTTCGTAAGATCGGCGACTCGATCGTCGACAGGGATGATATAGAAATGCATATGTGAAAGCGTCTCCACGCTTGTAGAGACGCAATCTAAACGACTCATATCATTGTAGACGCGCTTAACAATACGTCTATACGATCTTTGACACGGTACGTGGGGAGACGCTCTAGAGACGTTTTATAAAAACGACTCTACGATCCTATAGAGATGATTGAAAATGTCTTTAACCCATAAAATGGGCGTCTATACAGGGCTTTTGTGTTGTAGTGTAGGTGGGCCCATATGTCATTCACATATATATATATATAGAGAGAGAGAGAGCGCGCCTAGCACGAGGAAGAGATGGAGGCGGCAGAAGAGGAGGAGCATGAACACCGGTGAGGTGAGGGCAGCTCACTGGGGTAGTTGCCTACGACGGAGATGGGCCAAGGCGTGATGGTGGTGGCGACCCAGGGCAGTGTGGCAATGTCTGTGTGGCGACAGCGGTCAACCAAAGGGGAGCCCACACCGGTGGTTGGGGAGGGTCGAGGGAGGGGTGAGGACTCTCTAGTGGGGAGGAATTGGAGAATTACTCACCGGAGCGAATATGGCTATTGTGGCGGTGGTGCACGGGCAGAGTTGGGGAAGAACGGGATGTGTTGGACCGAAAAGGCGACTAGAGGGGGGGTGAATAGGAACACACTCACTTTTTCACTTTAAATGGATTCAACATCAATTTCACTCCAATAGCTATGGAAGCTATGAAGATCAATCTACAAGTACAACGGAAGACTTGTATTGAATCCAAACCAAAACCCCAAAGCAAAAGACCAGCACGGAGTTCAAACCCTAGAGGGGCGGTCTGACCGGCGTGTATAGCGTGGTCGGACCGGCGGGCGGTCTGACCGTGACAAATGCGCTCGATCATGATCACAAGGCCCGACCGTTGTAAGAGCGGTCCGACCAAGACCGACGAAGAACAATGCAAAATAGCCCGAGTTCAAGATTGCAAATAGACCTAACTTTTGATCTACAAGGGCAAACTCCGTGAAACTTGAGACACACCTTCTAAAAGATATTAGGAACCTATTCCAATCAACGATCGCATAGATCCATGCCAAAGTTCCTATTTTTTCAGTTTGAACGAAGGTTGCTCCAAAATGAGTCAAAATTGAAATATGATCTAGAGACTTGCTCGTGGGTGAATGATGATCAAGATGATCCTCGATGGGTTCCCACATGTCACAGTAAGTTAGATCAAGGCAAGAAACCAAGCAAAAACTCACGGATCAAAGAGGGACTCAAAATCACCAAATAGAGAGAAGGAAAGCAAATAGACTTATCTTGAGGAAACTTTCCTTGGATTGATTTTGATATGGTATTGGTTTACTGCCACTCCATCAAGGAGGACAAAGACTCAATACATGAGCACGAAATCAAATCCAACTCTCTAGAACCCTAACCTCCAACTATCAACTCCCTAAGCAAACTAGGATTTCAAAACAATGAAAGGGTTGAAGAGGTGCAGCCAGCACCCTCCTCTATTTATAGTGGAGGCCTAGGCTTTCTAGAAGATTGAACCCTAATGGGCCCCCGTTAAGCCCACATACAAACGGGTCACACACGTACGTATTTTAAAACGTCGTCTTCATCTCCTCTTGACCTAATCCGCTGCTCCACGCACCGTCTTGCGCCGCGGGTTAGCAAAAGGTCACCAAGGCGGTATTTAGGTAAAATTACCAAAATACCTATTATTGATCTTTTTGCAAAGACCGAGTCCCATCTTCGTGAAGCATCTCCATGCTTCGCCACGTGTAGGTTGATCAACGGCTCTCATTATGTCGGCAAGTCTCTCCCATCCGGCTCTCACCGAAACCACCATGGCACTTGCACCGACCCCCGCGCCGCTTGATCCAACCCGTCGCACCGAACTGCCTGTTCGGTCACCTTTGTCCCCTTTTGCGACATACTTGACTCCATTGACTTTACCCAGCATCTCCGATCGTTCTGGACCTCAGCTCTCCAAGCTTAGTCTCGATCATCCTCGCAGTTGACCGTCGTTGACCTCCAAGCAGCCTACACAACAATAGACAAAGAAATCGATTCCGACAACAAGTTCTTCGCAACTTGACCCACGTTAGTCAAAACATGCATCATGCAACACATATGCATCAAACCCATGAATATGACCTAACTAAACAAACATCGCCACCGAGTTGGCCAATGAAGAAGTCAAACCGTCTCGACCGCCACCCTTGTTCGGTTTGACCGCCGCCGGTTTGATCACACTGCTGGCGGTCCGACCGCCCAGCGAGGACGAGCCAAATTTCCTCCCCGAACCAAACCTCTCAAATTTTCAAACCAATAGAACTTTTGACTCAAAACTCCAAAAATTATGAGACCAAGTGTAGGAGAATCTCCTCTCTTGCCTACACCCTCTATTTTTGGCCCTACTCCAAAATACAAAATCTCTTAATGGCCGGTCAAACCGTTGCCCAAAGGCTTCGATCGATCGCCACTAGTTCACCAAGTATTGCTTGGCCCGACCGCCATTACGGGTTTGACCACCACACAGCCGGTCGATCACGAACAAAGGTCGGTTAGACCACCTGAAGCCTAACACCTGACAACATTCCAAATTTCTATGAAAACGCGTGTTTCGACAAACCGTTAACGACATGGCCAATTGTAACATCATCCTAAGATCATGAGCATATCCACAGGATGTGACATGCCCCTGTGGGGTAAAAGTGAAATCGACTTAGGGCTTTTGCTCAGGAAGTTGTGGAACGCATCGTGACACAGTCGACCGTGGGAGAAACCTTCAGGTTGGTCAGGGCATGGAGACGAAGGCGGCGGCTAGGGATGAAAATAGATCGGATAGCCTCCGACCGATCTAGACGGAAACAGATTCAGATTATCCCGGATCAGATTTTTCTCAGATAATTTTTGGATCGGTAACGAATTCGGATTTTTTTGTCAAAAACAGAAACGAATACTGTAAGCATGCTATCCGGCGGATACAGATACGAATACGGATTATCCGGATAAGACCAAGTCTCGATATCCAGATTTTGGACCAAAAGAAGATTTCAGCCCAAAAGAGAAAAGGAGATTTTAATTGATTTCCGAACTTCAGAAAATGCAACAAATCAAATAGCTTTTTAGAAAATAGCAAATAGAGTTCAAAAATTCTAGAAAAAATCATAGAAATTCCTTGAATTATTTTGAACTTAGTAAAATTAATTCCAAGTTAAAGTTGGTTCTTATTTTTGCACATAAATTATTTTAATTTCTGAAAAATAGGAAAAACCTTTTTAAAATCCACAAAATTCAAGAAATTATTGTTTTTCCTTTTTCACTTTAAATCCAATAAAATCCCAGAAATATCAATAAATTTTATTTTTGACATTAAAAACTAGGAAATTAAATAATTGACTTTATTTTATTATTATTTTTCTTTTTAACCAAGAAAACTCTTTTAAATATTAGAAAATCAAATAAAATAATAACTTTATTAATTTTACTTTTGGTAACATACTTTGGGATGTTAAGTCATTTATGATAGATTAATCATTCAAATTGATCAATGTTGGTGTGAAATAAGTTTTATGTATGTGATGAACTAAGTGTGAATGTGTGATGACTTGTGACTTTGTGAGTTATGACTTATGAGCTAAATATGGTAAACTAAGTGTTATGTTTGTGATGGACTAGTTATTGCAGCTTGCTAGTACCAATGTTATGTGTGGTTGTTGAAAATATGAACAATTCATGAATGTTTGCATCAAATAAACTAGTTATATGTTTTCGTTAATTTCTGGCATACAATTTAAGGGGTTTTCATGTTCCAAAAAATATCCGCGACCGTATTTGTTTCAATTCGTATTCGCTCCGTATTCGTATTCGATATTATTCGTATCCGTATTTGTATTTTGGGTATTCGTATTCGTATCCGGAAAAAAATATGAAAACAAATATGGCAGAGCCATTATCCGTCCATATCCGATCCGTTTTCACCCCTAGCGGCGGCCGGTGCGGGGACCGTGACGGAGGCACTACCGTTTCAGGCGTTTCCTAGCAGGGAAGAGGGGAGGAAGGTCAGAGACAGGGAGAGGGCATCAAGGCGAGGTTGAAGGACATGGTGGTAGTTATCAAAGCTCTCCGGAGGAGGCAGCGGCTGGCACGCAGCGGCGCTACATCACGGGCTCGAGCTAGCTCAGGGAGGAGAAGGGGGCTAGGGGATTTGGGGGACGGAGGTGGTGCCAGGGCGCGGCTAGGTAGAGGGGGAGGGGTGATTGCGGTGGGGTGCAGTGGCGCCGAGGCAACAGGAGCAGGCGCGGGGTAGTGAGGGGACGCGGGCCAGAGCGGGTTTCCAAGGTGACAGCTGAGCGAGGGCGATGCTAACGTTCGTGCCAGTAGCGATGTGAGGATGGGAGTTAGCGAGGCGGCATGGTGCCAGTAGCGTGCGAGAAACATGGGTGGCCTGGTGCGAGGACGGCACTGTCGAGTGAAGGGAACAGAGAAGGAAGGAGAAATGGAGGGAGGTCAACGCGGGTTGGCGCATGGCATGACCAGGGTAGGCGCAGGAGCAGGTGGCTGGCGCGCAGACGGCATGGCACCATTGCATGTGTCTGGTGTTGGCAAGAACGAGCACAAGCAGGGGCAGCGGCTGGGAGAAGGCATGCCAAAGCGCTAGCGTGTGGGCTGGGTGCAGCACGGTGCTGAGCCGGGAGGGAAAAGGGAAATGTGGTCGGGTGGAAGTGGTGGGTCATGTGGTAGCGACGGGCCTGGGAAAGGAAAGACAGAAAAGAAAAGGAGTCGGGCTAGGCTGGGTGGATTTTGGGGTTTTCATTGTCTTGAGTTTGGTTTGAATTTCGTAAATGGTTTTCTTGGAAATTCAAACCTTTATAGTGTTTCAAAAAAAAATCCAGAGAAAATCGAATATCAACAAGATGAAAAAAAGTTTTAAAATTTTCACATTTTTACTCATTTGAACTAAAAGTGAATTTTGGGGTATTACACATATCCTAGCAAGCATGATCACAAAAGGAACACCAAGAAAACCAAAGGAACAAGCAAAATCCCAAAAGTCATCAAAGAGAGAGCGAGTACAAGAAGAAACTCATCATGAGGAAATTTACCTTGGATCAATTTGAGAAGATTGTTGGATTACAATCACTCCACCAAGGAGAACAAAAGCTCAACACTTGAGCAATCAATCAATCCATCTCTCACAAACCCTAGCCTCCTCTACTCCACTTTCCCCCAAATCACAAATTAGGCCATGTTTGGTTTTGTTAAAATCCCTGCTCATCCCCATGAATGGATCCGAATTTTAGTTCAAATTCCCGGTCCATCCACATGGATCCCAATCGGGAATAGACTTCCCAAACAAGCCCTTCGGGTTTTTACTTGAAAGGCTTGAGAGGCTCCAAATCTAGACATCTTCTTTTATAGTGGAGACTAGGTTCAAAGAGAAAACCATAACGGGCACATGTTAAGCCCACACATAAACAGGTCTATACTCACGCACGCTTCTCAAAGCGGATGACAAACCAGGCTTCCTGAATCCGTCTCTTGGTGAACTCCATCTTTATTTTACCTAAACTGTTTTTCCTTGCGACATCTTGCGTCGTGGTTTTGCCAAAGGTCACGAAGGCAGTATTTTGGTGAAGTTACCAAAGTACTCCTTCCCGATCCTTCTCCAAAGGCCAAGTCCAATCATCGTGAAGCAGTCCCATGCTTGACCATGTGTAGGTTGCTCAATAGCTCTCTTCATATTGGCAAGTCTCTCCCATCCGGCTCCCATCAAAACCACCGTGGCACTTGCACCGACCCCACACCGCTTGATGCAACCCGTCTCACCGAACTTCCTAGTCGATCATCCTGGTCCATCTTGCATCATACTTGAGTCTAATGACTTCACCCAGCAAAGTCGTTGACCTTTAAGCCTCGTGCACAACAATAGACCAAGAAATCATTTATGGGCACAAATTCTTCACAACTTGACCCACGTTAGTCAAAACATGCATCATGCAACATATATGAACTTAAACTCATGACTTTGACCCAAATCCTGACGTTCACCGCCCTTGGCGTATGAACACTGCAATCAGTTGGTCAGACATACCCTTTGCCAGTTAGACCGCCACCCATGGCCGATTTGACCGTCGGCTGGCTGGGCTGACCGCCCCTTGGCCGGTCTGACCGCTAGGTCAGGGACTTAGCCAAATTTATCTTTGAAAAATCTACAACCTCTCTGGAAATTTCAAATGCTATCTACTTTCGACTCGGAGCTCAAAAAATTATGAGACCAAGTGCAAAAGAATCCTCTCACTTGTGTACACCCTCTATTTTTGGCCAGGCTCAAAATTCCAAAGTCAACTTTTGGCCGGTCAAACCACCACCCATTGCTGGTCTAACCGCCAGCACCTTGGGCCTAGCCCTGGCCGATCTGACCGCCACATGTGGTCTGTCACACCGCCACCTTGGCCGATCTGACCTCTTGATGTCTGAAGCAGTCTGGATTTTCCCGAAAACGTGGGTTTTACCAAAAGCCCCGACACTATTGCTAATTGTTCATCACATTGAGATTAGGAGTATATCCCTTTGACATCCACGGATGTTGAGGCACAAGACGTGCACTACCCTGTCCAACCAAGCCACCCATTGCCCCAACGCCGTCGGCCTCCTATGCCGCCCCTGATCCCTTGCACGTCATTGCCACCTCTACTATCGTCTGTGCTGTGAGGGAGGAAGGACCAGGAAGAGACGACAAGAGGAAGGAATAGGCAGAGGAAGAAGGAACAAGGAACAAAAGAGAAGCGAGGAAGAGAATGATGAAAGTTAGGGTTTTGTGCTCCATCGTCGATTTTCATCCAATTTTCATGAGTATGAGCTGATAAACCCTAGTTTGATCTTATATTGTTGTTTATTGATGATTTGTATTAGTTTGGTCATGGGGTTTGGATGTTTTGATTTGCACTAGTTTGGTAAGGTTTACTACAGAACCTTATGGGAGGATTTTCGCGTATCTCTGTCTAGATTCATGACTTTGATATTTTAGGAAAGTTGTATATAATTTCATGGGATTTCCGGAGAGTCCAAGATCATTAAATTTTGATAAGTGGTTGAAAAGTTATGGCCTCGGGAGTACTGTTGTCCAGTTTTCCATCGTCAATAACAGCAATTGTGTTGATTGCTTAATTACATACATTAAATGTCAGAATTAAATTGCAGTCATAACTAAGTTTAACTAAATAATTATCTGTAGTTTCCAGAAGTGGTATGGGTTTATTTTCATGTTGCGAAATTGTGAAGTCTGCTATTTTGTTAAGTTCTAGAATAATTTTGGGATTGAAAATGGTGAACTTGATGGCAAAATCAAAGGATTTGCATAACTAAGAAACTGTAGGAAATTTCATGTAAATTCCATAAAATATAGATTTTTCTATATTTGGAGTCCATAAGCAAAATTGTGGATGTTTGTTCACCAGGACAGCGGGTAGGCTGTCCAGCAAGGATGAGTTTAGTGTGTCGGGTTTGCGCGTAGGTGCGATAGCGTATTGTTTGCTGATTGTGTACTGTTATGGCATGTTTTGAGTGTATTATTGATTGATTGAACAGGGAGTATTGCTTCAAGTTTGGTGCCGCCTGTGCATCGTTCGGATCCTCATGGCTAAAAGACAAGTGCATGGTAGAGCGATAGACATCGGTTTGTCAACCATTGTCTTCACAATTGAATTGATATGAATTTTATTCATGTTTTACTTATGCTTACTTAAATGCCATGATATTATGATAATGATGAATTAATGATGTTACGACATGAACTATTGATGACACGGTATGGTAAAATGATGATGGATTATGTTAATAAACAATTAAAAGATGTTGCATCATTTACATTCACCATGACAGGAGTTGCACGAGACAGGTCGGTGACAAAACCATGTAACTATTCTAGTGAGATTGGTGAGAAAGTTACATGACTAGTTTGGAGTGCTCTAGATGAAAACCTACATCGGTGGGGACTTCACGAGAGTAAAGGATAGAGTGGTTCACCGACGGGTGGTCACTTCGCTATACCGATATCAGCTGATGGAGTTGCATATGAGCATGAGCATAATGGAGCATTGCATATATGGGAGATAATACGATTAATTGAGTAAAGAATGACAATGACATTGATAATGACCATGACAATGGTTAAATTGAATTATGAACTGTTTGTCTATTGTTTTATTATGTACTTGTTGAGTCATGGACTCACTCTTACTTTGTTGTTGTTTTTAGGTGATCGTTGATGGAGATTGATGAGGATTAAAACCTCTGTATATTGTTTTAATACACAATAAAAGACCATACGTCTTCATGGTCGCAACCCCTAAGGCTAACGACCTCACTGGTCGTAAGGATTCCAAAGGTTACATAAGGGTACCCTGGTCGGACAAGGTCTTGTACCTAGTCTCCGACCAGGTAACTGATCGGAAACGCTATGAACTGATGTTTATAACTAATCCCGAATATATTCTTACCATGCGATGAATATAGCATGTGTTATATACTTCATACCACAGGGTTAGATAATCCTAAAGACATTGACAACAACTACCATACGGTTTCATGTCTCTCGGGCACTGAACCATCGCGCAGTTAAACACATTGTTAACTGTGCACTAAGCCCCGACCAGTCGCAACGCTTCACCAGGGACGCCTCCTCCAGGAGTAACTGCCACCTCTTCGGAAGTTACTTAAGCACGAAGCACAAAAGACCAAAGGGCGAGAGGCATAGGCAAAGCAATAGGCAAAGCAATAGGCAGAGCAAGAGGCAGAAAGCGAAACATCAACACAAGTTCTTCAAATCAAGAGACAAACTGAGACAAGCAAGATAGCAATCTTCACATCCAGTGTAATTAGGATTAGTCCCTAGTCGGGTCAAGAGCACCCCCCCTTTGTAAATCCAATTCATATCAATAAAGAGTGGTCTCATTTTCTCCCAGGAATTATCGCGTCATTTTCCTCTTTCATTTTCATAAGATCGGCGATTCGATCGTCGACAGCTGGCGCCGTCCGTGGGGAAGAAGATGCAAGTTTCCTGAATAAACTCTCCACTCATCAAATCCTCGTTCATTCCCCGTAATCGCTGATGCGACTATGCCCGGGGTTTGGAATGAGGAGAATTGGTTCGACCTGGCGGACTACGCCGGCCTCGATATGGAAGGATGCATCCGTGCCAAGCAAGAAAATGGCATGTCATCCTCCTCCTCCTCCGCCGGTTCGCACCTTGCCGACGTTGGCAAAGTCGACCGGATGGATGAGGATACACCATTACGACAAGTGGTGCTTCCAGCCATTCCGACCAGCTCGGAATATCCGGAAGCCACTCCTAGCCCGGTCCTTCCGACCGGCCAAACAGGTGATGAAATTTCAGCACCATAATCCGAGAATCTCTATACTCTCGATGAGATTATGGCTGAAAGATATTCACCTACGGCTTCTGGCAATTCCAGGAGCGAGCCGACACCTGGTAATGGTGTCGATGAAACCTCCACTGGTCGTAGGCCATGTGGGGATGATAAGGCTCCGCATACGATCGGCGGTTCACCGGATCAGGCTGAGTCCACCAAGAAGGCCTCAAGAGGTGCTCATCTTCGACTGCTCTCCGTCGTGAAAACTTCTAGCAGAAGTATTGAGAAACTCTCCATTAGTTATGATGGAAGCTCATCGAAAGATCACTGCTGGAGACACGAGGTCAATGCAATCGGAGATGCAAATCAAGATGCCTTGCACGGTCCTACACACTCTGCCTTATCACCACATATTGATGGAGATGATACGGGCCATCAAGCACCAACTTTCGGAGGCAACAGAACTGATCGACGTCCATTAGTTAACTCACTTAGCACTGCCCCACCGAGAGTAGCTGATAGGACACAACAAATCCAGAGGTCGGGAGAAGGTTCAGACCTGCGTACACCTACGACCAGTCTAAACCTCCCGAGACCTTTGGTAACTGTACAAAACTTGCGATGTGTTCAAGATATGTTGAATAATTCTAGCCTTGCTTTAGCAGAAACTCCAGGCTTTGTACAGCTAGTCGTAATAGTGGATCCTCATCCATCCGGTCGACTTTGCCAACGTGTTCGCCTGGCAAGCGTCCGATATGTCTGGAGTCCCCCAGGAGGTGATCGAGCACATACTAGCTCTCCAGCCTGACAAAAAACCGATCAAGTATAAGCTGCGGCGTTTTGCACCTGATCGGAAGGAAGCAATCCAATCGGAGATTGACAAACTCCTCGAGGCTAGGTTTATTCGTGAAGTCGACCACCCTCAATGGCTCGCCAATCCTGTGATGGTTAGAAAGAATAATGGGAAATGACGAATGTGTATCGACTTTACAGATCTTATAAAGCATGTCCGAAGGATGATTTTCCCCTTCCACGCATTGACCAACTTGTAGATTCCACTTCTGGGTGTGAGTTACTAAGTTTTTTAGATGCGTATTCAGGGTGCCATCAGATTAATGTGTGTAAAGAAGATGAAGAGAAAACTTTCTTCATCACCCCATATGGCACTTACTGCTATGTTAAGATGCCATTTGGTCTCAAAAACACTGGTGCAACTTTTCAAAGGTTGATGCAAAAAAACCTTTAGTCCACAAATAGGTCAGAATCTAGAAGCATACGTTGATGATCTAGTCGTAAAGAGCACCAACGCTAGCGATCACGTTCCTGACTTACAAGAAACTCTCAACAACTTGAGAAGGCATAACCTCAAGTTGAATCCAGAAAAATGTATGTTCGGAGTTTCTGCTGGAAAACTGCTCAGTTTTCTAGTCTCGGCTAGAGGTATTAAAGCAAATCCAGTAAAAATAACGGCCATCGACTAGATGCGCCCCCTGACCACGAAGAAGGAGGTCCAAAAACTAACCGGCTGTATGGCAGCGCTAAGTCGTTTTATAGCAAGGTTAGGGCAAAAAGGATTACCTTTCTTTAAACTTCTTCGGAAACATAGAAGTTTCGAGTGGACTAAAGAGGCAAACGATGCCTTTGAATAATTTAAAAAGTACCTTACGAAAACCCCGGTTTTAGTCTCTCCGAGATCGGGGAAACATTGCTAATTTACATGGCAAAGAACACCACGCATAATTAGCGGTAATCGGTCGAGAAAGGAATAACATCCAACGACCTGTTTATTACGTAAGTGAAGTCTTACATGGACCAAAAGAAAGATACCCACAGGTGCAAAAGTTGCTCTATGGTCTCTTTATGTCTTCAAGGAAGCTAAGGCACTACTTTCAGGCCCACAAAGTGGTTGTACCAACCGGGTATCCCCTTGGTCATGTCCTTGGAAACAGGGAATCATCGGGACAAATAGCAAAATGGGCGATTGAGCTAGGGGCATTCGACCTCTATTTCATCTCACGAACAGCAATCAAGTCCCAGGCAATAGCATAATTCATTGCCGAATGGACAAACCCTGAACCCACCCAAGAGCCCGAGTACGAACACCACGATGAGTGGACAATGTACTTTGACGACTCCTTGATGCTAAAAGGCTCGGGGGCTAGAGTTGTCTTGATATCCCCTACTGGCGAACACATCAAGTATGCCATCTAGTTAAAATTTTCTTCCTCAAATAACATGACAGAATATGAAGGTTTATCGGCAGACTCGAGCACCCGCTCGCCGGGATTCGCAGACATTAGTGAAAGGCGATTCTCAACTAGTAGCGAATCAAGTAGGGAAAGAGTATCAATGCTCGAGTACCAAGATGTCATCTTATCTGGCGGAAGTACGAAAACTCGAAAAGCACTTCTTCGGTTTTCAGATCCAGCATATTCCTAGAAAGGAAAACTTTCTGGCAGACCAGTTGGCATGGATGGCCTCCACGAGGACAACCGTCCCGTCTGGAGTTTTTCTCGAGCAACTCGATTCGCCCTCAGTGGTCGAGCCTTCCGAGATCAGGCATGATTCCTTACAGATCGTACATACCGATCGTGAGAACATGGATGCTCCACAGGTCGTTGACGGTTGGTGCTATCACGATCAAGGTAGAAACTGGATGACATCGATCTACAATTATCTTCAGCATGACATAATTCCAGAAGATGATGTAGAGGCTGATCGTATAGCACAAAAAATCAAATCATACACTCTTATTGAACGTACCTTGTATAAACGAGGATCTCACGGAGTGTTGATGAGATGCATATCTCAACTGGATGGCATTAAGTTGCTAACTGAAATCCATGAAGGAGTCTGTGGAGCACATCATTCCTATAGAACACTGGTCGGTAAAGCCTTCAGGCAAGCATACTACTGGTTAACTGCCCTTCATGATGCAAAAGAGCTCATGATGAAGTGCGTACAATGTCAGTTTCATAGCCGACAAGTACATCAGTCGGCGCAAGCTTTTCAAACAATTCCTCTTTCTTGGCCTTTTGCAACCTGGGGACTGGACATTCTAGGACCTTTCTCAAGAGCACCCGGGGGCTTCGAATTCCTTTTCGTCATGATTGACATGTTTACAAAATAGATTGAAGCCGAGCATGTTGTTAAAACTACAACTGAGGCCGCTAAGAGATTTTTGACAAAAAATGTGATCACACGATTTGGTGTACCCAGTCGTATAATCACAGACAACGGTGCCCAGTTCTCAAGCGGTCAATTCCAAGAATTCTACGACGAACTTGGTATCAAGGTTCATTTTGCTTCGGTTGCTCATCCACAGAGCAATGGAGCAGTTGAGCGAGCCAATGGTATCATCATGCAGGGGATCAAACGCCGAGTATTCGACCAGTTAATCAAACGGTCAGGAGCTTGGGTCCAAGAACTTCCGTCTGTATTATGGGCCGTTCAAACCACGACTAGTCGTGCGACCGGTGAAACGCTATTTTTCTTGGTTTATGGTGCTGAAGCCATGCTTCCTCCAGAACTAAAACTTGGCTCTGCTCAAACTGATTGTTTCAACGAAAGCGATCAGAATGAACTACGACTCGACGACATCAATTTCCTTGAAGAACGACGAAACCAAGCCCTGGTACGATCAGCAGTATATCAACAAGCCATGCGAAGGTACCATAGTCGTAAGGTGCAACCTCGCAGCCTTGTTGTAGGTGATCTGGTTCTCAGAAAAATTCAGAATCAGGCAAATCGCAACAAACTTTCTCCCAAGTGGGAAGGTCCTTACATCAGGTCGGGTTACCCACCGTGTTCTCATACGACTAGCCATGTTGGACGGGTAAGTTTTGTCAAATTCTTGGAACATTGATCAATTGCGTAAGTTCTATGTCTAATTCTTTTTTATATTATTTCAATTCTTTTCATTTCATTAGTGCATTCATTCATTTCTTTTCGACGAGTGATATGGTTTATATATCTATACCTATATTCTGGCCACCTATTATTGGTGTTTAAGATGGTCGGAGAAGACAATTTTTTCTCTCCGATATCCTTTACCAGGATCTCTGTTACTCTTTGGCAACGACATATGTGTCATACGTTGTATAGGTCCTAGTCGTGATCATTCCATGAATGATTCCATGCGCGACCATACAAGTAAACAGAGCATAATACAAAAAAACTTCATGTGGTGCTTTATACTATTAAGATTATGAAGATTATATTTCTTCATTTCAAAAATATGTTCTACTCTCGTTTGGCTACTGGTCGGGACACGGAAAACCTCCTAGTCGAAGTCTCTCCTTTTTCGCACATGGTCCTGCCCACTGGAAGGAGCTTCCTAGCGACGGTTCTTTTCTTACGATCCTCGCTGCCAGTCGGACTTGAGCCTGAGCACGTTTTGAAAAATGTTTTTCTATATCTTCTATTCTTAGCAGTATTTTCCGACCAGTTTTGGGTCGTATATATAAATACGATCACTTATCGTTTTTGCATGCATTCTTGCATTTCTACTTTTGTCAATACAACAAATCTTTTTTCCGACCATAAACAATTTTGTTTGGTATTTCGATTATGACAAACAAAAGATCTATAACTAGTCGAAATCATACACTGGATCCGACCAAAATGATTTACTAGTATTGTTATGATCAGTTTTGTCTTGTGATCAGTATAAACCCTCAAAACAATGGTTTTGACTTTTTATTTCTCCTTCTTGGCTAACTGCTTGTTTAGTAAAGTTCTTCTACTACAAAGCAGTCGGGGGCTAGGGAGTATACGAGAATTTCAAAAAAAGTCAATGGGATAAAAAGATGATTGTTGATGACACAAAGGTAAGTTTTTATTTACAATTCTTATATTACAATGCCCCACTCTTGAATATCTCCAGACTAATTACTGCTTCATGGAGATCCGACCTCCATCTCCTCTACAATTTTGTCTCCAAGTGACCTAAGTTCTTCCATAAGCTTGGTCGCCTCATCAGGCAGGCAGTTGAAATCATCCTCAACGGCTTGGAGATTAATAGAGGGGTCGGAAGCCTTCAATTTTACCAGCGCAAAACTAACTCCAAGAGCAACGCCTTCTTTCATAGTCTGGGCATAATTCTCTCGAGTAGTTTTGAGCGCACTAACGAGATCTCCTAGAAGTTGGCCCATGTAGTTCATTTTCTATTGGATCTCTTAAATTAGGCATGCTTGATCCTGATCCCATATTAAAGATCATCTTGTTCAAAGCATGAATCTTTTCATCAAGATTCTTCACAAGAGCTGCCTCCTTTCCCTGCTCAAATTCCAGAGCCTTATCGGTTCTGTTCAGCGCTTGCGTTTGCTCTACACGAGTAAAACAAGTAGTAAAGCACAACATGATCAGAAGGAGATAATAAGTCAAGTTTACGACCTATTACCTTTAATTTTCTTGTTAAGTGTCTTATTCCTGGTTGATGCCTCTGCAATCGACCGGTCCTTAGCCTGATTCTCTTCTTCAAGCAGAGTTATTCTGGCTTTATCGGCCACGATTTCTTCTTTTATTTTCTCCAAATCTATCGAATACAATGAGGGAGAATAATTAGAGAAGGACAAAGTATTGAAGAAAGAAAAAGGTTAAGTGAAAAGATCTTACTTTCCAATTCAGAGTGTTTCTGCTCCAAATCTTTAATCCGCTGGGTTAGTCCTCCGACCATAGTAAAGTTCTCGACCAGATGCTACACAAATAGCATTTCCTCTTTAAGTTCCCTGTAAAACTTTTAAGAGAGACTATGAAACTGGTCGTAGATACTTACCCGGATTGCCAAATCATTATAACCGCCAAATATTGAATCAGGATGCATTTTGATTTAATGATCCGATATTTTTCCCCATGCCTCGTCAAGCTCCTTATCCTCGATAAATTGGGGGGTGAAAAGGGAACTTGTCCGGTCGAGAAGGATTACCAACATTGGTTGGAACTTGTTGAGGGCCTTTAGGGGCATCTACCTCCGTAGAAGGAGTTAGAACCACCAATGGATCCAACTCGACCATTGGCTTTGACACCTGCTCGGGGGCTTCTTCGACCACTGTTTCCTCAGGAACTTTGTCCTGGGAAGTGCTTTGGTCAATAACTTCCACAGGTGCCGGGTCCTCAGGAAGATTCTGGTCGGAATCAACCGGAACACCAGAAGACCTATACAAAACAAAGAAGGGGAGTTCAAAACACCAAATCATCAAGAAACTATTAAAGGTATGCACACATACGACCTCTTTCATTTGTACATACCTAGTTAATTTTCTGGATTTGACTTTGAAACGCGGTAGAGTAAATTTGCATCGCCACTTTTCCTTTTCTCTCAACCAAATTCGCTTGCTTACGAATCGGCAGGGTTGGTTAAACCCCTTACATCCTCTGGAAGGATATCAGAGGCAATATCCTTGACAAACTGGTCGAAGATAGTATCCCTGATCATCGGATCGGAGGGAGTGGTTTCATCAACCTCCAGATCAGTTGTTTCAGTAACAACTGTATGGTCGTGAATGACCAAACTGGAGTCTATAGTTTTCACAGCTACGCTCTGCGAACCTTCATTTTTCTCCACCTAAATCGAAAATTGAATTTGGTTAGGTGATAAATTTTTTTATCTAAAATACATATATTCTTCTTTCATGCTCTATTACCTCGGGAGATTCATCTTCTTCCAGTGCATCAGAGCACAAATCGGTCGGAGCTACGGTGGGATGTTGATCTTCACCTGGTTGTACAATTCGCAATCCGACCGACTACAAAAATAAAAATAGAGCAAGATCAATGAACTGGTTGGAGAATATATATATATATATATATATATATATATATATATATATATATATATATACACACACACACACACACACATGATAAAAAGAGGTTTGATTATCTACCTTAAGTCTTGCTAATCTCTCTTCAACAGATACTATTGCCAAGATGTCAGGAAATGCAGCCTTTTCACTAGGCTCCCCAGCGCAGATCATCCTGATCCGCTCTCTGATTTCCTCAGTAGAAAGTCCTTTAAAAAAAGGAAGGAAGAAAGGAGACAGGAGAAAATTTTAAGGTATTATGATAATCAAATAATGAATCATACTGGTCCGAGCTTTTCTCAAAGACTTACCACTTCCTAAGATAGCTTCATCACGACCAATGGACCAGAGCAGGGAATGAGTCTAGAGCCTCAAAGGACTAATCTGGCGTTTGGTGAAGTCCCTCACCACATGCTAGGAAGTCAAGCCCTTGACCCTCAGGTCACAGATGGCATTCACCCATCTTTCAACCACTCATGCCTTCTCCACGGTCTTCCTCCACTTGGGATTCTCGTTTGCCTTAATTCCGGCAAAGTAAAGGCCATCATCTCTCGTAACCGTCATGTAGAACCAGCTCTTTTTCCATGATGACCACGAGGATTTCGAGTACATTTGGATGTACTCATTGGCCTTCCCGTCATGAAGGCGCAACGTGCATTCTCCAGGAGTCCCCGTGGATTTCCCCGACATCACCATCCGATAAAAATACCTGAAGTGCCTCAAATTTGGGCGCACTCCCAGGTATGCCTCACATAGGTAGATAAAAATAGTAATATTGATGATGGAATTAGGGGCCAAATTCACCAATTCCACCTCATAATACTCTAAAACACGAGGAAGGAATTTGTGCACTGGTACCCTCAACCCGCACTCGATGTGAGCGAGGAAGACTGAAATTTCCCCATCTTCGCAGCTCAGAAAGTGCTCCCCGGCCACTGATCTCCATCCAATCAGATTCTTGTTTGGGAGCATTCCCATCTTCTCCAGCACTCTAAGCTTCTTCTCATTCAGATCTGAAGCCATCCACTTTGTGATTTAATTCGACATGGCGAAATTTCTCAAAGGGATGAGTAGTGGTCGGAGAAGGCTTTGAGATCAGAAAGGCAATAAGAAATCGGAAAGATTTTCTTAGCAAGGAACTGAAGAGGATTTGAAGAAGATCTAAAAGCATAAAAACTCTAGAGCCCAGCAATGGAGGTTTTATAGCTTCGGGTCTTTAACTGCAATGGGGATTGATAAAAAAAAGAGGGTCCAACGGACGAAAAACTCTTAGGTTCCCAAGGCAAGTTCTCAACTTTAAAGTGAACACAGACCACTTCGTATATCATGACATTAAATGAGGTCTGCCCGACACAACTTTGTCGGAGGAAAAGTGTTCACACGACCTGTTCATTTAAAGTTCGGAGGCTAGCTGACGAGGATTAAAACCTCTGTGTATTGTTTTAATACACAATAAAAGACCATACGTCTTCATGGTCGTAACCCCTAAGGCTAACGACCTCACTGGTTGTAAGGATTCCAGATGTTACATAAGGGTACCCTGGTCGGACAAGGTCCTGTACCTAGTCTCCGACTAGGTAACTGCTCGGAAACGCTATGAACTGATATTTATAACTAATCCCGAATATATTCTTACCGTGCAATGAATATAGCATATGCTATATACTTCATACCACACGGTTAGATAATCCTAAAGACACTGACAATAACTACCAGACGGTTTGATGTCACTCGGGCACTGAACCGTTGCGCAGTTAAACACATGGTTAACTGTGCACTAAGCCCCGACCAGTCGCAACGCTTCACCAGGGACGCCTCCTCTAGGAGTAACTACCACCTCTTCGGAAGCTACTTAAGCACGAAGCACAGAAGACCAAAGGATGAGAGGCATAGGCAAAGCAAGAGGCAGAGCAAGAGGCAGAAAAGAGAAACATCAACACAAGTTCTTCAAATCAGGAGGCGAACTGAGACAAGCAAGATAGCAATCTTCACATCCAGTGTAATTAGGATTAGTCCCTAGTCGGGTCAAGAGCACCCCCCCCCCTTTGTAAATCCAGTTCATATCAATAAAGAGCGGTTCCATTTTCTCCCAGGAATTATCGCGTCATTTTCCTCTTTCATTTTCATAAGATCGGCGACTCGATCGTCGACAGCGATATGCAAAGGATAGAGTAGCACACGCGCATCACATGCAAATATGAGCATAAACATAATGGGGCATTGCATATATGAGAGATGATATGGTTAATTGAGTAAAGAACGACAATGACATTTATAATGACCATGATAATGATTAAATTGAATTATGAATTGTTTGACTATTGTTTTATTATGTACTTGCTGAGCTGTGAGCCTACTCTTGCTTTGTTGTTGTTTTTAGGTGATCGTTGATGGTAACATGTATGGGATGGAGTAACACACCTATATCACATGCAAATTATCACACAAATAGTTTCATTTAGTTTACTTTTATTAAACATAGAGATATTGATTATTTCCCTTTAGAACATTATATGGTTTGGATATTACTTGGTTTAATGATTGGAACCTTACTTGCCTTATTAATAGTTGCTTATTATTTACTTCTTGTCATCCTATGTATCGGGAGCATGGTTCCAGCGTTTCTTGGGTACGACTATCCCAAGCGTTTCTCAGGTACGGGTATCTGAGCATTTCCGGAGTGTGTGTATCTTGTGTGTCTCTCAGGCGTGTGTGACCTGAGCATTCTTAGTACATGTGATGAAGTTGTGAACGTTTATCCTTATGCATTTATTTTGCTTTAGTTGGTTCTCCTGTGATCCGTTGATGGGTTTTATTCCATGCATACTTACTGGAATTATTGTTAATTAAGATTTAAATTGGTAGCTAGATTAGTTTGTGTGATATTCTGAGCTCAGTGTTGGACCGATGTGCTACAGATCTAGGTGGAATGGATCTTCCACCTGGCAATGTAACAATTTCATAGCCATTGGAGCTGTATCGGCCCATCATCCGTCTCAATGTTTTCCAAGGGGATAACAATTATTAGATGATGTCTTAGTGTTTTCCATGGGGATAACAATTAGTTTATGTGAGGGAGCTATAAATAAAACCTGGACATTCGAGCTAGCTCTATTGGCTGCACCATTTAATATCATATGAGGCTATGACCTAGCGAATATCAAGAACATTGAAAGAGAAAATCATCTAGGGATTAGAGAGTGATTAAGCCTAGAATAGTGAATTGCAATTAGAGCATCTACAATAGTTTATTTCTTAGCTTGTTACTAAGAGGAGAGAGAGTACTCAATCTAATTAAAAAAAACAAGTCTTTCAATGGATTGTTTCTTGAGTTTGTGTCTAAGACTTTAATTGCTATAAATGTTCATGATTCTTGATGATCAATAGTGAAGTACAACTTTGTGACCTACATGTTATAGCTCATTTATCTTATCAATAATGAAGTCGGGCTGCACAAATGATCTGGTGATTATTTTGCTTTAAGACAGTGGGACCCACAAAACGCGTTTTTAGGTAACAAGTAAGTCTCCAATAGAGTATTTAGTTGTTTCTTGTGTCTTGGTATTAACAATTTGCTAGTTTCTTCATCTAGAAACAACATCACCTTCTCTCCTCACCTTCTCTCATCCATATCACCTAAATCCGATGTAGAACCCTTAAGAATAACGGACGCGATCGTTGTAGATGCTTGGCCTTGCCAAGGAGCTGTCACTGGATTACTAACAATATATTTATTAAAAAGTTTTAAAATTCAAAAACACCCTTCAAGTCTGCCTTTGTTGGTTACCCTCGTATAAGTCATTTTGATTTATTTACACCCCATTAAAATATTTCACCATCTAAATACACTCACATTGTACATTTTTTTTCTCGTTACCTCGCAAATTTCTCGTCGACTCACCACACATCAGCAAACATGAACACCGAGATCTGTCCTAGTAGCTCCTTACGTTCATCACCGATAGGCCCCCTCAATCTTCACCGTGACGACGTTGTTGGTGGTAGCAGCACCGTCTCTATTGGGTCGCATGTGTCATGTGGTACGGGGATGATTGTGTGGCTACTTATGTATCACATTTTGATCAACACTGCGAAAATGGTGATAAAAATGAGAAAGATGGATTTACAGTTGGTCAATCATGAAAACTCATTTCTACCAAATAAAATTGCCAGGTGGACGCATGCCAAACAAAATTCAGCAACCATGGAAGATAGAGCCAGCAAGTATAGGTCTCGAGGATGCGCCGATGTGAGGACTGAGGAGGGCCTGATCTCTCCGATCGGTCAGAACTCAAGGGCATGTTGTAGGAGCGCTTTGCGCTGGGACTGCCTCCAATGCCGTCCGATCGCTCGGTGTAGCGCGGACGGATGGTATGATAAGTTCTATCCCATGTTGTAAGCTCCTTTGGTTGCATAAAAAGTAGCTGAACATACCATAAGTTCTATCCCATGTTGTAAGCTCCTTTGGTTGCATAAAAAGTAGCTGAACATGTGTCAACACGCCTGCCCTGCCGCCGCATCCTCGAACACACGCGTCGTCCCCTCCCTGCCCCGCGCAATCCTTCACTCTCTCACAGTCACAGGCCTGCCCCCTCTGCCGTCACGACTCACCAGTCACCGCCCTACCCAACCCCGCTCGCGTCGCGCTCCGGCTCCCACGCGCATGGATCCCGACCAGGTCGCTCCCGCCGGCGTCCACCACCGCCACATCCCTGACACCACCACAACCGCAGGTGGCGGCCGCAGCGACGACAGCTGGGCCCGCGCGGTGCTCCGACGCGGATGGGACCTGTCCCGGAAGGCCGCCATCGCCGGTGCGGCCGCCACGGCCGCGCCGGTCGTCGCCCCGCCCCTCATCGTCCTCTCCACCGCTGGCCTCGCCCTGTCCGTCCCCTTCGCCGCCTACCTCGCCAGCCTCGCCGCCACCAACCGCCTCATGGGCGCCCTCCTCCCGTCCTCCCCGGCCCAGGCAGACCACACCTACGACCAAGAAGACGACGACGTCGAACAAGAATTCCTCGATGCATCAAAAGACTACGACCAAGACGCTCCGGTGCTTGACTATTGGAGTGAAACAGAGGAGGACACCATCAAGGAGGAGAACAAGAGTGTCACATCGCTGCCGCTGTCACGGGACCCTGATGTTTCCGAAGTGCCGGTGCCGGCGTTGGCCGACGAGGAGGATGTGGTGGTAGAAGGTGTTGCTGTCCAAGAATCTGGCCAAGAGTCATTTCTGTCAAACAGTGGAGACAAGACAGAGGAGGGCACAACCATGGAAGAAAACGAGTCTACTACAAAGGAGGCGCTACTGCGGGGCTTTGATGTTACTGAATCAGCAGTGCCAGTGTTGCACAACGAAGAAAATGTGGTTCAGAGAATCGTAGAAGGTGAAGTTGCTGGCCGGGAATCAGGCCATGAGTCATTTGTGTCAAACAATGGGGATAAAATAGAGTATGGCACACCCATGGAGGAAAACGAGTATACCAAGGAGACTCCGTCACTGGGCTTTGATGTTTCTGAATTGCTGGTGCCAATGTTGGGTGACAAGGACATTGTAGTTCAGAGGGAGGTTGAAGGTGAAGTAGCAGTGGAGGTGGTGGTTGAAGAAGTGACGAGTGATACTGATATTATTAGAAGGGAGGTGACCGACGTGCAAGTGGACGCTGCTGCTATTGTGGCACCTGGAAGTGAGGCGATGCTACCGAGTGACCTTGCAGTTTGCGAATCACAGCAGGTGGTGGAAACTGCATACGATGGTGATACGGTAGGAATTACTGTGATGGAAGACATTGTGAGGGAGTTTGGTGATGTGAAAACAGAGGGTGTGGAGCACCATGATCAAGGAGGTGTTTGTAGCTCCGTCTCAGTGGCATCAGTGGTGAGAGTGCATGATGTTGAGGATGTAATATCCATTGGGAGTAAACCGTATATCTCCGCCATTGGTGATGAGATGATTGTGGAGAGTAGGCCAGACGATGGCCAATCTGATCAGGCAACTGGTATGGGATACACAGTGATGAATGAAGGATTTGGGAGGAAGGTGGTTGCTGCGGACGAGGTGAGTGAGTCGATGAGTTTCATTCTTTTCCTAGTCCATTGATTGCTTAGATCATCTTTGGGGTTTTATCAAGAATGGTTATAAAATTGTTGTTCTATGGACCAATTACTTAGGGCACCTGGGACATGGTAAATTTCCTATGTTACTGACTTACTACAAAGGTCAAAGTAACATATATGATGCAAACCACTGCAACTCCGTAAATTTGGTAAAGAATTGACCTCATAAAAGATACCTTACGTGAAATGTTTTGAGCAAGTTGATAACAGGACATGAAAATGATTGGAACATAAATTATTTAAATTCAAATAATGCTAAGTTGCTTGACTTAATAGTTAGGGTGCAGGGCCAGTGACACAGAACACAACATTTCTGAAAAATAATAAGACACTGAAACACTGTTATATATGCTAACAGTAGAATACAAAACTACACGCATATATTTTTAACCAAACTGTCAAGCATATGTTTAAACTCTACAAACAAATATGACAGGGCATACCAACAGTACATATGTTATGGTCTAAGATCCAGCCGAGTATTGTAGCAATACGCTGCTGCTCATGTAACCAAACTGTCAAGCATATGTTTAAACTCTACAAACAAATATGACAGGGCATACCAACAGTACATATGTTATGGTCTAAGATCCAGCCGAGTATTGTAGCAATACGCTGCTGCTCATGTAACCAAACTGTCAAGCATATGTTTAAACTCTACAAACAAATATGACAGGGCATACCAACAGTACATATGTTATGGTCTAAGATCCAGGCGAGTATTGTAGCAATACGCTACTGCTCATGTGTGGTGTAGCACGGCAAAAGCAGCTCTTGGTCCTGGGTGCCAAAGAAAACCCCTCATCTATCCCTTAAGTTTAGGAGTCCTTATCTTATGTTATTTCTCTATCTTGTTAGTTGTATATCTTATCATATCATTTAGATTGGATTGTTATGATCATCTATTTCCTTATTATTAGAGATATGTTTTTAGAGGTCAAGTTAAGTCATCCCCATATATGGGATAGTATTGTATTCGTTATGAGTAAGCAATGAATAAAAAATGCAAGTCTATAGTCTCCCTCCTCTTCTAAAATCAGGTCTCATAGTTTCTCTACCACGTCAGGGAAGAGCCCTATCTAAGACTCGACAAGGATGAGCGCCCTACCCTCAGTCCTGTACCCGACCCGACCCGACCAAAGACCGCAACAACATATTGCTTGACAGCAATCAACTACTCATCATTAGGGCTGAAAACAAGTCGAGCCGAGCTGGCTCAAGCCTGGCTCGCCCAAGCTCGGTTGAAAAACGGGGCTCGGCTCGGCTCATTTCATGAACAAGCCAGGAGGACAGTTCGGCTTGGAATCAAGCTCGAGCTGGCTTGCGAGCCCTTGCGAGCGAAGCAAACTGACGAGCCAGAAGCTTGCTCGAGGTGGCTCGTGAACCCTTGGCTCAGCTCGGTCAGCCAGAAACAAGATGAAATCCACGACAAGCCAATTGAAAATCACAGAAGGATGTGTGAAAAGAACAAGCCAGAAAAGAACAGGGCCTCTCCAAAGTAACAGAGGCATCCACTCATCATACCACAATAAGACATCATACGCTCGATTTTGCAAACAAGACAGAGCAATATCCAAGAGTCCAAAGTAACAGTCCAAGCTCGAAACCACATGACCAAAATAATTTAACGGTTCATATTTAACGGTCCATGTTTAACACTTAATCTCTAATTAAGAGTTCTAACTTCTAATTCATAAATAGACTTCATAGTTTAAAAAAGGTCTAGTATTATGCAAAGGCCACCCAACAAAAGGTCCTCTTGTCAACATTCAACATGTCATAACATCATCTTGTCATCCAAAGCATCCAATGAGCCTACAATACACAATCAGATAATCAGAATGGCTCTAAAATAATACAGATATGAGAGGAGAATGCAAAGCATAAAAAGAATACTGGAAATGCTATTCAAGAATTGAGGAAATTTGGGCCTATGAACAAAGCCAGAAGATACTCACCAAAATTCCACCGCATATTAAACTATAGCTTGTATATAGAAATAAAACCTCTCTCATAAGAAACAAAATTAAAATAGTTGTTCGGGCATATCAGCGTTGCGATAATTGCATTAAAAGGGTTGTATGGGAAGAACCAAGAAACAATTGTGACCAGCAGATTTACAAAACCATGCCACCAAGCTAGCTTATAAGATTGCAATTCTCTGGTTGCACAAAGTCAGTTCTGCATTGGTGTACCTTTCAGTTCCTAGAGCATGCTTAGGTATCATACATGTTCAACTCATAACATTGTTGTAAGTTGCAGCTATAACTACCTATAGCAGCAAAACATAATTATTCTTGCATATCCTCTGAGCATTCCATATCTCAAAAATATTTTTCAGTATTCCATATCTATGAGCATTGCATAGTTACAGTAGCATCAGGGGACTTGAAAGCAGTTACATTATCCTGCCCCTTAACAGAAGAACCTTACTCACAAGATCTAAGCAAACATACATGACATCATATAAAATGTCTCTTCACAGTAGTGAACCAATTTTATAAAACAGCATGTGCTCTCTATAGAATCATCAGTTCACCATCTTTTGAACTATTATTTTTTTTCTATTCAGCAGGTTGCCCCCCGATTTCAAACAAAAGTACAAACTTCAGCAAGAAAAAGAACCCATGACTCATGATTCATATATATTCACGAAGGCACAGAAGTGCAAGCATGTCTAATACAAAGTTACTTATGAGTTATGAATATATGAGTGCATATGAATATATGACGATTGACGAACAAACAGAATGCATAGATTGATCAATAATAGCAGTGCCAGATATTTGTGCATGAGTTGAAATACTGAACATTCTTTTAAGAAATAAGTAACATTAAAAATTTAAAACTGAGCCATGGAAAGATTTATTAACAATTGAACAAAATGAGAGACACTACACCACTAAACAGCTACAAAATCCTTCTGAAGATTTTATTAACACTACACTACAAAATCATTCACAAAATGAGAGACACTACACTACAAAACAGCTACAAGATTTATTAACAATTTGAACCTAACTCACCGAGGTTGCCAGTTTGGCGAGGTCAGGAAGCCGTTGGGAGCTGAGGAGGCGTCGGCCGGTTGCACGCTCGCCCGCTAGTGCCGAGGCAGAGGCCCCGACGTCGGTCGATTTCTTCCCTCGCGCACGAGACTCCATGCTTCGTTAGCGATCCATGCGCGTCGATTGGAGGAGGATGTGGCAGATGGAGGAGTGGACGGCGCGGCGTATGGAGTAGGGGCGGCTGAGGAGGATGGGGCGGCGGCGCGGAGGACAAGGGGCGCACGGGGCGGGGTGGACGGGCAGCGGCGCGGAGGACGGGGGTGGCTGCCGGCTGAGGATTAAGGAGGATGAGGCGGGGTGGACGAGGGCGTTGGCGCAGAGGACGGGGGACCTGGGGGGAGGACGGGGCGCGGCAGTGAGGTGGCGGGCTGGAGGACAGGGCGAAAGGGGCACGGGTGGACGGGGGTGTTGGCACGGAGGAGGGGGGGCAGGGGGGAGGACAGGGTGAAAGGGGCAGATGATGGGGCGGGAGAGGGAGACTGCGGTTTGGGACAGGAAGGGGATTGGGTAGATTAGGGATCAGGAGTCTAGGGTTAGGTTAGGGGTGTGACCGTGTGACTGGCGACTGCCTCCTGGCAAGACCTCGGGCGATTGGGCCTTCGTGGGCCAAATGAGCCGCTCGAGTGGCTTGCGAGCGGATCGAGCTCGGCTCGTGTTTTTTTTTTTTTTTTTGCAAGTTGGACAAGAGAATAGGGCTCAGCTCTCGAGCTATTTTTCTGGCCCTACTCATCATTGTAACTCCCCAAAGTGAACCAATGCTACGGCCACTAATTAGCAAATAGGCAAGCAAGCCAATTCCACGCTTGTAAGGCATTCAGTTGCCCTATCCGTGTACTTTCAGATTATGGCCTTACGGGCTAAGATCCATGACCTCTTCATGGATGCACCAATCAATCTTTCCCCGCTTACAAAAAAGAAGCAATAGGACAAAAGTTATGGTTAAAGCTTTGCTTTTTTACACCTTTACTTTTTTTTAGAGGTTTAGACCTGTACTTAGTAGGCACACACAAGCGCTGCTAACACAAGCTAGTGCACTTTATATTTTATTCTCTACATCAGCTGTGTCCAGAAGGCAGTCCAGTCGTAAGCGGCGTGTTCATTTAAATCAATTTATCAATTAGTTGGAAACTTCATGAACACATGTCCTCAGCGTGTGTGTCCGGAAATGGGTACATTGCCTTAACGGAGTACTCATCGAACATTACAAAACTCTTTAAGTTCACTGAAAGTTCAGTAAGGAAAGATAAAATTCGGCTGCTATGTACTACTCCTTATGATAGAATAATGTTCTGTACAGTATTTGGACTAAAAAAAAAGAAATGACACCAGCGTCAATTGTTTAATTGTTGCTAGCTGCACAACTTCGTCACGAACTTACACTGGAACCAACAGGGGCAGTGGGGCACTAACATACGGATTAGCAAAATTCACCATTTTGTTAGTGCAGAGGAATAAGGATATCTGTAGAATCATTACAAGTTATAGATCACATTCCTACTTATCTCAAACCATCTTAATTGCAGAACATGGATAATCAAACTGGAACAGGACTCACAACATGCTAAACAATGTTTTGTATACAGATTTGTATGTCATGTCTCAAAACTAATTTATTTTGCTTAGTTGTAAGTGGTTGTTGTTGTATGCGAAAAATGGTGAGTAAAATATTATAAGTTTCTTGCTGGATGATAGATCATATATCAGCATGTTGCAGAAGAGGTGGAAAATTTACACTAAATTTGTCCCTTTAGTTCAATACTTCAAAATGTAATTTGTTTCGCTTAAATGCTTTCACTTAAGAATTTAATCTTACGGATAACATCGGGACAAGACTGATGCTGACAGGAACATAGTAAGGATTGCTAACCAGTTCACCTGTAGTTTTGTGAAATGGTACAACTTGAACCACTTCAGTGTCATGTGTTATCACTAATTGCTAATCTTTGAGCATGAATGATCGGGTTATGCAGTTTATAGCATAGTTACTGAATTGAATACACGTTTTTAAGCCGTTACCTGTCTAGCATGATTCATACTCGTGCAATATTTCTGTACTGAAACATGATTATTCTTTGTTTCCACCAGAATCACTACACTGAAGAACAGTTGAGGGAACAGCTTGATACAATAAGAACAATAACTGGGTACAGAGCTGTGCCTTCTTCAACACTGGAAGGCGAGCTGGCCGGCCTTTACATATTTGTGGGCGTGGAGCCCCCTGTCAGCTCAAGGGATACCTCCGACCTGATGGAGCTCAATGCGAAACTCCGGTTCTTGAAATCGATCATAGGAGTGGATTGAATGACTCAGAAGTGATTATCAGGATTTTTATGGTTGTGTTATACAGCTGTAGATGCTATATATCATGCAGTTTAACAGTCCGCTCCATGCTAGACAGTTGAGACGTGTTTCATCTTCTGCTTTTATGCGAGCACACTACTTTAATTAGCGCATGCGCTACATCTGCAGACAATTCTTGTTCGGTTTAATCTCGTCTTCCAGTATATGCGGAATTGCCGACATTCCTGCCCCCATTGTGATTTGTCAGATCTGTTTATGTGAACTCTCAGATTATGTCATGATATATGTTTTCATTTGTATATGAAAACAAGCGTATATTAGTTGGTATCGCCTTATACTGGTTAGGTGGAATTGGGGAGAAATGTTGCTATATGGTTTGGAATTTTTTTTAAATCCTTTTTTAATTAATATTTTAAAATTAATCCTTCGCAAACTTTATTTCCAATTCTGACCCCTTTCGTCACGCCACGAGACGCCACCTCTCGTGGCGTGACCAAACAATACTGTCACGCCACAAGAGGTGGCGTGACCAAAGGTGCCACGCAAGCCCTCGGCCGCGCGCCGTGCCAGCGTGGAGCTTGCGTGGCACCTGTCACGCCGGGCCTCATGGTGTGACTAGACATTTGGTCACGCCATGAGATTTGGCGTGACAGTGGGGACATATACTCGGACAGCCCGGCCCGTTCCTCATTTTTCCTATCTTCTCAACTCCCTTCTCTACTGTCGCCGCCGCCGCTGAGGACCTGTTCCAAGTCGGTGGACGCCACCCATTCCTTCAAGGCCCGCCGGTGGAGCCACATGCTGCCAGGCCGCGCCGCCGGTGGCCGCCTCCGCCTCGCGCCGTTGAGGCCGCCTCTCTTCCTCCCCGGTAGCGGGCTCCTCCGCCGCTCTCCTCCACGCGTGCCCCCGTGCCGCCGCCGGTCCTCCTCCCCCGGCGCGGCCTCCCCCACCGGCTTCTTCTCCTAGATCGAGGTATACATTGTGAGACAATGTGTTGAAATGGGAAGACAGTGTAGTATAGATTCATGCTTGATGTGTGATTGAGTAGTTGTTGCAATATGTGCGAATGCTTGATGATGGGTACACTGCATATCATTGTTGCAATATGTGCGAATGCTTGATGATGGGTACACTGCATATCATTGTTGCAATATGAGTAACCGTAGTTGTTGCAATATGTGCGAATGCTTGATCATGGGTACATTGTATACCCATGAATCACATTCTCATTGTACACTGCATATGCCTGATCCTCACTACTACTACGGTCCGACGAAATATTGCAAAGAGGATCGGTTAGCTCTGTTGGATCGTCTGAAATACTCAATGATGATATTAGTGTAAATACTGAAATTGATGTGATAAGAGGATTTAGACTTGAGCTCTAATTGGATTATATACTATTCTCTTGTTCTGCCAGTTTATTACTTTCGTGTGGATCAGATTGTTTTGAACCTCCTGGTTGTGGAGATTTTGAGCAATTCAATTTGTCAAACACTCCTGTTAGCAAATTGTTGTTATTACTGATGTTGTGATCTAGTTCTGTGAATATTGTGGAGTACTGTTATGTGATCTCCAGTTTGGCCGAAAGTATATCCTGTAGTCGTTTGTTTGACACTTTGAGATATATGCTGAGGTATATGCTGATGTTGTTTGTATTCAATTTGTGCATGATGAGCATTCTGTTCCATTTAGATGGCCATATTCTGAGAGCCATATTCATAAAATAAATCTTATGTCATTTATGCCATTTAACTGGTTTTGGAATTTTGCTTTATTTATAATTATTAATGTTGGGATTTTTTTTGTTTCAGTTATTTGTAAGGGTTCATCAAGTTTGCTATTATTTTGTATATGCTAGAATAACTGTTGTGGTTGAGTGTCTTTTGTGTATGTGAGAATAAATCTTGTGTTTCAGTTATCTATATCTTATTGCCTTGACCAACAAGGTGATAATCTGCTGGTTTTATATGTTGAGTATGGCTGCACTAGTGACAATTGTCTATGTTACAAGAATTTCTGTCATTGCTAAATCATAATCAGAGCGCAAAGGTTTCATGCAGATTAATTACTATCAAGTTTGTGAGCTCTATCGTAGCACTATCATAAGGATATTATACCACTTGTTTGTTTGCAATTTGACAATTTGTATGCGTGTTTGATTTTTTTTTTTGGTTGAAGTTGAATTACGTGCTGTTATGTTTACAATTGGTTAATAATATATTATGAAGCCTAAAATGGATGTAAGTCATATGTATGATATTCCTCTGATTGTAAAGACGTCTCATCACCTTTAATGCTAGTTATTTGATGTGTTGTCAAATTGCAAGTTATTTTCATAAATATTGCCATGTCAAACTATGTGTGATTTTATATATGTGCAAGACTATAACTTTTTCTACTTGAAAAATGTTTGATTCTAGTAAACCATACATGTTTTTGTGGTTGTACAAGTCTCCGTGATTCCTGAGTTCCCACTTATCTACATACATGTGTGTACTATGTAGTCATTTTAGGATTAGTACACTTGTTTTAATTTTGCTTAGTATCAAATAGTAACAATACTACTTTCAGATTTTGCTCAGTGTAGATAAAAAAATTAAAATCCTACAGTTATTTTTACTGGTGCAAAATTTGAGGTGAAAACTCAAAACAAACAGGGTGTTGGTTAACTATTTACAAGGTAGGACAACAATTTTGGTTAACCTTTAATACGATGTCGTGCAGAATTAGTTAACCGAAAATTTTTATGAAAGGACCTGTATAGAAGAAGTGAAATAAAGGTTGACTTACCTCCTTTCTGCATATAAGATTTCCCGAGCAGTGGTTCGTGGCACTCGGCGTGTAGCTCTAGCGTACCAGGAGCGAAGTCTGGGCGTGCTCGAGAATGAGCCTGGCGGTCCCAAACACGTGGTTTGGGCGGTCTCGAGAACGGGATCTCGGCGTGCACAGGCACGTGGATCCGTGGTAATGTAGGTCGCACTCGAGGCAAGCTCGGCGGTCCCAAACACGTGGTTTGGACGGTCTCGAGAACGGGATCTCGAGCGTGACTGAGCACGAGAGACTCAGGTAGTGTAAGTTTTGGATCTTTTTGCATCTCCTTGTTTCTTGGTGTTATTCGTCCACTGTGTATGGCCTAACACACCTAAAGTCATTGTGAAACGACCAGTCAATTATGCATATGTTTGTGCCGTTAAACTGCTAGCACGTCTCAGGAAACTGAGCTTTTGTTATGTCCAATGTTGATTGTGATATTTCGTACTTGCCATATTTCGTTCATATGACATGCAGTACTGACTTTGCAATATTTTGTTGGATGTAAATGGTCGTGGTTGTACGTGTATTTGCTGGTGGGGCCATTAGCCAAACTGGAAGTTCTGTCGACTTCGGCGGCGTAGAAGCGATCGTCCTTTTATTTCGTGAATCATCGGACTTGACAACTCTTGTGACTAAGATTAAGTTGACATTTGGATGGGATGACCCCGGGGTCGTTGTTGGAATGCAAGGACGATATGACGCAGGGCTGGGTTCTAAGATGCACGCCTTTTTGGTGCCAATTCTGTCCGCCGATGATTGGAACATGTACAAGGAAATTGTGCTCGCATCTCAGGTCCGGGTGTTGGAGGTGGCGGTGGAAAGGACAATCGTTGTTGAGGATTTGCCAGATAATTTGGATGTGGTGAATGGCAACACGGAGGAACAAGACCCCACTGCCCATCATTCGCAAGCCCCCCAATGGAAGAACGACCTTCCGAAGAGTTCGTTAGCCATGACCCCTTGTCGGTGGATCTGCTTGTATCTTCTCATAGCGTGTTATTGACCTGTGGTGATTTCAGCGGTCTTTGTAATGAACAACGAGCTTGAGGAGGAGTTGTTTCGCGATGGAACAACCCGTGAAGAGGAGTCTGACGAAGGATGGAGCTCGACCGAAGATAAGGCTCTGGCACCTCTTTTCTCCGCAGAGGAAGGCAGGGTTCTTCGCAGTGTAATGGGTGAGGTCCCATCGGTGCATTCTTTCGATAATGTCAGTATGGTTGATAAGGCGATTTGTGCTAATGGGTTGAGGAGTAGGGATGGCATTGCGGACCCAGAGAATGACATAATACGGAAGAACTTGTTGTTTCCAACCATAGAGGACATGAAGGTTTGGCTGCAAGAATACTCAGTGCGGCACCATCGTTCGTTCATAGTGCAACACTCCGATGTGAACAAAAGGTACATTGTGAGGTGCGAAAGGGGGTGCGGATGGAAGGTATGGGGCCGCAAAATAAGAGACAACCAATGAAAAATAGCGAATGTGAAGCAACCTCACACTTCTGGGACCGCACAAGTGTCCGGGGAGCACCTCCAGGCGGCCGCAAATTTCATTGCTAGGCGTATTATGGCGGTTGTGTATTGGTCCTTTAGGCAATGCATAGAGGCCTTCAAACACTGCAGACCTGTCTTATCTGTTGACGCTACATTCTTGACGGGGAAGTACTATGGTGCCTTGATGCTCGCCGTGGGTATTGATGCGGAGGATCAGCTGATTCCATTAGCATTCGCATTGATAGAGGGTGAGAACAATGCAAATTGGGAATGGTTCCTGGATATAGTTCGTCTACGCCTCGTTGGGCCTGGACGACAGGTTTGCATCATCTCGGACAGGCACCACGGCATTTTGAACGCTGTGAAGAGCAAACTTGATGGACACCCGGATGTGCTGCATAGGTGGTGCATGCGTCATTTAGCGGCTAATTTCTTTAAGCAATGCAGCAGGGAAGATCTCACCAAAAAGTTCAAACTGTTGTGCGGATGCTTGGAGAAGAGGGAATTCGAGGCCAAGTTGACGGAGCTGAGGGGGCTGACCAACGAACGGGGTAAATCGTGGTTGGAGGAGGTCTTGCAGCAGAAGGAGAAGTGGGCACAGGCATACAATAAAGATGGCTGTCGGTATGGAATGATGACAACGAACATATCGGAGGTGTTCAACAACGTTATTAAGGGCATCCGTGCGATGTCAGTATCTGCTATCTTGGAGTACTCGTTTCGAAAGACCAACAAGTACTTTGTGGATCGGTGGACCTGGGCAAGGGATGCATTTAACGCCGGCGAGCGTTGGGGTGTGGCTGCTACCAAGCGCCTTGCAATCGCGGAGGCCGAGTCATGCAATCAGGAGGCGGAGGAATGCGATCCTATTAAGCATATATACGCCGTCAAGGCAGTTGGGGGCACATCGATAAGGGGCGAACGTTACGGTGGTCGGAACCATAGAGTGAACCTAACTGAGGGAGACTGTACTTGTATGGTCCCGACGTTGCTGCATGTCCCATGCTCTCACATCATCACCACCTGTCGCGTGCGCGGTGTAAGTCACCTTACCTTCATTGCGTCAGAATTCTCGAAGCAAGCCACGATACAGACTTGGGAGAAGTGATTCGAGCCTTACCTAGATCCCTCGTATTGGCCACCGTATGTGGGGGAGGAATACATTCCCGATATAAACATGATGAACAAGCTACGCGGCCGAAGGAAGAGGAAGAGGCTTCGTAATGACATGGACCTCGCACAGCAAGGCGGTAAGGACATGTACTCTCTAGGGGACTTCAACGACGCCAGCAGCACCAACAGGTGCTCGGAGTGCCACGAGCATGGACACACAAGGGCAAAGCACGTCAGTAGAGATTCCCACCAGCAGGTCAGTGGCGGCGCCACATGTCGCCCCACCGCTGAGGTATCCAATCTTGTTGTTCATAAAAATGGTTGTTCTTACGATATAGTACTTTAATTTGCAGTTCACATATTGTTTTGAACGTCATGTGTACTTACTTTCATTTTGCATTCTCTACATTGTTTTGTACCTCATGTGATCTTACAAAAATCCTATCCTGTAATGCAGGATGCCGTAGCACGCGCAATACGCGTTGCTCCTCTCGGAGTACGACGACGACCACCGCGCTCGCCGCATAGCCTAGGGTGGTCAGGTGAGATTTGCTACTCTTATACTCCATCGTGCTTGTTGTTTCACTTATTTATTTACATATCTCTCTTGCAGGTACTCCAGCCACTTCGCCCTCGGACCCACACCCCCCTAGATTGGGACGAGCAGACGAGCCACACGTCCGCTCGGCGAGTCTCCTTGCTTTGACGCGATAGTCACAACAGGCTCCCTCGTATGGATGGTTCTGCGCTCACCGCATGGTGGACGGGCGCCGGAGACCCACACTTTCCACCTACCGTCAGCGAGATGACTATCACGCTTGGGGCGTTGGTATGATTCTGGGCCTCCCCTAGAGGGTCACTGTGGATCGGGGCGTCAACAAGGGGGGTGGCGAGACCGGGTGGGAGAGTGGCTCGGAGTGCGACCGGAGGACCCCCCCTACGGACTCGAGAGACAACCAGCCATCTACGGTGCTTGCGTCATGGCTGCGCGCGCACTTCAACGTGTGCCCGCCGAACGCAAATGCCGCCACAGTGGAGCGCTTCGCACGGGCGTGGGTGTGGCATCTTCTTGGCTCCTTCCTCTTCCCGGACGGTACCGGCAACGCTGTCTCTTGGATTTACGTGCCGATTTTGGTAGATTTCACGACGACAGATTTCACGATTTTAGGTTTCAGGTTTATAGGTCAAGGGTCAGGGTTAGGATTTTAGGTTAAGGGTCAGGGTTAGGGTTTCAGATTGAGGGTCAGGGTTAGGGTTAAAGTCTTAGGTTTATTGGTTCAGGGTTAGGGTTAGGGTTAAAGTCTTAGGTATATTGGTTCAGGGTTAGGGTTAGGGTTTTATGTTTAGGTCTAAGTTTAGGGTTTAGGTTTAGGGTTAGACTTTTCAGATCGATAAGACATCACTCTGCAAAGCAAGACAGGACTATGCATGAAATTAACCACACCATGCGCAGTGATAAGACCAAATGAGTCAGCTTTGCGCAGTGACAAGCCCACACGGGGTAGCTTTTCGCAGAGATAAGACCAAAGGAGGCAGCCATGCGCAGTGACAATCATCCTTTCTCTAAACGAATATCACTTACCTTTCTACTTACAACTCATTACAGATGGACAGGACAACCCTGACCCTCGCCAGGTTTTCAGATTGACGTGATAACACTCTACGTCTTTCCTTGCAGAGTAATGTCTTTTCATTCTGAAAAGCTGGTGAGGCGGTCAGAGTTGTCACTGCGCAAAGCTGTCCCGTCTTGTCTTGTCACTGCGCAAGGTTGTCTCCTTTGGCCTTGTCACTGCAATACTGCACCGTGTGGTCTTGTCACTGCGCAAAAGCTGTCCCGTCTAGTCTTGTCACTGCGCAAGGCTGTCTCTTTTGGTATTGTCACTACACAAAACTGTCCTGTTTGCTCTTGTCATCTACAACCTAACACATTACCCCGTCAGGTCTTGGCCCCCCCCCCCCCCCGCGGGCTATAAAATGTGCACCCCATGCTCCGGAAGGGCCACTTGATCCTTCAAACCGTAGAAAGAAGAACCTTCTCCGTCATACACTAACATACCATGGCAGACGCCCAGGAACCAGTCCAACCGGGGTCGCCGAAGCAAGACCTTCGCCTGGAAAGGAGGGAGGACTTCGGCCCTAACTACCGGTTGGTGCCGAACAAGCGTGCCCAACCTAAGTGGCCGAAATGCGGACAAGGGGAGGACGCTATCGTGCAGGTCATAGACGGCCCTTTCGATGGCGGACGGCGTTTCTTCCGATGCCCATACTCTGGGGTAAATAGTTTTGTTCAGGTTACTTACTGCTAATACATCCTACATACTAACCGTCCCTTACAGCAGATGGCGAAATACAGCTTTACCCGCTGGATCGATCCTCCCCACGCTTACTATGTTGTGAGGCACGTGGATATATTGTGGAACCAAATCTTTGATTTGGAGGCGCAAATTGAAGATCTTAAGGAGCAAAATGATGACCTCCGCCAACAAATGCAACGTGAGAGGGGCAACGAGGAGGTCGTGAACATAGGAAGTTCCTATGATCCCACATGCTGCTGCGCCAACCCTAGCTGCATATATGCGTGCCACTACAACGACGGCCAGCCACGTCCGAGGCGCCCAGCTGGAGAACACTCCATGTGGGTTGTACGAGGCACCTTTCCGTACTAGTTCCCGGAAGGTCTAATTTATTTCCATTCAAAAAAGGCACATATGTATCGTAAGAGAACTTCAGTTTATTGCATCGTGCATGATGTTGTTTCTTATGCATGTAACCAAACCCTGTGCGCCATGTTATTCCAAACTTTGTTATGAAGTCTATTTTAATTCGCAACTTTAAATCTCGTCATCTTTTCTCTTTCAATTCTTCGCGTAGTAAGGCATCCAACAACATGACAAAAACGAGTTTCGGAAGTTTACGGTTTGGTCTACGACCACAAACCTATGATTCCAGTAGGATGTCTGCGCACCACCTATCATTCCACTAGGATATCTACGCATCTTTCATCAGCGGTACTGTCTAGCATACTGTCTACGCATCTTTCCACTAGGATGTATACTCATTTTTTTTCAGGATGCATTATGTATCACTTCTGGGACACGCCCTAAAAATATTGTAAAGTGTCTAAGGTTTTCAAAGCACAAAAAGATTACAGGTCTATATATTCTATTTACTCTCAGCTAAAAAGGATGGTGTCATATTTGCTTACGTAGAGAGGTCTCTATTTTCAAGTTGTGAATAGAGACATGTTATATGTACATGGCATTATGTACCACCGTATCTTCAACTGTTTTTGATACAAATAGAATCCAAACAAACTGGAATAGCCCTTGTCACGCCTTGATAAATGGCGTGACAATTGCGATCTGTCACGCCAAGAAATAAGGCGTGACAATCGGTCTCTATCACGCCAAGAAAGAATGCGTGACAGGTGCCACGCAAGCCCTCCACGCTGGCGCGGCGCGTGTGCGAGGGCTTACGTGGCACCTTTGGCCACGCCGCCACTGGTGGCATGACAGTTCTATTTGATCACGCCACCGGAAAGGGTCAGATTTAGAAATAAAGTTCGCGAGGGGTTAATTTTAAAATATTATTAAAAAAAGATTAAATATAAAAAAATTCTATGGTTTGCTGGTACTATGGCCATAGTCACAGCATTTGATTTTTTTTTTGTGCAACAGCTGTTCGATGACTGCTGCACCATAAAAAAGCCTAGATCTTTTACGGCACACTCAATTTAATACGGGTCATTCATTCTTTTTTTATCCAATGGTTCAGATTAGTTAGGATTTAGTTATATTATACCTGGTAGTATGAGTAGTAGAATTGTAATAGCACATGTAGAGATTACATGGCAAAAAAGTAATATTTTCAATCCTAACTTATAAATACAAAGAAAAGTCTATTATATCCTTAACAAATCAATAATCAGATTTAATTTATACTACGAGTAGAATGTACTATAAAATTTCTCTTTGCCCAGACAATTCCTAAACATAGAGGTGTGTGGTAGATGATTGTTCGTGTCTCCATTCACTAGTAAAATTTGTTCTTGTACTGTTCACAGAGTCACGGACCACAGCCTGACAATGACAAATGTATTTCATTTTTTCTAACAAGTCTTGATGGAAGCAAAACTTCTATTAATCGGCTGCAACAATATCACTAAGTACACTATAAAAGTGGCAAGTTTGAAAGATGAGGATCCTAGATTGGAGATCCACGAGGCCAACCAAGATCGCAGCTAATTTGTTCCCTGAACAGATCGAGGTAGGAGTAAGCAGGAGCATAGATGCGAAAAAAAATGGACGAACTAATTGTTGATGTCACTTGTCGCCTTGTCGGTCTCAATATGCATGCGTTGCATATTAGCATGCTTGCTGGTATAGAGAATAGAGAAAGAAGCAACATCTCCCATGCATGGCATTGCGTCAATATTACACCGTACACTGCCTCGAGTCCCATGTGGGCCGCCGGCCCGCCGCATCGTTGCTCTGCCTAAGATCACCAGATCAAGCCGCCCTGCACCTCCATGCTGCAGAGGAATATGGAGCGGCCAACACGGCGACAGAGATATGGAAAGGCTAGCACGACAAGAGAGATAAGGATGATAGGGCGCGGCGATCGGGGTGACCAAAACCATGATATAGAGAGCGTTGTCGTATCGCCCGTCGCCATCTTCAAGTGCATCAGGGCATGTACAGCACTCCTCGCTGGCTGGATGCCCTAAGTCTCCACGTTGGAACTAGGCTTCCATCTCTGATAAACCGGGTGCTTGCAAACTATCACAGCAGCATGCAGAAGTTGCGGTTGCCTCGCTGACAAACAACAGAGGAACTCGCTTGGAGGGACGTGTTGTGGCGAAGGCTTGCCTCCATCACGCGTGTTTGCTCAGTAGCACGCCAACGTGCGCGCAATCTCCTGAGCCCACGAAATATCGGCAATGCCCGGGAAGACGAAGACGCCGCGACTGGATCTGACCGAATCTGGATGCCAGCGACCAGATCTGGCAGGGCGACAACGATGGAGAGCGCCGAATGGAGGCGGACGATGAGGGCGACAACGGCCGTATCCGAGAAAGGTGAGGGCGACAATGGCCGGATTCGGCGAGGTGAGGTTGGCGACGGTCGGGTGGAGGAGGCGGCGAATCGCGGCCAGTGTTGGTGAAGAAGGGGCATGGCAGCAGAGGTGGAGGAGGGCCTGGAGGGCGGGGGGCGGGATGCGATTACGGTGCCAGGATCTGTTGGGTGAGAGGTCATCACAAGTACACCTAGTGAGAGAAAATATATATTACAGATTTGCTAGATTTGCTATTTTTAAGTCGTCTAAAATTTTTTTAAATTTAAGTTAATTGTTGTGACTATTGAATTTGTGTATGTGTCATATGATTAGATATTGATCTAATAGATAAAAAAGTGACTTATGCTTAAGAAAATTTCAATCACCTTATGAAATATTAATAGTGATATATGTTGTATGGATTAGTGCCAAATATAAAAGTTTTTGTCTAAATAGCACCGTCGAAGGTGTTTTTTTTTTATAAAAGTAGTATTTCTCGGGTTGTATTGCTAAAAATAGCATTTTAGACATATCAACGGCTGACATATATCCAAAACCATGTATCTAACGTCTAAATTCAATCTCCACTATATATCTAGCGTTTAAACCATCCTTCTCCTGCCACATGACCGCCACGGCTCGTAACTAACTCGGAGAGGCTTTTTTTATGTTCTAAGCGTTCGAACGCACGAAATCAGTACATCTCTAGCCTAAATTTCATCTGCTACCGGTGCGTAGCTCCACCGGTCGCCCCTAGCCGAAACGAAGTCTTGTTCAAATTGCAGCGCAGAGCCCGAAATCTGCACAGATCACCAGGCCTATCAACGTATTCTCTTTCCTAGCACGTAGAAGCGGGGCAGACACTGCAACCTATTCTATCGTACTGCCAGGGACAGCGAGAAATTTCAAAACTTTGATGTTCCATTCATTTGCTCCACTAGCTTGATTTGACATTGCATCCTGATCTGCCTTAAAAGAACACAAATTGCATCTCGATCAAAATTCACACCTCCGGTGGAATTTTTCTTATTAATTAATTCTTTTTTTAATTTAATTTTAAAGTTAACCTCTGACATACTTTATTTCTAATTCTGATCCCTTTGGCCACACACAGGTGGTGGCGTGACAAAACAACGCTGTCACGTCAGTCCGTATCTAGGGTAAACTCTTGTCACGCCACCACTCGTGACGTGACAGTGTTGTTTGATCACGCCAAAACCAGTGACGTGACCAAAAGTGCTATTTTGGGGGCTTATCCCGTGGCGTTCTGAAGATTGTTTTGTCACGCCACGAGTGGTGGCATGACCAAAGAGGTCAGAATTGGAAATAAAATACGTCAGGGGTTAACTTTAAAATAAAAATTAAAAAAAGGTTAAATAATAATAAAAAAAGTTCCCTCCGATGCGGCCGCGTCCAGTTAGGGACGTACGGACGAGCTCTTGTAGGCTAAGGATAGAGTCATGTACCACGAGGGGGAGTAGATAAAATTCGGGTTAGGGACGCATGGACAAGTCCTTATTTAAGCTAAGGGCGATCGGTAGAGTCACGTGTTGGGAGCAGATAAAATTCGGGCTAGAGGTATACTGATTTCGTGTGTCCAAACGCTCAACGCACGAATAAAGCATATCTGGGCTAGGGGCGAGCGTGACGGCTAGGTGACGGAAGGAGGATGGTCCGGACATTAGATTTACGGTGGGAGTTGAACTCGGACGCCAGATGTACTGTTTTGGACACGTGTCGACCGTCGGTACATCCGTGGTGCTATTTTTTACAATACAGTGTGAGAATAGCTACTTTTGTAAAAACGGCACTAACAGCGCCATTTAGAACAAAAATCCAGATATAAAGGATTGAGTAGTTATACTGGTACAGTTAAAAAATGATGTGAAAAAAGTACTCGACGAACTTATAACTTTGATACAATATATATCAAGGCATGTACAATGGTATAGATAGTTGTTGTCTGTAACAACTATCCATATCACTTATAGATAGCACTAAAGACAGCTCATACAATGGTATAGACGGCTGCTGTCTTTTTAGTTATCTTTATAGAACACACAATCTTTTAATGCTTTTCTTGTTTCTTGTGCTATAGTCGGCTACAGAATTATAAACAGTATCTTTCTCTCTCTCTTCATTCTCTTTCATCTACGTCAGCAAAAAAACTCTACATTGCAATGATTAAAGACGGTTGACATAAATTCATTGTACATGCTTTTATATATGCCTGAGAAGCAAGCGAACAAGGAACAGGACAGCAAAATTAGAAATAAATAGTATAAATTTAATCTTCATACTACGTTTGGCAACCAAAGCTACTGGTAGTTCGTACAGTTTAGAGAACAAATACTTCTCGACATATCCGAAGCTTGCAAGTTCAACTTAAAGAATATTTGTACTTTTCCATTTTATTATGAGAAAATTTACAATACGTCACACATGATTCATAATATTTTATTATTAGAAAATTCACAATACATCATAGTATGGCACTTATTGTGAAGCTGACATGTAGACACATGATTTATAAATCAGTAAGATACCAATGATACATTGTAAAAATCTGAAGTTATTTAGTGACACGTATCCAATTGGCCAAGTGCCAAGTAGAATCAACTATATCTCAAACCGACAATATCACAGGTCACTTTCTTGCTGTGACAGCTCTAGAACAAACAAACTTAATTAGGTCACATTTAACTAAGCATTAGTCACTCTCGCTAGCTCAATTAACTACTAGTCAATTTACTTTTGGAGTTTTGACCTCTTTGCAGCTCAAGGTAAGAAAGCCTCCAATAATAAACTATAAACCGACTGCTGAGAAATAGCGGTAGTCGTTATATTGTTGACTCGTAGATCAATTCATATATAAGCAATCACATGAACACTAGGCGACATAATAAACACAAGTGTATAGAGGAAAGTCAGTATCTTTATTCATCTGTATCTTATTTGTATATGGGGGTCCTCATATTTATAGCCTGCAAGGGGTGAAAGTCCTCCAGAGGCGGTTTAGTCTTTTGCCCATATAATTAGGTTTTGTAACACTCCCCCTTAGGCAATAGACAACAATGTGCAAATGTCTCATCAAAAACTCCTTCCAAAAACCCATTGAGAAAAAAGAATGGAGAAAAGAGTACATTACATTCTTAAGTTGTATCACATTTGTTGTCTCACTAAAAACCTTCATGTGAGAAAACTTCGGGAAAACTCAACAAGAAAAAAAGTACAACGCTTAATCTTTGGGATCCAATCTTTAAGATTTTGGATAAATCCTTAGGATTTGATATGGGTCATGATTTAGGGATTTACTCCTCCCGAACTCTGCAACTCTTTAAACCGTCTTATTCCAATGCCATGAATGCATCTTTAGAAATTGAATGTAGGCAGAGACTTAGGGAATAAATCAGTCAGATTTTCACAAGACTAGTTTGCTGGATCTTCACCTCATCGTTCTTCTGGAGTTTATGAGGATAGAAGAATTCGGGAGCAATATGCTTCATGATAATACTTTTAACATAATCCATTTGCATTTGTGCAACACAAGCAATATTATCTTCATAGATAATTGTGGGGGTATTAACGATGATAATGCCACAATACTTCAGGATGTGGTTAGTCACACGTCTAAGCCAAACACATTCAACTGAGTGAAGAATCTAGATCCGTCATTATGAGTTAATGGAGTATTTTGGTAATTAATGACAATCGTCATATAGAACTAACATTTTACATGAGTTGGATGAATAGGTTATATTCCATGATGATGGAGACTTTGGATGACATCATGAGTTAATCGTCATCAAGTCAAGGTTCAAAAAGAGGATGCATCATGTGTTGATGCATATCAAGATCTTGAAGAAGAGATGATCATGAATTGATCATCAAGTCAAGAGAAGACTCATCATGTGTTGATGAAGGGCACGTGAAGAATGCATCATGGGTTGATGCATATTCAAGTCTAGAACTTGGAGTAAAGGAAATCATCAGGTGTTGATGATTATCAAGTCAATGACCCGAACTTGAAGTGAAGATGTGCGTCATCAAGCTTCAAGAGGATGCTCAAGGCAACGGTATAACTAGCTAGAGCTAAGGATGTGTTCCTAGTCTTTTACCGGTCTCGGTGTTTGGTGTGAAGACCGGATTGCTAGTATAGGTTACTGTACTATTAAGATGGGTCTTAACTAGTAAATTGAGAGTGTCATGTGTTGATAGCTCGTTGTGCTTGCTCTAGCTCTCGTTTACATGTTGACAATATTTGTGAATGTGTTTTGTAAATAGTTGAGGTTCATGCATAATCCTTGTAGCATGTAACTTTAGTTTGCGAATATGTTTTGCAAATGGTTTAAGTCCATGTACCTTATTCCTTATGGTGTGATTCTAAAAGTTGACAAATGTATTTTGCAACTTGTTGAGAATCTCGCCTTTATCCCTTGCTTGCATCGCGCATCAATTGGCAAATATGTTTTGCAAATTGAGTTGAAGCGGAATGCAAAAATCTGTGTTTCTTAGCGCTGGCGATCTGATCGTAGGTCTTTGGGCGGTCTGACCGGTCATTGAGAGTTTGATCGGCCTGTGTGCTGGTTCCTTGTTCTGGCGGTTTGATCGCCATGTTTGACCGGTCTGACCGGTGGGACCCTGGTCTGACCGCCATGTGTTGGCCGGTCTGACCGGACCTCCGGGTCAAATGACCCGATCAGCTTTTTTCAGAAGATGTGTTTTTCTGGTTTGGGTGGCTCCTGTGTGGAGCGGTCTAACTATGAGGACTACCTCTCGGGGTCACACCGGGAAGGGTCACTACAGGATCTCTTAGGGTGGTCCGGTAGGACCGCCCAGAGAGAACCGGTAGTACCGAGGTCCGGCATGACCAGAGAGGAGGTCCGCTAGGACCTCCTAGGAGATCCCAAGACCTCCTGGTGGTCTTGGCCTCTGTGCACCACGAGCTAGTCCCAGGATCAGATTGGCTAGCTCGCACAGACTCAACAATGGGTGTGATCAAAACCATACACAAACTCAACGATAAAGCAGACAAAAAGCACATATATTAACAAGGGACCTTAAAGTCAAGGTTTGTACAGGGGTGCCTCGCAAGGCTACAGCCAAAGAGTAAATACAACACAGCAGAAACAAAATAACTGCAGGGTCCATTCAGCCAGCCCACAGGCTACCAAGTGGAGGACGTCTTAGTGCGCAAGGTCTTCAAAGAGCTCCCCTCCTGAGAGCACTAGACCTCCTGGATCTCCCTCCTCTGCTGATTAAAACAGAGGGCACAAGCCATGAGTACTTTGAATGTACTCCGCAAACCGTGGGGAAAACAAGAATGCAATTAACATTTATGCACGGCTTGACAATGGAGAGCTGTATGGTTAGTTGCAAAAAGCAAAATTGACAGTGAATAACATAATAGATTGCAAAGCTCAAATTAGAAAACAAAATACATAAGTAACATTTGATTTCAAAGAGAGGTCGTGAGCACCCACTCACTCTCAAGACCACCCTAGACCACAAAGGTCCAGAGCTCCCAAGACCAGTTTTAGAAAAGTCTACCCATCGTTCGAAATCTTCGGGCGTGTCCATAACCGAGGACGCGGCTATTCGAATAGATTTACACTCTGCAGAGATTGTACAACTTTACCCACATGAGATAATCTTCTTATAATGTCCGTTTGACACACTACCGAAAGTGTGCGACTAAGAGATTATCACAAGGCCTTTACAAAGCTCAGATTTGATTCAGTTCTGCCCGCTAAGGTTTTGCCACAAAGGCCCCCTCTTGCGCCATTCCCAACCAAAACAGAACCAAGTCAAAACTTCAATAATTAGTTGGCCAGGTCCACCCCATCCTAGACATGTGGTTGCACGAAAAGGCCCACAGGTCAATGGCTCACAAGGTAAAGTCTTTAGTTGTTGCTCAGGCGAGACCTTCCACAACCCAAGGTGCTCAAAGTACCAAGGTGCACACAGAACCAAAGCAAGGTAAAAGTGCGCGCAGCACTAATGTGCACACAGCACGAATGTAAGAATGTGCATGCAGCGCTAATGTGCACACAGCACAAGGTAAAAATATGCACACTGCACCCCTTGCTCACCTCTGGCCACTCGGCCAAGCATAAAAACGTTTTTGGTTACACCCGGCCAAATGGCTACCCAAGCCAAGGCACACAAATTCTAGTAAAGGTGGCAACAAATGCCGTGACACACACAGGTCACACTTCTTTTTAATCAGCACACTGGCCGCTACTACACAAGTCACAAACTAGTGCACTGGGGTAAAGATAACATTGATGACTATTATGGTGAGGCAACGCCTACTAAAGCATGGCTAAGCAAACACAATACCCGGGTTGGCAATATCAATAAGAGACCAACTAACAGTACCCAAACTACGGCTATCAAAGGTAACATAACAACATGTCGATTGCAAGGTAACAAGGAGGTATAAAGACAAGCAGGTAAATAGCTATGCTCGAAACCAACTTTATACAATTAGCCATGCAAGTTTATCAAATCAAAATACTTTTACAAAATGGGATCAAGATGATCAAAGGACCACGACTTGCCTTCGGCGATGAGTTGCTGGGCTTCTGCAAGGGCTGCTGGATCTACGAGCTCTTTAGCACCAACGGAATCTACACGTTCGCAAAGAAAAACAAATAAGCAAATCAACTCTAGGCAAAAGAACTTAAGCAAAACTCAACCAAAAACTAAGGAAGCAAGAGGTCTCAATGAGAGGGGAGGTCCAACTCAAAAGAGGGTGGTCTTTAGCAAAAGACCAGCAAGGACCAGTAGAGAGGTCTTCTTGGCAATGCTGAGGTGATGGAGTAGCTTCAAAGAACTCCTTGGTGAGGTCTCACGCACGGAGACAACCAGGCGAAACCCAAGAAGTTAGAAATGAACAAAAAGGTGACAAAGGGAGGCATGCCCAGGCTATATATAGCCGGAGCTGGTGAAGTGCCCCAAAGAGGGGCTCAGCAAACGTGTCAATGATCGGGAATGCTAGGACAAGGTTAGGACAGGGTATGCCCTCAAAAGAATAAACACAGTATCTTAGATATGACTGCATTTAATGTGATACAATAGCCATTAAATGCGCACAGGGTTTTGAGGCGGAAGAAATGAGAAAAGTGACCAAGGCTGTCAAGTGGGACCAGTCAAAAGGGTGAACAGATCAGTCAAAGAGGTGGTCCCCACCGCAAGGGTGGTCTTTGCAAAAAGGCCACGGGGAGGTCCTGTGGACAGGAGGTCCAAAAGACACGAGGAGGTCCTGAGGATATGAGGTCCAAAAGACACCACAACAAGGAGGTCCTGAGGACAGGAGGTCCAAAAGACACAAGGAGGTCCTGAGGACAGGAGATCCAAAAGACAACAACAACGAGGAGGTCCTGAGGACAGGAGGTCCAAAAGACACCACAACAAGGAGGTCCTGAGGACAGGAGGTCCTGAGGATAGGAGATCCAAAAGAAAACAACAACGAGGAGGTCCTAAGGATAGGAGGTCCAAAAAACACAAGGAGGTCCTGAGGACAGGAGGTCCAAAAGACACCACAACAAGGAGGTCCTGAGGACAGGAGGTCCAAAAGACACAAGGAGGTCCTGAGGACAAGAGATCCAAAAGACAACAACAACGAGGAGGTCCTGAGGACAGGAGATCCAAAAGACAACAACAACGAGGAGGTCCTAAGGACAGGAGGTCCAAAAGACACAAGGAGGTCCTGAGGACAGGAGGTCCAAAAGACAGCAACAACGAGAAGGTCCTGGGGACAGGAGGTCCAAAAGACCTGCTCACAATTTCACAAGAGCTCCGATGGTCAAGATCTACAAGGGGAGGTCAACACGGTTAGATCTACAAGGGGAGGTCCAGGCGGTTAGCTCTCTCAAATGAGATCCTAACGGTCAAGATCAAAAGCAAGGGGAGGTCCTGACGGTTAGATCTCTCAAAGGAGGTCCTAACGGTCAAGATCAAAAGCAAGTGGAGGTTCTGATGGTTAGATCTCTCAAAGGAGGTCCTAACGGTCAAGATCAAAAGCAATGGGAGGTCCTGACGGTTAGATCTCTCAAAGGAGGTCCTAACGGTCAAGATCAAAAGCAAGGGGAGGTCCTATGCGACTGTGAGATAAGGCGCGGTGGAGCAGGACCGCTAGATTTCAATCGGACGAGGCAAGGCAATTGGGCCGTTCGAACTGAGCGAAAGCTTCAACAGATTGGGGCCATCCAATACGGATCGGACGACTCTAAAGAAGTGGGACATTCGGACCATCCGAACATGCCCTCAAGATCGGGCCGCCCAATACGGATCGAAGGTTCTTGAAGCGATAAAGATAAAAAAAAAATCGAGCGGTAGGCTCACACGGGCGCGAGGGAGGTCCAAATGAACGCAGAGGAGGTCCAAATGGATGAGAGAAGATCCTAAAGGACACGGGGAGGTCCAAATGAACACAGAGGAGGTCCAAATGAATGCAGAGGAGGTCCAAACTGAGAAAGAGTTCTAGATCAAGGGAGATCTAGGCAGAGATGAAAGTTTAGACCAAAGGGAGGTCTAAACACCAAGAGATTCAAACCAACAAAGAGGAGGTCCAGATTAAAGGAGAGGGAGAGATCCAAGCTCAAAGGAGGTCCAGGAAGAAAACCAAAACCAAGGGACACCAGAGAACTTCAACCAACAGAGAGCACCAACCAACTGGACTTAGTTGAAGTTTGGTTAGTTCAAGTTAAATCTCTAAATTTCCAAAATCTTCAAGTTAAGCTTTGAACTCTCATCAAAACCAAATGGTTCTTTTTATTTTAAAAACTTCAAGAACTCTGGACAAACGGGACATTACACTAACCGCCATGCGTTGGCCGGTCTGACCGGACCTTCGGGTCAAGTGACCCGGTCAGTTTTTTCCAGAGAATGTGTTTTTTCTGGAATAGCTCTTTGTTCTGTTGAGCAGTCTGACCGCACCCTTGGCGATCTGACCGGGTTGGAGCGGCCTGACCGGCCATTGGTTGGCGGTCAGACTGGGTTTCCCTGTTTTTCTATAATCTTCCTCCAACGGTTAGTTTTTCTTGTGTGGGTATATATACCCCTTGTGGCCAGTTGTGGGGGAGGTTGTTGATGCCATTCCCATTCCCTTGAGCAAAGAGCAAGCCCTCTCATCTCTTATGTGCATGTGTTGCACTTAGTGAGCTTAGAGAGCAAACTCTAAGTGCATGTGTTGCATTAAGTAGTGGATTGTGTATCCATTGAGCTTAGACACTTGATTCGTTCAAGTGAACGTCTCCGACTTGTTACTCTTGGTGTTTGCCGACACCTAGACGGTTTGGAGGAGTTGTGCCGATGATCTTCTCAAAGAAGGTTGTGAGAAGACCCGGGCAGTTGTGAGTGATTTGGTGCTCACCATCTCCGAAGTAGAGGAAGAGCAACCCCGAGTGGATCGAGGTGTTGGTTCGTGTTGGAGTCGGTCCAAGTGGTTGGACTTACATCGGAGGTGTTGGCTCAATTGTCGAGCTGGTTTAATTTGGTTGGGCTTACCTCAACGTGGATTAGGGAAGACTGGCAAGTCTCTGAACACCACGGTAAAACATCATTGTGTCATTGTGGTTTGTTTTCTTGTGTTTTACTTTGTGCAATTTACATTCCTTGTATTAAATTGCTTACATGTCTTTGTATGATCACTATTATTATCCATAGTCTTATTTCGTTGGCGCACTTAGTCAAAACTAGTTGATTTAAGTTTTAGTTAGGCAAAACCGAATTGATTTACAATTCTGCATAAAACTCAGTTTTAGCCAAAAGGTTTTTAAAACCATCTATTCACCCCCTCTAGTCGGCCTCCTCGATCTTTCAGTGAGGCTTCATATAGTACTATAATCTTTGAGTGGTTGGTAGAAATATCTACCAATGTCTGCTTAGATGACCGCCAAGAGATGGTTACACTAGCACAAAGTAATATAAATCTATTTAGGGATTTTGCACTATAGATATTTGACAGAAAATCAACATATCTTTATGATTTAGTAATGATCATCAGGATCTATGCGTGATCTTTATGATCTTTGCATTGTCGACAAACTGGATCTAAACTGTTAAGTGGTAAAACCTTCAAGGTGAATTTAATCAGTAATCATCGTATCAACACCTTCTAGGCTTGACTAAGATTTTCAAAATCCCAAGTATGATGATCTGTTTTAGTATATGCTCCCCCTGAAGACAACTTCCGCTGAAATCTTGTTGCTCTAATGTCTTTCATACTATTTTTGAAAAAGAATATAGGCAAGTATATTGTGATCAAATCAACTAGATTACCACAATATAGAGTTTTACATACAGATATCCTATTACTCATCTAGAGATTTCAGGATAAACACTATTCGGGAGTAACATGCTTAACTTATTAAATACCACTATTTGATTATGCAACACAAGTAGATTATTCTTACAGGGGATATAGGGTAATACTAGTTGCAAAGTCGTATGCCTTCCGGATGTGATTTATCAAAACCTTTCAGGGCCTTAATATTTTGTAACTATCTCTGAGTGGTTAAAGTTACAATGAATAGTTTGTTCAGCAGAATTATAAAGTATAGTTGTACCACTCTAGAGTAAAATATAACTAGTCTTAGTTTTGACGTTTTGGTGATTAATTGCCAATATTACCAATATATGTCATACCTTAATGGTACTAGAGGAAAGCACCATTCCACTAACTTCTGGTGGAAGATGCACTTTATAGGTGCTTGTGTGGCGCGTTTCTGGTCTTTAGGTTCCTCATTACATTCTTTTAGGTTTTGATGGGTCTTTATCTACTTCTAGGGATCATATAATCATTGGTGTTATTAAGAGATCGATTGGTAAAATAATTTTCCTTCAGGGAGATATTCACTCTTCCGGGAGATGCTCACTCTTCCGGGAGATGCACTCTCTTCCTAGGGATGCTCTTACTACAGATAAGAGACTATTGTGTATCAGTTATATATATATATATATATATATTGCGATTTGTTTCCTCTCTTACTAGGAATTTTGAGTCGTTCGAGGATCTCATCAAGGATTTTCAAAACCCATTGACTGTATATTTTGTTCATGCCATTTTCCATAATTATTATATAACGGAACATTATATCATGCATAATAGGAGAGTAACGGTGATGCGGACATCCCTAACACATATGCATCTTCTCCTATTGATGGTGAGACACAACTAATAAGGACATCCCTACGACCAGTTCGGACATCCCTATGATCAGTTCGAACATCCCTACGACCAGTTCAGTACCAGCCGATCCAATGACCAGAGCTCAAATCAAGCTTCTAAACCAACAGGTGCTTTTGTTTATTAATGAAACTCTTATTAACTATACTGAGAATTGGCTACTACCTCATGCAAATACTTTGTGTATTCTCATATTCGAACATTGTGAAGACTTTGGATGCAAAGCAATGGAGGAGGACCTTGGAAGATCAAAGGAAGTCAGCTTATGCTGTCAACTCACCCCGAGGAGGTCTTCCATGGCCACCCAGGAGGTCTTCCAGGACCACCCAGGAGGTCCTCTAGGACCTCCCCAGGACCTCCCTCCAGGACCTCTTCGGGACCTTCTCAAGACTAGTCCTACGACCAGGTCTTCGACTAGTCCTACGACACTTGATACTCAATATGAATAGTATTGGTCGTAGATAAGTTATAGTATATATCTTTTAGTTGGAGTCAGTTGTAATCTTTCCATAACTATATTAGAAAAGAATCTTTGTACGATACGCGAGTTAGAGATAGAATCGGCATTAAGCCGTGTGTGAGTCGGCCGCACCCTTAGATGCCAATATAAGGCTAGGGCTTTGCCTATCGTAAAGGAGACCAGTTTATGCATAAGATTGAAACATAGCTATTGCTTGTTCTTTCAAACTAGAGTTCATGCGAGGACTTTGAGAGAGAATTGGGCGATCCATTGGTTTATCCTGCACTTCAAGGTCAAGCTATCATTCCGTTGGGAATTGGGGGCTTGGCGATCGTCGCTAGTGCTCTCGCGACGATCATCTATCCGGTGTGTTTTGGGCAATATCCAAAGAGTTGAGGGTTCGTGCATTGGCACAAGGGTTCCGCCAGCGACATCTACTACTTCACATCATCTATCTATGTTTCTCACTGAGAAGATCGGGCAACCCCCATATCATGTGGTATCAGATTCTAGGTTGACTCGGTGAGAGCTATTTACCCATAGTTTAGATTTGTTTTCTGTCCTATAGTCCATTAAACCAAAAAATTACAACACAAAAATTTCCAAACCCTAGATTCAATCTATTTTTCTTGTGAGTTTAGTTAAGTTTTCATCCATTAGAGATTTGTTTTTCGTGCTGATCTACGTGTTTTCTTTGCGTCGCCTTGTCTTTGAATACACAGAAACCCTACAAAAAAATTTTATCCGTCATCGAGAGCGTGGTCGTGCTCGAAGCCGTCCGACCCTCACCTTCTATCTTGTGTCTTGGTCGTGGGTGTGGTCGTAGCCAACGACGACCCACACCAGGACGTCCGTTTTGGTTTGGCTGTAGTAAATTTCTTATATCCTTTCCTCTTTGAGACTAGCTTTTGAATATTGCTGTTGGGCTACTCTTGGAATTAATCTACACTTCTGACAATTTTGCGACTCGCAAATCAAAGGGTGCATCTACACCTTTCCTTCGGCCTTGGCAAAATAAGAAAGTAAAAGGCAGCCAACTTGAAGAAAAAGCCACGGCTTGAAAACATATATAAAAAAAAGAGCGAAAGAAAACCTGCAAAGTCAGTACCAACTTTTCCTTTCGGTTACCTTAATAGCCGACGGAGGAAGAGCTTGTTCTTGCAGTTTTACGAAAGCAAAGAGCAAAGCAAAAGCAACTGGCCACAAATTTGGGAAGAGTACACCCTCGTTCATAATTTCAGTTTTTGTATTTAATCTCTTTGAGTAATCTTGTGCCCTTATTTTCGTTGCAATTGGCTAGCATCTCTCCTAGTACTTGGTGCAATACGAGTGTGTTGATCGACTCCTCAGTCCTTTGGTTGCATTAGGTCACTTTTATCGTTGTGTGTGCGTTCATACACTTCACTTAAAACCTGTTGGATCGGCACATAAACAAAATTTTCTAGCTTGGATCTTTACTTTGCTTTACAATATCTTGAATATCAGTTTGCATAGGTTATACATATACCTTTCCAAGCTCCACCTACCCCATTGGTGTACTCCTTTGCTCTCGGTTACGCTCATACATTACCAAGTTGAGATCGTTCGCTGTCACAAGTGTCGCTTTTGCCGCCCTTAATTCACTTTGGAACAGTAAGCTTGTCTTGTTGTCAGGACAATGAGTTGTGAGCGTAGCAAGAGAATTTTGTTTTATTAACCGAATATAATCTCGCTTGTTCTTTGTGAGTTGTTCCCATGTCAGGTCACGAGGAGATTCCACCTAATCCGGAGGCGCCAGTTACGTGGATTGAATTCACTCGATTGCGCGAGATGCTACAAAAGCAACTTCATGATGGTGATAATGGTGTGCGTGATGAGCTCGGGAAAGTTCAGACGGGACTAACCACCCTGGGGGAGGAGGTCACACAACTGTGTACGACCATCGACACTAACTTCCTAGAGCTGCGTAACATGTTCACCCACCATAATCTCCGTGGAGGTGCGCAAGCTGACGATGCGAGTGTGCATGGTCCTCTGACCGATCAACACAACGAGACCGCGGAGGAGCATGCTATTCATGGGGACGAGGAGCGTCGACAGTGTCAAGCGCATCGTCTGGCACTACTGCCACACGTAGGTGTCACCGCCACAGCACGTGCGTCGGCACAGGGCCGTGGGCGTGGTTGAGGCATCGAAGGCCACCAACTGGCAATGGTCAAGTTGCACCCCTGGATGCCCCACGAAGAGGTGACCCATTTATCGCTGACCCTGAGGTACGACCACATGATGTCCCTGGTCAATGGGCTGACGAGGCCGACCTCTCGGGCAATGGCGACTACGACTACGACCACCGACAACCCCACCACAACCACAATGTGCATCGCCATCGCCACAATCAAGCTGAGGATTTTGTCGCTAAGCCCAAATTTCGTCTTCCTATCTTTTCAGGTGGTACAGATGTCAAAGCATATCTTACTTGGCAGCTGAAAGTTGATAAATTATTTCGGATGAACAATTATTCCAATGAGAAGTAGCTTTTACTTGCATCCAATGGTTTGGATGATTGTGCCACACATTGGTGGGAGCAGTTTCTTCGTAAGCATATGGAGCGCCATGACTTACCGATTCTCACCTGAGAGCAAATGAAGCAACATCTGCGAGCACATTTTGTACCTCGCCACTACAAGCTTTCTCTGTTTGAAAAGTTGACAGCTCTGCGCCAAGGTTTGAAATCAATTGATGACTATCATAAGGAAATGGAGACTGTTATGATACATGCTGATGTCCGTGAAAATGAAGAGCAGACCATGGCGAGATTTCTAGCTGGCATGAATTATGCAGTCAAGCGTATTGTCAATCACCATCCTTACAATGATATGATCGAGTTGTTGCACCAAGCTCGTGAAGTCAAGCACCAAGTGATTGACGATGCACGGTTTGCTGCCTGTTCACGCTTTTCAACCAATCCGAGACATAATTATAACAACAGTCAACCGAACAAGAGTACTCCGGTCGGGAACAATTCAGCGACGCGTAGTTCCATGACTAGGAAGCCAGAGAATACCCCCCAATAGGTACGTTGACCAGTGGCGCCTGTTGCTAGTGTGGCCTCTTCGATGGGATCGACAGGTCGTTCTCGTGATATTATTTGCCACAAGTGTAAAGGTGTTGGCCACTTTCAGCAAGATGCCCAAATGTCAGAACAATGCTTATCACCGAGGAGGGTGGTTATGTTTCGACCAGTGATGATGAATCACCTGATGCACAGCCAGTCTTGCACACTGATGACATAGAACAATGTGAATGTGATCCCAATTTTCCGACCACCGAACAGTATTCCATTGTCTGCACACCCAAGGTGCTTAGTGTTATGCCTTCGCCGTCGCTTGAATAGCGGTGCAATTTGTTTCAGACTTGGGCAAAGCTTGATAAGGATAAGGTGAGCAAAATGATTATTGATGGCGGGAATTGTCACAATTTAGCCAGCAAGGACATGTGTCATACGTTGGGTTTGAAGTACTTGCCGCATCCGCGTCCTTACCATGTACAGCAGTTGAGCGACAAAGAGGATGTCAAGGTGAACCATATGGTACGTGTGACGTTTTCTATTGGGAAATACACTGATAGTGTTGATTGCGATGTTGTGCCTATGACGGTGTGTCACTTGCTCTTAGGACGGCCATGGCAATATGACTGTTCTTCTATTCACGATAGGCGTACCAATCGCTACACTTTTCGATGGAACAACCTGGATGTTACCTTGAAGCCGCCTACACCGCAACAGATTGTGAATTCTTCACTACAGAAAATTGATATGCACATTGAGAGTGCGAAAGAGCAGAAACACCATTCGAGTGGTAACAAGACACGTAAGGGAGAGAAGAACTTAGTGATGTTAGCCACCACATCGGAGATGAGAGAATTCAGCAAAGATCTAAATTTGGTGCACTTTGTACTGCTATACAAAGATGCACTGCTTTTGACTAACGACATGACTACTTTTCCTAGTTGTGTTGCTTGTGTTTTGCAGGATTTCAGCGATGTCTTTCCGGAGGAGGTACCGGCTGGACTACCACCAATTCGCGGAATCGAACACAAGATCGACTTGATTCCAGGAGCAACCCTGTCGAATCGATCACCATACCGCACCAACCCTGAGGAAACCAAAGAAATTCAGAAACAAATACAAGAGCTTCTCTCCAAAGGGTACGTACGTGAAAGTTTAAGCCCTTGTGCTGTTCTTGTTATTCTAGTCCCTAAGAAAGATGGTTCATGGCGTATGTGCGTAGATTGTCCAGTGATTAATAATATCACTATTCGATATCGTCATCCTATATATCGTTTAGATGATATGCTAGACGAATTGAGTGGTGCCATTATTTTCTCTAAGATCGATTTGCGTAGTGGTTACCATCAAATTAGGATGCATGAAGGGGATGAGTGGAAGACAGTCTTTAAAACAAAATTTGGGTTGTATGAGTGGTTAGTCATGCCTTTTGGGTTAACTAATGCACCTAGTACTTTCATGCGCTTTAATGAATCATGTTTTAAGGCATTTGATGGGTAAATTTGTGGTTGTGTACTTTGATGATATTTTGATTTACAGTCGTACTGAATCTGAACACATAGACCATCTTAGACAAGTTTTGCGTGATGCTAGATTGTTTGGTAACTTAGAGAAGTACACTTTTTGCAAAGATCGTGTTATCTTTTTGGGCTATATTGTTTCTGCGCAAGTAGTTGAAGTAGATGAGTCTAAAATTGATGTAATTAAAAATTGGCCAACTCCTATGAACATAAGTCAGATTAGGAGCTTTCATGGTCTCGCTGGTTTTTATCGGTGTTTTGTGAAGGATTTTAGCACCGTTGCTACCCCATTAAATGAACTTATTAAAAAGGTGTTGAATTTGTGTAGGGGTAGCGCAAGAAAATGCTTTTGCTGAACTTAAAAAACGTTTGACTGAAGCACAGTTACTTGTTTTACCTGATTTCACAAAAAAAAATTGACATTGAGTGTGATGCTATTGGATTGGGTATTGGCGGTGTTTTGATGCAAGAAGGTCGACCGATTGCTTATTTTAGTGAGAAATTAAATGGTGCTCAATTGAATTATCCAGTCTATGACAAAGAGCTTTATGCGTTAGTGCGTACTTTGGAAACTTGGCAACAATACTTATGGTCGAAAGAGTTCATTATTCATTCCGACCACGAGGCGTTAAAGTATTTAAAGGGCCAATCAAACCTGAACCATCGACATGCCAAATGGGTCGAATTCATTGAATCATTTCTTTACATTGTGAAATATAAGAAGGGAAAGGAAAATGTGGTCGCTGATGCTCTTTCTAGGAAGAGTGTGCTTTTAAATTGATTAGGAGTGCAAGTTCTTGGGTTAGAGAGTTTGCGTGATCTCTATGATACTGATCATGATTTTTCTATTCCTTATACCCATTGCACAGAAGGGAAAGGTTGGGATAAATTTCACATTCATAATGAATTTTTGTTTCGCGCTAACAAACTATGTGTTCCAGAATCCTCCGTGCGTTTGCTATTATTGCAGAAATCACATGCAGGTGGCCGTGAGAAGACGTTGTCTATGCTGAGCGATCACTTTTATTGGCCTAAGATGTGGTGCGACGTGGAGAGGTATGTGCAACGATGCACTACTTGTCACAAAGCGAAGTCGAAGTTGAATCCACACGGTTTGTATAACCCCTTACCTGTTCCCAATGCACCATGGGTGGATATTAGTATGGATTTTGTTTTAGGACTACCTAGAACTAAGGAGGGGAGCGATTCTGTTTTCGTTGTTGTGGATCGATTTTCGAAGATGGCGCACTTTATTCCGTGCCACAAGAGAGACGATGCGTCGCATATTGCTGACTTGTTTTTCAGGGAGATCGTGAGGTTACATAGCGTGCCGCGCACCATCGTGTCGGATCGCGACGTGAAGTTCATGAGCTACTTCTAGAAGACGTTTTGGGGCAAACTGGGGACAAAGTTGTTATTCAGCACAACTTGTCATCCCCAAACTAATGGTCAAACGGAGGTGGTAAACCGCACACTTTCGATGCTACTCCGGACCATGATCAAGAAAAATCTGCGCGAGTGGGAGGATTGTTTACCGCACGTGGAATTCGCTTATAATCAGGTCGTGCACTCCACTACGCAGATGTATCCTTTCGAGGTGGTATATGGTTTTAAACCTTTTAAACCGCTTGATTTGCTGCCGCTTCCCAGTCAACATCGTGTTCATATGGAGGCATCCAAACGAGCTGAATATGTGAAGAAATTGCATCTCAAGACAAAAGAAGTGATAGAACACAAGGTCAAATACTATGCTGAGAAGGCTAACAAGAACAGGAAAAAGATGATTTTTCAACCAGGTGATTTGGTTTTGGTAAGGATCGTTTTCCAGAACGACGCAAGTCTAAACTACTGCCACGAGGTGATGGGCCTTTCAAGGTGCTTGCGAAGATCAACGACAATGCCTACAAGATAGAGCTTCCTGGTGATGACTATGGCATTAGTTCTACGTTTAATGTTGCTGATTTATCACATTTCTTTGGTGGTGACGATACAGCGTCGAGGACGACGCCTTTTCAAGAGGGGAGGATGATGTGGATATCCCTAACACATATGCATCTTCTCCTATTGATGGTGAGACACAACTAATAAGGACATCCCCACGACCAGTTTGGACGTCCCTACGATCAGTTCGGACATCCCTACGACCAGTTCAGTACTAGTCGGTCCAATGACTAGAGCTCGAACCAAGCTTCTAAACCAACAGGTACTTTTGTTTCTTAATGAAATCTTTTAACTATACTGAGAATTGGCTAATACCTCATGCAAATACTTTGTGCATTCTCAGATTCAAACATTGTGAAGACTTTGGATGCAAAGCAATGGAGGAGGACCTTGCAAGATCAAAGGAAGTCACCTTATGCTGTCAACTCACCCCGAGGAGGTCTTCCAGGACCACCCAAGAGGTCCTCCAGGACCTCCCCAGGACTGTAACACCCTAGCCCAGAATGAGCCGGGAATGCTACTAAATTAACATTATAACAAATTTAAAACTGATACTATATACCAAATTTCGGCAGAACCTCCTTTGTATAGCTATCTATACCGGAGGTTCCAACAGTTAAATATTTCATAACCAAATATTCCAACATCCAGTATCATCAATAAGCATTCAAAACAGGGTAATCAACTAAAGCATATTCAAAGATATCCAAAATATGCTACTCATCATTATTACAAATAATCCGATGCATGAAACAAACCATAATCAATCCTTAAGCAGTTTGCTCATTTATTAAGGTACGATCAAAAATTTAATTAACTTTAGAGATGTGTGGCAGTGTGTGAATCCAACTCAAGTCTAATCCCTCCCATGCATGCCGTTCTTGCAAAGGGTACCTAAAAACAAAACAACAGCAAGAGTGAGCCCAAAGACTCAGCAAGTATCAATAATAAAGCATTAAACACATGATTATAGCATCATCATCCAATTCCAAAGCTTTACTCCAAAACATATCACATGTTTTTGTAATGCAAATGTGCAATGCATCTTTTTCCCTTTTTCTCTTTTCGCATTTTACCGGTAATGCGGCGTATACAACCATCGATGTATACTCTTGCCTGTGCCCTCTAGCACAGGGACCAAGAGCCTATACTCCACAAGTATAGGGACCATAGCCCATCATCTTCATGATGGGGACCTCAACTCATTGCCCACACTCCACGAGTGTGAGGACCACAAGCCCGTCATTTACATGGTAGGGACCTCAATTATACATACTTGGTCACCACGTGACCAAGCCTCAAGTATGCTCTCAATGTGCACATGAACAATTACTCTATTTTTCAATAACATGTATAGCAACAGCATCATACATGACTAACACTTAATCATATCTCAAGCATTCACCATTTTTAACCATACATATCACACGATCAACCATGCAAAGCTAATATGTATCAAATACTAGCACTCACTATCAAACATTCATAAATTATTCTATCAATCAGAGTACTTGCCTCAACCACGCGAGAATGGAGAACGTGAAGAGGGTGCTGCCCCCGGAACTAATCCCACACCTGAATTAGTTTAGCACACACTCTAAGACAGCAATACTGGGCCAAAAACAAAACTAGAAGTACATACGAACTCGCTGTAATCTCTAGCGCAATCCCAACTCCAAACTCCTAAATGCCGATCTGTCCCTCTCTGAGACAGTCCTAATAAAAATTCGTATCTTTTAGTACAGAGATCCTAATGGGGTGTTATTGGACTTTTTGGAAAGCTTATCCAATTCTCCAACTAAACCTGGTTGGTAAGCCTTCCTGATTCGGCCATCTACTACCCCTACCAAGCTAATTAACAGAACATCTAAATCACGTCGGGTTTCTAGACAGCAATATAAAAACTATTATATCTCTCAGTACAATTATCCAAATTTCACGTTCTTTAGATTTCTGGAAAGCTGAGCCAATTATCTACATCTTCTATTATATTGAGCTCCTCTAATTTATCCCTTAACTATCCGCTTAAGTCTGATTACTAAAAACTGTTAGGATACCGACAGATTTGTAGAACAGTAGCGCTACAAAATTCATAACTTTTGAACCATTCATCCAAATGATGCGATCTAGTACTCTACGGAAAGGTATTGACGTCGTCTACAATTCTCTAGGAGGTGTCTAGAACGGATTATGCTATTAAAATACTCAAAAACGTCGGACAAACCTATCTTCTCTAACAGGTCTAATTACCAACATAGCTAAATAATCAACTAATTGACCAATCGAAAGGGAAACAGATCTTACCCTTGAAGAATAGCTGAAGATCACGAACCTAGCCTACAATCTCTCCCCTTCTCCCCTCTCTTCCTTTCTCCTTCTTCTTCCTTCTTGGCTGGCCACCACAAATACGATCTTCTTCTTCTTCCCACTCAGTAGGCAGCGGGAGACACACCTTGGGGAGGAGGCGCAGCCATGGTTGCTGGAGAGGGAGGGAGGAGGCGCAGGGAAAGGAGGGAGGTGGCCAAGGGGGAGAGGGGCCTAGGGGGTGGCGGCCACAAGTGGGGAGGAGGGTGGAAAGGGGGTAGTGGCTAGGGTTTTGGGGGAGGGTGGCGCCTCCCCCCTATAGCCGGCCACCTAGTGGCTTGTTGGGCCAAAGCGCAAGCCCAAGTTGCCTATATTTCACAGAAATCCCCCTCTAAATCCCCTGATAAATCGCTTTGATATTTGGTCCTTCTTCCTAATTTAATTATTCGCTTCTGAATACTCTTTTGAATACATATGGGGTATTACATTCTACCCCTCTTAAACGAAATTCGACCTCGAATTCTAATCACGCTTAATGCCAAAGAATACTCACAGCTAAAAAAAATTACTAACATTACCACGCACCTGCTGTGAATAATTCCAGATACTGCTCGCACATGCGAGACTCAAATTCCCAGGTCGTTTCTCTCTCGGACTTATGGGACCACTGCACCTTGATGCTACTGATGTAATACGCCCTATTACTCATCCCACCCTTTCACGAGTCACTCAACGGACGTGTCTCGAAGGCACGGTCTTACTTGTAGGTCAACGGTCCTAACGAAACTTCACACTCCAGATTTCTCCAGTACTCCATCGACACTAGGTCAAACAAAACGATCTGTGCCCTACGCTAGGACTCAAGATGGTCCTAGTAATACGCTATCTCCCAAATCTCCGCAACTTTCAGAAACAACCAATGTACCTTGGGCCAACATTCCCTTTGATACCAAACCACACAACCAGCATATAACACACAAAACCCTTGTTCCTTGTATCAATCGATCCCTTCACTTTAACAATGAGCACCTCCTTTAACCAAGGACGCACAACAGAACTCGACTGGAAATAAAGAATTCTTATTGCAAACACGCATTACTAACTCCCCACCAAAAGAGCTAAATCCAAAACCAAAAGATTCGTCATGAAACTCTTCCACTTTCCAAGTAGGCGGTTTGTTAAAGAACCCCACATAAGCGAGAGCCGAAATCACTCGAATGCCCCCACACAACCATTTTCTTTCTTTTTCTTAACCAAAAAGAATCACACATACTAAGAAGAACCGACTCAATTTATAATTGGCATCTGTCGTAGGGACAAAACTCAATTAAACCACGAGAACATTTCATTATCCGAGAACACAACCTTTTTTTCTCAAACTTTCTTTTAAGAATTCAACTTTCTCTTGAATCATGAGATTCCAGACCATCGCATAACACACTTATTCATTTCTTTTAATTTGGCAACCTCAAAGCTATGCTCAAACTGAACACAAAATCCACACTTATGTAGTGAGACTCTTCCAATCCACAATAACATACTCTGATCAACTTCTCTACCAAAGGAATTACTTTTGACAATTAATTCCCAACACACCTCAATATAGATTTCAGCCACAATCACATCACCTCAATTCTTTTAAGGATAATCAACTTGAAATTCACCACATTCACACTCATTTACTGCATCCAAAGGATTCTATCAAAGATCACCATTATTCCTGGAATCTAATCATGAGAAACCAAGATGCTAGCATAAAAATGCAAAGCCCAAATTCAACCTCTAAGACTCCTACAATGAATTTCCGGTATACTTGATAGGTAACCATCAGATCCAATGACTAAAATTTCACACAGCTCAATAATAACCTCAGTTATTAATGTCAACATTCCTCACTAATCAAGTAACCGCCCAATGCGATTCATTTCACCAATCTTGGACCTTCTCTAACCCACACCAATCAAAAGTAGCTACTCGACCAATATACCCATTCACAATACCCTAACTGATTGACCAGGATTCAAACATACTCAAACACTAACATCAATAAATAAATATATTCTTGATCAAGTTATCCTTAGAGATAATCTAACTCCCATAGGGTTACTCACTGAGGCCGAGTCATTCTTGACAATAACTCAACAATCACTGCTATCCCCTTAATTAACATGACTATTAGATTTCTTTACACTGTTACTCTCATTAAACTACACCATCATAATTCTTCCACACAATCTTACCGAGTACCCAATTGTGATACTCTAATAAACTGATCAAGATTTCCATACTTGCTAATTCTAATGTTCTGTCAAAATGAACACAAGATCTTGGACCACATCTCGCTATAGGTCCTACTAGTTGCGGCAACGAAATCGGTTAGCTCCAAAGTCAAACACTCTATTTAAATCAAATCCACTCCAAGGATTATTTTAATAAATCGATTTATTACTCAATGCCTCTCAAACAACCTGATACCTAAAGGTTCACAAAATCATCTACTAGACCACCTCTATCTAGTTGTCAATACACATCCGAAAAGACTTGGCAATTCAGTTCAGTTAACCCTTTCTTAGAAAAAGAGGCAAATAGAAATAACTTTCAGCACAAGGGAAAACGCTACCACTTACAGTAGTTACAAGATCAAGGGAATTAATCAAAAAGCAATAATCTCGAAAAACAAAAGATGAGATCATAGTTGAGGGCACATATCCGACGAGCAGAGAATACCAAACCTCAAACGAGAATAAAGCATTGCTTTTGGAATTTGGGAAACTCTGATGGGCAAAACAGAAAGCTTAGGCAAAATTCATTAAACTGTAAGTTTCTTTGATTACAGCATCACCATGCTAACTTCAACAAAATGAGAGTTGTAGACCACCACACATGAACCACTTACGGATTAATAAAACCTTTTCAACACGTCACTTTGCTCGAAACAAGTTCAGCTTTCATACCAACATGAGGTTCAAAAGTTCACAAAGGCTAAACTAGAAACTTTTCATTTAATCAATATCAGGTGAGTGATCAAATTTCCATTATACAAAACATTCAATATTGCTACTGCCTAGGACTTTATTGCTGTTCGTGAAATGAAATGGAGGTCAAACGCCCCTAGCTCAACCGCCCATTTTGCTATTCATCCTGATGATTCCCTGTTTTCAAGGACTTGACCAAGGGGATATCCAGTCGGTACGACCACTTTGTGGGCCTGAAAGTAGTGCCTTAGTTTCCTTGAAGACATAAGGAGACCATAGAGCAACTTTTGTACTTGTGGGTAACTTTCCTTTGGTCCATGTAAGACTTAAACACGTAATAAACCGGTCGTTGGATGTTATCCTTTCTATGACCAAGACACCGCCATGTTTGTGGTGTTCTTTGCCACGTACATTAGCAGTGTTTCTCCCGGTCCCGGAGAGACTAAAACCGGGGCACTTGTAAGGTACTTTTTAAGTTCTTCAAAGGCATCATTTGCCTCCCTAGTCCACTCGAAACTCCCATATTTCCGAAGAAGTTTAAAGAATGGTAACCCTTTTTCCCCTAACCTTGCTATGAAACGACTTAGCGCTGCCATACAGCCGGTTAGTTTTTGGACTTCCTTCTTCATGGTCGGAGGTCGCATCTGGTCGATGGTTGCTATCTTTACTGGATTTGCTTCAATACCTCTAGCCGAGACTAGGAAACCGAGCAATTTTCCAGCAGAAACTCCGAACACACACTTTTCCGGATTCAACTTGAGGTTATGCCGTCTCAAGTTGTTGAAAGTTTCTTGTAAGACAGAGATGTGATTGCTGGCGTTGGTGGTCTTTACGACCAGATCGTCAACGTAAGCTTCTAGATTCCGACCTATTTGTGGACTAAAGGTTTTTTGCATCAACATTTGAAAAGTTACACCAGCGTTTTTGAGACCAAATGGCATCTTAACATAGTAATACTTGCCATATGGAGTGATGAAGGAAGTTTTCTCCTCATCCTCTTTACACATACTAATCTGGTGGTACCCTGAATACGCATCTAGAAAACTTAGTAATTCGCACCCAGAGGTAGAATCTACCAGTTGATCAATGCGTGGAAGGGGAAAATCATCCTTCGGACAAGCTTTGTTAAGATCTGTAAAGTCGATACACATTCGCCATTTCCCATTATTCTTCCTAACCATTACAGGGTTGGCGAGCCACTGAGGGTGGTTGACTTCACGGATGAATCCAACCTTGAGAAGTTTGTCAATCTCTGACTGGATTGCCTCCTTCCGATCAGGTGCAAAACGCTGTAGCTTCTGCTTGATCGGTTTCTTATCAGGCTGGAGAGCTAGCCTGTGCTCGATCACCTCCCGGGGGACTCCGGGCATATCGGACGCCTACCAGGCGAATACGTCCTGATTTGCTTGGAGGAAGGAGACGAGCAACTCTTCCTATTTAGGATCGAGTTTTGCTCCGACCAGAACCTTGCGAGCAGGTGGGCCAACATCTTCTGGCCCAGGTAGTGACTTGGCACTGTCCAGAGAAGCGCCTTTGTCGAGTGATACCTCTTTTGACTGGTCGGAGGGTTTGGGTGTCACCTTCGGTCTCGAGTGCTTGGTCTGCATGGTAGATGGATTAGCTTCTCTGGTCGGAAGTTCATCGACCAGTTCAAAGGATTTTCGGTCTCATACATAAGCCATTTTTCGATCTCCCCGAATAGTGATGACTCCCTTTGGCCCCGGTATTTTCAAACTTTGATAACCGTAATGCGTGGCTATCAAGAACTTTGCTAATCTTTGTCGACCAAGAATTTCGTTGTATCGGATTCAAAGTTTACCACATCAAACGAAATTTTTCCGTTCGAAAGTTATCGGGCCTTCGAGCGTAACCCAGAAGGAAACTTGCCCTATCGGCTTAGCGGTGGAGCCAAGAACTATGCCATGAAAAGCATATTTCCTTTGGTTTCACCTTTGACATGGGGACTGCATTTCTTCTAAAGCTCCATAAATAATATATTCAAAGAACTACCTCCATCTACTAAGACTCGATTAAACCTACAATTATAAATGGTTGGTTCAACAACAATAAGGAACCTACCTGGTCAAGTCGAAGGAATGGGGCAGTCGTCTTTGCTGAAGGAAATTGCGATGTCTGACCACTTCGATTGCTTGATAATGCTCGGAGATTCGACGAGGTTGACCTCCGCTCCATGGCCTTGGATGACGCGTTTGGATTCGTATGAAGAAGATCCTCCAAAAATCATGTTGATGTGTGTTGGGGATCACGGTACTCCATCTCTTCGCCGCCATCCTTGTCCTTTTGGAGCTCGTTTCTCCGGGTTCTTGTATTACGAAATGGTCCTTCACCGCATAATAATCTTCCGTTTTTTGCGGACTCAGCAGTGCGTAGATCATACCACCACGGTGAAGTGGGCACCACTTCTTCTTTTTCTGGAATCCCTCGGTTGGAGCTTTCGTCTTGCCCCGACCGGTGTAGTCCTTCTTACCCTTCATGAATTTATCGGGAATGGCTAGGACCTCCTTGTCGTCGGGCCTGCGGTTCTTCTTCTTCTTGAGAGACTTCTTATTCTTTTTCTCTGGTTTGTCCAGACCGGGCTGAGGAATCTTGTCTTTCCGATCAATGGCTTCGCACCACTCGATTGCTTAGCTAGCGGTGGTATACTTGTCGGCCATGTCGAAAAACTCAACGGTTGTTCTTGGAGGGTTCATTGCTATGTTCTCCGTAAATCGTCGATTTCTCAGACCTGTTTTGAAAGCCTGAATAACAGATGACTCTGTGACCTCGGGTATAGAATTGCGAACCTGGCTGAACCTCTTGATGTATTGACGTAGAGTCTCATCAGAGCCCTGCCGGATTCGGTGGAGATCATCCTCCTTCCCAGGGCGGTCATATGTACCTTGGAAATTTGCAATTAGAAGGTCACAAAGTTGCTCCCAGGTATGATCGATCCGATCGGTTGGTTCAATAACCACGACCGGGCAGACCCTTCGAGCACGGTGGGTAGATAGTTGGCCATCACATTTTCATCGCCCCCAGCAGCTCTGATGGCGGTGGTATAGATTTGGAGAAATTCCAATGGATTTTGAGTTCCATTAAACTTGTCTAAATTGGCGGTCGAAACCGGTTAGGCTAACGACGTTTGGAGCCTGCGAGAGAAGGCTCGACAACTGTGATTGATTCATGGCGCCTTCTCGGGAGGGTGCGGATTATGTCGATGGGAGACCGGTTCCTAAGATTGGAACGCTGGAACTCCGGTGTGCCGATCCAGTCGTAGACATTAGTATGATTCCTTTGACCGCCTACTTGATTCAGACGATGCCGGAGATCGTCAGGTCCAAGCGATGGTTCTTCTCGACGTGATGGGGGAGTGGCTTCATGAAATAACCTTCTCCCCTCGTGACTCCTTGGTCGGAATCGTCGAGGAGGCCTTGGTATCGATCGTTCCCGAGCATGACCATGCTATCCTCTGCGAGAGAGAACGTTGGGATGAAGTCATAGTTTGACTCCTCAAACCCTTTGTTCGATGCGCTTCCGTCTTGCCGCTTGGTCTGCTGGAGAATTTCGATACTTGACCCACAAGTCGCACAAAACATGGAGTTCCGCTAAAATGGGATCGAATTATTTAACATATCTTGAACACGTCGCAAGTTTTGTACGATTCACGAAGGTCTCGGGGTTCATCTTGGTCGTAGGTGTCGCAGACTGAACCCTTCCGACCCTCGGATTTGATCATCCTATCGGCTACTCTAGGTGGGGCAACGCCAAAGTAATTAGTTGATGGGCGTCGATCGATTCCGTGGATTCCAGAAGTTGGTGCCTGATGGCCCGGATCATTTCTAACAACACGTGATGGCGTGGTAGAGAATGTAGGACCATGCAAGGTATCTTGATTTTCATCTCCGATCGTGTTGACTTCGTGCCTCCAGCACCGATCTTCTGATGAGCTTCCATCATAACTAATGGAGAGCTTCTTAGTGCTTCTGCCAGAAGTTTCCACGACGGAGAGCGGTCGGAAATGAGCACCTCCTGAGGTCTCCTCAGCCTGATTCGGCGTACTGCCGATCGTATGCTGAGCGTGATCATCCCCACATGGCCTACGACCAGCGGAGGCTTCATCGACACCGTTACCAGATGTCGGTTGACTCCTGGAATTGCCAGAAGCCGTAGGAGAATATCTTTCAGCCATGATTTTATCGAGGGTATAGAGATTTTCGAGTGGTGGTGCTGAAATTTCTTCACCTGTTTTGTCGGTCGGAAAGATCGGGCTTGAAGAGGTCCCCTGACATTCCGAGCTGGTCGGAATGGCTGGTTCCTCTGATTGCGCCACCGGTAATGGTGGCGCATCCTCGTCCATTCGGTCAATCTCGCTATCGTCGGCGACGTGCGAGCCGACGGAGGAGGAAGAGGAGGATGATCTGCCATTTTCCTCCATGGCACGAATGCATCCTTCCATATCGAGGTTGGCGTAGTCTGCCAAGTCGAACCAATTCTCCTCATTCCAAACTCTGGGCATATTTGCATTAGCGATTGCAGGAACTTGGGTGAGGATTTGTATGAGCAAAGAGTTTCTTCAGGAAACTTGTGTCTTCTTCCCTACGGACAGCGCCAGCTGTCGACGATCGAATCGCCGATCTTACGATAATAAAAAGAGGAAAATGACGTGGAGTATCCTGGAAGAGAATGGGGGGCTGCTCTTTATTAATATGAACTGGGATTACAAGACTTGACTAGGGACTATCTCTAATTACACCGAGTGTATTGAATGCTACTGCCTTGGCTTCTGAATTGCCTTTTGTTATTCACTGTTGTGTGTGCGTCTCTCCTCGTCTTCTGCGTTCCACTATTAAATAACTCCCGAAGAGGCGGCAGTTACTCCTGAAGAAGGCGTCCCTGATAAAAACGTTACAACTGGTCGGAGGTTTAAGGTAGTTAACAATGTGCTAACTACCTTGCGGTTAAGTACTTGTGAGAATCTTAACCGTAAGGTGGTTTATCGTCAGTGTCATGTATATCATCGTATGGTACGGAACGTTTTGCATGTGTTCCATTCATCATACGGTTAAGGGTGCCTGTTCATAGCATTTCCGAGCAGCTACCTAGTCAAAACCTAGTCTGACCAGGGTACCCATCGTGTAACATCTGGAATCCTTACGACCAGTGAGGTCGTTAGCCTTAGGGGTTACGACCATGAAGACGTATGGTCTTTTATTTTATTTAAATTAATACATAGAGGTTTTAATCCTCGTAAAATATTATCATCATAATCCCTTACTGACAATCACACTAACAATGAAAAAAATACACTTTTAGCAAGAATCATCATAGCTTCTTATCCCATCATAAACCCCTCCAAAAGAAACACAAGCCATAAGGTTGAAACAACCCTCTTTTAACCAGATCATGCTATCAAATAATCACTTCACAAGGCACACTATTAGAGACCACTTATTCATTCATCCACTCAACCATTAGTGTTGCTCAACACACACTTCAACTATCATTGACAATTGACAATTGTATTTATCACCTATGCAAATAGGGTCCTACTGCTATTTACAGTCACATATCCATTTATAAACACAGAGTCAACATTCCACTTTATGCTCAAAGTTTAGGGCAAAATATAATTAATTATTTAATAACACCATCTCCTATATTCACCGGGTTTCACAAGATGCTACCTCAACATTCATCTAATCCGATATACATGTTTCAATCTAGCGATTATGTAAGATCATCAAGTAGCCAGTTTATGAAAATTTCCGGATTAAGATCCTCTAAAGTATCGTTCAAACACGTGCTTGACATAACCATCACTATAGGTAGATTAATCCATTAGGACCCATTACACCAAACTATCCCATAAATTTACCAAATCCCACAATCTTAATGATCAGACCAAATCATTAATATACCACACTTATTAACAACTCCTTTAGCTTCAATTAGGTATAGTCATACCCTTAAACACAGCTCATCAAGAACCACTACAAGACACCATCAAATTAATCAACTTCCCTTCCAAGTATCTTAGTTAAGATCAAATATGCACCACACTACAGACTCAACTTGATAACCCATATCACCACCATTAATTTTTTTGATTATAACCTCTCACTTAATCATGACAAGACATCGGTACAGGTTTTTAACATTTTCTTTCATAAAAGAGAAGCATTCAACTTCAACACTCCAAATACCCAAAAGAGGTACATTGAGTCGAAGCTTCCACATACTAAAGGACTTGTAAAAGAAAACTTTCATTATCCAAAAACATCAAGTGCATAATTGGGTCATGTTTCCCAACGAGAAAGACAAAACTCCAATACAAAGGTCAATCTTGACAATTAACCAAGTTCACCAGCCACAAGAATAACTCAACAATTGGGAAAACAATTATTGCTTTAGGGGTCAAATTAAGTCAATGAAAACACGTCAACTGCATGTAACCACTAACCTAAAAAAATTCATCAACCAACAGCGAGTCATTAGTATAACCAAATGTAAACTTAAAGAAAACATCAACCTTTCTCAAAGCAACCCATCAACCACAACAGGACAAGAGTTGACCCGATTCAAATTTAAGGAAGAGAACAAATTTTCTAAAGATTTTCACTGTCAACGCCTATACTAAGATATCCGAGGTAACTACTTCCCTATTCGTATACCACGAACGGTGGTGTAACCTGGTAAAGCCCAAAGCCACAACCACGACCTCAACCTCTCAAAAAACGCTACCTTCACTCACAATAACCATAGTATTATAATATAGATATATAAGATCATCTCATAACAGGAATCATCAATACAACATAACGGAAGTGTAAATGCAATTCAATAACCCAATCCCACCTACTGTGCTTAGTGTGTCAAGTTTAATAATTCAAATACCATGGACCTACAGCCCGCTCTGATACCAACTGTAACACCCCAGCCCAGAATGAGCCGGGAATGCTACTAAATTAACATTATAACAAATTTAAAACTGATACCATATACCAAATTTCGGCAGAACCTCCTTTGTATAGCTATCTATACCGGAGGTTCCAACAGTTAAATATTTCATAACCAAATATTCCAACATCCAGTATCATCAATAAGCATTCAAAACAGGGTAATCAACTAAAGCATATTCAAAGATATCCAAAATATGCTACTCATCATTATTACAAATAATCCGATGCATGAAACAAACCATATTCAATCCTTAAACAGTTTGCTCATTTATTAAGGTACAATCTAAAATTTAATTAACTTTAGAGATGCGTGGCAGTGTGTGAATCCAACTCAAGTCTAATCCCTCCCATGCATGCCGTTCTTGCAAACAAAACAACAGCAATAGTGTAACACCCTGGCTATACGGAAACCAAAATGTTACCTAAAAGACTAACATACAACAACACTACGGAATAATTCCAACCAACTTTCAAATAGTAACCTAAAAAGATCAGTATCTAGAAGAATGGATACAAGAATTGAATCAGAATTCGTCAACAATTCAATCTCAAACATCTAATCAGGTTGAGTCAATTACGATAATACTATCAAGAGTATATACGCAGTTCACTAACCCATTGCTAATCCAACCATATCATGAAGGTTGATAATATCAACCATCAACCAAGCTTTTAATTCATGAATGACCTAATGCTAACAATCAAACTCAACATGAGTCTGGCGTGCTACTAAACTAACGTTCTAACCAATAAAAACTAAGACATTTCTCTAAAATCCGGCAGAACCTCCTTTGTATAGATGGCTATACCGGAGATTCAAACAGTTTAATATAGCATCAATCATAATCAAATCCTCTAATATAAACGAATCATCAAAGGACATCCAAAATATGCTAATCAACTAATGCATCAATGACCAACATATCTACGAGGGTTAAATGAACTCAATCAACGAATGAATGAGAACATAAAAGGATCATCCATGATCACCAACAAAACATCCACCACGAAGGGTGGTCAATAGAATCGAAACTAAAGTAATTAACAAGAATATGAATTGCGGATAATTGGGTTTGATTATTCATTGCGGTTAGTGATTATGTGACGTGCACCAAGTCTACCCCTTCTCATGCATGTCGCTGCCTCGAGAGGTACCTAGCAAGCACAACATAGCAAGTGTGAGTCCACGACTCAGCAAAGTGCAATAGTAAATCAAACATAGCATCATAAGTAGTCAAAGGGAATAAACAATCACCTCAAAAATAACAACATTATACCACGAATCAATCGCTTATAATAGCATTATAAGTAGTCTTAAGGGGATAAATCATCAAATCATGAATAACGGCAATATATACCATAGATCAATCTCTTAAGCAGAAATGCAATGAATATACCATGAATGCAAAATACTTCACTTCTTTGCAATTACCGGTAATGCCGAGTATGTATCCGTCGATACATACCCTAAGCATCTGCCCTCTAGGCACAGGGATCCAAAGCCCACACTCCACGAGTGTGGGGACGGTTCCGCCCAATGCAGACGGGATCTCAAGGAAATGACCCTTGGCTACCACGTAGTCAAGGTTCAGAAATGAACATGCAGAAATTAAAATACGCATGTCCATTATCGTTATCATGATTAATCATTAACAAGGTAGCCTCATTGCTCACATTGTCCCATCATTCTTGCCATCAACATTTAACCATTATCATGTAAGCATCACCATATAAACATTAACATGTACGCATCATCATGTAACCATTAGCATGCAGCATCATGTAAACCTTTCCAAATAGTAAGCATCATCAATAAACTATGGCACTTAGGACCATCGACATTACCAAGCAGTAAGCATCAACAATTATGAAATATAACCACTCAATAATACTACTTGCACTTGCCTCAACCGTGAGATAGAAGACCAAAGGCGAAACGCTTTAGCACCGGAGTTCACCACCACCTATTCTGAACTGAGTGCACACCACCTAGCAGGCCGCCAACCTGCTAATTCGATGGCAAATCAGGCTTCTAGTATGCACAGCGGTGCATATGACTTAATAGCTCACAAAACGTTTCTGTAGGTACGCATACATGCTATTTCTACCAACTATAAGTCTCAGAAGAAAAACATGCTGAGTACTGCACTGTGAACATTCTTCTGAGTAATATTCTTCTGAGTAATCCATTTGAAATGATAGTGAAACAACAGCATGCTTTACTTCCATTTTGTCAATACACAAACTCAGATATTTGAAAACAATGTACTAACTGATCATTGCTATGAAACCTGATATACAGCAATTTACTTTGGTTACACAACCAATGGTTTGAGTCATTAAAGGTTGATTGACCTAGAGCAATAAGAAAGCAAAACGGATTGAGCTGCTTTTCGGTATAAGACAAGCATGGAGTGACTACAAAGACTAATCCTAGTGTCGAGCCTTCATTAGTATGCAAACTGATTAACTGCCATAGGCATACCAGAATGTCTAGCATAACAAGTTAAACCACGTACTACCAAAATCTCTTTAAGACTGATCTAGAGCTTTATGAGAGCAAATTGATTGAGCTGCTAGCCTGCTATAACTATTCAGTACAAGAGATGCATAGAGAGTACAGAGATTTACCAGGGCCAAAGCATCTCCACCAGATCTCATCAATATGCCTCTAATACATTTCCAAACATCAAAAACCTCTGGGAGGCCTTCCGAATCATAGTTCAAGCATGACGCTGTAATTGCAACCAATGGTACCAGCTGCGTACCAACCCATAAGTGTAAGCCTTGTAAGCACTTCCTTCTTCCACTCATCATGTGATCAATCAGTAATTGATCCCGCCAATCTCCAGTAATAAGCGCCACCAATATATCAACTTTAGTCTGTGGTTCCATTTGGGCAAACTGACAAGCATTGACCACAGCCACAACAACGTTCCCTAATTACACCACCCTCAAGTTTACCACATAAAGGATCAGATTGAGCACTCTCCCCTCCAACCAAGACCTTCTCTAGAGATATTGCAGGAGCAGAACAACCCTTTTCCCATGGCTTTGAGAAAATGGGTGGACAATCCTTAGGATCAAATTCAGCTTTACAGAAATAAAGATCTCTGCAATCATCATTTACACCAACCATCACCCATGGCCTCTGAACTGCTGGCACAATCGAGGCTGCTACATCGATACCTTCATTTACTGCATCCACCACAGATGCATCTGCTGCAAAATCAATACAATCTGCTCCAGCAAGCGTATAGACAAGGAAGGGATACCTGATATCGGAAGACATAGAACGAACACGCCGCTGCGGCGGCGGGCATGCAACAGCGCAGGTTGTGAGGCCGCCGAGAGCAAAGCCGAGGTGGTAGATTTGGTCAACCCTGATGAGGATGGGCTTCCCACGAACCCGGCACCGCTAGTGACCAGCACGCGGAGCCCCCTTCTGCTTCAGCCCTAGGGGCACCTTGCCACCGACGAAGTGGCGGGGCGCCTGGTGGTGGCGCGCGGCGGCTCCACGGAGAAGCGGCTGGGGGTGTTGGCGATGGAACTAGAAGCGGCGACCGGAGAAGAGAGCCGGCGGTCGGCGCGACGTAGAAGCCTAGAGGAGAAGCGGCGCCACTTAGCCAGGCCAAGCCCGAGCGAGCCAGCGGCGCACGGCGAAGTAGGGCGCACGCGGGCCGTGGCGCGTTGGAGAGACGGTCGCTGAGAGAATGGCGGCTGGGAGCAACCGAACAAGGAGGAGGCGCACAGGGAAAACAAAAGGCATGGCAGCTAGGGTTAGGTCCCTAAAATGGCCGGCCAAACCCCACATGGGCCAAGGGGGCCATGGGCCTACAGCTGCCCACGTTCTCCTTCCCCTCCAAATTCTAAAATTTCCGTATTGATTCCGTAATATTTCCTTTCTAATTCATATAAATTTCTATGGTTAAATGGGATATTACAAAGAGTGAGCCCAAAGACTCAGCAAGTACCAATAATAAAGCATTAAACACACGATTATAGCATCATCATCCAATTCCAAAGCTTTACTCCAAAACATATCACATGTTTTTGTAATGCAAATGTGCAATGCATCTTTTTCCCTTTTTCTCTTTTCACATTTTACCGGTAATGCGGGGTATACAACCGTCGATGTATGCTCTTGCCTATGCCCTCTAGCACAGGGACCAAGAGCCTATACTCCACAAGTATAGGGACCATAGCCCATCATCTTCATGATGGGGACCTCAACTCATTGCCCACACTCCACGAGTGTGAGGACCACAAGCCCGTCATTTACATGGTAGGGACCTCAATTATACATACTTGGTCACCACGTGACCAAGTCTCAAGTATGCTCTCAATGTGCACATGAACAATTACTCTATTTTTCAATAACATGTATAGCAACAGCATCATACATGACTAACACTTAATCATATCTCAAGCATTCACCATTTTTAACCATACATATCACACGATCAACCATGCAAAGCTAATATGTATCAAATACTAGCACTCACTATCAAACATTCATAAATTATTCTATCAATCAGAGTACTTGCCTCAACCACGCGAGAATGGAGAACGTGAAGAGGGTGCTGCCCCCGGAACTAATCCCACACCTGAATTAGTTTAGCACACACTCTAAGACAGCAATACTGGGCCAAAAACAAAACTAGAAGTACATACGAACTCGCTGTAATCTCTAGCGCAATCCCAACTCCAAACTCCTAAATGCCGATCTGTCCCCTCTACAGACAGTCCTAATAAAAAATTCGTATCTTTTAGTACAGAGATCCAAATGGGGTGTTATTGGACTTTTTGGAAAGCTTATCCAATTCTCCAACTAAACCTGGTTGGTAAGCCTTCCTGATTCGGCCATCTACTACCCCTACCAAGCTAATTAACAGAACATCTAAATCACGTCGGGTTTCTAGACAGCAATATAAAAACTATGATATCTCTCAGTACAATTATCCAAATTTCGCGTTCTTTAGCTTTCTGGAAAGCTGAGCCAATTATCTACATCTTCTATTATAGTGAGCTCCTCTAATTTATCCTTTAACTATCCGCTTAAGTCTGATTACTAAAAACTGTTAGGATACCGACAGATTTGTAGAACAGTAGCGCTACAAAATTCATAACTTTTGAACTGTTCATCCAAATGACGTGATCTAGTACTCTATGGAAAGGTATCGATGTCTTCTACAATTCTCTAGAAGGCGTCCAGAACGGATTCTGCAATTAAAATACTCAAAAACGTCGGACAAACCTATCTTCTCTAACAGGTCTAATTACCGACATAGCTAAATAATCAACTAATCGACCAATCGAAAGGGAAACGGATCTTACCCTTGAAGAACCGCTGAAGATCACAAACCCAGCCTGCGATCTCTCCCCTTCCCTCCCTTCTCCCCTCTCTTCCTTCCTCCTTCTTCTTCCTTCTTGGCCGGCCACCACAATTGCGATCTTCTTCTTCTTCCCACTCGGCAGGCAGCGGGAGACACACCTTGGGGAGGAGGCGCAGCCATGGTTGCTGGAGAGGGAGGGAGGAGACGCAGGGAGAGGAGGGAGGTGGCCAAGGGGGAGAGGGGCCTAGGGGGTGGCGGCCACAAGTGGGGAGGAGGGTGGAAAGGGGGTGGTGGCTAGGGTTTTGGGGGAGGGTGGCACCTCCCCCCCATGGCCGGCCACCTCTTGGCTTGTTGGGCCAAAGCCCAAGCCCAAGTTGCCTAGCTTTCACAGAAATCCCCCTCGAAATCCCCTAATAAATCGCTTTGATATTTGGTCCTTCTTCCTAATTTAATTATTCGCTTCCGAATACTCTTTTGAATACATGTGGGGTATTACAAGGGCCTCCCTCCAGGACCTCTTCAGGACCTTCCCAGGACCAGTCCTACGACACTCGATACTCAACATAAATAGTACTGGTCGTAGATAAGTATATATATTTTAGTTGGAGTCAGTTGTAATCTTTCTATAACTGTATGAGGAAAGAATCTGTGTACGATACGTGAGTTGGAGATAGAATCGGCATTAAGCCGTGTGTGACTCAGCCGCACCCTTAGGTGCCAATATAAGGCCAGGGCTTTGCCCATTATAAAGGAGACCAGTTTATGCATAAGATTGAAACATAGCTATTACTTGTTCTTTCAAACTAGAGTTCATACGAGGACTTTGAGAGAGAATTGGGCGATCCATTGGTTCATCCTGCACTTCAAGGTCAAGCTGTCGTTCTGTTGGGAATTGGGGGCTTGGCGATGGTCGCTAATGGTCTCACGACGATCATCTATTCGGTGTGTTTTGGGCCATATCCAAAGAGTTGAGGGTTCGTGCATTGGCACGAGGGTTCTGCTAGCGACATCGACTACTTCGCATCATCTATCTATATTTCTCACTGAGAAGATCGGGCAACCCCCTTATCAAACGGTCTCTACGGGAACCTTTGAACCATAGGTTTCACCACTTCATTATATTCATAATGACCCATCAAGTCTGAACTACCTAGTTCCAAGACTTTTATTTAGCAATTATAGTTCAGCCTCGTATGTTTTCATTATGTGACCTAATATGAACACTTCAAGCGCGCAGCCATGGGCTTTGGTTCCGGATCCGTGTTCTCATAAGAGAAATTTTAGCAATTGTAGAGGCAAAATGATTTTCAACAACTTTTCTCCCATATCCTCCAAATTTATGGTATCTCAGTGTTAACCAGATCTTTGTCATTTCCCAAACAAAAGATTTTTTATCGTTCCGCATTCCCAGCAATTTGATGTGCACATCAACTTGCTAGGGCTTTCAACTTCAAGATGAATCTCTTCATTAGGTATTTCACCTTCAAGGTGAGTTCTCTTCAAGCGAGTTAAATGAGTGATTGATAATTGTTTTGACTAGTATCATTAGATCTTAGACCGCAGGCGCCCCCACAGATTTTAGATCAAAAACCAATAAGTCAATTTCACATAGGTGAATATACTATTGAACCCGGGGTATTCCACTCCTAACTGTGTTGTATGATTTAGTGTTTGCAAATTGAAATCAATTTTAACATAGGTAAATAACACTATGTGTTGTAGATTTGGCTCGATGTTTCCTTAAATTTTCTTAGCATCGATCGTGACAAAGCATCCTTCGGTATAATTCGAGGCGGAATTGAGGAGAGAAGAGACACGCCATATTGACAAAAAAAATTTAGCCGTCCAATCGTCTTTCGATTAGTTTCTCCGCCATTCGTTCCGTCGATAATTTTGACGAACGTGCGGGCCGAACGCGCGGGCCCCACGCGCGACGCGCGTTCGCGGCAGCCTTTTCCGCACGCCGAGGGTCGCTCGCCCGCGCTTTTTTTTTGCTTCGCTTGATGGCACGGGCCCCACCAGCGCGCTGCTTTCTCGGCACGCCATTCCGCACGCGCGGGCAGCTAGTTTAAGATAAAGGTAGAAGCGTTTCACAGAACAGAACGAGATGGTAGGAAAGTGTATAGCAAGGGGAGAAGACTAAACTGGGTGGTCGCTTCCAATAGTTTCACTATCGACGGATTGTTGAAGGGTTTAGCTGATGAGATAACCTAGGGTTGTACACAAACCCAACAGTTTGGCTTTTCGACAAAAATCAAGGGAAAGATGTCAGGTTGATGGACAATACACAAATTTGCGATATGTTCGACATGTACCGAGGTGAGAGGATTGTTCCACTAATTATCCATGTGTTTGATTCCGGTGAACCATTGCCTGATGAGGTTAGCCAAGAGTTATCTCAGCAGCATATCAACGATGGCCCAATTCCTGCATATCCTAGCACTCCGAGTCAAGCAGACCGCTCAAAGGCAGATTGCAGCCAAACAATTGATGGTAGCTCATAAGCTAGTAAAAACTTTGGTATGCATGAGTCATCAACTAGTAAGCCCATAAGCCCACATGAAAGTGTAGCTACAAGTAGTCATGCCGCTGGCACAATGCCAAATGATCCCTGTGATGACCCTAATGCATCGGCATCGATGATGAGTACTTATATGGTGAGGGTGATCCTCCTGCTAAAAATGGACCTGCTAATCCTCATGCTAATGATAAAATTGAGTGCTAATCCTAGTGCTATTGAGGATCCTACTGATGAAATAGAGATAAATGATGAGGTTCATTGTGAGCGAGTGATTGCAAACGACATTGCAAATCCTGTTATACAGAAGGGTGCTTTATTTCCATATATTAAAGCTTTTAGGAGGCCACTTAGACAACATGCTACGAAGGAACAATTTGAATATATACCACTTGTAAGACTGATCCGACAAGGTTAGTTGCAAAATGTAAACATGAGAAGTGTGAATGGAGAATTCATGCTTCAAGGCTTCAGGACAACAAAACAATCACGGTACAACGTTTTTGACTTATTGATAATTCATGTTTTTTAGTATTTATCTAACACTTCTTTAATGTTTCCTTGGCAGATTAAGACACTACATGCTGACCACACTTGTCCGACAACTAAGATGCTAGAAGGAAAAATGGCTTCTCAGGATTGGGTTGCACATAGAGTCAAATCTTGGCTAAGGTCGTATGAACATAACACGTCCAAAGTCACAACACAGGTCATATGAATCAAACACTTGCAGCTATCTCTCCATCACAGTGACATCTCTTAGTTTTACAATGATCTTATTATCAATTTTCTATCCTAGTTTCTTCCTTGGCCTTTACTAATTCAGGGCTTCAAATCAATTCTTGAGATTGCAGCACCATTTCAGAGCTTCAAATCACCACAATTCACCAAATCATGGGCCCTACATTTCGCATCATGAAGCTTGGCTATTATATCGATGATTAACAAAACTGAAGCTGGTATCAGTATCACAGATTCAGAAAACTCATAAGGGTATCACATATTCAGAAAACTCTATACTACGCATCAGTGAATAGAAGCAGTAAACTGACAACTCATTGCTTACAGTACTTCACATTTACTGAGTACATTCCGATGGTTGCATGTTTTGTTTTCACATTTAAGTAGGCACATACATGTATATATATACAGACTAAGCTTGAGTATATTATGTTCCAAAAAGGGGGATAAATTTGTGCAAGAAAGAGCATGGGCAAAAGAGGAGGTGAATAGTCCATGGGCCCTGCAATTTTCCTAGCTACTCAACTCGTACTTGTCAATTTGGGTCCTGCAATTGCTCTACCTCAATTCTAAGCACCAAACTGCCATTAACAACCAGGGATAAAGAAAAACAACCCAACCAACTACTACCTCCGTGCGTGAATACATGACGCCCTGCAGTGATGATTTGCATGTGGAAACGTCAAATAAAGAAATATGGAGGGAGTACTAGCTAAACTAGGGGAAAGATTAGGGAGGAGCAATTGGACGGACCTGGACGGCGGCGAGGGCGAAGGATTGGTCGAGCTTGAGGATGAGATGGTATGTCCAGGCAGACAGGGCCAGCACGACTGACGTCAGTGCGGCCCAGCGAATAGCACTGCGTATGGTGGTGGGGCGGCCTGGCGGAGGGGACGCCGTACCACATGGAGGTGGGACTCGGCTGATAGGAGCGGCACGGCGGACGGGGTTGACGGCGAACGGTGGAGTGTCCAGGAGGACCGGGGCGATTGGGGCGATTGGGGCAGCGCCTTCCATCGGTAGTGCGGCCTAGCCCGTCTTCGCGCGACGGTGGCCACCAGCCATGGCTGTAGACGGAGACTTGGTTTGGTCAGATCACGAAAGCCCTTAGTCTAGCTCGAAAGGGTAGTGCAGTCCATACATAAATACATAATCAAATACAAGCTGTGTATTTATGTAAATTGGGGAGGTATTAGCCATAATGGCATTTCTAGGAGTACTTAATGGTCAGAGTGGCATTGTTCAAAGAGGCGCGATGGGGATGGCATTTTTCAAAGATACGACAATTGGAGTGGCATTCTTCTAATTATCTATTTACCAATTATGTATGTATCATTTCTGATGAGTATGGCACGCTTCGGTGCATAGCCAACATGGCATATGTACGACTGTGTCAAGCGGCCATCGTTTTGCCATGTGCATTCCCGCATGCTAGCAGTTAACATATTGTTGAAGACATAAATCATTTGTCCTTCGAGGGCAACAATGATTGTAGTTGTCAATAGCATAGGTATCGGCAATAGCGTAAATGTTATTTTCCATATCAACTGGATAAGGATAATAATAATGCAATTTACTTTAAGTATCTCTCAAAATAAACTAGATTAATTTATTGTTTCGGGCTAATTTGCTTTTGGATTTGACCTAGGATATACCATTATGCCTACCATGACTCTTGTTTTGAATATTTTTCTATGCCTCTTAGATTCCAATATCCCATACAAGCCCAATATCCCCCCTTTTCATGCCGACTATAAAAATCCCGAGTGATAGTGTGTGCATGAGGTACTTGCTTGAAATAAACTCGGAGTTTTAGCAAAGATTTGCAATCATACTTCATCAGGAGTACAATTTTGAACAGGACTACAATTTTGTTGGTGTGAAACCAATATATACTTTGTAACATTCTGCTTACAAATTTCTTTAATTAAGAAATCAGTGTGGTGGATGATAGTGTTATATAGACTCCGAGTCATTAGGGCTGAAGTTATTGTATACTTATTTGAGAAATATGGTGTTTTCTAGCCAAAGTGATCCATCAGAGATCAACATGTGACTAGGCTTGTTCTGGTGTCACTGAGAAAAATAGTTTCCCTTTTGCCTTCTGGGCATCCGTTGTAATACTTCGATTTATTCTAAGAAAGAAAGCGTTCAAAAGAGAAATTAGACATAAGAAAAAGAGGGTTTCTACAGTTCTTCAGCAACTTGGGCCTCAGGCCTTGGCCCAGGAGGCCCATGAGGGGCCGGCCACCAATAAAAGGAGGGAGAGAACCCTAGTCCGTCTTGTAGCTACTGATACCACCACCGCTCTGATGCATCTCCTCGGCACGGGTGAAGAAGATCCTTGTTCTTCTTAGGCCAAGTGGAGGAAGAAGGAAGGTCACCGGGTGATTGCCCTACCAAGAAGAAGAAGAAGAGGAAGGGAAGAAGAGAGGAAAGGAGAGATCGCGGGGTGTTCATCGTGTACTTGATGGATCTTCAAGGGTAAACCCCGATCCCCATTCGTTTGGTAAAGTATTTGCGTATTTAGGCGATGTCGGTAGTAGATCCGTTTTAGTGCAGTCAATGTTGGCCGACAGTTTTGAGGTCGTTATCTACGGATTCAGTCCTGGACGTCTCTTAGAGTAGTGTAGATGACGTCTTGATCTTTCCGTGAAGTGCTAGATCGCGTTATTTGGGACCCCTATAGCAGAAGTTATGAATTTTATAGTTAGTCTGTCCTGCTAATCTGTCGGTATCCTGACTGCAGTTAGTAATCTGAATTAAGAGATTAGTTAAAGAGGAAATTAGAGGAGATCAATATAATGAAAGTTGTATATTATTGTCTCAGCTTTCCAGAAAGCTAAAGAACATGAATTTTAGGCAAACGTACTGAAAGTTATGATAATTTTAGTATGACTGTCCAGAAACCCGACACGAATTTGATGTTTTATTAATTAGCTTAGTAGGGGTAGTGGATGGCCGATTCAGGACGGCTCACCAACTAGACTTAGTTGGATAATTTGTCAACCTTTCCAGGAAGTCCAAGAACACCTCATTTGGACTCCTGTACTAAAATATATGAATTTTAGAATATGGCTGTCCACAGAGGGGACAGATCGACCTTTAGGGGATGGAATTGGGAATGCGCTAGAGAGTATAGCGAGTTCGGTTGTGCTACTAGTTGTGTTTTTGGTCCAGTATGATTGTCTTAGCGTGCTTTATAATTATATTCAGGTGGGGGATTGGTCCCGGGGGCAGCGCCCTCTTCACGTCCTCCGTTCTCGCATAGTTGAGGCAAGTATTCTGGTTGTTAATATAATTATGAATGTTTGATACTGAGTGCTTGTGTTTTATACATAATAGCTATGCAATGATGATAGTGTGATATGTATGAATAAGAATGGTGAATGCTTGAGTTATGGCTAAAGGTTATTCATGTATGTTGTTGTTGCCATACATGTTATTTAAAGTTTGAGATTCTGATATGTGGTTATTGATATACATGTTATTGAAAGATAGAGTACTGGTACATGTGCATGTTAAGAGCATCCTTGAGACTTGGTCACGTGGTGACCAAGTATGCATATTGGAGGTCCCCGTCATGTAGATGACAGGCTTATGGTCCCCACGTTCGTAGAATGTGGGCATTAAGTAGAGGTCCACATCATGAAGATGATGGGATGTGGTCCCTATACTGTGGAGTATAGGCTCTTGGTCCCTGTGCTAGATGGCACAGACAAAGGTATACATCGACAGTTGTATACCCCACATTACCGGTAAAATGCGAAAAGAGTAAAAGAGAAAAAGAAGCATTGCTCATTTGCATTACACAAACATGTGAGTTGTTTTACTGTAATGTTTTCTTATGGGATGTTGATGCTATAACTGTGAGTTAATGTTTATTTATTGGTACTTGCTGAGTCTTTGGACTCACTCTTGCTTTTGTTGTGTTTTTAGGTACCACTTGCAAGAACGGCATGCATAGGAGGGAGTAGGCTTGCCTTGGATGCACTCACTACCACACAACTTTAAAGCTGAACAACATTTAGATCGTACTTTAATAATAAGCAAACTGCTTAAGGATTAATTATGGTTATGCATGAATGCATTGGATTAATTGTAATAATGAGAGTAGCTTATTTTGGATATCCTTGTTTATGCTTTAGCTGATTAGCATATTTTGAATGCTTTGATGAATTCTGGATGTTAGAATATTGATTATGATATATGCATCTGTTGGAACCTCCGGTATAGCTAGCTATACAAAGGAGGTTTTGCCGAAATTTAGAATTATGCCTTATGTTTAAGTTGTTATCATGTTTATTTAGTAGCATTCCTGGCTCAAGTTGGGCTGGGGTGTTACAGTTGGTATCAGAGCGGGCTGTAGGTCCGTGGTATTTGAATCATTAAACTTGACACACAAAGCCCAGTAGTAGGGAATGGGTTTTTGCATTGCATTTACGCTTCCGTTGTGTTGCATTGATGATTCCTGTTATGAGATGATCTGATATATCTATATTATAATACTATGGTTATTATGTGTGGGGATAACCCATATTGAGAGGTTGAGGTCGTGGTTGTGGCCCTGGGCTTTACCAGGTTACACCACCGTTCGCGGTATGGGAATAGGGAAGTAGTTACCTCGGATATCTTAGTACAGGTGTTGATAGTGAGTATCTTCAGAAGAGTTGTTCTTTCCTTGAATTTGAATTTGGTCAACTCTTATCTAGTTGTGATTGATGAGTTTCTCTTGGGTTATTAGTTCATTGCAGTTGATGGGTTGCTTTGAAAAGGTTGGTGTGTTTCCATTTGCTTAATTTGTCCCGTAAAGCAATCATTGTCTTCCCAACCGATAAGTTATTCTTGCGGCTGGTGAACTTGGTTGATTGTCAAGTTTGACCTTTATAGTGGAGTTTTGTCTTTCTCATTGGAAAGCATGACCCACTTTTTCGCTTGATGTTTTTGGTTAATGAAAGCTTCCTTTTGCAAGTCCTTTAGTACGTGGAGGCTTTAACACAATGTATCTCTCTTGGGTATTTTGAGTGTTGAAGATTAATGGTTCTCCTTTGTGAAAGAAGATGTTAACCCCTTTAGCGATGTTTTATCTTGGTTAAGTGAGAGGCTATAATCAAAGCAATTAATGGATATGATATGGATTATCAGGTTGGGTTTGCAGTGTGTGCATGATCGATTTTAACTAAGATCTTTGAAAGGAAAGTTGAATAAGATGAGGTTGTCCTCTAGTAGTTCTCGATGAGCTGTGACTATGAGTATGACTATATTTAGTCGGAATCAATAGAGTTATTAAGAAGTGTGGAACATTGATGAAATGGTTGATCAATAGAATTGTTTAGTTTGCTAAACTTATTGGATTATTTGGTCTCAATGGATTAATCTAACTATGCATCAAGAGAAATATAAGGATGTGTTCGACTGTGGTCTTAGTAGATAGAAATATGGGATTTTCTTTAATTGACTATTTGATGATCTTATTTATGCTCGTGGGAATACAAATCGAGAAATGACCATCAATTCGTCCATGATTGAATAATCATCAATAGTTTATGATAACCTCCAGATTAGAATTAGAGTGTACTAAATTAGTGTGAGCGTTCCTAATAGGTGAAAGGTTGATAGTTAAAAGTGATTTACTCATGTGTGTTTCATGAGGATGGCCAATGAGAATGACCTGTGTTTGCATGACGGTGAAATTGTCGGATAATAGTATGCCTTTGATGAGAGGGTTTTGGAATAAATTGTGTAGTAGGTTTCCTCTAAAATAAAGTGGTTGTTGTAATGAGATTGTAAGAATTTGGTATACTCTCAATTGAGGATAAGATGATAAAGTGGTATGTAATACTTTGGTAAACCGTTGGGGGCTTTATAAAGGAAGAGTTGACGATAACGAATCTTGATAAGAGTGAATTATTCTTGATATTAGTAAGATTGTCGATAAGAGAATGTGACGCATTGGAGTGGTAATGATTTTTCTAGAGAGGAAGTAAGTTGATTGCATTTCGTAATACCGGTTAAATGAAATGTTTCGAGCTTTACATTCGTGATCTTTTGGAGTTCATGGGGAATGTGGTAGTTGAAATTTGTTGAGCAAAGCGGTGTGTTGGAGAGTTTTATTTGATTCTTAAGTGATTGATGAGAGTTCGTTTTAAAAACTCTTCTTGTTTGAAGTGGCAAAGTAATGTTGTAATCAAAGAAAATTGTTTTCTTTGTTAAAGGAAAGAGTGTAGTGGAAATATTTGAGGTTGGAGTTAAGTTTTGTAACTTGCAAATTATTAAAGTGCTTTTATCTTTTCTGTCGTTGCCGCTTAAGAGTTTCTTGAGTTTCTAAAGCAATGATTTATTCTAGTTGGTTGAGGTTGGGTATTATCTTCTTTTGGAACTTATGCCCTCAATTGTGGTCTCGTCTTTTGTTTCCTGAGATCATTATTATTTGATTATTTCTCTTGATCTTGTAACTACTGTAAGTGGTAACGTTTTCCGATGTGCTGAAATTTATTTCTATTTGCCTCTACTTCTAAGAAAGGGTTAACTGAATTGTGTTGCAAAGCCTTTTCGGTTGTGTTTTGGCAACTAGTTAATGGTGGTCTAGTAGATGTCTGTGTGAGCCTTTAGGTGTCAAGTTGTTTGAGAGATATTGAGTAATAAATCAATTTATTAGGGTATCAAATTGGATACTTAGTAAGATTGTGTAGAAGAGTTATGATGGTGAAGTTTAATGAGAGTAGCGGTGTGGAGAAACCTAAGCATTGTGCTAATTAATGGGATAGCATGAATTGTTGAGTTATTGTCAAGTATGATTCGGCCTCAGTGAGTAACCCTATGGGAGTTAGATTATCTCTAAGGATAACTTGGTCAAGAATTTATTTATTTATCGACGTTGGTGATTGAGTATGTTTGAATCTTAGTCAATCAGTTAGGGCATTGCGAATGGGTATATTGTGGTTGTGTAACTGAATTGGAGAGGTTTGGATTAGAGGAGGTCTAAGGTTGGTGAAATAAATCGCCTTGGGCGGTTACTTGATTAGTGAGGAATATTGATATTAATAACTGAGGTTATTGTTGAGCTGTGTGAAATTTTAGTAAACGAATTTGAGTATTTCCTATCAATTATACCAGAAATTCATGGTAGGAGACTTGGAGGTTGAATTTGGGCTTTACATTTTATGCTAGGACCTTGGAGACCCAATATTATGTGTAGAGGTAGATGAACAGAAGCGGATTTTGAATAGTATGTTGATCTTTGATAGAATACTTTGGGTAAAATAAATGAGTATGTGTGCTGAGAATTTGAAGTAGATTATCTTTAAAAGAATGAGATGATGTGGTTATGGGTGAAAAATCTCTATTGAGGTGTTGGAAACTTTTTGTCAAAATAATTCATTTGGTATAGGAGTGGACTAGAGAATCGTTTTGTAGATTAGTAGAGTCTCTCTAAATAAGTATGGTTGTTCTTTCGGTTTGAGAATCGTTTTGGGATTGTCGGTTAATAAGAAGGAGTTAGTGTGATAATTCCGGACACCCATGATTTGGGAAAGGGTTTATTCCTTAAAAGAACATCTGAGAAAAGAATGTTCTCTCGAGTAGAGAAGTGCTCTATTGGTTCTTGTTTGAGTTGGATTTTTATGATGGAGATCATGTACAATTTGAGTTGACTTATGTTGACAAGGTGGTTCTGTCCGGTTCAGGAAAATAAATGAAGTGTTTGATTTGAGCATTCGAGTGATTTTTTTTGGCTTATGTGGATTTTATTTGCAAACTGCCTAGATGGAATGTGAAAAGGTTTTCATGAGGAATCTTCGATTTTGGATTTGAGTGTTTTAGAGGAAAGTTGGAATTGCATTGTGAATCCTTTGTTTTCGATTGAATCTGATTATTAACGTTTGATTAAAATAAGTTGTGTTGCACGTCCCTGCTTAACGGAGGTTCTCCTTGTTATGATGAAGAGGTCGACTGAGAGATGGAACAAGAGTTCCATATGTTACGTGCAAGTTATGTGGTTTGGTCCCGAAGAGAAAGATAGCCCAAAGTATACATTGGTTGTTTCCGATAGTTGCAGGGAATTTTGGAAGATGGCATATCGCTAGGAACGCCTTGGGGTCCATATGCGGAGTATGCAATGTCTGGTATGTTCTGGTGCTGAATGAGCACCTGGGTGATTCGGAATTTTGAGGTTTTGTTAGAGCCGTTGATCAACGAGTAAGACCTCATGTCCGAGTCTCGTTCGGTACGTATACTGGAGAGGTCGGAACGAGCATTGAGGCATAAGACATTGGTATCCGTTGAGGTGCCATGCTCGCATCAGTATGAGCAAGAATCGACATGGGAGCGGAGTTTCAGTATCTTGTGAGCGATATCAGAGTTTGTTCTGCAGATGCGTGTTCTACCGTTTTAGATTCTAATCGCAATTTTCTTCCGCATAGATTCGGGGCCGAATCCTGTTAAGGGGGGTAAAATGTAATACTCCGATTTATTCTAAGAAAGAAAGCGTTCAAAAGAGAAATTAGATATAAGAAAAAGAGGGTTTTTGCAGTTCTTCGGCAACTTGGGCCTCAGGCCTTGGTCCAAGAGGCTCGTGAGGGGCCGGCCACCAATAAAAGGAGGGGGAGAACCCTAGTCCGTACTATAGCTACAGTACCACCGCCGCTACAGTGCCTTGCTATAGCGTATCTCCTCGCCCGCTGCCGGTGAAGAAGATCTTGTTGCTGCCGGCCAAGTGGAGGAAGAAGGAAGGTCACCCGGGTGATTGCCCGGCCAAGAAGAAGAAGAAGAGGAAGGGGAAGAAGAGAGGGAAAGGGAGAGATCGCGGGGTGTTCATCGTGTACTTCAGCAGATCTTCAAGGGTAAACCCTGATCCCCATTCGTTTGGTAAAGTATTTGCGTATTTAGGCGATGTCGGTAGTAGATCCGTTTTAGTGCAGTCAGTGTTGGCCGACAGTTTTGAGGTCGTTATCTATGGATTCAGTCCTGGATGTCTCTTAGACTAGTGTAGAGGACGTCTTCATCTTTCCGTGAAGTGCTAGATCGCGTTATTTGGACCCCTGTAGCAGAAGTTATGAATTTTATAGCGAGTCTGTCCTACTAATCTGTCGGTATCCTGACAGCAGTTAGTAATCTGAATTAAGAGATTAGTTAAATCGAAAATTAGAGGATCTCAATATAATTAAAGTTGTATATTATTGTCTCAGCTTTCCATAAAGCTAAAGAACATGAATTTTGGATAAAAGTACTGAAAGTTATGATGATTTTAGTATGACTGTCCAGAAACCCGACACGAATTTGATGTTTTATTAATTAGCTTGGTAGGGGTAGTGGATGGCCGATTCAGGATAGCTTACCAAATAGACTTAGTTGGATAATTTGTTAACCTTTTCAGGAAGTCCAAGAAAACCTTATTTGGACTTCTGTACTAAAAGATATGAATTTTAGAATATGGCTGTCCACAGAGGGGACAGATCGACCTTTAGGGGTTGGAATTGGGAATGCGCTAGAGAGTATATAGCGAGTTCGGTTGTGCTACTAGTTGTGTTTTTGGTCCAGTATGATTGTCTTAGAGTGCTTTATAATTATATTCAGGTGGGGGATTGGTCCCGGGGGCAGCGCCCTCTTCACGTCCTCCGTTCTCGCACGGTTGAGGCAATTATTCTGGTTGTTAGTATAATTATGAATGTTTGATAGTGAGTGCTTGTGTTTTATACATAATAGTTATGCAATGATGATAGTGTGATATGTATGAATAAGAATGGTGAATGCTTGAGCTATGGCTAATGGTTATTAATTAGAACCGTTCTAATTACAAACCGTCTGTGATATCCTGGCATTATATAAATTGCGCCCGACACATCCTCTGCCCACATCACTCTTCGCCTTTGCTTTGCCTTGCCCTCGCCTCTGCCGCTCTGGAGCAACCCTGCCTCTGCCGCAACCTCGCCTGCCTCTGCCATAACCTGCTGCTGGCTCCTTGCCTCATGCGCCACTTCCCTGCCATAGCTCCTCCAACCTAAGGCTCCTCCCCCGTTGCACCAGCTTAGAGAGGAGAAGGTTGGACCCCCTGCCCCTAGCGCCTCCTCCATCCCGCTGCCTCCTCCCCCATTGCGCCACCTGCACCTTGCTGTGCCTCCACCCCCATTGCGCCACCTTAGAGAGGAGAAGGAAAGGAGAGGAATCGTATTTTCTTCATGAGCTCCGAGGGTAACGATCTATAACCCTTTATGTTTGCTATAAATTAATCGCTAAGCAATTTAAGTATGTTTGGTAAATAGGAAGAGTACGTACTTGCGGTTTATTAATCTAATTTGACACTAATTTGTTACATGCGTAGCGTAGACGGACCGAAACTGGATGTACGGTGTGAACCGTGTGAGTCAAGAGTACATTAATGGCGTAGTTATTTTTAGAAGAGCCATCGAGCAGGATATGTTGAAGAATGGGATAAATTTTATGTACTGTCTATGCATTGATTGCGGTAATCTGAAAATGTTTAACAACTCGGCGCAGATTGAAGCGCACTTGATTCGAAGGGGTTTCAAAAAAGGGTATACATGTTGGACCAGTCACGGTGAAGAGCAGATTATACCGGAAGTTAATAATGACGACATCGCCGAGGAAGTCAACGATATGCCGGATATGGACTGTGCTTTTGATGAGGATAGGTCGCACGATGACAATCTGTATTAGATGCTACGCGATGCAGAAGAGAACTACAGTGAGAGAGAGTTTTGTAAATTCGAGGGCTTAAGAGAGGACTCGGTGTGACCTTTGTTCCCAAGCTGCAAGCCGGAATACACAAGGTTGTCAACCATGATTGAACTGCTTAAATTGAAAGCAAGCAATGGTTGGTCCGATAAGAGTTTCACGGCGTTGTTAGGTCTCCTAGCGGACATCATACGGAGGGAAGCGTGTTGCCCAAAGACCACTTACCAAGCAAAGAAGGTTCTTTGTCCATTGGGAATGGAAGTAGAAAGAATACATGCATGTCCGAACGATTGTATCCTCTACCGTAAAGAGTATGCAGACATGCATGTATGTCCCGTGTGCAAAGCATCCCGATACAAGCATCAGAATACTGCTAAGGTGAAGCAAGGACCTCCTGCTAAGATGTTGTGGTATCTGCCTGTGATTCCACGTTTGAAGCGTTTATTTACGAACCCAAAGGAGGCAAGATTGGTGCGTTGGCACTCGGAGGAGTGTAAGAAAGATGGAAAGCTAAGACACACTGCTGATTCTGCCTAGTGGAGAAACTTCGATCTGAGCTTCGAAGAGTTCGGTGCATAACCGAGGAACATAAGGTTAGGGTTGAGTACAGATAAAATGAATCCTTTTGGTAACATGAGCAGCCGACATAGCACCTGGCCCGTGAATCTATGCATGTACAACCTTCCACCTTGGCTGTGTATGAAGCGAAAGTACATTTTGATATCACTACTTATCCAAGGGCCGAAGCAACCTAGGAATGATATTAATGTGTACCTAGCACCATTACTGGAAGATCTTGTGACACTGTGGAACGAAGGGGTACAGGTATGGGATGCGTACAAACGAGAGAACTTCACTTTACGCGCCATGTTGTTCTGCACCATCAATGATTTTCTTGCCCTTGGTAACCTGTCAGGCTTCAGTACAAAAGGAGCCAAAGCTTGTCCGCACTGCTTAGATGCTACGGAGAGTGTATGGCTGAACAATTCACGCAAAACTGTGTATATGTGTCACCGCAGGTTCCTTCCCAAGAGTCGCCCATACCGCAAGATGAAGAAACAATTCGACGGAAATAAGGAGGACGGTTTAGCTTCAAGGGCTTTTAGAGGGAAAGAGGTCTATGATATGGTTAAGGATATCAATGTTGTGCTTGGGAAGGGACGTAAATTAAGAACCCGTGAGAAGAACATCTGGAAGAAGCGGTCAATTTTTTGGGACTTGCCTTATTGGGAGCACTTAGAAGTTCGCCACTGCATCGACGTCATGCACGTGGAGAAGAATGTATGTGATAGCTTGATTGGTCTCTTACTGAACATTAGTGGCAAAACAAAGGATGGTGTTAACGCATGGCGTGACTTGGTCGATATGAACATAAGGACCGAGTTAGCACCGAAAGAAACCGATACAGGATGAACGTACCTTCCCCCAGCTTGCTACACTCTGTCCAAGGCCGAGAGAAATGAACTGTGCCAGAGCTTGTATGGTGTGAAAGTCCCGTCTGGTTACTCCGCTAACATTAAGAAACTTGTTTCTATGCAAGATTTGAAATTAATTGGTATGAAGTCTCATGATTGTCATGTGCTGATAACACAAATGCTTCATGTTGCAATTAGGAGTATCTTGCCGAATAAGGTCCGAGTGGCAATCTTGAGACTGTGTTATTTCTTCAACTCAATTGCTCAGAAAGTCATCGTTCCCCCAAGGACTAGATGCTCTGTAGGCCGAGGTGGTGACGACTCTATGTCATCTTGAGATGTATTTCCCTCCATCATTTTTCAATATCATGGTCCATCTCATTGTTCACCTTGTAAAAGAGATAAAAATATGCGGCCCTGTGTTCCTACATCATATGTACCCGTTCGAGAGGTACATGGGAATTCTCAAGTCCTACGTACGGAATCGATCTCGATCGGAGGGCAGCATCATCGAAGGTTATGCAACGAAAGTGGTCATTGAGTTCTGCATCGACTACATGGCTCAGGTGGATCCGATAGGTGTGCCTCTATCTCGTCATGAGGGGAGACTGGATGGTATCAGGACCATCGGAAGGAAATCAATCACTCCCGATCTGGATACGTATGCTCAAGCCTATTTCACGGTCTTGCAACACATGACCCAAGTGTCCCGTACATCGGCGAGCACAAAGACATGGTGCATGTGTAATCCGCACCGGTCGGAGGTTTGGATCACGAGAGAACACAACCGTCGGTTCAACGAATGGTTAAAGGTGCGAATCATTTGGGAGGTCATCAAGTGATGATATCTTTGCTATGGTTGGCACAAGGGCCACAATTTACAATTGTCACATGGCAAGCATACGACATAAATGGGTACACATTTTATAAGGCAGCGCAGGATAGGAAGAGCCTGATCCGAGCAACGGTGTCCGCATAGATGCATTCAATACCGATGGGCTGAGGAGCTCATACTATGGGCAAATAGAGGAGATATGGGAGCTCGACTACGTGCTTTTCAAGATCCCCCTATTTCGGTGCCGTTGGGTCCATCTCCCACAGGTGAAGGTCGACAAGTACGGCGTTACTACCGTGGACCTCGAATGTGTCGGATACAAAGACGAACCATTCGTACTGGCTAACCAAGTTGTTCAAGTCTTCTATGTAACCAACCCGGCAAATAAGAAGCGCCACGTAGTTCTTCAGGGAAAAAGGAGGATTGTCGGAGTTGAGAATGTAGTGGATGAGGAAGAATACAATCAATTTGACGAGTTGCCTCCTTTCGAAGACAGCGTCAGGCTCGAGGAAGAACCCAGTGAGGAAGCTAGCTATATGCGCGTCGATCATCATGAAGGGCTATATTTTAATTAAGAATTTACTCCATTGTAATTAATTTATTCCATAACATGAGACATGTCAATGTGGACTTGCCATGTGTTATGGACTTGTAATCTCTTATATATTCTGATGTCAACATGGAATTGTCATCTCTGATTTTGATGTCAATGTGGACTTTATTGTAATGTGGAATAATAATATTATGCGCTTGTAATAAACAGACGATAAAAAGACCATATCCTTTTTACATCACAGACGATAAAAAAAGGATTAGCGATCCTATCTTAGCCTTCAAATCTTCATAAGCCTTCTTGTCGGCTTCAATGGTGGCGGGATCAGCGACTGTCAGATCAAACGCCTCCACATGCGACCTTGCATGCTCAATTCGCGCTTGTAGCCGTTCGAACTCCGCAACCAAGCCCCATATAGCCCAGAGGCCATCAGCCCTGGTCTCCTCCGTCTCGGCGAGGTCGACCTGCTCTCCTGCAATTCGGATGTCATCCTTGACTCTCCGGGCCGCATCCTCGGTGCGGACCAAGTAGTTCCATAGGACGATCTCCACGATGAGGTTTACTCACTGGATGCTGCAGACCCTCACATTGGTCTGTCTGAGGAGGAGCTCCAGTCGACAGATGATGGCCGCTATGGTCTCCGGTAGATCGGAGGGCCTATAACGGATGACATTGCGAACGGAAAGCTTGTCCGTAGCTTGGGCCAGGTTGCGACCAGAGAGGTGCGAGTAAAGAAGCACAAGGTAAGCCGATACAGCTGGCGCGAGAAGCCATTTGGAGTTTGTGGAGAAAATGGATCAAGGAGGTTGTGTGAAATCCATTGTATAAGGGGATATCTATTTATAGAACAAGTACTAAAGCCGGAGCGGGAGACGAAGGGATATTTGGGAGCTGTAGCGACGTTAGAAAATGAAGAAACGAAGTCGTGCGATCGTGAGATGAGGAGACACATGCGGGAAAATGAAGAGACTTGTTGATTTGTCGGTATCACAGACGGTTCTATAATAAAACCATCTGTGATAAGGAACCACAGACGGTTCTATTTAGAAACCGTTTGTGATATGACTTTATCACGAGCGGTTACATTTATGAACAAATGCGTGATACGTTCCATATCACGAGCGGTTACTGTTAAAGCACCGCTCGTGATATAACGTATCACAGACGGTTCGTCAACAGAACCGTCTATGATTTCTTATCACAGACGGTTCTTTAATAGAACCATCTGTGATAGCCTTTTTATATGGAGGGAACCGCTAGGGTTTTGCTCTTACTCGTCACTTCCTCTCCCGCGCCCTTTAGGCTCTCGCGCACTCGTTCGCCTCCTCTAGAGCTCGCCCGTTCACTCCCCTTAATCCCCAGTCGACACCGCTGCCTACGACCTCGACGCCGCCGCCCCCTCTAGCGGCCTCACTACTCCCGCGCCCCTTAGGCTCTGCGCGCTAGTTCGACACCACCGTCCTCGGCCTGCGCCTCCTCAAACTCGGCCAGGCGAGCCGCCTCCTCCTCGTGCTGCTCCTCCGCCTTCTCGGTACTCCCTCACGCCTCCTCGTATACCACTCTACTCGCTCTATCCCGCTCCCTCCCTTGCTCTGTGATGGGTTCTGTTGATGCTCTGTGATGATAGTCTAAATCTGAAATCAAATAGACAATTAGAAACAGACTTGAGCTTAATCATATTGCTTTGTATGGTCGGGTTATAATTAGTAGCCTTTATACTTTACATTGTTAGTTATAGCTGAATTAATATTACACTTGTATGTTACGTGATCGATTGATCTTCGTGAGATATTTGCATTTCTATTCTCAATATGTCAATTAGGCTTATTGTTGATATAAATTTGTGAATTATCTTGAAGGCATATGATCGGATGTTACTTACTGAGAATGCTTTATGTCTTTTTTTGTGATTTAATTTCACTAAGATATTTAAATTATAATCTGTTGACTGAAAGTTTAACTACTACTCTGAGATAACTTGACATATGAGAAAGTTGTAGTTTGAGCTCAAGATCTGTTTTGTAATTATCAAAATTGATTGGTGAAGAGATTTTGACAGAGGACTAAGATTGCAAAGACTATGTCTTATGCAATTAGTCAACTGAGAGCAATTGAGCAATCTGGTTGATTTGAATAGCAAGTTGTAAATTGAACTCAAGGCCTAATCTATAAATTGTCATATTCAATTGATGATTACATTAGACATAAGTGCTGTGATGGCCAAGGTTAAACCTTGTGCAACTAGGTTTCTGAGAGCAATAATCATACAATCAAATCTTAGCTTTATGCTGATTTTAAGTGTACACTTAAGGGAACTATGCTCTATTCATAATTATCTATGTTGGAAATAATTATGCAATTTTGCTAATATGTTTAGCATTTCAATCAAGTGAGCGAGATGGCAGAGGCACCATCTTCGCCGCCATCACCGACGCCGCAAATGGCAGATGCACCGTCTTCGCCGCCGTCACCGACGCAGCAGATGACAGAGGCGCCGTCTTCGCCGCCTAATCCGTCAACGATAATGATACGGAAGCGAGATGGCAGAGGAGAATCGAAAATGCCTGTGGGCCGACTGATCATCACGGAGGTCAGTGACTTTGGGGTCCCTCTGAGACCCAAGACATCAGCGGCGAGATTCCGGACCATCTGCGGGATACTTGCAAGGAAACGGGTCCCCATCACCACACCAAGGTGGAAGGATCTGACGAAAGAAGCAAGAGGCGCGCTGTAGACAGAACTTTCAAGCAAGTTCACTATCCCAGAAGTAGACATGGCACGCGTGGAACGGACGGCGATGCTCACGATCGATAAATCATGGAGGACCTTCAAGAGCATTCTTATCACGAAGTACGTGAACACGGGTCAGACGCCCTTGCAAGTATGGATTCTTAACGCGAAACATGGGATGCCTTTGTGGCTATGAAGGCGGCGGCGAATTTAAGGAGGAAAGTCGGCGCACAAAGCTCTCGGACACCGAAACACTCACCCACACAGACTTCGGCACGGCTGGAGTACGCAGTAAATATGAGGAATGGGCGGAGGAGGAGAACACGTTTCCTGATGTCACAGACCTGCGTTCCCTAGCCTGGTTAAAAGCGAGGGCAAAAGTCTCGTCTTCGGGCAGCATCTCTTTCACAAACCCGGCAAACCAGGAAGGAGCAAGGAGCACCCAGGTGGCACATGAGGCCTTGGGGTTAACGTACCTTGGAGTCATGGATTCGCAGACGACTACTGCACATATAGGAGTAGAAAGAGATCCAAGGCCGAGCGCGAGGACCGGTTGGTACAGATGATTACTGAAAAATTTGAAGGAAAGCTAGCAACATTGCGAGGATCAAATGAATCAATTCTGAGCGATCATAAGCCGCCTGTTAATTTGGAAGCGATCTGCCGACATCGATGGCGTTAAATCCACGCATAATTCGAACATGACGACGTCCAATTACCGATAGAGCGACATCAAGGTAATGTACATATATGGAATGCACCAAAGATAGACCTATAGGACGCCTTAGCTAATTGCGTATCGTTTTGTAGGAGTCGACACCCTGCAAGCTCCAAGTGAGGATAGTTGGGTCCATTTCTATTGAAATTTGGGCGAGGATGGTGCATCCAAAGTAGGAAGGGCGGTCTGATCTGGTGTCCGGTGGCGCAGGGTTACGCCAGGGTGGAGGTGGACATGGTACATGAACATTTCATGGCCGTCCCGCTAGAGATTCGCCCGAACAAAAAGATCACAACACTAGGGGATGCCGTGCACACTTTTATCCAGTGGCCTAAGAAGGACATCGTCCTGGACCCAGCAGTGCCGCGATCTCAACACGACCATTCCTCTCTAACGGAACCCTCGATGACTCCACCTCATATTTCGCCTCAGAAGGCCACCTTATCGGTTCCCGTGGAGAAGACGCCGAAGGAACAACAAAAGCGTGCCGCCGTATCGGGTCCCGAGTTGTCTCGCAGGAAGACACTGTCAATCTTTAAGGCCAAATCGAAATCGACGAACGTTAAGGCGCCTCCCAAGTCCGAGAAGTCTAGGATATCCAGGAACTACATCATCGGAAAACCGTTGTGCTCGACCACGATGATACGCTTGTATTTGGATATGCTTGTCGCTTTGCATGCCTGGTACTTGGAGAAGACCCAAAAGAAGGGGTGCGATACTGGAATCACCGTCAGATACGAGCATAAGCATTTCTTCAATGGGCCGGGCAACTTCGTCATGGGCTTCAACGACTTATATGACCTCTTCAACCTCGTTGGCCTCGACGCCTCGCTTCTACGATATTGGACACTGTAAGTGCGTACAATCAAGTTCTACATTCATGTAATACCGATAAATATCACAACTCATTATTTATGTATAGATACATGATAAAAATGTCTGAGAATGGAAAGAACCGGCGGGTTTCCTCGACCCACATGTGGTATCGTTGCAAACCATCCAAACAGACTCGTCCTTCGTCGAGAAATACATAACGAAGTCATTGCTTCGTCAGAAAAACATGAAGTACATAGTGGTGCCCTACAACGAGGGGGTAAGTGTCACTACTTGCTCTACAAATTTCATTTGTACTTTATACGCAGCACGAACTTAGGTTTAATGACTATAGCGACATACATGAGTAGGTACCACTGGATCCTCTTAGTCATTATACCAAAGAAGAACCATGTGATATACCTTGATTCCCTACTCCGCAACAAGCACAATTTCAGCATTCTGAGAGGAGTACTCGAGAGGTATGCTCATTTCCTCCATACATAACTCTATTGTAGTCTTCATTCGTTTGAAATAACCGATGATAACTTTTTGGAATCATGTAGGTCGTTCATCGATTATGTTGCCAACAAAGGAATATACGATGGAAAGAGCGCCGAACTAACACACAGGATGGATTTTCCGGTACACGCTACAACACGATAATCCTATATCATACTTCATAATAATGCGTCTCGAACTGACTATACCTATATATGTAATTCTATTTTTGCAGTGCTGCCAGCAAAAAGATGATGAGTTATGTGTAATCTACGTTTGCTATTATATGCAGCTAATCCTTAGAGTTAGGAAGAAGGATCCCGAGGTTTGTCAATCTCGAAATAATTATTTTCTAATTATAAATTTAAATATATATAGCTTACCACTTTACTCTTGTTAGCGACATGCCTTAGATATACAATTAGATGGACTCGTTGCGGAAGAGATCAAGGACATTCGAGTGAAGCTCTGCACCTTTATCCTATCAGATATCATTAAGGACACCGGAGAATTTCACTCCGTCGCCGACCCGGAGCATCACCCCGCCGACACATCTCAACCACCTGCAAACAATTGACTCAATTGTAATCCAATTGTAACTATAGCAACAATACTTGAACAAATGCGATCTTTTGTAATTTATTTTGAGTAATGATCAGTTTGAGTTTGTCAACAATTGATTATCTGTGATGTATCTGTTTTTCTGCATGCTTGTTTTCAGAGGGCATGGCTAGAAATTCCTGAGGTTAGCCAAAAAATTAGCAAAAATGTAGTTAGGATAAAGAACTATCACATACGGTTTTTGTGTTAAAACCGTCTGTGAAGGATAATATCACAGACGGTTCTATATAGAAACCGTCTGTGATACGCAAATATCACAGACGGTTCTATCTACGAACCATCTGTGATACGAAGAATATCACAGACGGTTCTATCTACGAACCGTCTGAGATATTCTGTGTATCACAGACGGTTTCTATATAGAACCGTCTGTGATATTCTTCGTATCACAGACGGTTTCTATATAGAACCATCTGTGATACTACCCTTCACAGATGGTTTTAACGCAAAAAAACGTCTGTGATAGTCCGTATCACAGACGGTTTTGAACCGTCAGTGCTAACCGCCCGTTATCACAGACGAACAAATACAGACGGTTCGAAAATCGTTTGTGATGACGGTTCCGAACCGTCTGTGATGGCATGATCCGTAGTAGTGAAGCTTTCAAAACCGAAAGGAGTATGTTGTTATATATATGGTGAAGTGGTGAACCCCGATCATTTTTTTTCTAGTTCCGCCCCTGCGCGTTGCGCGGAGGCGATGGGGGCCGGTGCGGGCGACGGCGGCGCGAGGCGTGGCCTGCTTTGGGCTGGTACGGGGGGTGGCGGGTGCCGGTGCGAGCGACGGCGCGGGTGGCTTCGGGCCAACGTGGAGGTGAATCCACTCACTGATTGCTGTGTAGATCTGATCCTCCCGGTCATGGCTTCGTCTCCCATCGCATGGTTACCATGATGGCAATGAATCGGATCGTGCATACAAAACACATATCAATTGACGATTAGAATCGACAAAAACGAGATAGATCTAATTGCCAACCTTTAGAATGACGTACCTGGATTGAACCAATGAAGAGCAATCGTGCTGATAACATGTTAAATAATCAACACCGTAGTCGAGAGATAGTCCAATCACATAATGAACACTAAAGAGAGACACAAGGTCTAGAGAAGATCTAATATCTTTATTCATTTGTATTCCGAGATTCTGTCACTTTCACAGGTACTGAGAGAAAATAGGCACAAACACAGAAGACACAAACCAACTAGCCTATGTCCCAGCATACTGTACCCGTCACACACAACGAGAACATCGATCAAGTAAAAACCCTCGCCGAAGTAGTCGTAACCGGCAGATCGACTTCGCGGAGACCGGTCTTCAAGCCCTTGCCGGCAGCATTGGCCAGCGGGTGGATACCGTGCTCCGGCCCGCTCATGTACGCCCGGTTCTCCCTTTCCTTTTCGAATGATACGCCGAATTTCTTCTCCACACCTGCACACACCAAGTCATCAAACACATTAAGCTGACGCGATATATGTGCCTGAAACAAAATTCAGGAGCGTGTAGCACGCGCGTACGTACAATCAGCCAAATCTTGCCGGAGCTGGCCCTCGCGCGTGAGGGCCATCATGATCTGCGGGAGACCGAGCGGGAGTGCGTCGCCGCGATCGACCTGCCAGAAGTGGATGGTCTTGCCGTAGGTCTTGCACACCTTCTCGAGGTCGCGGCGCTCGACGACGCCGGGCACCCCCGGCATGAACAACACCCCTCCCTTGACCTCGAACTCGTGCGTGTGCCACAGCGGTTTCTCGTCGTCGGGCAGCGTCAGGAACAGCTCCTCGGTGACGATGTACTCCACGCCGATGAGCCGCGCGCCCGCGTCGGGCCCGTCGAAGATGAGGCACTGGCGCACGTCCTCGTTGAGGTGCGCGCAGAAGTGGTGCGCCTCCACCTGCCGCGTCATGTCGTCCGCGTAGAAATGGAACGCGCACAGGTGCTGGTGGATCTGGTTGATGGGCGCGAAGCCCTGGATGGTGCCGGTGGCCGTCTCGAGCAGCGCGGTGCCCGTCTCCGTCGGCTTCCCGGGCACCTCCACGTTGTGGCACGACGACGCCATCTTTGTCTTTTTTTTACTGATTTTGTGCGGGGGTGCACAAGGCAGGTGCGAGTTGAGCTGTTTTTATGGGGGAGGTGGGTGCGTGCAGTCGCACACGTGTGACCCTGGAGGAGTTACGTGTCCGTGGCAGTCCACCTGTGCGGGCGTACGTGTTGAGATCTAGCCGCGACCACGTCTTTTTGGGGATGTGGTGCGCAGTGCGCAGTGCGCTGCCGCGCATGGCACGATGGCACGGCACGCGCGAGGAAGCCATTTGCCAGCTGCGTGAGGGCGAGACGAGTCGATGAAGTTTTAAAGATACCGTAATCGAAACGGATATATAGCTCCAAAAGTACCATATCTCTGAATGGCAACGTGGTCGAGCTTTAAGGGGAAAAAGGGGTGGGTCAATTTTTTCACTATTCTTTTTGTAATGTGATCGAACGACCAAATAAAAATAAAATGACGAATTTTGTTGGAAGTACCAAGTTTTAAAATGAAGAAATCGAAGAAGATCATAATGACATGTATGGTACTTCATAACTTTATTCCAGAAAGCGTTTTAGATGATCATCTTTTGGATATTATATTGGATATTGCACTTTTTGTGGCTAGTATTGCTTTGTACAAAGAAAATATGTATTTCACCTTCTAAATGTGATAGTTTATGTTTCAAATTGTTGCTCAATTGTTCATAACTCAGTAAAATTAAGTCATTTAATCAATATTCTGCAAAAAGAATAAAAACAAGTATATTTATGCTAAATCAACATACAAATATACCTTTAGAATCCTCAACGGTATTTCAGACATTTCATCATTCATCAACAACTGCAGCAGTCAACCCAACAAAAAGATCAGAAAAAGCTACAACCATTAGCTACAGTTACTTTTCAACTCAAAAAGCCAAAAATAACTTTTTAGAAAAGCTACAGCTCCCTAAACATGCTGTTAATTCACGGACCGCTTCCTCTTCTTCTTCTGTCAAAGCATTTTCATTAAGCTCTGGTGGCATACTGGCATTGCTATGGTGGGAATTGGTTATGTTGGTGTTTTCTAAAACCATATAAACTAAAGCCGAGATAAAGTGTCATAAGCCAAAAAAAAAAGAAGATATTTTCAACAAGTACGCCTATAAAACCTAGGTTTACTTAAATTTACTCCAAAAAATTCTAAGTTCCAAGAATACCCTTGACCTAACCACTCAATGACTCATCTAGACATCAGTGGTGGAGCTAGAAATACATCATTAGGGTGCACACAGCTGTGACCAAAATTCAACCTTGGCATGTGGACATAGGCTAATATGTAGCCAACAATTCCATATATAAAATTAACAATGGCACCACATGTAAATTAAAAAGTGACTGAGTTGAATATATATATGTAACATCTCGGTCCAACATTGAGCCCGGAATACCACTAAGCAACACTAACTACTACTTCTAGGTCCAACATTGAGCCCGGAATACCACTAAACAACACTAACTACTACTTCTAACAATATATTACAATGAATTCCAGCAAGCAATCAAATAATAAAAACCGTTCATGGGTCACAATAAAAATATTAGATGCAACTATGCAACCAAAACCGCATAGGAGTTAACATACTAGGTAGCAATAATGATTAAGGAACCAATAGGTAATAAAGAGTCCAAATTAACCCAATGAATGAATAAATCAAGTCCTGAACCATCCATCCATAATTTAACATGTCTAATAGTTCCTAAAGGAATTATCATCACACAAAAGCCAAAAGTTCCATCACATTGTGTGGATATCATGGGGATATGCTCATGATCTTAGGATGATGAGACAATTGGCAATAGCTTTGAAGTCTTGTCAAAATCGTCGTTTTCGAAAAAAGTTCAAGTTTGTCGAGATTCTTGGCGGTCGGGCCAACCATGCCTAAACTGGGTTTGCTGAGAAAGTGTTGGCGGTCCGACCGACCTTTGAGTGGCGGTCAGACCGGCATTGTGAAATCGGTCAGACCGGCCATGAAATGATTTTGGATTTTTGAGCTAGGCCAAAAATAGAAGGTGTAGGCAAGAGAGGATGTTCTACTACTCTTGGTCTCATATTTTTTGGAGCCTCCAGGCTAAAGTTCTATTCGATTGAAAATTCCAGAAAGTTTCGGATTTCCAGGGGTGGATTTTTGGCTAAGTCTTTTGCGGGCGGTCAGACCAACATTCATGCGGTGGTCGACCGCCAAAGGTCGTGATCGACCGGTTGTAGGTCTGTTAAATCGTCCTTCTTGTCGACGATGGTTGTTCGTTAGGTCAAGTTCATGGGTTTCATTGCATATGTCTTGCATGATGTATGTTTTGACTAACGTGGGTCAAGTTGTGAAGAACTTGTTCCCGGAAACGAATTCTTGGTCTATTGCTGTGCATGTTGCTTGGAGGTCAACGCCGGTCAACGGCGAGGATGATCGGGACTAAGCTTGGAGAGCTGAGGTTCAGAACGATCGAGGATGTCGGGTGAGGTCAATGGACTCAAGCATGGCGCAGATTGGATAAGGATGATCGAACGGGCAGTTTGGTGCGACGAGTTGGATCAAGCGGCGCGGGGGTCGGTGCAAGTGCCTTGGTGGTTTTGGCGGGAGCCGGACGGGAGAGACTTGCCGACATGATGAGAGCCATTGATCAACCTACACGTGGCCAAGCAGGCGATTGTTTCACCAAGATTGGACTTGGTCTTCAGAGAAAGATCAAGAAGGGGTATTTTGGTAATTTCACCAAATACCGCCTTGGTGACATTGGGCTAAACCGCGGCGCAAGACGACGCAAGGAGAAGCAGTTTAGGTTAAGTAAAGTTGAAGACGGTGCTTTAAAATACGTGTGTGAGTTAAACCCGTTTGTGTGTGGGCTTAACGGGTGTCCAATAGGATTAGTCTTCTAGAAGCTAGCCTCCACTATAAATAGGGGTGGTTGCTGTCCAGCACCCTCAAGCAATTCATTTGGAGAAACCCTAGCGTGTTTTAGGGTTTTAGAGAGAAAGGTGGAGAGGTCAGGTTTCTAGGCTATGGATTGATCGTGTGCTCATGGATTGAGCTCTTGTCCTCCTAGAGGGAGTGGCTGTAAATCTACATCAAACTAAAATCGATCTATGCAAGATTTCTCCAAGTTGAGTTTCTTCTTGTTCTTACCCTTTATTATGTGATTTTGAGGCTTTTGTTGATCCAGTAGTTTTCCTTTGGTTTTTGCCCCCCATCTAGCTTGTTGTGATGTGTAGAAACCCTTCTAGGATCATCTTGAACATCCTTCACTTAAATGAAAAAAAGGTCAGAACTTTGGCAAAAATCTTGATGATCGTTGCTTAGAATAGGTTTCTGATATCCTTAGGAAGGTGTGTCTCAAGTTTGGTCAAGTTTGGATTCGTAGATCAAAAGTTAGACCAATTTGTGCTTTGGGCATCGGGCTGTTTTCCTGTTCATCGTCAGGTGCGGTTAGACCGCCTCATATCTCCCGGTCAAACCGCTTGGATCGGTCAGACCGCTCGGTGCACGCCAGTCAGACCGCCAGACTAATTTAGGGTTTGAGTTTTTGTGTCTTTTGCTTTGGGGTTTTAGGTTGGATTCAACATAAGTCTTCTACTGTACTTGCTCTTTGATCTCCATAGCTCTTATAGTTATTGAAGTGAAAATCATGTTGAATTCAAACTAGGTGAAAAAGGATTCGTGCTCCTATTTGTTGGGACACGGGGTAGGCTACGATAGCTACAAACAAAATTTCTACCACGCGAACCAGGATGCCAAGCAAGTAGATGATCATAGATCGTTACCACCAGACGCGCAGAACAGCGGAAGAAGGGTTGGAGCAGCCAGGTCCAACGAAGAGCGCGTCGATGTAGTGGTCGTAGTCGATCGTTCAATGTCCTCACGAGCCGATCGTCTCCTCCAGCAACGTCTTCGGTTCCTTGTGAAGATCGCGGATCGTCCTCAAGCGCAACAATCGTAGTAAGCGCCTCTCACGGTATCCACACGTCCAGGAAGGAACAACCGAGCGTCGGTGTGCGGCACCAAGTCGCCGCGTGGAGCTCTCAAGGAGATGGCGGCTAGGGTTTCGGTGGTGTTTCACGCCTTCTTTTCCAATAGCCTCATGCACCTCCTTATATAGTGCTCGTGACGGATCCTATCCGGACACGTTTACGAATCGTATTCGTATTGGTTTGTTCAACCCGTTAAGTGTGTGACCACAGAGGTTCATGTGTAGTTCGGTTGTGACTGAAACCCTTTCCGACCACGAGTCGTGGCGGCTCCTAGCGAACATATCGATTCGAATACACACAAATTATATCGGACGAACCTTAATGCAATATGATCTCGACCAGGTCTTCATCACTTACGACCGTGTCCTATCTCAGATATCTGACCGGTTCAGTATGTGGTCACGACCAACTCATAACTCCTTACGACTTGGTTTTGACCCCTCTGTGATCGAGTTCGACCGATCTCGACTTGCTTGTATCTCCATACGACCCGATCATTCTTTGTTCGACTGGCGACCTACTGTGTATACTCCTTTGCCTCACGATGTCCGGTTGAACTCCAAGTGAGATGTTGTGTCATCCATGGACTGTTCAATACTTTCTCGATCGAGTATCGAGATAACTTCGTGGTCGAACTCTTCGACTACTAGTGGCATGGCCATGCACTTTCTTTATCCGATCTGCGAGGGCCCAGAGACATCTCTCTGTTATGTTAGGAGGGCAAATCCATATCCGACCAGTCACATTCCTCTCCATGTTTGAGCATGCCCGAAAGCTACCTTTATAACTACCCGATTCACGGTGTAGTGTTTGGCAACCCCTAAGCGTGCTCTTACACATGTAGGAAACCATGCCGATCTCGGTCTAAGGATTATACATCATCATTGCTTGAGACCAACTAATGACACATAGATTCATAACAATCTCAATAGTGCCTCAAGGTGGGTCTTATCCAACATCATGTTCTCTAACATGTGTCCATATTATTGGTTTGATATCTCCATATCTATGACTCGTGAAACATAGTCATCAACCAATACATATGCTAGTCTATTCATATGTGTCCTCATATGTTTACGACCAGGGATCGTATAAGAATAATTATTGCAGAAATATAGAGTTTCACAACCAAGTCACATACTTGATAATAAATATTAACAATATTATTCTAGGAACAAGATAACACATTATCCAATGTCATGAACATAATGAAATGTAATCATCTCTATGATTGCCTCTAGGGCATATTTCCAACACTATTCACTCCCCTCTAGTCGCCTTTCCGGTCCTACACATTGTGATTCAAATAGTTGTAGTGGTAGCGAATGTGGCATGTGAGTTATCCCCTCCCATGCGAGATAACGTCAACGCCCACCTATAATACAATCGAGCAATGGTGAGTCCACAACTCAGTAAGTACAAGATACAACGGTAAATACACAAGTTCATTACACAATTAATGCATTATCATAAATATCATACATCTCATTCTCAAATCTCATCAAGATTATTCTCATGAATGCAAATGCTATAATGCACCTCTTTCATCTGATACCGGTATAGCAAAGTGTTCACCCGTCGGTGACACACTTTTCTCCCCCACCCTTATTAGGATGGGGTCCCTACCTCTATAGGATTTTAACATGGGGCACACTAGACTAGCCATAATTATAGCAGTACTTACCGCCCTGGGCCTTATGCAAGTGAATGATACAATAGTTCATTAAGCAAAATAATCTCACCATATCATCCTCATGGTAATTGCATCATTAACACAATCTTACTCTTTTCATCAATATTACCATGGCAAGTAAATAAACTTAACAAAACATAATTAAATCACATGGTAATAAATCAACATGACAACGACAACCACCCATTGTTTACCATTCTACCAAGCACTTGCCCCTTTAACGGAGCCGGGTGACGTAAAGACCACACAGTGCTTGAGGCAAGACTCTCTGGACAAACAATTAACATACATTCAAAAACATGCCATCACAGCACCAAAACATTACACAAAATCGTCACCTCAACTATACGCAAAATCAACGCCTTTAACTTAACTTTACCGTACACACTACCTGTTGTCCTAGTAGAAATATAGCTCTAAATCTCTCATCTGAACCCCGAATCTAGCGAAACATATACTTTCTAGAACCCCCACAAAATTATCTACAACTTTCTAGTTATGACGAACTTTTGAATCCACAGTTTACTTCCCCGTTTCCAACCCCGAAAGCTACACCAGAATCTGTCAGGACAAACCACTTCACAATTTCTATCTTTTTTATATAACTCAAAAAGTATTGAACAATAGCAGTTATGGAATTTACTCAAAATTCCCCAACTTATTAAAGTTATGACAAAAACTAAATTACTTCATTTATTAGGCGTAAACAACTCATCTTCACAAAAGCTACCAACGACTTCCGTTTTCTAGACAGCGACATTCCTGAGGCCGTAACTTTTCGCTCACAACTCCAAATCTAGTATTATAGACCTTCCTAGGAAGATAACGAAATTCTCCACATCTTTTCTAATTGGCTGAACCTCTGAATACAAACTTAATCACTTCTAATTGCCCTCGCAAGGTTCTGTGTAACACCTCGGCCCAACACTGAGCCCGGAATGTCACTCAACTACATCAACTACTAATTTAAACCACATATTAAATTAAATTCCTGTAAGCACATAATCATCACACTATATTAAATGTTCTCATAGCCATGTAATTCAAGTATTTGAATTGAGTGCAATTAATCCATGTGTGCTATCTCTTCCCATGCGAGATGTTGTCATCAACCACCTAAAGCAACAATAAAGCAAGGGTGATATGAGACCCCAAATTTGTAACTTGGGACCCATTCTGTATATTTGTGCCATTCCCTGGATCAGTAGATAGCACACACAGTTATATTGTTGGTTCGAATACATATCACGAAAAATGTAAGTCTATTGCATAATTTTAAACAAAGTAAAAATATACCTTACAGCTTTTGACTTGTAGAATGGCCGGATATGTTAAATACTTTCAGAGATCAGCAGCGGAAGTAGAATCAAAGTATAACGTGTGGAACCCTCACGATATGCCCACCGGCAATCGACTGTGGGCTCGCGACCTAGTTCTTGGCCTTCTTGATCTTTAGTCTTGTCCAATGCTTATAATTGTCCCTGTAGTCTTCTTTTATGCTTACTGACTAAAAGAATAGAAATAGCGAGCATGATTACACAACCGTACTCGTGAGCCAACACATAATGCAATTATTATATATGCAAGGCTAATCAAAGGAGGTTCAAAGGTTCTTTTATTTTTCACAAAGCCATTTATTGAAATAGGGTAAGTAGTAGCAAAACCTGAGACTTTGCATTTTAACTAACACGGGTTTTATAAACTGAGTTTTTGTTGTAAAGTACTAGTGGAGATCCCATCTCTTATACTATCCTATATTCTTTCTCAGTCATATCCTGTATTTACTACTGGTTCTCAATCCAAACCATCTCAACTTTCTGGGCTCCAACCCAATATTTCCAATCACTTGGTTCCAGACCAATATTTCCAATCACGGGGCTCCAGCCTAATCTATATCACTTTCCCAGGCTACATCCATTGGGCGATCCCAAGGCTGCAACCACCTGGCAATTTCGGCCGGCCTACACCTAAAATTCTGGGCTGAATGCCCCTAGCGACACTCTGGCTGCACCACTCGACGAAACTCAAGTTGCACCCCTAGTGAAACCTCGGTCGCAACCCCCCTAACTCGCAGGCGAGACCACCATCGAATCCCAGATTGCAGCCCTCGAATCCCACGGCTGCACCACCCTTGAGCCCTAAGGTGCATTCCCCTGCCAATTCCCAGGTTGTACCTGTTCGCTAATCCCGAGCCACATCCACCTTGCAAATCCCACGACTGTATGCACCCAATACTTTCCACTGGTCCTCGACTAGGACAACTCAATTCCTCGGGTTCCAACCCGGCTTTTCATTCCATATTGGCGCACTCCCATACACATTCACCATTATTTTCACACACCCAAGTCTACAACAGTTTCCAGGTTCCCCCATTTGAAATCCCTTTTCCTTTTCAAAATATCAGCCAGGCTCTAGCCTCGACTGCCCAAATTCATTTTCAAATGTTTGAATGATGTCAGACAATTTATTGCCCGAATGACAATGTATCTAAGTAAGGCTAAGTATGACACTTAGATACAGACTTATTAATTAGTATGTAAACCATTAATTCTAGGGTGACAAGGATAGTGTACAAATTCAAGGATTGGAAGTTATACACAATTATTATTAAGGCATTAACTATTAGCTAGACCAATATAGTTGTATAAATCATAACAATGCAATTTCATAATTTAAAACAATATGATTGTAAAAAGTAGGAGCAATATGATCAAAGTGTTGACTCGCCTTACTCAATATTCTGATACGGCTCAATATGTTGATAATCGCCTTGCTCAACATTCTGATAAAGCCTAATATCCTGATAATCCTTGTCTTGTTCTTGTTCTATCACAGACTGCTGTTCCGTCATAGCTTTAGAGTCTAACTACACAGAATACAATTAAACCCAAGAGCAACTGAAAACAACCAAATAAAATCCAATAAGTCCAAATACATTCAATGAAAGAAAACACTTTGAAAGAAAGCAAACATATATAACAACAATTTGGAAAGTCTCAAACCAAGGGTCTTAGACCAGGCTGGTCGAAGGCATAGATTAGTATGGTCAAAGTAATCTGGTCAAAACCATAGACCATTGTGGTCGAAGGCATAGACCAGTGTGGTCGAAGGTTTAGACCAGTATGGTCGAAATAATCTGGTCAAAGCCATAGACCATTATGGTCGAAGGCATAGACAAGTATGGTCAAAGGTTTAGACCAGTATGGTCGAAATAATCTGGTCGAAGCCATAGACCACTGTGGTTGAAGGCATAGACTAGTGTGCTCGAAGGTTTAGACCAGTATTGTCGAAATAATCTGGTTGAACCCACAGAACATTGTGGTCAAAGGCATAGACCAGTGTGGTCGAAGGTTTAGACCAGTGTGGTCGAAATAATCTAGTCGAAACTGGGTGGTCAAACTCAGTGGTCAAAACTAAGTGGTTGAAACTCAGTGGTCGAGACTCAGTGGTCGAAACTGAGTGGTCGAACCCAATGGTTGAAACTGAGTGGTCGAAACTGAGTGGTTGAAACTAAGTAGTCAAAACTGAGTGGTTGAGACTCAGTGGTCGAAACTGAGTGGTCGAAACTGGGTGGTCGAACTCCGTAGTTAAAACTGAGTGGTCGAGACTTAGTGGTCGAAACTGAGTGGTCGAACCTGATGGGTCAAAACTAGGTGGTTGAACTCAGTGGTCAAAATTGAGTGATCAAAACTGGGTGATCGAACTTAGTGGTTGAAACTGAGTGGTCGAAATTGAGGAAATTGAGTGGTCGAAACTGGGTGGTCGAAACTGGGTGGTCAAAACTCAGTGGTCGAAACTGAGTGGTTAAAACACAGTGGTCAAAACTCAGTGGTCGAAGTCTTAGACCAATGTGGTCGAATAGAGTTTCGACTACTTGGTCGGAAGGAGGTTCGACTACATTCCAGGCGGAAGGAGGTTCGACTACCTCGTCGGAAGGAGTTTTGAGTACCGTTCATCGTTTCAACTACCTAGTCAGAAGGGGTTTTGACTACCTGGTCAGAAGGAGGTTTGACTATGCGTAGTTGAAGGAGGTTCGACTACGCGTGAAGACTACATGATCGCGTGGTCAGAAGAAGGTTCAACTACATGTAGTCGAAGGAGGTTCGACTATGTGAAGACTACATGATCTACAACGCATTCGTTGATCTGGCAATGCTTCCACGCGACTAGAGTAAGCATGAGCATCTAGTGGCCACTAGGAACGTACCAGCATGACGCGGAGGGGATGAGCTAGCCGGATATGGTCTGGCGACGGTGGATAGCGACAGCGAGAGAAGCTCCAAGTGGCGGTGATGGTCGACGAGGAAAATGGGTAGCATTCAACCCTTAGGACAGCTTCAAGGAAGTAGGCAGATGGTTCCGAAAAAATGACTTGGAGTAGGCTTCTCCGGCGAGGTCAATTCGACTGCTTGGGCTATTCTAGTCGGAGGGAAGGAAGAACGAGGTTGGCGGCAGTTCTGGAGAACAAAGAGTGGAATCAATTGAGGGGATTTACTTATGGTAGACTGGAACATAGTGTGGGTGGAGGATCTTGGGGATCTCTGGAGCACCGGTGACGATGGGGTGGTGCCACGGCCGAAAATCGGAGCTTGGTCTTACCATGTGCTTCGGACTCAATTGATGATGGGAGAAGATGTAATGCGGTCTGGCATGCAGAAGGGAGGTCACCGGGGAGACATGGGGCTATTTATAGTTGCTTGTGCGGAGATCGCCCAAGAGTGTGCGATGCATTCGGCGCGGCTCGTATTAAGGAGTGGTTGATGATTTTGATAGGATAGGCAGCACAACACGGACGGCGTGATGGCTTGAGCGATGGCGTGTAATGGGCGAGTGACAGCATTCACTAGCTGCCTCTGGTTTGCTTTCGGGGAATCTGATCAAGGAGTATCTGGTACTGCCGGGTTGACAAGCCAACAGTCGAGGAACATGAAACAGGGGGAAAGAGAATAGGCTAGGGAGAAAATTGAGAGAAGGATTGTAATGGAATCTTAGGTTCTAAAACTTTGATGATTTCTCTAGGATTTTCGTATGCAATGGTAAACATAGATTGATATTTGGCAGACATTTCTAATTAGACTTTTTGAATGTTCAGAGAGTTAGCTTTTAGAATTCTATACTTGTGATCTTAGGGTTTTCTATACTTTAAGACTTTCATTTCTTATTACTTGTGCTAGCAAAAGAACATATGAAATTCAAATAATCTCAAAAATGTAGGCAAAAATGATGGCAACCGATATTCACATAAAAAGTTTTTTAAAAAAATCCCGTATTTCTACATTTATGGATTTTTGGGATGTTACAGGTGAGTCCACGACTTAGCCAGTACAAGATACAATGGTAAATACATAAGTTCATTAAACATTTAATGAATTATCAAAAATCTCATACTCATCATTCTCAAATCTCATCAATATCTTTCTCATGAATGCAAATGCCATGATGCACCTCTTTCAGCTGATACCGGTATAAAGAATCTGTGGAAGTACACATTACCTTTCACTCTCTTACTGTCAATCTCAACAATGCTTCCTAGGGACCTCAACTCAACCTCAGCCTTGAAGTTGTACAGAAACTGAAAGGTATGTTCCCAGCACCGATATAGTTCATCCATCGCCTTTTGTCTCCCCTTCCATACTGTGTTATATCCCATGGTAACATTGTAATCATCTTGCAGCTTTTCTTGCATCTCCTTGGCTCCCATGTCGGGATGGTCCTCGATCTGAGATAATGCCTGCTCGCCACCCAGGACTTGGATGCCATACTAGTCTTGATCTTGCTGCTTGAATAACATAGATGATCATTGACTATCTTGGTCACCTACAAAATAATAACAACATTAAGTACATACAAATTAGGAAAATAGATCATGTATGCAACATTAAGATTTAGCAACAAAGTAATTACCCTGATAGCTTTCTTATCTGCAGTCCCGTGAGCTACAATTCTCCAATGGCATCCTTCAGCCCTACATTTCCCAATGAACCTTGTAGGGTCAGTTTTTTGGGTGAACATGTCAAACTGCTCATTTATAGCATATTGCCTAATGGCTAATCTAAAATCTTTCATGGATGGAAACATGCTACTCATCTCCATCTTGGGATGATCCCTGTCATAGTTGATATGCTGCTCCTCGGGTATGTCATCATCCACAGGTATAGCTGCCCCAGTCCCTTCCACAGGTACAGCAACTGAATCAGCTCCTGCCATGCCTATGTCAGCCCCATGCCTGGCTATGTCAGATTCGTCCCTCAAGCCCAAAAGAACAAACATGTCATCCTCAGTCATAGCAACATCTGTATCCAATTCATTAGGTCCTTGATCAATATTAATAGTAGACTAGTCCACCCTAACTGGGGAGGACAAGTCATTTCCTTGGTAGGGAGCCTCATCCACTGCTGCTACTGGAGCAGCATCTGCTGTTGCTGCAGCAGTGGTAGTCCCAGCACAATCATTCACCAAGGGATCTACTGTAACACTAGACTGGCTAGACAGATAGGAAGCTTTGTCTACTATTTCCACTAAGAAGCAAACCCATTTTATTCTGCTGCGGCTGTAGAATACATCCAACAATTCAAAGGTGTGTTGAACCCTTTCCATCCCACCACCACACTCCAAATCATTGCACCAAACATGGGCCTCCTGAGATGATCCCCAGCTTGTCTTCTCTCCTAACTGCCCTATCAATTTATCAAAGGTAAACCCACGCAAATCAATAATCCATTCCAGATCTTGTCACCCGTATCTGCGTTGGCTGCCATCATCAAGCCTGGCAAAGTACGGTGGAACTCTAACAGCTACTGTAAAGGCTCTGTCAGGTTCAATCCTACTTGATATTCACACAAATAGATTATTATGGTTAGGGGGGACTTCAACGTTCTATACTTCGTTTGACTGAGCTAAGATGGGGGTGGGGAGGGCGCTGAAAGAGTACATCGAAAACAACCGGAGAGGACTAGACCTACCCATTTGGGTCCACTGCGGGTACTCCTCCACCCATGGCATTCTCCACTACGGGTGCTCCTCCACCAACCAGAGCCTCCATCAAGCTCAAACTAGCTCCACCCACAAAGCTAGGGTTTAGGCATTCACCACATCTATCAAACCAACTTAACAACGAAAAGACGGAGACAAAGGGCTTCGGTCTGAGAGTATACCTGTTGAGCCCTAAGCTACCGCCGGATTTCACCCACTGCACTACTCTCCGAGACGGTCGCGCCAAGAGAAAGGAGGGGCAGAGGGTGTGGTCGAGTGAGCGAGAGAGAGAGAAGAAGTGGTCGGGACTAGGGAAGCACAGCGGGGGTGAATGCTAGACCCAGCCAGGTCCGGGACTACTGAACTGACCGGAGGGGCAAAAGGGACCTTTCGCATGTGGGCCGGGGTGATTAAATCGGGAATATGAATAAAATATTCCAAACGGGCAAATTAAAGAAGTGGGAATGAAAGCTGTGGCAAAAAAACTATTGCATCGAACTTAATGACATTCTGCATAAGGTAGCACAAAGGTGTGACATTCTGGCAATTGTCCCTTTTGATTTACCCCAAATTTGATGTCATCCATGCTTTCATCTCGCTGAGGTCGTTCGCATCCTGTAGCTCCTCTCCGTGGTACCCCTCTACCCTTCCCTTGAGCACCACATCTGTAGCCCTGTCAGCGTCCGTATTATTCACATTTCCTACAGTCATGCATATTGCTACATCATCGGGCATGGAAGATGCTCGAAAGAATGCCTCATAGCAAGATAAAGGTACTTAAGGCATGAGAGTGTAAAATTCTACCTTCTTCTTGTCTGCATATGTCTATATAGAAGATTGCCATGAAAATTTAGATGATGATTTTGTTTATGCAGGGGAAATTGTATTGCATCTCAGACCCAAGAAAGCTTCACAATGGTTTGATGGTACGACGCAAAATCCAACATCACTATTCCTTTGTCCTGTTAGATGTTCTAGTGCAAGGAATTGTTATGTTCTTTTGTCGACACCCCCCCCCCAAAAGTTTCCTATATTTGCTGACATATCACACTAATCAATTCATTGTGCCTGTGGAGATAGAATTAGAACTAAACAATTCCTATATTTGCTGACATATCACACTAATTCTATTTGTTGTTAGTTTGTGGCTTCCAGTTCAAATCGTATGAAGATCATTGTAGTGTTGGTCTGGTAGATATACAAATGCACTAGGAGCTGTGCGTAGATTCTTGCTTTACCCTAAGAGATGCACAATGCTAATTTGCAGAACACTGTTTACCATTTTGTTTTGGTTTCACCATTGTTGCTACCTTTTTGCTGTGTTCTCCATGTAGAGTATAGCTGCTAGCATGGCACTAGCGATGTCATTAGGTGCTGCATCTCCCCCCTTATTTTTCCTATTCAGGCATTGCCCCTTACCACATCTTCATTTCAGGATTCGATGCAATGATTGACATACAAAGGAGTAGTTGCATGTAATGGCCCAAATGAAAGAACATGAATAATTTTTCAAGTTCCAACAGTGGATTTCAGACCCAAGAACCAAAATATGCTTTCAGCTTTTTCTTTGAATTTTGTGGCAACCTATAACACTTGATATAGTTAAGGGAGGAGTCTAGGGAGTTGCAGGAGAGGTGCAAACTCAGTAACAAGGATTCATTTGCTTTGATTGATGATCTCTTCTTGATGAACATGTACGTGTGTAGGTTACCATAAATAGCATAATATTTTTTAGTGCGAAATTGAAGGATTGGAGTAGGAATTGATCTCATAGAAACATTGGAAAGGTCTCATGTCATTTCAAATTCAAATTGAGTCAGACTTGAGTTCGCAATAGGTCTCTATGGGTCTGAACTTGTGATCAATACTTCACGTTCTATCTGCCTATCCTCGCGGTATACATCATACTATGTTGATTTTATTTTATTTCTATAACTGCAACTGATTATTTTTCTTGATTCTAAATTTCGAATAGAACTTCCCTTCATATTACAAGTAAAAAAGAATTTCCATAATGATTATCTCTTTTATTTCTGAAAGGTGTTTCTGCATAAAAGGGATCCTAAGCTACTAGCTGAGGCAACAACTTAGTTCCAAATGAAGTGCATGATTGGAGTCTTTCAGCTTCAAGCAATGTTAGGATTTCATCTGAACTTCTTTTTCATGTTTCCTATCGACTTTGAGTGTTATTGGTGTACCATTTGCAATGTTCCTGCCATTTGCAAATCTATCAAACTATCATAGTTCATTGTTGAGTGGGAATGAACTGATTCTCCTACAATACTAAACTCTAATTAATGTATGATTATTCATTTGTAACACTTGATTCAGTTTCCTATGGTATTCCACAACTTTATATTTTCCATTGAAATGCTACACCAAATGAGAGCTAATATATGACAAGTGCACCTAATGCAAAAGATGAAGCTGATTTAAACAAAAGTCACCAATTTTTGTGCATAGTGGCACATTGGTATAACCACAAACGAAAGTTCAGATTCATGCCGAGTGCTGACCATGTGTGCCCATCTTACTCTCATTCTCGTAATGACGATTTGGCCATGGCATTAGGCATGTGACACTTTGGCGATGAGGTCGGTTTGGCATGCGAAGACGACGCAAGGACAACAATGGTTGAACGGTAGCTGATGTGGCGGCAAAGTTGGGTTACAGCGTAGGCTTGACGTGGAACACGACGGAGCTTGGCCTGGTGCTGCAGTGGAGCCAGGGCATAGCACAGGTTGAGCATGATGGCAGAGAAGTAATACAGGCTATGACGGAGTTCGGTCGAGCATGCCGATCGAGACGACAGAGATGTGACATGTACAACTGAAATATGATGATAAAAAATGTTGGGATGAAATGCAAAATGGTAACACACGGACAGATGACCCGTACCCAGTACCCGATAGTTATGTTTCTGTTCCTGCATGGCTACGTTCGTGGGCACAAAATCCTAGCCGCTTTGTGAAGCTCAAATAAAATGGCCCAGCCAGCCGAACTTCACAAACTCCAGGCACGGCCAGCCTTAACCACAAAGAGCTAATTAGGCCCGATCGCCACCCCTAGTCCATTGACATCACTGGCTCACGGTCCAAAACGGAGACCTCGCCACAGACCCAAGTCACTCGAGACTGGACTCGGCCTGTCGCGTCTACCTCTCTCCTCACCCACGACACACCCTCTCGCCGTCTCCGATCTGCCCTCGCGCGCCCTCTCCACGGCGCGCCTCGTCCGTCCGCCGCCGCCTCCTCCGATCGCCATCAACAGCCGTCAACGCCTCCTCGCCCTCAGACTCCTCCAGGGCCTGACACCAAGAAACCCGGAGGAGGGTGGGCAAGATGATCGGCGTGGGGAAAGCGAAGCAGTATGCGAACGTGCTCGATAAGCCCCTCAGCCGCGGCAGGCAAGAGGTACGCGTCGTCTCCACCTCGAAACCCCTTCAGATCTGCACACCCACGTCCTCGATCCGTGCTAAATGTTTAGATCTTGTGAGGACGGCAGCCCAATCTGCCCCGGCTCTTTGTTGCCCTTTGTTAGGCAGGCCGTAGGTGTAGGCAACTAAGGCAAGGTTTGCGGGTTATAACAGTAGTTGCTCGAGTAGTGTTTGATGAAATGCGTTTCTGCTCCTGATTGGTTAGGTCGAGCAGCGTCATGGGTTTTGACTCATGGACTGTGAATTGTGCGAGAGGATTATTTCCTTTTGTTACTCGGTGGGATACGGATGGTAATGTGAACTTTGATGTAAGTCGAAATAGAATGCGTGGTGGTTGTAGCTTCGATTGGAATTGTAGAGGAATATGGGCATATGACACTACTTTATCCATGTGTTTCTTCAAAGATGAAAGAAGTGTAGGCAACTAAGGCAAGGTTGCGGGTTAGGAGAGTAGTTGCTCGAGTAGTGTTTGATGAAATGTGTTTCAGCTCCAGATTGGTTAGTTCGAGCAGCATCATGGGGTTTTGACTCATGGACTGTGAATTGTGCAAGATGGTTTTTTCTTTTTGTTACTTAGTGGGATACGGATGGCAATGTGAACTTTGCTGGAAGTTGAAATAGAATGCGTAGTGGTTGTAGCTTCGATTGGAATTGTAGAGGAATATGGGCATATGGCACTACTTTATCAATGTGTTTCTTCAAAGAATATGCAAATGTTACTAAATTTGAAAGGATGTAAATGTAAGATGTATAGACATATATTTATTTCTATCATAATTCGTACAATTAGCCTGGAATTGCCTTTCTGAAAATAAATTGAAGCTTTTGATAGGTTACTTGGACCAATTCATTTTGTATCATACAGACAAGTAGCATATAATCATCATGTTAGCAATACATAAAAAAATTTCAAATCATTTGTCCGATTCTATTATTTTCTGAAGTACATTCAAGCGAACCTAAACTTTAATTACTTAACTTGTAAGCAGCATAAGGAAATTATGTCTTAGAAAGGGCCAAATACAATGACAACCAGAGCTCTTACATTGGGAGAGGTCATCTCATGAGTGTGTTATTATTTCCCAAATTGGAAGTTTTTCTTAACCTTCTAAAGAACATTGGCATGAATACATGTTATATTAATGTATTGGCTAGATAATGAAAGTGAGATGTGTTCTACAAGGCTTGTTTATTGATATGAAACACTTGGATTAGAGGGGGTTAACTATATGTTGGAAAGGCATATAAATGGTACTCATGCTGCATACTTTGTTTCGTATGTTCCAAAAGGTTGAAATAATCTCCAGTTCCCCTCCTTAAATTAAAATTTAAATAATGGTAATGAGAGTACAATATTCAAGATAAGAAAAGATTCTTAAATCCTAAAGGTGTAGCAAATAAGAGTGGATCAAAGAACGACAAACAGACCAAAAAGGATCAAAATAAAATTCTCCTATTTGTGTCTCCAGACCTAATACCAAAACCAATTACAGCATCAAACCACCACATACCACGTTATCACATAGATGCATGTAATATTATTGGTTCTTATTATATCATGCCAAAACATGCACACTAGACACTATTGGTGTCGACTTGGCACTGTAGGGCCTCAAAAGTAGCCAACCAAGATAGCTAAGAGCTTCTTAGCGTTTACCCAGCCTCCCCATTGGACTCACAGCTTATTCATTGGCATTGATGTTCTGGTGTTAGTGCTCAATGTCTAGAGGAGGATAAATGAGAAATTAACAAAAGGAAAAACCGAAAAAGTGCAATTTAGCCCCTCTACTTTCACAGCTCGTATTGGACCCTTTACTACAAAACCGGCTATTTAACCCAAGGTTCCAGAAAGCGCTAGGCACTCGTCGGGCGGTGACCCGGCGCCTAGCTAGGCTGGCGCCTAGCCAACCGTGCAAATGAGACGAAATCGTTCGTAGCTGTAGCAGCCTACAATACAAATCAGTCTCAAACGTTCGCAACCAACTCGGCCCAGCAACTAACTCGGCCCACTAAGCCCAACCGTCGATCGCAAGACTTGCATTCGCAATAGCCAACCACCTTATCTGTTCGCAACTCCCCCTCGTTCGCATCATCTTCTCCTTCGCACCGACTCGCATTGTCTTCCTCCTTTCTCCTTCGCACTGACGAGCTGAGAGCCTGAGCCAAATCCCGACGATCTCGCCACCGGCCCGAGCTCTGCGTGCACCACTGTTGCCCCTACCGCGTTCTCCTTCCTCTTCGGCGCTGCTCCGCACGCCTCCACCCCCACCCCCACCCCCACTTCCACCATCCGCAGCTGGCGAGCTCGATTCGACGGCGGATATGACGGCGGCAAGCTCGATTCGGCAGCCGGCGAGCTCGATTCGGCGGCTGGGATGTTCGGAACCCCTTGGCGCCCACCTCATCACCGCCTCACGCCACCTCGCCAAGCGCCACCCAAGCCGCCTTGGACAGGCTTTGACCGACTAGCCGGTCCTAGGCGGCCCGATCGCCTAGCCGGTCGATTGTCTCGAAGTCGTGGCGGTAGGCTGTCGCCGACCGCCTAGGCGGCTCCTAGGAGTGATTTTTAGAACCTTGATTTAAACCCCTCAACTTTGCTAACCATTGAAATTTTCACCCTGGTGATTGGTAGTGGTTTTGCTTATTTGGCAGACAACTGGACTCGATTTTTTGAGTCAGCAAGCCGCCTCACACAGTGAGCCAGCAAAAATAAAAAACAGATTCCTCTGTTCTTCTTTGTTCCCTCCTCTTTCCTAGTTTCCTTAGCTGGGCCTTGGGTCGGTGGCGAGATCTGGTGGATATAGTTATGAAGGCGGTAAGGCGAGGCGAGGCGAGGCGAGGCGACTCACCCCCCTCACACCTTTTAAGCGTTAAGGCGAGGCGACACCTTACACACATCTTAAGGCGAGGCCATGTAGGATTTGAAAATATAGGAGTTGAGGAATCATCTAATATATATTAAGTGATAGTTGTTTTGTTAAGTGATATATATTAAGAAATGCCCAAAATCTTCCCAACTTTGCCCTTTGCTGCTCTTGCCTTGCTTGCAGTCACCCGCCCTTTGCCGTCGCCTTGCCTCGCTTTGCTGGCTGCCTCGCCTCTTTTCCCTTGCTTGAGCGTGGCGGCCGCCTCCTCTTTTCCCCTGCCCGCCTCCCCTTTCTGTTCATCTTCTTTGGCGGGGAGAGAGCAATGAGCGCCTCCTCTTTTCCCCCGCCCACCTCCCCATTCCGTTCTTCTTCTTGGGTGGGGAAAGAGGGGCGAGCGGCCGAGCGCATGTCGCACGCCACTGCCGCTTCGGCTTCACCCGCCTCCCTCCACGTCTCTTCGCCCGCGCCGTCTCCTCGGTCCTCCCTCAGCGCCGGCCCACACTGCCTCCTCCGGTCCTCCCTCAGCGGTAGCACCGGCTCCCGTCGCGTCGCCTCCCGTCCACCTCTTCGTCTCCGGCCTTCGTGACGCCTTAGGCCTAAGGCGGGGGCGACGCCTTGCCCCCTGGCGGCGCCTTGCTGCTTAGGCGACACCTTAATAACCATGCTGGTGGATAGGGGATGTCATATAAGTGTCAACCGCCGCATATGCTTTCCAAATTTTGTCTTCTTGACAAATTGTTTAACAATATAGGTTGCAAATAAAAAGTCAAAAAGATTATGTTATGCTTTCCTAATGTTATTGGTGTATCTCTAGACTCTAGATGATTACTTTGGTTTCTATTTTATAACTTGTGACACTATTTTGCTTTCTGGCCTGTTTTGTTATGGTGGCGAGATCTGGTGGATAGGGGATGTTATATTAGTGTCAACCGCCGCATATGCTTTCAAAATTTTGTTTTCTTGACAAATTGTTTAACAATATAGGTTGCAAATAAAAAGTAAAAAAGATTATGTTATGCTTTCCTAATGTTATTGGTGTATCTCTAGATGATTACTCTGGTTTCTATTTTATAACTTGTGACGCTATTTTGCTTTCTGGCCTGTTTTGTTATGATTTATGCTTAATGAAATGTTCTGTATATTTCATAGGTTAGTTTGAGTGCGTTTGCATTCTTGTTCTCGGAGATGGTTCAATACAATCAGACACAAGTTGACAACATTGCTGAGCTGGAACGAAGGTAGTTTCTATTGTTTATCTACACATCTGGTCATATTGTTAGCCATTGATGAGCCTGTATCGATGTTAACTGCACACATACAACTGGTTTTTTAGTATTTACTGTCCTGTGGCATTTTCATTTTGCCTGGATTGGTTCCTGGTACAAACTTTTTGGTTATTACATGCTACTATCTGATACCCAGGTCACATAAAGTTTCAGGTATTATGTCTTTGGCACTTACCATGTGCTAATGTCTTAAATCCAGAATTTCAGATAGTGTAATACAACTGCTTGACATTGAGATGTTGTCTGATCTGATCCAACTAGAACATTTGGTTGGTCAAATTTCTGCAATCCCATTTGTACATGTTCCTAATATTTCAATGTATGCATCCGTTATGAATTAAATCTGGGTTATCTTACGGTAAGACGGGATCTCTTATTTTTTTCTTTGGAGAATGGAGACCATAGATATGCCTTTGCTAAATCATTTAATAAAATTGGACCATTTTTTCGTGTGGTAATCTGCTATGCTTGATATTACATCTGTTTCGTGTTTTACACACAGGCTGGAGGATGCTGGTTATGCTGTTGGTGCAAGAGTTCTTGAACTTCTCTGTCACAGGGAAAAGGTTTGATGCATATTGCATGGTTCTTTTCTTCTTCTTCAATGATTGTGTTGGTCTGGAATATGGCTCTGTAGTATACTGTAGTCTCTTAATTTATATACTCATTGTGAGAAGTTGAAATAGAAAGTTTTCCTTGCTTCATTGTTGCAAATGACATGCTATAATCATCTCCTTTTACTTGCATAATTTTGTTTGGATATCGAACTTGCTTTATGTGCTCTCCAGATTTACGGCATTAACCTCCTTGTTATTGACTTACTGCATAAATGCTTGGTGCCTCTTTTTCCTATCCTCTTTTCCTTTTGAGATAGCCATGTTCATAAAAATAATTAATTCAGGGGAATAGGCGAGAGACTCGACTGCTGGGGATTTTATCATTCATTCACAGCACTGTATGGAAAGTATTGTTTGGAAAGGTAATCTGTTCTGCCTATCAGTTCTTCTGATTCCTACTCTATTCCAAAATGCTAATTACCGTAATTGTAAGGGTTTTACATAAAATGCCACTCTGAAGATTGTCGTTTCAGCAAATGGCTCTCGATGTCTCACTGACATGACATGCATCGAATGACATTTCCTGAAATCATAGTTATCAGACCCGGACTAGATCAGCAATCTGACTGGAAAAAACCAGACTCGGCCAGTCCGTCCGTGCTATTGGATCGTTCATGTAGTCAGTTTATGCAGTCTGCCCATGTTGAACTAGTGAAATCCTGGTTGAACCGGCTAAGTCAGCCCGGTTTGGCCAAAACCCACCCACCCTGTTATGGCAGAAATAAGACAAAAAGCACGGCTGCGAGGTTTCGAACCCAGCTTCACACGCAAAGCAAGCCACTATAGCCAGGTCCACGGTTGATTTATATAACAACCGATTAATTTGAAAGAAACTTATATAATAACCAATTAATCTGCAACCATCCGTCTGATAAGATTAGAGGCTTAAAGCTTTTTAATCAGTTTCATGTCCTGTGCTATCTTAAATATTGTTACATACTAGTAGAGTGCCTGTGCGTTGCAACGGAATCTCAAAAGAAAGGGATACATATTAGCAAACGAGATTCTAAACTGTATAATAAATATCAATTTTCTTTCACATATAAACAAAAACATCAACACCTACTCAGCCGGAAAACTGACTGCTAGCTCTCCTTTAGTTAGTTGCTGCCCTCTAAAATCAGACCAAACGCCCAAATCGATCTCCCCGTCTGTACTTAACAGGAGTGCTGCATGCATGTTTGGTCCATCAGGCAAAACTCAGTGCAGACCAACCAACCTATATGCTTCGTTTCATTTCACCCAGTCCAATCATCTCGTGTCAACTGCTTGCCTGAAAGAGCATCCATCAATATCCATCCACTCGGCAACCAGAAGAAAACATTTCTTCTGCCAGGTACATGCAAAAGATGCATGTCCATGGTAGCATCAATCTGTGCTATGCATAAGAGCTGGATGCAGCTGCTTACGGTAAGCAGCTACTGCTTCCCATATTTGCCTACTGCCACAAGGCCAATGGTAGAGCTTGCTAGATTTTCGCAGTGTGCCTCCTTCCATCCATGCTGATCCAAATAGTACTCACATAACCAACGGTTAGGCATGTCTACAGCAAAACAATGGCAGCATGTCCTCTATATCATGGGAAAATCACACATTCACACATGAACATCAAAGAGTATATAATCGTCAGATAAAATACTTCTCATCCACATAAAAGGAATCTCATGTTCTAGGGTTATGAAAAAATTATAGGCACCCACAAGACATTGGCAATAGAATCCATGAACATTTCGAAAGTGGAATTGACGTGTTGCAAGGTCAATAGTCTTCTAAATTGGACTGCCTATAATGCGCCACTATGCTCATGCATGGTGATGTTAGCTTTTCAGCCTATAGTATTATATATAAAAAGTGTGCACATAAATGGCTATCAATTTGAAACTAACATTGGTATCAATGAACTGAAAGAGCATTCATTAGTGCCCATGAATATGGTGACCTACTAACAATTAAAGTTAGGAAAGCACTAAATAGCATAACTATTTAAATGACACGTTTTAGATTGAAAGAGGGTCAGAAACTCACATTCTAATATCGTAGCTGTTGAAATCAGGATGTAAGAACCAATGAAAAAACTCTGACATCAATCATGCAGGGTCTTTGTTAGATCCCTTTTATAATCGATGATCCCATTTTTGTCAGGAAAGCAATCAATTATGCGGTAGTAATATTAAGAGAAGAGCCCTTGCCTATTATTGTCAGTCCTCCCAAACTTTAAGAACTAAACATATTTGTACCATAAAAGAGCAAAGGGGTCATTTACTCATGGGAAGACAGTAGCTAGTAGCTACAAGTTTAATGTGCGAATCGGCATTGGTTTCATTGCACCATTCATAAGAATGATATGTATGACTTGTAACTACACTAATTTGTCACGATCTCTACCATTGCTGGCATAAAATGGGAAGCGCAAAACAAAAATAATTCGGTAGAAATACACAGTAACTTATGTACCATAAAGTAAGCACATTTGTAAAAAAACAAATCAAAGTTCTCCCTCATTTGTGGAGCCAGTGCTTCCAAAAAACCAGGACCATAGTTCTCCCTCATCCATCCACAAAAAAGAGAAATCTGTCCCTAAAAATAATTAAAGAAAAAATGGCAAACAATAAAAATGAATATGTTGCCAGGAGTACACTAATGCAAAATAGGAAAATAGGATGTTAAAGAATAAAATATACCTCTATGGCCTGTACAACGTTCACATAGCCCTTTTCTCTAGCCAATTCAAGTGCAGTATTGCAATCATCATTTGTTATAAAATGATTAGCTTCAAGACTATAACAAAAGATGTTTTTAACGTAGAGCTATAATGAGGCAAAAAGAATGAAGCATGGTGCCATATATAATCTATCATATACCTCCATGTGATAGAAGTAAATTGACAGTCTGCTCAAACCCTTTCTTGGCAGCATGGTGCAATGCGGTCCCAGCATGCGATCCTGCAAATAAAAAGAAGGGAGGCATTACAAATGTGATAACAAAAATTTTAGCCTCTTCAAGTAAGCACCCATCCATGGATTGTGACCACTTCAATTAAGCACACATCCATGGATGATCCTAAGGGCCGTACGTTGCTCTGTTCGTAACTTGGAAGGACCACATCAAACGATACATTTGTTTCAAGCAGAGTTGGCATGATTTCTGTCAATACTAAATACTGCGATGTCACAGCTCTCCTGATTTGGTTTTGCATAACATCTATTATTCGTGCCTATTCAGATGCAAGCCTAAGCTAAATCCTTTCTTACTGGTTGTCTATTTCATTGAGAGGTTTCAGACCTACTCAACTTGCAAGGTTCCGCTTCATGTTGCAAATTATTGCCCATTTCTACACCTGCTCTTGTATCCAAATTAACTCACTTTTGCTTAAAGCGTCCCAATAAATTGACTTAAGCTAACTCCTAGAACCAAACTAAAAATAATGACTTCATAAGTGCTGCATTTGTGCAAATCCACTTTCATGTATTCTAGGAATAACAGTGATAATCTAAGGTCAACTAAGACAATGGAACGAAACATAAGGAGCATCCATACCAGGCTGGTAAGCATCACATTTGCGCCCAATTCAATCAGAAATTTGACCACATTCAGCAGATCAGGTCGCATGCTCGCGACCATCTGGTGCGTCTTCCCTTCCTTTTCAATCTACTGCAAGTAGCATTCACCCCAACAACACAAAGTAACTCAACAAAAATCCACTACCATAAAAAAAATTATACTCCAAAGCTTAGAGATGCCAAAAGAGAAATTCTTATCCTTGTCTCAAGGCCTACGCCCTGCGCACGGAGTGTTCGAATCATTGTAAAGGGAGATAGTATTTAATCATGTGAAAATGTAAAAAATAATGCTGAAAAATGGCTTTATCATCTGCTACCTGACATCCAGAGGCTATGCTCTTTCAGCAGAGACGGGAATGCTTTCCTCACAAAGCCCAAATCACCTGTTGCTGTGTATATATCTGAAACCATCGAGCTTAAAAGTGGTGGTTGGCTGCGCAGATAAAGCATGTATCAGATGACGTACTATGACAGTATGTACTATGACTCCAATTAGTTTTCATTAATCAAGGTCTGTTGACCTTCACATAAAGCAATTAGTTTTCATTAATCAAGGTCTGTTGACCTTCACATAAAGGTATGAACTTTTGTAGCAGCGGATAGACGATATGGAGGTGTACGATCCTGATGACCCAGTATGAGTCGATAGTAGACCTCCGGAACACGGAGCTCTGCACGACCACCTGCTGAGGCGGGCAGCGGCATGTGCCGATGGCGGCGCCACCATTGCGCCGAGTCCTTCCACGGCGTGTGCACCTCCGGTGCCCACACGCGCACCTTGCCGCTCTCCGCCTTGGCGAGAACCCGCGCTCGGCGTGGAAGTCCGGTGGATCGATCGCCACGAGTCGGACCAAGCTAGCCTGAAGTACCACGCGAGAACGCCTCGGCTCTTCCGCGACGGCCGGCGCGTAACGCCATTTAGCGTACCCGTAGCGCCGGTCGATGGCGGCGGCGGTCGGCGTAGTCCTTGGGTCGAAGTCACGTGACCCAGTGCCCTAACGCCCGGCCTGCTTCGCTGGAGTAAGCAAGCGTACTGAGGCCACCTCGTCGAGAGGTGACATGTGAGTGGTTGAGGTGGGCGAATCTGAAGTGGCGGGAGGGGTAGGGCATAAGATGACCTTCAGATCTTTGAAGGTGGCGGCCTCCGCTCCACGCGAGAGAAAGGCGATGGGGTCGGCGAACTCCGACTCAGTGAAGCGATACTCGGCGCGGAGGCCGTGTAGCCATCTTGGCACAAAGGATCCGGCGTATTAGCGCCATGTTGGCCCATTGCGGAGGCGAGATTGATGGAGGCGCATGGCGAGGGCTAGGGTTTTGGGTAGCGGAGATGGGGAGCATTTGGGGGATTTGAGTGGGAGTGGGGGCGGAGAGACTGCGTGGGAATCGTGTGGACTGAAGATCATGGGCGGTTGCTCGGCGGGGAGGTGCGGTCGTCGGCCCGTGGGCTCGTGTTGCAGTCGTGGGTGGGGAGGCGGGACGATCGTGGGTGGGTGGAGGGGGAAACGACGGTTTTTTTGCCGTGTGTGTGCGCTCTGGTGGACGATCGTTCGCTTGCGCGGACTAAACTCGAAATTATAGTAGTTAAGATACTTTGTACGGAATGAATTAAAGGGTATGGCTATGTATGCATTTTTCACATATCATATATACTAAAAAATATTTAAATAAAACAAGCGGTCTGACCGGTGATCCACACCGGCCTGACTGCTGATCCAAGATCTCGTCTGAGTCGATGGCCCGACCAGGTTTGATTACATTGCCTGAAACGCTAGCCTTTGAAGTGGCATATCCTAGAAAATCCTTACTTTGGGTCCCTTGAGTTTTATTATTGGTCAGGTGATTCTTAGATTATGAGATAATTGTAGTTTTTGTTATGCTTTATATGTAGATGTCCTTGAAGGGGATATATCTAGTGCAAAGCATTTATTAGGTGCAATAATGCAAACCACTTTGGTTTGTGCACCAAATCAATATGAAAAATCCCCCAAAATTTTGAGGAGATAGTCTATGGAGTATTGTGTCATCCTTTAAAATTTCAAGTTTAAACTCAAAATAATTTAGGAGATACTAAACAGATAAGTTACTCTGAATAGTATCTTTTGTCTTTTCCATTTTCTTTTAGCCTAAGTAAAGAATTTATCTTTTTTGTTTCTACCAACACAAACTGAATTTGAAATTGAAATTTTAAATACATATATACTAGACTAATGTCTACTTTCATTAAAAAAAAAATCATTTTTTTCATGTTGTTTGGGTGCTCAAATTAAAGTGGTTTTCATGATTGCACCTAATATACGGTTTGCACTAGATAATCCCTCGTTTAGGTGATTGCATCTTTTTTGAACACTTTAGTTTCACATGCATATAATTATAAAATTATATTCTATAGCTGTTGATGTTTCTCTCGAGTTAGTTCAGTATAGATAAACTAATTTCCTGCAGCTGTGTGTTGGGTAAGTATTAGGTGAAAATGCCTATATGATGAAAATCTAAAACTTTCAATCTTGGATGTTCGTTCACTCAGCGACAGCTCAGATCCACGCGGGTGAGTCCCCAACCACAAAAATGCTCATTTTGCACACAACCCTGTGCGCAGAGCCACTGGCTTTGCACTTTTGCGAAAACTCCCTCCCTCATCTATACCCAACTCTGCCAGTTTGCCTCCAAATCGAATGCGCTGGAATCGTCACTGCCCCGCCCATCTTGGCCACCCTCCGACGCCCTCTCCATCTAGCACCCTCGACGCTGCAGTCGGCCTTCACACATGTGTGCGCCTGTGTTTTTCTCGCCCAAGAGAATCTGATGCATTGCGTTTTGAGTAGATGAAGTCGATGATGTTCTCGAGTCAGAGCTTTAGTGAAGAAATCTACAACTTAAAGCTTTGAGGGTACATACTAGAGGTCGATGGTCGACTACTGACAATGAGATCGTGTGAATGATGCATCAACACCAATGTGTTTTGCCAACTTATGCTTAACTACATCACTAGCAATCTGAATAACACTTGTATTGTCACAAAACAAAGGTGTAATATTATCACAAAGAACACCAAGATCAGCCAAAAGCCATCGAAGCTAAACAGTCTTTGAGGTGGTAGTGGCAAGGGCTCGAAGCCCAGCCTCTTTACTATAGCGTGACACCGCAGTCTTCTTCTTGGACTTCCAAGCAATGAGCGAAGTACCAAAAGAAATGCAATAGCCAATGATAGATCGATGATCAATAGGATCATTCGCCTAAGTGGAGTTAGAGTAAGCGTGGAGTTGGAGCTGACTTGAACTAGCATAGAACAGACGTCTGGACGTAGTAGTCCCCCTCAAGTATCGCAGCACATGAAGAATATGACCATAGTGGACTGAGGTGGGAGCATTGACAAACTGTTTAGGCACATAAACATCATGAGCAATGTCTGGTCTGGTGACAGTAAGATAAACAAGGCTCCAACAAGCTGACGATAGCGCGAAGGATCTGTCAGTGGTACACCGTCTCTAGGACGAAGCTGCAGGTGGAGCTCCATAGGTATTGCAGCATTGCGAGTATCAATCACACAAGAGCGAGCAAGCAGATTCTAAACGTAGAGATGCTAACAGAGGTAGTATCCATCACCATCAGAGTGAACCTCAATTCCCAGAAAATAGCTCAATAGTCCCAAACCGAACATCATAAATTGTTCAGTCAATTTCTTGACAAAAGCCACGTAGTCCATGTTATTTCCTGTGATCAGCGTATCATCTACATATAGCAGAAGCAAAGTACGACCCCACTAAGAAGTGTGAATAAATAAGGCAGGATTATACTCATTTGGAGTGAAACCAGCAGCTTGAATCACAGAATTGAAGCGCTCAAACCAAGCATGAGGAGACTGTTTGATACCATATAGAGTAGGCCTAAGACGACAAACATAACCAATAGGAGCCTCAACACCTGGGGGTAGCTGTATATAGACCTCATGTAGATTACCATGAAGAAAGGTATTCTTGACATCCATCTGAGATATAGTCCATCTGCGTACGTTGCAACAGCAATGAGAGTACGGATTGTAGTCATATGACCAACTGGAGCAAAAGTCTCATTATAATCTCGACCATAAACTTGCTAAAAACCTCTTGCAACAAGATGAGCCTTATATCGCTCTACTGAACCATCTGACTTGTTTACTTTGTACGTCCACTTGCAAGTTATAGGAAAAACTCTAGATGGTAGCGGAACAAGATTTCAAGTGTCTGTACATTCTAATGCTGTAAGCTTCTCAGTCATAGCCAGCTGCCACTTAAGTATACTAGCTGCCTCGTAATAGGTACTCGGCTCAGATATTGCACCTGTACGAGAAAACCCCCATCTCTCTAGGCCTGAATAGAAAAACGATCATGTAGGGCATACCGTGATGTAGTAGACAAGGTTATAAAAATCGGTAACAAGTACTCGACATGTCATCCCACCTAGTAGTGATTATACGACATAATCGGCCTATTATGGGGCATAACCGACCCAATTATGCGGTATAACCGGCTAATAGGTAGGGCACCCGTTACTTGTATACGGTCGAGTATACGGCCTAGTAGACCTGTTTTTAAAACACTGGTAGTAAAACGATTGTCAGAGTTGGTGGTGTTGGCCGGAGGGTCAAGTGGAGAAGAGGACTGAAGATCAGAAGGAACTCTCTGTTGGCGACTATAGTGAAAAGGAAATGTGGAAGTGTCAAAAACTGGTGGAGTTGGTGGAGGAGACACTGAAGGTAAAACCGCTGGAGAAAGTTTATTTGGAGAAGACAAGTATGGTGAAGGAATGGGAGGCGGGCACGAAAATGAGTTGGACTCTGTGTAAGGAGTGGGACGAGTAGAAAGATGATAAAAAAAGATCGATTCTCATCAAAGGTTACATTAGGAGAGATGCAACTGCAACCTGCTGATGGATCATAGCAACGATAGCCCTTATGCTCAGGACTTTAACCTAGGAAGACACTCAACCAAATGAGCGCTCACAAGGTGCTTTAAGAACATAGCAGCCACAACCAAAGACGCGAAGATGAGCACAGTGAGCAGGTGTTCTGTACAAGATCTGACCAGGACACTTGCCCTGAAGCTTAGAAGAGGGCTAGCGATTGATGAGATAGACTGTTGTAGAGACTGCTCTCCCCCCCCAGAAGTGAGAGGGAACAAAGGAAATTTGAAGAGTATGAGCAGTCTCAATGATGTGACGATGCTTGCGCTCAGCAACACCATTATGAGCATGAGCACCAGGACATGAGAACTGAGGAAGATGACCCTCAGAAGTAAAGAACTGATGAAAGGCTGATGAAAGATACTTTCCTCCAGAGTCAATGAAAAACATGAATGGAAGAAGAGAACTGTGTATGAACCATCTTAGCAAAAGACTGATAAATGGAAATCAACTGAGTGCGATGTTTCATAAAATAGATCCAAGTATATCGAAAGGACAAGATGACTGAAAGGTACTACTAGAATATGAAAGTTGTAGTTGTTTCCCCAGCTTACAACTGGTACAATGAATCTAGGCTCAACAGTGACATGACCTTAGGAACCCTGATGAACTAAAGTAGTGAGGCGAGATCTGCACAGATGACCAAGTCTATAATGCCACTTGCTGAAGGAAGAACGAATAGGAGACCGAGATGTTGACATAACAGAAGACACTAAGGCCTTTGACATATTGATGGAAGGAAGATATAAGGTGTCCAAGATACAGAGACTCGGAGAGCCTCTACGGTGATGGCCAAAACCAATCATTCTTCTGCTCTGACGATCCTGAATGAAACAAGAAAAATCATCAAATCCAACGAAATAGTTCATATCAGTAAGTTGACCAACAGAACGAAGATTTATAGATAGCTGAGAAACAATAGACACATCAGGAATAGAAAAGCGAGATGTAGAGAGAATGCCCTGATGGTAATAGAGTAAGGTGTGCCATCAACAGTGTGAACATATGCACCATCAATCACGGGCCAACGGGTAACAAGCTCGGCCAACGGGCAACAAGCTAAGAGCTGTCCGATGTAACATGAAAAGAGGCACCCGAGTTCAAAACCCAAGGATGAGCAGCGCTAGAGGCAGAAGGTGTAATTGAGGTCATAGCAGACATTGATCCAGAAGTCACAGTAGGTCTGGCAGCAGCGACTGCTCCAGGAAGTGCTCTCGGAGGCCCGATAGGTGCTTCACGACGATGGTCAGATGGATGTTTAGCACGATAATCAATAAGCTGATCTGGATGTAACTTGAAGCACTTGTCAATAAGATGATCAGTCCTCTTGCAATGAGAACATACTAGCACTCCCGTGAATGTAGCTCTGGTAGATCCAGATCGTTGTGAAAGACCCAGGACAACATGCTGTGAGGATCCTGAGGTAGGCATAAGCGAATGAAGATGAGTTTCCTCGGCAACCAAACTAGACAGCGCCTCAGTCATAGTCGGTGGAGTAGGATAGTAGAGTAACTGAGTACGAATAGGCTCAGACTGTGATTGAAACCCCATCACAAATTGATACATGAGTGTCTGCTGAGCATACTCCTCTTTGGCAACACAAGACTGGCAAGCAGTAGCAGCCTTCGGTGTCATAGACTCAAAGGCTAGAGATATGAGTGAAATCACAGTAATATTCCTCTACTGACATGTCCTGCTGCTGAATACTATGAAGGTTCTTGAGCAATGTGAAGCGAAGAGCACCCATGGACTGAACATCTCTTCTCAAAGTATGTCCACATCTGTATGGCTGACGTATGATACTCAAGACTCATCCTTAGAGAAACATTAACACTCAGGACAAGGCCAATCATGATATGGTTGTCTTCTCTCTACCAAGCTTTTACTACCTTAGTTTCAACCTTTTTCAGTCAAATGATAAGCCAAACCATAACCCCTGAGAGTAGTCTTGACTGAGAAAGCCCATGCTCGATAGTTCAACCCGTTGAGCTTGATGTCCGTGAACACGAGAGATGAACTGCCCCCGACTATTGAGTCAGACTTAACCATCTTGATGGACCACAACCACACAACAGCAGCACAATAGTAGTAGCAAAACAATATAGCAACCCACAAGAGCAGGGCAATTAATAGAGCAACAGAGCAGCAGCAGAGTCCAAAGCATCAACAACAGAGCATAGCAATCAACATAGCAATAGAGCAGAAGAGGAGTACTGAGCACCGACGTGGAGGAGGTTGGCATGCCGGTAGCGGTGTCACACTGCACCGAGAGCCGAGGCCGAGCAGAGGAGGTTGCCAGAGTCGTGGTGGAGATGAGCGGCGACGTGGATGAGGCAGAGGCGCGGTAGGCGTGCCGGCGGTGTCACTCGACGTCGAGGTCATCGTGCCGACAATGGTCTCGCACTGCAATGAGAGCCGAGGCTGAGCATAGGAGGTTGCTGGTGTCGTGGTGGAGACAAGACAACAATGCGAATGAGGAAGATGCACCGGATCCAGGCAGCGAGGCAGAGGCATCGGATCCAGGCGACAAGCGGTGACGTGGATGAGGCAGAGGTGCCGGATCTAGACGGCGAGGCGACGAGCTACGGCGTGGATGAGGCAGAGTTCGGCAAGTGGCGCTTCGTAGTAGAGTAGAGGCCGCTACCGTCGACTGAGCTAGAAAGGAAGAAAGGGGCGTGTGGTTGTGTCAGATCTTCGTAGCAGAGGACCCGGATCAGAGGCGGCAACGCGGATGCAGTAGCGGCTTGAGGTCGCCGCCCTACGAGGGTGAAAGAGGAGTTCGATGATGACGATGGCGGTGAGGGGAAATAGGGTTAGGGTTTGGGGTGGTGTGGCTTTGATATCATGTTAGATAATTAGGGAAGGATTTTGCTATTCATAACTGTGCATCTTATATATTATTCAGATGGTATATATAGACATAGAGTTACATGGGCCTCATAGGCTACATGGGCCAAAAAGAGAGAGAATGTACAAGACTATTAACACGTGGCTCTTGTGATGGTCTATGCAACCTGATTGCTGTAATGCATGGGGAGGATTAAACCTTTTTGTTTTATTTTCGGAGAGTTATGATTTCATGGTATTCTTGGATTGGATGAGACAAATTTTGTGTTTTTTCGATCAGATTTGAATGGAAATATGTGTTACTTGCTAAAAAACAAGAAGCATTGTTTTTTTTGGTGTTAATTCAAGTTTTCATGTTGATGTTAATTTCGCTCTACCATTGTACTGACATGGATTTCTGTGTTTTTATGTTAATTCAAGTTTAGAACATTCCATTTGAGAAGTTTTAATGTTCATCCTTTTCCTTCTCTTCCATTTTCTACTGCGATGTCTCACAACTTGTTGGAAAACAAAATAGTGCCCTGCGTTGCAGCGGCTAATGCCTTCTTCCGTGTCATCGGCGACGTAAAAAAGGTGCAGATCCGTCTGCCCAGATCTGAAGTCCATCCATCCCATGAGTGGCGGTGATGCTTTGTCCATGGACACAGACATGACGTGGACAGTAGTTCAGGGCAGCGGTAGTGGCCTCCTTGCCGTCGACCACTGGTGACTGCCCCCTCGAGTGGCTGCTTCGGAGGATCGGGGGTGGCGTTTTGAGCGTGTCGCATTCGATTTGGTGAGAGGCTGATCTGTTATGAGCTTGGGGGACACGTTTCGATATTTGGGATCGATGCTACAGTGGGATGACAAGATTGATGAAGATGTGAGCCACAGGATTAGAGCGGGGTGGGTGAAATGGCGCCAAGCATCGGGTGTCCTGTGTGACAAAAAAGTCCCTTAAAAGTTAAAGGGTAAGTTCTATAGGACGACGATCAAACCTGCGATGCTATATGGAGCAGAATGCTGGGCGACTACAAGACAACATATACAGAAGATAAGTATAGTGGAGATAAGGATGCTGTGGTGGATATGTGGCCACACAAGGCGGGATTGAATCCGCAATGGTGATATACGTGATAGGGTAAGGGTAGCACCAATTGAGGAGAAGCTTGCACAACATCACTTGAGATGGTTTGGACATCTCCAATGGAGGCCTTCTGAGGCACTGATACGTAGTGGAATTTTAAGACGTACTGAAAACGTAAGAAGAGGCAGAGGTCGACCAAGACTGATATGGGAGGAAGCAATTAAAAGAGATTTGAAGGATTGGAATGTAGCTAAAGAATTAGCTTTGGATAGGAGCGCATGGAAGTTAGCGATCCACGTACCGGAACCATAAGAAGGTTTAGGGGCGGTGTTTTAGACTCGTGGCTCAGATGATAGGATGTACGACTTAGGGTTTTATCCTTGTAGTTTTTTTTATAAGGCTTTCATCTATTTGACCCTAAGGAGGTTTTATTCCTAGTCTACCCTAACTTGTTTAGGACCAAAGGCTTTGTTGTTGTTGTTTCAGCATGTAGCCATTTTCACCTAAATACTTTCCCCGTTGTGTGTTACAGAAAAAGTATCTGCATTCATTTGTGTGTTTTGATAGTAAATGTTAACCTGCGGTTTCTTCTGATCACTGGCCTCAGTGCATTTGTTTTCTTGCTGATCCCGATAGTTGCGTTCTTATTGTTTCCAGGTAGCTGACTCACTTGAGAAAGGAACAGAACATGAGGATGAATACATGATTAGTGAAAAGGAGCTTCTTGTTAACCGGTTTGATGAAATCTTGTGAACTTCATAATGTGTTCCTTTTTCTTCAAGTCTCAGACCTGATACTCTTCTTGTTTGATCAGGTTCATTTCCGTGCCAAAAGACATGGGAGCATTTAACTGTGGAGCTTTTGTTGCGGGGATTGTAAGGGTGGGAATTCCAGTTCAAATATCTAATATTCAACCATATCTTCTTAGATGAACAATATTTCACTGTTTTGGAACTTATTATAGGGTGTATTGGATAACGCTGGCTTTCCTGCGGTAGTTACTGCACACTTTGTGCCAATTGAAGGCCAGCAAAGGCCCAGGACGACAATCTTGATTAAATTTGCTGAAGAGGTACATAATTTTGTATTATTTTTATTTTACTTCTGCTGCAGAAGTGCAGATTAATGAAGTCTATACTCTGAACTGTTTGACTGAGAAAAATAGCTGTACAAATTTTTTATGCTATTGGTAATTTGAGAACACTGTAAATTATCTTTCTTTAATTTTGTAGTATTGTGTAACAAAACCATGCAGTATCAGTAAACGTACTACATCAATCCCCACTCCCACTGTAGGATGAAAGTGTATGTAAATGCATAAAATACGAACACATGTACTGTAGTCATTGATTTGTATATGTAACTTAAATTTAGTTAGTGAGTATAACCACTGCTTCATCCTAGGTGGCCTAATGTAAGAATGTCCTACAAAATGCTTTTGCTAGACATCAGATATAGGGTATCTTAAACTCCCACGATATTAGGCATAAATTACTTGTTTTGTACGAGCTGCTAAAATGCACTCCCTATGTTGCTAAACAGATATGGTTTAATAATTGGCATGGTCTCTAGTGTACGCCTTTGATGATTAATTTTCTGGTTAGATGTTGGTACAAAAACTAAAAGTTATACAAAATTATGTGTTATGGAAGTACTTTTGATGAAAAATCTACTAAAATATTATTTTCATGCGACCAAACTAAATACTTGTGTATATTAGTAGCCAAACTTCAAATGTTTGACTGCACGCACCCTAAAACAGCATCTATTTAATAGCAGATGGAGTATCTAAGACTAATGTTTAGATACATAAAGGTAACCTTTTTTTTAAAAAATTATATGCTTATTTTTTCAGGTTTTACACCGAGAAGCAAGACTTGGCTGAAATTTATGCTATGTATGTACACCACACCTTTTTTCTGTTCTATCGGTAAGATGAATCTTATCAAATACGTTTTGGTGGCTGTGAGGACCTCCGCTTCATTTATGTTAGTGGTTTGAGAGTAGAAGAGGGTGAGATTACTAGTATGACTTACCATTATTGTTGGAGTTGTAATACATTGCTTTATCTACCAAGCTAATTGCTCCTGTATTTCAAAACGTTTACCTTATTTTTTTACCTCGGTACTGAAATGAATGTCTGAGAATTTTTTTTGCGAAGTCCCGAAAATTTTCCTTTTATTTATTTGGTGCATGTCATTCTTGCTCGATATCGCCCATATACAGCTAGCTCCACCCACACTTCCATGGAGGCAATTGATCTTGCAGTCTTAAGAGAGGCGAGGAAAAGAGACGGGGAAGTTGAGCAAAATCAAGCTTCTCACGATCCAATGGTAACTGTGGTGGACATTCGCATCTGGAGCATTAATAGCAGCTTTGTTTGCTACGGATGATCGCTTTATAGCATTCTCTTTTAGCAAATATTAGTGTAACATCCCAAATTTCGCCGTTGTAAAAAAAAAATTAATTCAAAGTGTTGAATTTCATTTTGAGTTTTTGCATTTATTTAAATTTCAAATCCGAAATTCAAATATAAATTCTATTGTCTCAATTCAAATCTCAATTCCAAAATCAAATCATTTCTTGGCCATTTTGAATTCAAATTCTCTATTTGAATTCATGTCAATTTCAAATCTCAGCTGAATTTCAATTTGAATTTTCTCTGAAATGTAAATCTTAGAATTGTATTTCAATTTTTTATTCTTGGCCATTTCTTTTACCTTCCTTTTCTTTCTTTCTTTTCCTTTCTTCCATGTTCACTCTCTTGCCTTTCTCTCATCCGAGCGACTTGATTACCTTGCTAGCGCTTTGCTGTGTGCTGCTGGCGTGCCCACTTCTTCTCTCTTTGCTCCCAAGTCTTGTTGCGTCGCTTTCAGGCGCCTGTCCATGACCCATGCTCACACCCCCTTCCTGCGCCATCGCATTGCTCGCGTTGCCACACGCCTGTGAGCCGTCGCCTTCCTGCTCTATTTCTTCTTTCCTTCTTATGCCACTTCCAATTGGGCCCCACTAGTCATACTCTTGTCCTCTCTCTCTCTCTCTTTCTCTAGCATGTGGGCTCCATTGGTCAACTCTGTTGTTTAGTCAGTCAAAACCGAAACAGTAAATTCCAGGATTTCCCATTTTTAGAATTTTCATCATTTCATGTTAAAATCAAACTCCCGAGTGTTCGTTCTCCTTTAAACGAATTTCGATTTCGTCGATTCTTGTTCCTAAATTCATCTAAATTCTTAATCTTTCTTTCGGTGCTAATTTTATAATTTTTGGATTTTATTTTGATATATTTGGCCTCGTTTCGCGTGTATAGAATCCGACGTTGCCGAAGCAAGTTTGGACCAAACGGACGCAGTAACTTCACCTTTCGACGAATACAAGTCTCCTTTGACAATATTGTACCTATATTTTCCAAAATCTGTTTTAAGTTTCAAAATAAATATGTATTGCTATTTACAGAAAATGATAAGTTCAAATCCTTGGTTGTTAGTTAATCCTAACTTGATATTGTCATCATTTGATGTTGATTATCTATGATCCTTTGTCGCTCTAGTACATAAAATCCTCAGTAATGAATACATTATTGTATGATAATGGAAATATAATATTACGGAATTTGATGAATACAATGAAGGACATTTTTGTGGATTATATAGATTGTTGAGAACAAATATAAAGTTTAACTTAGTGGATTATATCATGAAAGTGTCTAAACATGAAGCACTGATTTGATTATCTGGGATCAAAAGGAGAGATTGGATTTAAACTAAATTTTAGTTGAATTATATTGATTATAGTAAGTGATTGTTGGAAAATTAGTATTGTGAAATTGATCCAATAAAGGTGGCGATTAAAAGAATAAAAAGATGGATTTTTATAACAATTCATGATGATAATTTTGGTGAATTGGTTGAATCATATATAATGTGTAAACTTTGTGGAATTTGTTGGATCATAGAAATATATCAATGTTGGATTATGCAATATCATTGTTGGATTATTGGAATACATCATTATCGGATTTCATCATTGTTGGATCATAGAAATATATCATTGTTGGATTATGCAATATATCATTGTTGGATTATTGGAATACATCATTATCGATTACATCCTTTGTTGGGTAATAGGAATATATCATTGTTAGATTATAGGAATATATCTGTCTTGGATTATAGGATTATATCATTGTTGGATTACAAGAATATATTATTATGGGATTATGGAGATCTATTATTGTTGGATTATAAAAATACATTATTGATGGATTAGTATAAAACGGTAGAACTACTCAGACAAGCTATATCGGTCATGTTTATCCTATGCTTGGGAATTATTAATACTATTTATGCAAATCAGTTTGAGAAATGTATGACAATAAGTATTGCTGTTGGTTTTCAAAATAAAATAAAATGGTGAAAATCTGTTTAGACCCGGTAAGTTCAGGCGGGTGCAGCTAGAGCACGAGAACTTGTCTTGTGTTAAGTTCCATCCAAGTCATATTAAGGACCTACGCTTGTGACTATCCAAACTAAGTAATACCGTACAACCACATGTCCTAAATAGGACATAGCCAACTAATTTACCATGTTCTAGCATTACGCCCGCATGCTGTAGTTGATAGGTGTTCCTTTTTTGGGATTGTGCAGACGATGGTAATTGACGTCTATGTCTGTCGGGGCTTGCTACAGACGATGGTAAGAGACATCCATGTCTAGGCAGGTTATCCCCCACAACGGTGGGCCCCGGGTCGATGGTAAATGATGTCCATGACTTGGGGTTAAGCTCATCGGGCGGGTTGGTGTTACAATGTAGTATTGTAAAGATCTTGTGATAATCGCTTAGTCGTACGCCCAAGGAAGCTTATCATGGCCGACATTATAAGTTAATTATATCATGTGGGTCAATCTGTACAACCTTTGCAGAGTGTAAAACTATTCGAATAGCCGTGTCCATAGTCAAGGGTGGGCAAGGTGCATTTTCGCATGGTAAATTTTGGTTTTGATTTCAAAAGAGTAATTTTGAGAACCCAGGAGAAGTTGGGACTCTCGGGTAGTTATTTTGGCAACTAGAGCCAGTTGGGTGGCTAGAGCCTTAATATTAGTAGTTGGTAGTTAGAACCTGAAAGTTGCCAAGACTTGTGGAGTACTTTATGTACTCACATGCTACACTCAAAATAAATATCAGAAGCCTTCAAAGTTGCCAAGGAGGATTACAACTTCTACGCGTGTGGCTACCATGAAGGACACCAGAATACTAGGTTGTGAGCCCCCCGTCGATTGCCTGTGAGCATATGGATGGGCCATCACTTGGAGTTATCTTCTTCCGCTGTAGTTTATTCGAGTTATTTAGCCTAAAAGTGCGATAATTGTATGCTTCGACCGTATAAGGTCATTACTCTTTCTTCAATATTATACAATAGTTTGATGTTTGCAAAATATGTGTTGATATTCGATGATGTAACTGTGTGTACTAGCTATTGATCCAGGGACTAATGCAGATATACACAGAGGGTTCCGGATTCGGAAATCTTAGTCCCGACAGAGTTGGTATCAGAGCCATATCGACTGTAGGACGTGACCTAGTTAGAATGACTGCTAGTAGGAGAACTTCTAAATTTATTTTATAAAAAGAAAAATAATATTGTGCTATCCTCATCTTTCCACCCTTACCTTTTTCGCGGAATTCTTTCTTGTCTAGTTCTTCTTTCACTATTTTACAATGTTAAATGGATCATGTTTTGTAATATCCTGAAATTAACCCTTAGGGGCCTATGTGTAATTGGGTAAAAAGGGGATACATAAAAACGGAATATTTAGGGGTTTTAGGAAGAAGTTGGTTGTACCAGGATAAAAGAATCGTGAGGGGAGAGGAGACCTAGAAACCCTAACAGTCCTTTGGTTTTTCCCTGGGCGCCGCCAGCGCAAACGCACATCTCTCGAAAACCTATCGCTAGCGTCTGCCGTTTCACACGCTCTAACGCTGCCTTGGCTGCTTTTCCCGTCGGTGGCATCCGAGTGCTAGACGTGTAGCCGGTCAACTGCCGTGAGGGAGCGCCTGCTGCGAGGGAGCGCCTGCGTGCCGACCGTCGCCTGCCGTCTCAGCTGCGTGTGCAAGGTTTGCGCTGGTTCTTTTTTGGGGCTGCGATTGATCTCCTTTTGCTGCTATTTGTTGGGCTAGTACTTTAGAAATTTGTAGTTCGGCTGGCACCAAGGCATGGTTTGCATGTACGGTTTTGATTATTTAAATGAAGTAGTTAGAGAGAGAGAGAGGGATTAATTTATTAGTGATGATTTTAATAGAGCTGCCTCTACTCGTGTATGACTAGATGCATAGTGATTGGAATTTTCTAGTAGTGCCACTTTTGCATGCACGGTTTGATTATTTAAATGGGGTAGTTAGAGAGAGAGGGATTAATTTATTATTGATGATTTTAATAGGGCTGCAGTATGACTAGATGCATAGTGATTGGAATTTTCTAGTAGTGCTACTTTTGTATGCAACGGTGACAGCGGTAGTTGTTATGCATGGCTAGATATCCTAGTGCTGATTACTACTTAGTAGTTAATTAATTGTGAGAACAGTAATGTGAAACAAATAATTAGTGCTACATGCATGTGATTATTTAATTGGTAGTAGAGAAGAGAGATGAAATAGGCAGTGCTGCATAAACTAGTGTTGACTAATTAATGGTGTACTTATAGTTGATTAGTTAATTGGTGCACTGCTAGGAATACTTAATTAGATTAGTCGAGGAGAGAGAGAGAGGAGCTAGCGTGCTATCCATAGAGGGGACAGATCGATCTTTAGGAGTGAAAATTGGAAAGGCGCTTGAGAGTATAGCGAGCTCGGTTGTACTTTTAGCTATGTTTTTGGTCCAGTATGATTGTCTTAGCGTGCTTTATAATTATATTTAGGTGGGGGATTGGTCCCAAGGGCAGCGCCCTCTTCGCGTCCACCATTTCCGCACGGTTGAGGCAAGTATCCTGATTGTGGCATAATTACAATTGTTTGATGTGGTTGCTTGCGTTTTACTCATATTAGCCATATATGGATGATAGTGTGATGATTATGAATGAAACTTGGTGAATGCATGTTTATGGCTAAAGATTACCTATGTATGTTGTTAATGCCTTACATGCTATTTGAGATCTGAAATTTTGGTATGTACTCGTTGATTCATATGTATGAAAGATAGTCATAGTACATACGCATATTGGAAGTATACCTGAGACTTGGTCACGTGGTGACCAAGTATATACAGTTGAGGTCCTCGTCATGTAAATGACGGGCATATGGTCCCCACATTCGTGGAATGTGGGCATTGAATAGAGGTCCCCATCATGAAGATGATGGGCAATGGTTCCTATACTCATGGAGTATAGGCTCTTGGTCCCTGTGCCAGAGGGCACAGGCAAGGGTATACATCGACGGTTGTATACCCCGCATTACCGGTAAAATACGAAAAGAGATAAAGATGCATTGTATGCTCGCATTACATAAGCATGGGAGTTATCTTTAGCGTAATGCTTCTTTTGGTATGTTGATGCTATAACTGTGAACTTAGTGTTTCTTTATTGATACTTGCTGAGTCTTTGGGCTCACTCTTGCTTTGTTGTGTTTTTAGGTACCACAGGCAAGAACGACATGCATGGGAGGGAGTAGTTTTGTTTGGATACACTCACTACCATTCATCCTAAAGGAAGAACATCATTTAGTTTATACTCTATAAATAAGCAAATTGATTGAGAATCACTCATAGCTTTGGTTGAATGTTTTGGCTTATTTGTAATAATGAGATTAGCGAATTTTGATTATGCTTATTAGTGCTTTAGCGGAATAGATTATCTTGCATGCTTGAATGAATTTGGATGTTGAGTTATTGTTAATGTTATATTTATTTGCTGGAACCTCGGTATAGTTAACTATACAAAGGAGGTTCTACCGAAAAATCTGGTAAATGGTCTTAGCTTAGTTTTGTTTAATTTTATTTTAGTAGCATTCCAGGCTCAATGTTGAGCTGGGGTGTTACATGTTTTCCTTGAAAACTTCTATAGATGGCCGACACGATTTTTACCATTATATCAATACCACAAGAAATGGAACCTTCAAGCCATATAGTCTAACTTGCCAAAGCTCATTCTGTGTATTGAGTCGTTTCACCAGCTTAAGAGTTTCAATCGAGTAGACTGTTTTCTTTGAGTTGTTTTCAGTTGCAAAAATTAATTTAATTTTATGTAAAGTATTTGGATCTTCTGTGTTGTTACAAGCTCCCTTGTTTCCCTCATCTCTGCTATTCCCTGTTTTCTTTTGCTAAGCCCAATTAACACTTCAGATGGTTAGCAACAACATCAACCACAGCAGTGAAGCTGAAGCATCCAATGCCAAAGTTGGTCTCAACACCAATACCAGCAATGTTAGTGTCGAAGGTAACCAGCAACTGTCGGCAGCAACACTTCAGAATCTGAATCAGTTTCTCGTCACCTAGACTCAACTCATGCAACTGGTAATGCAACAGATGAACAACAACAGCGTTTTCTCAGCCGCTGCTCCAACAACTCATCAATAGTGTCCCTACGATGAGTTACCAAAGATCAAGCCACCAGAAGTATCTCATTATGATCACATGAGCCACTTTCTTCTTGAAAGTCACCATCCATGGAAGTACATTATCTGCTACACATGTGGTGAACAAGGACACTTTGTAATATTCTAAAAATAATAATAATCCTCTTAAGGACCTATGCGTAAATAGAGAAAAGGGGATAAGTAAAAAGGGGATGAATTGGTTTTTTAGAGGAAGGAGTCACGAGGAAGTTGGAGTCTGTATCAGATACAGGCCGTGATAATAGGATCGTGAGGGAGAGGGGGTTCCAAAACCAGAAAACCAAGTCGTGTTGGTTTCTCCTTTTTGTTGCGTCGTCGGCTTCATCGCTCGCTAGCGGTCATCGCCGGGTCACCGCCTGTGTCTTGGCGTGCTTCTTGGCCGCCTTCGGTGCATGGAGCCATGGGCGCTTTGCAAGACGAGTGAAGCATCGCCGCCCACGTCCTCGTCGCACGAGAGCACTCGTAATGTACCGTCTTGCGCTAGCGCTAACGCAGCTCTCATTGCCGACTGACATGGCGTGGCGCGCAGCGTCGCGTGTCGTGAGTCCGCTGCGTGTGCGGGTGAGTTTTGTCTGCCGCTGCTAAGCCACTGCATGCACGTGTGCGTGAGTGCTGCTAGCTAGCAGTGCTTGCATACATTTTAATTAGAGCAATAGGGGATAGGTGAATTAAATATTAGCAGTGCATGCATGTGTTTCATTAGTTGGATAGTAGGGAGAGAGAGAGAGAGATTAATTTAATAAATGATTATTTTAATAGGTGCACTGGTTAGGGATGCTTTGCCATGATTATTTAATTGCTATGAATTTTTAATTGGAGTATTAAGGGGGAGAGAGAAATTAGATAATGCTAATTTATTAGTTAATTAGAATTGCATGCCTGATGGAACATCAAACTGTGAGGCTTTTCTCCAGATTGGCTGCTACTGCTAGAAATTAATTAGTAGTGCAAGATCTTCTGTATACATGCATGTTTAAATAGTAAAGATGAGACAATGTCTAGTTAGTGCTGCATGCTTCGTATTTTTGTGTTTCTCTGGAATATTAAAAGAGAGTGAGGAGCTAGCATGTTTTGTTGGAACAGCAAGGGGTGACTATTCGATATTGGGGAAGCATTGTGGATTTGGGGGACGTGTAGGAGCGATGTAAATTAATTGCTGTCCTTGTGTTGTTGTAGCTTGTATTAAAATTTAAGTGTTTAATGTAGGAGAGACGCCGTGCTTGTTGCCATCTTCTAGCCAGACCGTGCGTCGCAATTAGTAAAGGCAAGTGCATGGTAGACAGCGATCAATGATTGATCACCGTATTTCTTTAGCGTTCATTATCATTATTGTTGTACTTTTATTTTTATTTAATTGCAAGCAATGGAATGGTATGATTATATCTTGTTGATGAACATGAGGAAAATTGGATATGATGAAATTATGCATCTTTGCATTCATAAGCATCTTTGCATATGAGAAGGTGATCATGATTGATCACAACTCCACGGGAGTGGAGGAGGTCCCCGATCTTTGAGGAGGAATGGGCTTGAGAGTGAACGTTGTCATGAAGTTCACTCATGCTATACCAGATATCTGTGAAAGAAGTGCATGTGGACATGTAGAGTAGAGTTGCATTGAGATATGAGATGAATGTATGTGAAAACAAAGAGAAGAGAACGACATAAGAATACTAATAGAAAGACATGTGATGATAATGAAGTTATTGAATACTGTTGATTTATCATTGTTTGTTGTATATTGATGTATTTGCTGAGTCGTGGACTCAACCTTGCTCTTTTGTTGTTTTTAGGTGATCGTTGAGAGCGTCACGATTGAGAGGGACTAGTGCACATGGGATAGTTTCGTACTTCAGACACATGATTATTTGCCATGAGAACCATTTATTTCATTACTATGGAATATCTTTTAGGACATGATAGATATTGAATAATCCTAGATGATTGATTAGGACTTGTTTATTCGTTCCATATAATTTGTTCTATTGGTTTTGTGCTAATTTTGGATTATTATCTTGCTATGCTTCTAGAGTTTAATTGTTTATGATTGTCAATTCTTTATTCGTATTACATTGTGACCCGTGGACGGGTTTTGATAATAAGTTGCTTGCTGTAATTTTATTGTAAGTTGATGTAAATTAAATTGTTAGAGTAGTTTAGTGGCATTCCAGTCTTAGTGTTGGGCTGGGATGTTACACACTTCGCATACAGATGTCCTCAAAATGGTAAGCCAGAACAAGATATCCATTGTGTTAATCGTGAAAGGGTTAGTCACAATTTCACCAAGTGTCTTAATCTACTACCTGAGTAGTCAATGTCAAAACTCCACAACTTACTAAGTTAGGCCTGTCCCATACCAGGCATATGGTCATACAATTGTGGCCAGTTCAATGGCACACAAAGTTAAGTCCTAAATTGACCAAGACGAGACTGCTAATTTCTAACTAAGTCACCATAATTCACATTTCCATATCACAAGTCCACCGAGCCACAAATCCTTTTCACTCGTCTCAGTCTAAATCTTTTTCCCACCCTGTTGATTAAGTGCATCACATGCCATCAACGGGTGACAACATACAACACACAATCTTTTCACAACATGTTCCATAATCACTTAGTCAAGTATGATATTAATATTTCAAAATGATATCAATGACCCGTTGCAAGGCTAAGAATACTAATCGTGTCCAACCAACCCACGTTGGTGCTATGATAATACCAACTAGTAGTTAACCAAGCTAGGATGACAAATGATCAGGGTAATATAATTATCAAGGTGGGCATAATCAAATAGGTTGTATAGCTAAACCCAAAGTATTTAATAATTTAATAATTGAAATAACATGTAATACTTTGAATCAAAGTAATTTTCAAAAACTAGTTCAACATGATCAAAGGTACAACTTGCCTTGCTATAGCAATGATGTTCTTTTATCTTCGATTTTCTACTTCCTTGACCTTGAGCTCCTTCGGACAATCCCGAAACGTCAACGTCTAACGAGCGAGAAAGCAAAAAAATAAAAAAAATTCAAAAAAGCAAATCAAATAAACATAAAATGGAAATTTAATGGTACTAGAAGGTAGGGCTTGATTTTATATTAATTTAGAAACTTGGATGGGTTCAATTGGAGTTCGTGTGAGGAAGAACGAGCTCTTAGAAATTTGGCTGGGAAGGAAAATGCTAAAAAAGAAAACGGAGAGAGAAAATGAGAGACTAACAGGTGGGGCTGAGGGGATTTATGGATTTTGAAGGATTAAAATAATTCCAAAAAATAAAGAGTGGCTGACAAGTGGGACCACTGGTCTATGGACCAGGTCCATGGAATAAGATCAACGGTTCACGACGAAATGGGTTCATGGAATAGTGCCTTACAAGGTGGGTCCACGAGTCATAGATTAGGTCCATGGTGGATTGGGTTTTCACAGGTGTAGGATCTAGGATAACTGACTAGGGGGGGGTGGATAGGAGGTTTTTAAACTTTTTAACAATTTAACAATTTTAGCCAATTAACAACTTAGTCTAAGCAAGATATAATTCTAGCTAAGCAATTTAACACAAGAATTAAGCTAGAAATGTAAATATAGAAATAGTAAAGACTAGAGATAACCACAATTGAGACAAGGAAGTTTTTCCCGTGGTATCGAAGACTTGCCGGTCTTCACTAATTCACGTTGAGGAAGCTTGATCAACTCAAGCCGGCTCCATGAATTAAGCCTTCCCTCGATCACTAGTGGTAGCTCTTCTCCTCTCCGGATAGGCGAGCTCCAACCTTCTCAAACGCCTGGGTCTTCTCACAATCTCCTTTGAGAAGATCACCGAACCAATCTCCAAGCCGTCTAGGAGACGACAATCTCCAAGAGTAATAGAGCAAGAAATCTTCACTTGAAAGTGCTCTAATGCCACAAAGATCAAACCCAACTAAATGCTCTTGGAAAAACCTCAACTACCTTTGCAAAAGGAATTGAATGCTCTCAATGAGTTGGAAACAAAGCAAAGGGCTCAAGTGTGTTCAATGAGGTTCATCAAAGCCTTCTAGCTGCAGTGGGTGAGGTACCTCCACCCACTGCACTAGCAGTTGGGGCACGAAATCCCCAAAAACTCAGAAAGCCCGGTCAGACCGGCCTTTAGCCGTCGGTTAGTCTGGCTCAGAGGATTTCTAGCAAAACCAAAAACAACAACCTTCTGGAAAAAGCTGACCGTCTTTTTGGTCCGGCACACCGGTCAGTCCGGACATATAACGTCGGTCAGTCCGGCCTCAAAGATTTTCAGCAAATTCAAATCAAGGCCAAATCAATTCAAATCAAATCCAAGATTAAACCAAGTATGATTTGAGCATTTGTGGCATCATTCATTTTCAAGGTACTAGATTCTTGAACCCTCTTTATAGTACGGCTATCTAACCTATAACCCGGTCTTCCAACCAATTCAACCAAAAACTCGAAAATAAGATATGTTCGGTTTTCTTCCTACAAGAAGCTCATAGGAAGTCTTTTTCAAAAGCCGATGCAAATAAAGACGATTTATGGCATGACAAGCGGTGTTAATAGCTTCCGCCCAAAAACTATCGGAAGTATTATATTCATCAAGTATTGTCCTTGCCATTTCAATTAATGTACGATTTGTCCTTTCTACTACTCTATTTTGCTCCGGAGTGTAGGTTGTGGAAAGTTTGTGCTTTATTCCAAGTTCATCACAAAAGTCTTCAACTTTAGTATTCTTAAACTCGGAACCATTATCACTACGGATTTTCTTTATTTTGAAATCAAATTCATTTTGGGCCCTTTTTGCAAATCTTTTGAAAATGCCGGAGGTTTCACTTTTATCATCTAGGAAGAATACTCATATGTATCTAGAGTAATCATCCATAATGACTAAACAATAGCTATTACCTCTGATACTCTTATAGGTTGTTGGCCCAAACAAATCCATATGTAAGAGTTCCAATGGTCTAGAAGTTGACATGATACTTTTGGAAGGATGAGAATTTGCGACTTGTTTACCGGCTTGACAAGCACTACAAAGTTTATTTTTCTCAAACTTCACATCTTTCAAGCCAACAACTAAATCATGTTTGAAAAGCTTTTTGAGTTGAATCATTCCAACATGAGCTAGCCTCCTATGCCAAAGCCAACCCAATGAGGTTTTTGCCATTAAACAAGTTTTTAAACATGATTCACTTGAACTAAAATCAACTAAGTAAAGATTTCCAAATCTAAAGCATTTGAAAGCTAAAGAGCTATCTTTTGCATTAGAGATCGTTACACCTTCACTAGAGAATGAGCAAATTAGTCCAAGATCACATATTTGAGCAACAGATAGCAAGTTAAAGTTTAATGATTCTACTAAAGAAACATTAGAAATGGAAAGGTCATTTGAGATAGCAATTTTACCCAATCCTATTACCTTTCCTTTGCTATTATCGCCAAAAGTGATCTTGTTTACTCCTTTTCCATTCTCGAATGTGGTGAACATTTTTCTATCACCGGTCATGTGTTGAGTGCATCCACTATCAAGCATCCAATGTTTTCCACCGGTTTTATAGTTCATCTACAAAACAAGAATCAAGTTCTTTTAAGTACCCAAATTTGTTTGGGTCCTTGGAGGTTAGTAACCAAGGATTTAGACACCCAAATAGCATTCTTTTTAGCACCTAAAATTGAAGTGCTAACAAAACGAGCAACTACTTTACCATCCTTAGTCTTTCTAAGCATATAGCATGAATCATATATACCAAGTGATGGAACCTTACCCTTAGGACAATTTTGTTGCACATGTCCTATTTCCCGGCACTTATGGCAATACATACCATTTTTCCTCAGAAATCTTGTGGGCTTGTTTACCGGCTTCTTACCTTTATTAGGCACATACCCAAGACCTTCTTTGTTGAATGAGCACCTTTGCTCACTCAAAAGTTTGTCAAGAGTGGCCTTACCTTTAAAACACCTTTCCAAGCTTTTGCTTAGCTTGGTCACTTGCTCTTTTAGCTCATTGTTCTCATCAACAAGCTTTGCATCATTTTGTTAACAACATCATGATTAGCATTAATACTAAAGCAACATGGCATAGCAAGTAGGTCATTACATGAAGTAGATGCACTAGTCTTACCAATTTCTACGCTAGGCATTTCATCAATAATATCACATGTAATTCCTACACTAGAATCAGATTTGCTTGAATATTCTTGGATAAGCAAGTCATGAGCTTCCTTTAGCCCCTCATAAGAATCTTTTAGAGAAATATGCTCCCTATTTAAGATCTTATATTTTGACTTTTCTTTTCCAAGATATTCGCTTAATTCATCAAGTATATCCATTAATTCATCATAAGTTGGTTCATCACTATTAATGGATTTTACCTTTTCTCCTTTTGCCATAAGGCAAATAGGAGTGAAGAATAGCGATGGAGCTTCCTTGATGGCGATGCCGACTGGTCCCTTCTTCTTGGGGGACTCTTCCTCATCGGAATCGGAGTCGCTTGACTCATCATTTGAATCCCACTCTCCAATGTGGGCTTCATGCTTGCCATCTTTATGAAGCTTCTTGAAGAGCTTCTTCTTGCTATTGTACTCCTTCTTCTTGAATGGCTTGCCCTTGTCATCCTTCTTTTTGGGGCAACGGGAAGCAATGTGCCCCTTCTCTTTATAATTATAGCACCAAATGTTGCTATAACGCTTCTTGTCACTTGATGATTGCCCCTTCTTGTACTTGTCAAAGTTATAGCTTCTATTGGGGCGTCTCTTCATGACCCTCTTCATTATTCTCACAAGGAGTGCATACTCCTCGTCGGAGTCATCTTCTTCATCCTCATCATCACTTGATTCCACTTTGGCTTTGAAAGCGGTAATCTTCTTCTTTGAGGAAGATGTCTCCAAGAGCTCTTCCTTGTCCTTCTTGAACAACTCATTTGTGATGAGGTTGCCCAAGAGCCCCGTTGTTGTCATCCTTGGCAACTCGGGTGAGTTAAGAAATAGCGTCACTAACGTCTCATACTTGTCCGAGAGAGCCCTAAGCATCTTGCGCACAATATCAACATCAAGAAGGTTAGTTCCAAGGCCTTTGAGCTCATTCACAATGTTGTTGAGTCTTGAATACATCTGTGGATATCATGGAGATATGCCCACGATCTTAGGATGATGAGGCAATTGGCAATGGCGTTGAGGGTTTGCGGAATCACCTGTTTTCGACGTTGCTCCAGTTCTGTTAGGCCTTTGGCGGTCTGACTGGCCCTGGTGGTGGTCAGAACAGTCATGCCTTGTGTGGTTTTTCTAGAATGGTGGCTGCAGGTCAGACGGCCAGGGTGGCGGTCGACCGGCGATGGAAGCGATTTTTAACCTTTGCTGGCGGTCGACCGGCCACTTTAATGACTTTGGTTTTTGGAGCTGGGCCAAAAATAGAGGGTGTAGGCAAGTGAGAGGGTTCTTCTGCACTTGGTCCCATAATTTTTGGAGCTTCCAGAGAAAAGTTCTATTCGATTGAAAATTCTAGAGAGGTTCGGATTTCCAAGGGTGGAATTTTGGCTAAGTCCAATGTGGTGGTCAGACCGGCCTTTGGTTGGCGGTCAAATCGGCCAGTGGGCAATCAGACCGGCCAAGGGTGACGGTCTGACCGGTTTTGGCTTGTTCATCGGCCCGCGTGGCGGTGTTTTGTGGTTGTTAGGTCAAGTTCATGGTTATCATTGCATATGTGTTGCATGATGCATGTTTTGGCTAACGTGAGTCAAGTTGTGAAGAACTTGTTCCCGAAAATGGTTTCTTGGTCTATTGCTGTGCAGGTGGCTTGTAGGTCAATGACGGTCAACGGCGAGGAGGATCAAGACTAAGTTTGGAGAGCTGAGGTCCAAAACGATCAAGGATGCCGGGTGAGGTCAAAAGACTCAAGCGAGGCGCAGAATGGACATGGATGACCGAACGGGCGGTTCGGTGTGATTGGTTGGATCAAGCGACGCGGGAGTCGTTGCAAGTGCTCAGTGGTGCCGGTGGGATCCGGACAGGAGAGACTTGACGACATGGAGCAGTTGATCAACCTACACGTGGCGAAGCAGGCGAGTACTTCGCGCAGATGGACTCGGTCTTTTGGAGAAGGATCGAGAAGGGGTATTTTGGTAATTTCACCAAATACCGCCTTGGTGACCTTTTGGCTAAACCGCGGCGCGGGCCGACGCATGGTGAAGCGGTTAGGTCAATCGATGATGAAGACGGCGCTTTGAGATGCGTGCGTGTGTTAACCCATTTGTGTGTGGGGTCTAATGGGTGCCCTAATGGAATATTCTCTAGGATCTAGCCTCCACTATATAAGGGTTAAGTGCTGGTTGCATTTGTTACCCTTTGGCCATTTGTAACCCTAATTGTGTGTTTTAGGGTTTTGAGGAGAAGAGGGGAGAGGCTAGGGTTTCTAGAGAGTGGATTGATTTGAGTGCTCATGTTGTGAGTTTTGTCCTCCTTGAGGGAGTGGCTGTAATCATTCATCTTCTCAAATCAATCCAAGGAAGATTGCAACAAGATGAGTTCTTATTTGTTCATCCTCTCTATTTTGTGATTTTGGGGCTTTCTTCGATCCGCGGGTTTTTGATTGGTTTCTTGTGTAGATCTAGCTTGCTGTGATATGTGGGAACCTATCTAGGATCATCTAGATCATCAATCAACCACGAGCGAGCTTTTGGATCTAAGTTTTGGTTTTGCCCGGTTTTTGTGAAGGGTGATTTTCGGGGGTTTTGCTCTTGAGAGCTTTTGGCTTGTTTCTTCCTATAATTGAGAGTGCTAAAATGTATGGGAGACCATCCTTAGCCATTTTGGATTGATTCCTCCCACGAAATCATCTCAATCACCGTTTTCGCATTTGGCTCGGTTTTGAAGCACCGTTCAAACTGAAAAAGATAGGAACTTTGGCATGGATCTCTGCAATCTTTGATTGAAGTAGGTTCCTAATATCTTTAAGAAGGTGTGTCTGAAATTTCGTCGAGTTTGGCCTTACGGATCGCGAGTTTGGCCTTACGGATCAAAAGTTAGACCGATTTGAGTTTTGGTTTTCGGGTTGTCTGTGCTGTTTGGGCTGTTCATCGTCAGGCTGGCGGTCAGACCGACAATACCAGAGGTCTGACCGCTAGGCAAAATATTTGACCCGCCAATATCAGAGGTCAGACCGCCCCATGGAGAGGTCAGACCGTCGTTCTGAGAGGTCTGACTGCCCAACTCTTTGAGAATTGAGTTTTTGGTAATTTTGGATGTTTTGCGTCGGGGTTTTGATTGGATTCGATACAATTCTTCCACTGTGCTTGTACTTTGATCTTCATAGCTTCCATAGCTATTGGAGTGAACTGGTGTTGAATTCGTTCTTTGTGAAAAAGTGAGTGTGCTCCTATTCACCCCCCTCTAGTCGCCTTTTCGGTCCTACAACATCTCATTGATATTTTTATGAGGCAACATTACGAATGTCTCATACTTAATCCGAAGCCTATGCAATTTGGCTTCTTTGACCGTGGATGTACCCTCATGGATTTCTGAGAGAGTGGTCCAAATATCATGAGCGGTTTCCAAATTGCTCACTCTATTGAACTCATCCACGTTCAAAGCGCCAAAGAGAGCATTCATAGCTTGGGCATCTAAATGAGCATTACGCGTCTCTTGATCCGTGGGAATTAGTGGATTGAGAGGCATGACGTAACCCTCATTTACGATTTTCCAAATGCTTGGACTCATGACCTTTAAATAAATTGACATTCTAATTTTCCAATAAGCATAATTAGAGCCATCAAATAAAGGAGTCTTTCCTATAGCAATTCCCTTACTAGCCATCCTTTTCTCTCTTAGATGGTTAATTCTAAATCAATGAGAGACCAAGCTCTGATACCACTTGTAGGATCAAGGATAACCGACTAGAGGGGGGGTGAATAGGAGGTTTTTAAACTTTTTGAGAATTTAACAATTTAAGCCAATTAACAACTTAGTCTAAGCAAGATATAATTTTAGCTAAGCAATTTAACACAAGAATTAAGCTAGAAATGTAAATGCAGAAATAGTAAAGACTAGAGATAACCACAATTGAGACAAGGAAGTTTTTCCCGTGGTATCTAAGACTTGCCGGTCTTCACTAATCCACGTTGAGGAAGCTTGATCAACTCAAGCCGGCTCCACGAATTAAGCCTTCCCTCGATCACTAGTGGTAGCTCTTCTCCTCTCCGGATAGGCGAGCTCCAACCTTCACAAACGCCCGGGTCTTCTCACAATCACCTTTGAGAAGATCACCGAACCAATCTCCAAGCCGTCTAGGAGACGACAATCTCCAAGAGTAATAGAGCAAGAAATCTTCACTTGAAAGTGCTCTAATGCCACAAAGATCAAACCCAACTAAATACTCTTGGAAAAACCTCAACTACTTTTGCAAAAGGAACTGAATGCTCTCAATGAGTTGGAAACAAAGCAAAGGGCTCAAGTGTGTTCAATGAGGTTCATCAAAGCCTTCTAGCTACAGTGGGTGAGGTATTTATAGCCTCCACCCACTGCACTAGCCGTTGGGGCACGAAATCCCCAAAAACTCAGAAAGCCCGGTTAGACCGGTCTTTAGCCGTCGGTTAGTCCGGCTCAGAGGATTTCCAGCAAAACCAAAAACAACAACCTTCTGGAAAAAGCTGACCGTCTTTTTGGTCCGGCACACCGGCCAGTCTGGACATATAACGTCGGTCAGTCCGGCCTCAAAGATTTTCAGCAAATTCAAATCACGGCCAAATCAATTCAAATCAAATCCAAGATTAAAGCAAGTATGATTTGAGCATTTGTGGCATCATTCATTTTCAAGGTACTAGATTCTTGAATCCTCTTTATAGTACGGCTATCTAACCTACAACCCGGTCTTCTAACCAATTCACCAAAGATCGGTAAAATAAAAAGAGTCCTAAACTATTGTATCTTGTCTTTGAGCCAAAAGATCTTTATGTAGTCCATTTGCATGGAACTCCAAGTCATCAAAACCACCAATGGTACTTAACCTTGTAAATACTCAATAAACTCGTTAATCCCATATTCAGATATTATCATTAATTACCAAAACTATTTTTAGGGGCCTAGATGCTTTCAACAGGTTTGGTTTTGGGTTTGTGTTTGGTGTTGCTCACATGGCACACATGTGTCATACCACGTGTGCACGAGTGTTGAGGAGGAGCTGAGGTGGCAAGTGACGTGGCACTAATGATGTGGCATGGTGGTGTTCGGGCCCAAGGGCTCGCCGGAGCTAGGGTTTACAGTGGTGGCAAAGAAGTGGCAAAATGGAAAGAGGAGAGTAGGGCGATCATGGTGACACAGGTGCAGCAGCGAGGAACGGAGGCAATCGCCGATGGCGACGAGAAAAGCATCGACGGCTTTCACTGCGGCAATGCACTACAGTGACGCTTTGACGAAGTGGAAGAGAGCACCGATTAGAACATGGAGCGGCAAAGGAGACGGTGGGCTTGATGAGTGGCAGAGCTCACAAGTGGTGGCGAAGGGTGACGGCCGGAGTGGAAGAACAAGGAGCGATTCTTAGCGTATGGTAGAGGAAAAGCAAAATCAACTGAGAGGAAAGATAGATCAGAGAGTGGAACACGAGGTGACGTGAACGGATTTGAGAGTAACTCATCGGGACGACGAGGAATGCGGAAGAATGATTTCGGTGGTGGCAGACGTTGCCGGAGTTGAAGCAGACAATCGGGAGTCGGCGAACAAAGGCTCGAGAGCACCAGTGTGCGCGCGCAATCGACAGAGGAGGACTAGGCGACACCGAAGATGCGGACGAGATGGCATGAGGAGCTTCAATGGAGGAGAATGAGCGCGGAAAGGCGGTGACCGATTGCGAAGAAGACCAGAGCGGAGGCACTAGGCAACTATCCCAAGGAGTGTTGTCTAAACCAGATGCTCACCAAGTCGGTTGGACTACAACAACGGATTCTCCGCGCAGCTGTACGCATCGCAACCGCTAAGGCCGACATGGAAGCAGTCCCTGATGAAGAAGGCACGTAAGGCAGCCTAGACAATGGATTGACACATACTATATCCTTACGTTTAGACGATGCCATAAGAGACTTGCATGACAAAAAGGTTAATGAAAATGTATCGAGGATATCTGATGATTTTTAGAATGAATCAAATATGTGGCATATTGTTGGAGTAAATGAAATCATAAGGATAAATGCTTGGAAGATAGCATCGCAGGACTAGGTAATAGAGATGCTTGAATTTATACAAAAAAGGGACCAACGATTGGATTGTCGAAAATTTCTATAGATTGGATATCAAAAGAATTAACGTGGTCAAAGTGGTACTAGAGGAAAATTTTGATTTGCACTATAAGGTATTGGCTTAGCATTAGTAGACTAGATAGTAATGAACCATATGATAACTGGTGGAACTAAACACAATTGTTTGCAATTAGGATCAATTGCAAGGAAGTTGATCTATAGGAATAGCTATAATTGTTCGAAGTTGGATCACTAGGACTTATGTGGAATCTATGTATGGATTAATCTAGATGTTATGATCAACAGGTGGAGAATGGCGGATCATAGTTCTAGGGTACTAAGGTACACTTGGTGGATAATAGCGATTGAGTTATTGGTGGTTGAAGAAACAACAAATATCGGTGGATATTTTTAAGGGGGTAGCTAAATACAGAAATGCCGAATCGTTACGATTACATACAATTATGATTTGGTGGTATAACAACTTCTATTGAGAATGATTACGCCAAAATAGGAGGATACACAAGCTAAAAAGTTGGTGGTAACATCGACTATAAGAGAGGCCTAGAGTTTAAATTATGGTATTTAGCGGGCTAAAAGATAATAATTAGATTCTAGTAGGGAAAATAGGACATGGTGATTGGAATATAGTTATTATATCGACGTCTCTAAGACTAGCTATCCCTTTGGATATGGACAATTAATATTGACCCATCAACAGTGAATTTATGGCTGTCATAAGACAAGTAGATGACACGACCCTTCCACCCAGGACATTCTGAAGACAACAACGCTGAGGAGCAAGCCCCTCGAGTCAACAATCTACCTAGGAGACCAAGCCCTTTCCCTGCTACTCTGTTTTCCCCATGCCTTCAACACCCCTTCGTGCATATTCTCTCTCTCATCTTTTCCAAAGAAGGGACTGTTGCCACTATGCTAAGGAAGAGACAACACGTCGAGCCATACACCTTGAACTACTAGGAGACTCTCAACGTCAGGAGCTGGCGAAGCAACTATGAGGGTTTCAGCATCCATCGATACATCTCTCTTCCTCCTAGCCCTATCTTCTTTCTTTTCATTCTACCGGAATCTCGAGGTCAAGATTCTTTTTAAGGGGGGTAGTTTGTTGTAATACCCCAAAAATTAAATCAGGAGAGAATAAATAAATCGGAAGAGAATAATTAAATCGGGAGAATGTTTCTTTTAGCAAAGCGATTGAACAGGAGAAAGAGGGGGTTTTAATGTAATACTCCGATTTATTCTACGAAAGAAAGCGTTCAAAAGAGAAATTAGACATAAAAAGGGGTTTCTGCGGTTCTTGACAACTTGGACCTCGGGCCTTGGCCTGAAGGCCCATGAGGGCCGGCCACCAATAAAAGGAAGGGGAAACCCTAGCAAGATCAGTAGCACACCCTCTCCTCCATGGTGGTGCCTCCTTCCTCGCCGTCGGTGCTCCCTGCTGCCGATCAAGTGAAGAAAGGGGAGGAAGGAGGAAGGAAGGGAGGGAAGAGGAGAGGGAAGAGGAAGGGTTCGCAGGCTGCTCGTGATCTCCAGCAACTCATCCCGGGTAACCATCTTTTTCCTTTGATTAGATGTTTGATTAGTCGTACTAGCGATGTCGGTATTTAGGGCTGCTTAGGACAGATTAGAGACAATCGAGGTTTTGATGTGTTTAACGGCAGAATTAGTCCTGGACATCTCCCAGGATATTGTAGAGGACGTCACCATCTTTCCGTGAAGTGCTAGAACACATAATTTGAACCCCTGTAGCAAAAGTTATGATTTTATTAGTGGGACTGTTCTGCAGAATCGTTGGTGTTCTGATAGGTTTTAGTAATCTGGGTGAAACGATTAGTTAAATGGGAAATCAGAGAAGCTCAGTATAATAAAAATTGTAGATAATTGTCTCAGATTTTCAGAAAGCTCAAGAACTCGAGATTTGGACACACGTACTGAAAGTTATGATATTTTTAGTGCTCTGTCCAGAGAGCCTGACGGAAAATTGATGTTTTATAACTGGCTTGGTAGGGGTATTATTTGGCTGATTCAGAGAGGTTCACCAACTAGACTTAGTTGGAGAATTTAATTACCTTTCCAGAAAATCTAAGAAAACCGTAATTGAACTCCTATAACAACAGATATGAATTTTAGAAGTTGACCGTCCACCGAGGGGACAGATCGACGTGTAGGAATTGAGGTTGGGATCGAGTTAGACGCTTTTGCGAGTTAGTGATTGTTGTTGTATAATTTGTTTTGGTCCACTACTGCCATCTTAGCGTGCATTATAATAATTACTCAGGTGGTGGACTGGTCCTAGGGGCAGCACCTTCGGCGCGTCCCTCACTCTCTCGCGGTTAAGGCAAGTATAATGATGGTTATAATATATATGGTTGAATGGCAATGTTTGATATATATTATGAGAATTTGTGTGTTCATGAATTGTGATGATGGCATAGTTGGTAATGTTCATGGTTGCTAGAGATTTGTGTTATGTGTTAATCATGGATGTTTGATAGTTGTGAAGTCGATGTTTATGAGCTTTTGTAGTATGAATAGAATATTCATATGCAATGTTGTTGTGGATGCATGTTTGTATTAATTTGAGAATTTATACATATGCATCATGTTGGCTTATTGAAGTCTTGGTCATGTGATGACCAAGCAACTCTTGAGGTCCCCGTCATGTTGATGACGGGCTAAAGGTCCCCATGCTTGTAAAGCATGGGCTTTAATCCCCATACTTGCGGAGTATGGGCAATGGTCCCCGTGCGGATGGCACGAGCATGGGTGTGCATCGACGGATGCACACTTTGCATCTTGGTAAAATGCAAAAGGAAAGAGAAGGAAAAAGATCATTTTGAGCATATTGCATAGCATGTGTGTGTAAGGTGATTGATATGTGGTTTTGTAAAGTATAGTTGATGATTTACATGCTTGGATGTTGTTGATGCCATTTATTATATTTACTGAGTCTTGGACTCACCTCTTGTTGTTTGTTGTGTTTTAGGTACCTTTATGAGATCGGCATGCATGGGGTAAAGGAAGAATTAGACTTCTTGCACTTTTGCACGAACTACCCACCATAGAATGAAAGAAAAAATTAACTAGGAGATGAATGAACTGTTTAAAGTACTCTTCTTGATTATTGCTTGCTTGGAGTAATCTGTAATAAATGAATAGTCATTTTGGATGCTTATGGTCTATTCATTAGATGTTTAGTTGCTATGGATGTCATAGTAACGAATAGCCAGTTTTGATTATATCTTGTTTATTATGCAATCTGGATTATCTTTATTTGTTATAATCATGTTGGAATCTCGGTATAGGTAACTATACAAAGGAGGTTCTGCCGAAATTTTGTAGGGTGTTTTAGCTTAATTACGTTTAATTATTTAATTTAGTAGCATTCCAGGCCTTAGTTAGGCTGGGGTGTTACATTTGTAACATCCAAAAAATTCTAAACATTTGAAACTGTTTAAAAACGTGGGATTTTTAAAACCTTTTGTTATGTTTCGGCGGTGTTCGAATTTTTGAGTTGTTAATTGAAATCTCAATCTGAAAAACAAAAAATTGAATTCAAACCCAAGTTTAAAAAGAAAACAAATATTATTTTTCTTTTCTTTCCTTTTTCCTTCTTCTCCTTTTCCTTTTTCCTTTCCTTTCCTTTTTCTATTTTTCTCTCCTCTTTCTTTTCCTTTTTCTTTCTTCCTCTTGTTCCTCCCAGCCCACTTGGTATGCCCCTTTCCCCTTGCTCCCACAACCCACCTGCCAGTCCCTCTCCTCTCTCCTCCCCTATTTCTCCTGGTGACATGCCAAGCCGCACAGGCACCGCCTGCTCCCGTTCCTCAGTGCGCATGTAGCCATGCTGCCCCCTCCTTTGCTTGCGCTGCGCTCGCGTCCTCCTCGTACCTTCCGCCACTATCGCCATGCCTTTGCCAGTGCCACCGCCATCCTCACCTAGCTATCGCCCGAGAGAACCGCACCTGCCCTCGTCCCATCGCACGCCATGCCGCCCTCGTTGTTCCCATGTCGCTGCACGACCGTACCATCACCTCGCCTCCCACTTCATAAGCCATAGCCAAGCTCGCCTTTCCTCTCCCTGCCCCCTTCTCTTTCTCTCGAAAAGCAGTCCCGTAGGAAGCTCAAGCTCTTTCTCAGTTGGTGCACGCCTTCCAAGTTGCACTGCCACTTCGGTGAACACCCGGCCCGCACCAACGTGCTCCCTAGCATCGCCTTGGCCCCCTCTTCCCCGTGCGTGCCTCTTCTTCCTCTCTCGGCAGCCAGAGCGTTGACAACGTGGTTGCCACAATGGTGCACGTCACATAAACACAAACCACAATGAATAAACTAGTCCAATTATCCACAATTCATATTCTTGATATTTACTTTAGATTCGGTTCTGTGACCATCCTTCGTGGTGGATGTTTTGGCTGTGATCATCGATGATCCATTTATGTCTTTAATTCTTCGTTGATTGAGTTCATTTAGTTCTAGTTGATGGATTAGAATGGTTGTTTGGATTATTCTATCATCCTCGTAGATATGCTCATCGTTGATGCTTTAGATGGATCTATTTGTTTATTGGCTGCCTTAGGGTAAAATATTGGTTTGTCTTAGATCAATAAATGAAAGAGAAGGCAACATGTTTAACTTATATTCAATTGAGAGAGGATGTTCCTATAATTGAATATTTGTAGATGGTGCTAGTTCTTGAATATTAGCATCATGTCATTCATGAATGAATGTTTGGTTGACAGCTTATTAAGATGGTTGAAATTCTGACCGTAATGTTGTTGTATGTGAGTCTTTTAGATAACATCTTGGCTTCCGCATAGCCAGGGGGTTACAGGCTCCCTGGCTTCCTTGGTGTTTCATATTAGGTTTAAAAAATAAAATAAAATGGGTTTTGCTACCATGTCCCTGCAACCCTTTTCCATGTCTCATGCTATTCCTTTTCATTCCTTGCTAAAAGCGCCAATAGACGTCAAGGCCAATATAACAAGCATGAAAGGTCAAGATGAATCTCCCTCAAAACATGCCAATCCCGTGGTATGCAACCAACCAACCCAGCAAAATCTCGTGATGGAAAATCGAAGAACGTTACATCAAGGTGGAATTCGAAGATCTTAAGATGGAGCCACCCATAAACCGATGCCCAAAGGAGGACCGAGTCCCCATAATAGGATTGACACCATCGCCCCTTTGGGACTCATCGACCCGCCGCATATCTCAGATGCGGTAAGGTGGACCACTTAGTGTTTTGCTCTCCCGAGAGGCAACCAAATCTAGGTGCTTGCTTTGGATGTGGTGAAGTGGAGCACTTCGCTAGGAGTTGCGATCTAAGCGAGTCGAACAAGGCATTCATGAAAGTCAAGGCATGTCGACGCTTTGGTGAGGAAGGACACTACATCAACCGACACATCACCAATTGTCCCAACGGTGATGAAGACCGCTCACGTGGAGAGTGCCTGACGAACAAGGTAACCTGTTTCCTTTGCATCGGACACGGTCACTATCCCAAGGAGTGTCGTCTAAACCAGATGCTCATCAAGTCGGTTGAACTAGAACAACGGATTCTCCACAGAGCTGTACGCATCGCAACCACTAAATTTGACAAGGAAGCAGTCCCTGATCAAGAAGGCACATAAGTTGTAACACCCTAGCTATGCGGAAGCCAAGATGCTACCTAAAAGATTAACAAACAACAATAATACGGAAGAATTTCAACAATCTTTCAACTAATGACATAAAAAGATCAACGCCTAATCGACCAAATATAAGAATTGAATCAGGTTTCCACCACATATCCAACTCTATCATCCAATCATATTGAATCAACTATAATAAAACTATCATAGTCTATACGGAGATCATTAAGCTATTACCAATTCAACCATATCATAAAGAATGATAACATCAACCATCGAACTCCATATTACAATCTAAAATTTATCGAAGGAATGATAAAGACAAGTTCATCTAATTAGAAGTGAATCATGTAATGTGAATGAAGTGTTCCGTGACTATTCCCTCCCAAGCATGCCATCTCCAAAGTTTACCTAAAACAAGCAAACACGGCAAGAATGAGTCCACGACTTAGCAAGTACAATAGTACAATATGAACAATACTGAATAGGAATATAACAATATCAGAATATAATACGAATGTAGAATGGATGAATGAGAACATCATATCACCGAATAGAATTTTGAATATAAAAGGGATGATTAAGAACAAAATATCACAGAGTAGAATTTTGAATATAGAAGGGATGAATAAGAACAGAATATTACAAAAGCGAAGTTTGAATATAGAAGGGATGAATAAGAATAGAATATCATAGAATAGAAGTTTGAATATAGAATGGATGAGTAAGAACCAAATATCACAGAATAGAATTTTGAATATAGAAGGGATGAGCAAGAACCTAATATCACAGAATAGAATTTTGAATATAGAATGAATGAATAAGATCATAATATCACAGAATAGAATCCGAATGTGGAACGAATAAATAAGAACATCACATCAAAGAATAGAATTCGAAGGTAGAACGAATGAATAAGAACATCACATCATAGAATAGAATTCGAAGATAGAACGAATGAATAAGAACATCACATCATAGAATAGAATTCGAAGGTAGAACGAATGAATAAGAACATCACATCATAGAATAGAATTCGACGGTAGAACGAATGAATAAGAACATCACATCATAGAATAGAATTCGAAGGTAGAACAAATGAATAAGAACATCATATCATAGAATAGAATTTGTATGTAGAATGATGGAAACCATATGAATGAATGGACTACACTTCTGCTTATACCGGTATAGCCAGTGATACACCCGACGGTGTTCACCTAGGCCCGCATTTATCAAAATACGGGGATCCAAGGCCCGTATGAAGAACGTTTCATACGGGGATCCAAATCTGCCCACATTAGAATGGTGGGTCTTACGTGCCCATATTGGAATTGATGGGTCTTTACATTCCACTCCCGTGGAAGAAACATGAACAATGAATGAATGGAATGAATTATAAACAATGAAGGACATCATCTCATTAAACATGGATTAACGAATGTGAAAAGAACATGAAGCATTGAATCTACACATGGATCATAGAAATAACAGTATGAACAACAAGCACTCAACATTCACCAACAATAAAAATCACAAGGTACTTACATTTCGCTCTGCGAAGCGTTATGAGGCAAGAGGGATGCCGCTACACCCGAATTCCCTCCTCCTACACAAATTAATTACTTTGAATAAGAAACGATGTAAATAAGATACTTCTCGCAACGCTTAAACCCATCCTCCTAAACCCAAGGTTCATATTAAGGTTCTATCCAACTTAACCGATAGTCTAGCAGAATGATAATCTGGACAGTGATACTAAAAACACCATATCTTTTGCTCTGAGACTCGAAAAGGGGTGATCTCAGATTCTATGGAAAGGTAACAAAAATATCCATGTTAACCTAGTTGTTTGAACCTTCTGATTCGGTCAACAACCTAGGCTAACATTTAGATGAAAGTCTAATACAAAATCTGTCTAGCAGAATTACACAGCAGTAAATGAATAATCATAACTTTTGATCAAATTAACCAAAATCCACGATTCTTGTCATTATGGAAAGCTAACAACATTACCTTAAAAAGTCTAGTTGGCATGATATCCAGAATTTTCCTTTAACAAAATCTAGCCCACGGCTCAAAACTATAGCCAGCAAACTGACAACCATTCAAGATAGCAGTAAAGAAAATACTATAACTTTTAAATGGCTGAACCAAATCTCGTGATTTTTAACAATCTAGAAAGATTATTGAAAATTATACAACAATCTATTTGGGTGAAAACCCTGAATCAGCCCTTAGCATAATCATATTTTAATAACTAAAGTGACTGTTAATTCTCGTCAGACTTACAGGATAGCAGGAAAGAATCTATCATAACTTTTAAACCGTAACTCGGAATTGAGTGATCTTGGAGGCTATGGAAAGCTAAGAACGATTCCCACATAACTTTGGCAGATGGGATCCTCAAATTCGAAATATAAACACATGAAAACCGTCGTGCAAGGTACTGGACAGAATTGTTCTAACTGCAGCAGAGATTCGATCCACTAAACGTAATTAAATTCGCATCTAATACAACCTAAACAGCGAGGGGAATCCATCGTTACCCTTGTAGAACCTCAGAGAGACGCTGAACAACTCCCACAAAGAAGATCCCTTCTCTTCTCCTCCTTTGTCCCCTTTTTCTCCCTTCTCTTCTCCTCCTCCTTGTGGCCGGCCAGCAGCAGGTCCCCTCCAAGGTGGCAGCAATGGAGGAGGTGGAGGTGGAGGTGCCAATGGTGGGAGATGGGTAGGAGGGGCGGCAGCCAAGGGGGAGTAGCCAGGGGGCGGCGGCCAAGGGGGAGAGGAGTGGGGCGACTAGGGTTAAGGGGCGCCTGTAATACCCTAAATATCAATTGGAGAAAATATTATTTGGGAGAGAGAAATTTATTCAATATCGATTGTAACAAAGTTTAGAGATGGAATTAAGTTCAAAATTCAGAATTTTAGGAAAGGAATGGGTCGCCAACCCATATTCGTGAGGAGAGGAGCCGGCCATAGTGGCCCAAGGCCCATGAGTGGGCCGGCAGCCCATTAGAAGGCAAGGGAGGGGAGGGGACCAAACCCTAGCCACTCCTTGCTGCTGCTCCTCTCCCCGACGCCACCCTCCCTACTACCGGCCATCGGGAAGAAGAAAGGAGAAGGGACTAGGAGAGGATCTTCTTCGAGGATAGATCATCGTCTTCCCGCGGGTCTTCAAGGGTAATGAAGAGCTTTCCCCGCTGTTTGTTGTTGATTAGAGGCGAATTCGATTAATTGGGTTGGATCGTTTTGCGGCTGGTAGCTGTTCAATTCTGTCCAGTACCTTGAGGGGTCGATTTCGGGTTCTTAGAGGCCGAATTGGGGATGCCCATCTCCTAGCAATATCTAGATAATTTTTTTAGCTTTCCGTGGCCACCAAGAACACCTAATTCTGACATACGGATCAAAGGTTATGATAGTTTCATTCCTGCTGTCCAGAATTCTGACGTGATTGATCTGTTAATTTGTCTTTTAAGATATGTTTATGTTAAAAGTAAATTCAGGGTTTCCACCCAACTAGATTATTTTAAAATTTTTCATAACCGTTCCAGAATGATAAAGAACACCCTAATCGGAGTTGTAGATCAAAAGTTGTGATCTGTTCTTTACTGCTGTCCGTTTCGTCTGGGCAGAATCTGTCTTTTAAGTTCATCTGCCTGTAGTATATTGATTTTTGACGAATTGGGTTATCTCACCAACTAGGTTTTCGTAGATATGTTCGTTAAGTTTCCATAGGATTTGGGGTCACCTCGTTCCGAGTCCCAGATCGTTAGATATGAGGGATTCCGTGCTGCTGTCCAGAATCAGTTCTATGATTGTGTCGTCTGTTTTCATATTAGATCTAATTAGTTAATTGTGTGTTGTCGGGAAGGCGTTGTAGAACGTTAATGGAAGTGTCCTGTTATATGTTGTTCTTATTTCGAGTATATATTGTGTAGGCGGAGAGGTTTCAGGTTTAGGAGCACCGTCATTGCCTACTAACGCGTCGCATCACGGAAGGCAAGTGCTTTGATGTTCTGATATTTAGAAAATGTTGAATGCTTGATGTTGATATTGTGTTTTTCTAAGATCCATGATAATATTTAATGTTCATGTTCCATCCATATGTGTTATCTCCATAATTAGAGAGCATGTCTTTTCAATATACATATTGCATTCCATGCATCCATTATTCATGTTTCATCCACGGGAGTGGATTAAAAAGACCCATCAATTCCAGTATAGGCACGTAAGACCCACCATTCCAATGTGGAAAGATTGGGACACCCGTATGAAACGTTATTCATACGGGACTTGGATCCCCGTATTTTGTTAAATGCGGGCTTAGGTGAACACCGACGGGTGTGTCACTAGCAATACCGGTATATGCATGTATGTAGTCCCTTCATTTCATTCAATCCATTCATTCAAATATTTGTGGTTGTTGTTAATTGACGAGAATGAGATTTCCATGGTTGTTCCTTCTTTCTTATTGGAAAAGAATGACTCACTTAATCGTTTGTTATTTTGGGTAATGAAAGTTTTCTGTTGCCAGTTCGTTAACATGAGAAAGCTTTGGTTCCATGTATTTCTTTTGGATCATTCCGATTGTTGAAGTTTAAAGCATCTCTTTTCTGAAGGAAAGTGTTAAAATCCTTTTGTGTTTGTCTTATCTTGTTTAAGTGAGAGATTATATCCGAACGAATAAATTGTTATGGTATGAGTTACCAGGTTGGGTTGTTAGCATGGTGCAAACCATTTATTCTTAACTAACATCTATCAAGGTGAAATTGATTAATTTGAAATGTCATTGTGTTTGATACATGATAAAGGGTAAATAGGAGTCTGTCCATATCTATTCAGAACCTATGGTTCTTAAGAAGTGTGGAATGTTAATGAACCAGTTTGATCATTAACTTTGAGTAATCTGCTAATTTTGTTAGATGATTTGGAATCTAGGTCCTTTTTCCGGTTATTCTAACCGCTAGTGATGGTTAAGTTAAGGATGCGTCGAATGTTGCCTTGGTAAATATTAATCTTGAATATGTCTTCTATTGAGATACTTGACGAACTCATTCAAATGCTTGATTCACCTAATTTTGCCATACTAAACTGATGTTATATGTATTAAGAAATGAAAAGAAGGTGAATGTTCTGACTTGTGAAACCTTGTCTTATGTATCCTATATTATTGAAGATTAAAGGTATTTCGTTCTAATTTCTGAACTTAAGATAGAATAGTGAGTCTATACTTATAACTATTTTGTGATTGCAAACAGAGGTAAGACTATGAATGCTTCCATGATTAAAATAATCATCAATTGTTAACAGTAATGGCTAGAGTGCATTTAGTGTGTACTATATTGGCGTTGAACGTTAGTAAGAGTTAAATGGATGAAATCTAATAAGAGATTTATATTGATGTACATTTGTGAGATTGTCATGTACTAGTATGATCTTGTTAGCAAAGTTTTGTTTCAACATTTTGGCTTGAGCATTAGGTTTGTTTTTCTAGAGCAAGTTGTTATTGCAATCCTATTGTGATGATAGAAATGTTATGTCACGATTGTTGTGTTTCTTTTGGAAAATTTATTGATGGAATAGTGAGGAATGTTGAATTTTGCCAAGAATGTATGATTTTGGGGTTAATAAAATGATCAGAAATGTGAGGGTGATATTGATTCTTTTGTAGAGAAAGAAAATTATGTTGGTTTCTTTAAGAATAGTTTAATCTGCTTGCTTCTCGTGAAATCCCGTAAATGAAAATGTTTCGAGTTTGGTGGCTGAGATCATTTGGATCTCATGTTTCATGTGTAGTTGAACTGTTCCGAGCAAATAGGATGTGTTGAAGAATTGTATTGGTTCTTAATTAGTTCTTGTGGTTTGGACTAAAGACCTTATCTTGTTCGTTGTGGCAAAGTGTTGCTAGTCAAAGGATTTATTTCAGTGTTAAAGGAAAGAGTGCAGTAGGAGTATTTGAGAATTTGAGTCAAGTTTTGTAACTTGGGGTTATTTGAATCGTTCCTAGACTTTCTGCTCTTTCCGCTCAAGAGATGTCGAGTTTCAATCGCAATGTCTTTTTCTTATTGGCTGTTATTTGCTACTCCTTTTTGAGGGATGTGTGCCCTCAACTATGAACTCAACTTTCGTTTTTCCAAGATCCTTGTTACCAGATTATTTCTTTTGGTTTCATGCTCGCTGTGAGGAGCAACGTTTTCCTATGTGACGAAACTTGTCCTTGTTCGCCTCTTTCTTTTGAGAAAAGATCAACAGTTTTATGTTGCAAAGTTTTACAAAGCGTAAATTGGCAACTGTTTGGTGGTGGTTAAGTAATGGTAGTGGTGAGATTTTGCTACCAAGCTATTGGAGGAGTAGTAGAAGATGAATGGGTTCTGACATGTACCTCTTGGAGGAAAGTTGATTCAAATGGAATGTTTGGCTTCAAGTAAATCAAGCAAAGGTTACGATTGAGTAGAACCTATAGTATAGTGAAATTCCAGAACTTCAGTTCATGTTGAAAGGTTGGGGATTATCGAAGGTATGGAAACCTTGATCAATTTTATTGAGTAATGCAATTGGAAAGTATTGCGATAATGTGTGGGTGATTCCTGATGATGTCAATGAGTGAGTATATTAGATTTATGGGAATGTTAGAGATTTAATCCGATGATTTCACTATCTGTTATAAGAGAAATTCGTTGTAGAGGTCTTGGAGGTTAAATTTGGGCTTTGCATTTTTATGCTAGACTTTTGGTCGCCCAAAGATTGTGTGTAGAGGAGATAGAAAACTGGAGTATTCGGAGCAGTGGAATGATTGTTGATAGAACCCTTCTGATGTAGCTCATGAGCGGGCGTACTGAGGATTCTGAGTTGTTATTCTGGAAAATTGGAGGTAATGTGATTACGTGGGACCTATTTTTGTGAAGCTTTGGATGCCTTCTATCAAGTTAATTTCACAAGAGAATGAGTTGCCTAGAGTATTCGGTGGATTCAATAGGGTCTCTCCACCATGGTGTGGATGATGTATTTCAGTTTAAGCATAATTTGAGGATGTTTAAATTGAGAGGTTTAAGCTCGTGTGGTAAGCGATGAATTCGAATTCCAAGGTTCGAGAGAGGTTTATTTCCTAAAAGAGAGACTGAGAAAAAGGATGTTTGCTCGGGTGGTGAAGCGTTTTCTTGTCTCTTGTTTGAGTTTTGTGTTGTTGGCTGGTGTCTTCCGCACTTTGAGTTGGCGCATTGTTGGCATGTTTGATTCTTTCCAATTCAGGCAAACCAAAACAAGTATTTGGTTTGGGCATTCGAGTGATTTCTCCTTTGGCTTTCGTGGTATTCAATTATAAACTGCCTTTTTAGAAAGTGGGATCGTTGTCGTGATGAATTGTCAGATTTGGGGTTTTACCCTTTTGGTGGAGAGTTAGTATTGCGTGGGTACGACGAGAACTCTCTATTTTCAGTTGGATTCTCTTTGTGAATCAGTGCTTTAAGAACCAGTTCTGTTGTGCATTCTTGTTTAAAGGAGGTGACCCTTGTTAGATGAAGAGTTGGTTGATTTTGAGCATCAACCTTCGCTGCACGAGCGCGTGCGGGACAGGGGTGTGGGCATATGGTGTAATACCCCGGCCTACTCGTAGTGCGGCCTATGTGGCCCATGAGGAGTCATGTGGTGGGATTAGTCCCATATTGCTTGTCTAAAGTGAGTTGTAGTAGTATATAATGCCTGTTGGGTCCAAACATAGCACCTCCGGGTTAACCCTTTTACACGAAGCGAGGACGAAAGTGTAAGTGGGGTGCTATGTGTGTGCGGGCCCACCCCACGGTGGGCTGGGCATTGAGCAGATTTTGGGCTAGGGTGTCACAGATGGTATCAGAGCATCAACCTTCGCTGCACGGGCACGTGTGGAACAGGGGCGCGGGCATATGGCGCATGGCGCGTGTGGTCCCGGAGTGGACACACGGCATGGCATATGTGCCGGCACTGGACGCACGGACGTGTATCGAGGGGTGGTTCTGGGAATTTGCCGCATATGCGGTGTGCTGCCGAGGGCGTCAGCCCTTGAGGGTGGTGAATGTAATACCCCGGCCTACTCGTAGTGCGGCCTATGTGGCCCATGAGGAGTCATGTGGTGCGATTAGTCCCATATTGCTTGTCTAAAGTGAGTTGTAGTAGTATATAATGCCTGTTGGGTCCAAACATAGCACCTCCGGGTGAACCCTTTTACACGAAGCGAGGACGAAAGTGTAAGTGGGGTGCTATGTGTGCGCGGGCCCGCACCACGGTGGGCTGGGCATTGAGCGGATTTTGGGCCAGGGTGTTACATATGGCTCATGGTGCGTGTGGTCCCGGCGTGGACATACGGCATGGCATATGTGCCGGCACTGGACGCACGGACGTGTACCGAGGGGTGGTTCTGGGCATTTGTTGTGTGTTTTCGTACCAAAGGGGAGTTTGGTCCAGGTACTTTGGTTCGTTTTCAACAGTTGCATGGATTATGAAGTTGGCATATCACTTTGACTGTCTCGGATCCATACGCGAGGAACGCAATGTCTGGTATGTTCTGGTGTTAAGTGAGAACTTCGAAAATTTGGGATTTGAGGTTTCGTTAGAGCCGCTGACCTTTGAGTAAGACCCCACGTCCGAGTCTCGTCCGGTACGTATATTGGAGGGGTCGGGACGAGCATTGGGGCATAAGACGTTGATATCCGTTGAGGTGCCATGGGTGCATCCATGTGAGCATGAAGCGACCTGGGAGCTAGAGTCTCGTATGCGCGAGCCATATCCGGATGTGTTCATGTCTGGAGCGTGTTAATTATTGTTTCGTTTCAGAGGCAGTTGTTCTTTTGTTATTTCGGTGTTTAGATTCGGGGTTGAATCTTGTTAAGGGAGGTAGAATGTAATACCCCAAATATCAATTGGAGAAAATATTATTCAGGAGAGGGAAATTTATTCAATATTGAGTGTAACAAAGTTTAGAGATGGAATTAAGTTCAAAATTCAGAATTTTAGGAAAGGAATGGGCCGCCAACCCATATTCGAGAGGAGAGGAGCCGGCCATAGTGGCCCAAGGCCCATGAGTGGGCTGGCAGCCCATTAGAAGGCAAGGGATGGGAGGGGACCAAACCCTAGCCACTTCTTGCTACAGTAGCTGTGCTACAGTAGCGTCGTGCTACAGTGCTCCGCCCCCTGCTGCTCCTCCTCTCCCCGGCGCCACCCTCCCTGCTGCCGGTCATCGGGAAGAAGAAAGGAGAAGGAACTATGAGAGGAGCTTCTTCGAGGATAGATCATCATCTTCCCGTGGGTCTTCAAGGGTAACGAAGTGCTTTCCCCGCTGTTTGTTGATGATTAGAGGCGAATTCGATTAATTGGGTTGGATCGTTTTGCTGCCGGTAGATGTTCAATTCTGTCCAGTACCTTGCAGGGTCGATTTCGGGTTCTTAGATGCAGAATTGGGGATTCCTATCTCCTAGAGATATCTAGATAATGTTTTTAGCTTTCTGTGGCCGCCAAGAACACCTAATTCTGACATACGGATCAAAAGTTATGATAGTTTTATTTCTGCTGTCCAGAATTCTGATGTGATTGATCTGTTAATTTGTCTTTTAAGATATGTTTATGTTAAAGGAAAATTCAGGGTTTCCACCCAACTAGGTTATTTTATAATTTTTCATAAACTTTCTAGAATGATAAAGAACACCCTAATCGGAGTTGTAGATCAAAAGTTGTGATATGTTCTTTTCTGCTGTCCGTTTCGTTTGGGCAGAATCTGTCTTTTAAGTTCATCTGCCTGTAGTATATTGATTTTTGCCGAATTGGGTTATCTCACCAACTAGGTTTTCGTAGATATGTTCGTTAAGATTCCACAAGATCTGGGATCATCTCGTTCCGAGTCCCAGATCGTTAGATATGAGGGATTCCGTGCTGCTGTCCAGAATCAGTTCCATGATTGTGTCGTCTGTTTTCATATTAGATCTAATTAGTTAATTGTGGGTTGTGAGGAAGGCGTTGTAGAACGTTAATGGAAGTGTCCTGTTATATGTTGTTCTTATTTCGAGTATATATTGTGTAGGCGGAGAGGCTTCAAGTTTAGGAGCACCGCCATTGCCTACTAACGCGTCGCATCGCGGAAGGCAAGTACTTTGATGTTCTGATAATTAGAAAATGTTGAATGCTTGATGTTGATATTGTGTTTTTCTAAGATCCATGATAATATTTAATGTTCATGTTCCTTCCATATGTGTTATCTCCATGATTAGAGAGCATGTCTTTTCAATATACATATTGCATTACATGCATCCATTATTTATGTTTCATCCACGGGAGTGGATTAAAAAGACCCATCAATTCCAGTATGAGCACGTAAGACCCACCTTTCCAATGTGGGTAGATTGGGACACCCGTATGAAACGTTATTCATACGGGACTTGGATCCCCGCATTTTGTTAAATGCAGGCTTAGGTGAACACCGACGGGTGTGTCACTATGAATACTGGTATATGCATGTGTGTAGTCCCTTAATTTCATTCAATCCATTCATTCTGTTCATTCAAATATTCATTCTGTGATTTATTCATATTCTTCAATGATGTTGGCTTGATCATGTTTGTTGTATGTCCCATTTATTCACTGTACTTGCTGAGTCTCGGACTCATTCTTGCGTTGTTTATTTATTTTAGGTGATCGTTGATGTGGGCTCTATTGGGAGGGAGTAGACACGCACTACTCATTCACTTCACCCTATTCAAGTCTAAGATTATGATTTAGTTCTATCTTTCATTCGTTATTGATGAAGTGTAATAAATAAATTTAGATGATGAATGATACCTATTGCTATGTTATGGTTAATTCAGTAGTACTTGTGATCTTTGATTATTCCTTCGATAGTTATTGCTTAGATTCGGACTATATTCATGACATAGTCCTATTGAATATTGATCTCTTTTTGTCATTAGATGAGAAGGTGTTCTAATTCTTCCGCATTATGGTTGTATGTTAAATTCTTTAGGTGACATCTTGGCTTCCGAATAGCCAGGGTGTTACAGCGCCCCCCTTTTCTTCCCACTTGGGTTGGCCCACTAAGGGCTTTTGCGCCTTGGGCCAAGAGCCCACTGACAAAACGCGCTCAGAAATCGAAATTTGAATCGAATTCCATCTCTAAACTTTGATGCAATCAAGTTTGAATAAATTCTCCTCTCCCAAATAATATTCTCTCTAATTTGAAGTTTGGGGTATTACATAAGTAGCCTGGACAATGGATTGACACATACTATATCCTTAGGTTTAGATGATGCCTTAAGAGACTTGCACGATAAAAGGTTAATGAAAATGTATGGAGGATATATGCTGATTTTTAGAATAAATCAAATATGTGGCATATTGGTGGAGTAAATGAAATCATAAGGATACATGCATGGAAGATAGTGCAGGACTAGGAAAAAAGCATCTAGATTGGATTAACAGAGATGCTTGAATTTATAGGAAAAAGGGACCAATGATTGTATTGTCGGAAATTTCTATAGATTGGATATCAAAAGAATTAACGTGTTCAAAGTGGTACTTGTCGGACCCGGGAGTAACACCCCTAAATCCTCTGTGTATTCTACACTAGTTCCTGGGACAATAGCTAGTGTATACTGTAAACAAATATGGTAACATCCATAATTCGCACAACTTTATTGATAAAGTATCGGAGTTTATTACAAGAAAAGCTTACAAACCAATAATAAAGAACACCGCGGAAGACAAAGAAGAAGTAGTAGGGCCTAGCTAATCTGCCACAGACAATCGATTGGGGAAGCGGCTTTATCATCGAGATCCACACCAGTAGCAAAGTCCTTTTTTTTCTGAACAATATTTTATTAAGCAAGGGTGAGCACAAAAATGTACCCCGCAAGTTATACCCATAAACGAGTTAATACATGCAGAGATATATCAAAGGAAGGCTTATAGGGTTATTTGTGCAAAAGCAACATTTAACATTTTAAATATATTTACTAAGTTCCAAAGCAGTTATAGTATATCTAAAATTCTTTGATTTTAAACTATCAAGTTAGTACAAGATGCACTTTTGGTGAAGTATAAACACTCTTACACCATGTCTTTCTGCCCAATTTCCCACATGGAATAAACATCCATCAAATCAGTTTTTTCAAACCATTTTTAAAATAAAACCATAGTCTAATCCGCAAAAGGCTTTGCTCAGCATGTCCATGATCGTGGACACAGCTATTCGAATAGTTTGACACTATGAAGAGGTTGTATGTCTTTACCCACAAGGGATAATCAACTTATGATGTCCGTCTGACACACTTCTGTAGGTGTGTAACTAAGTGATTATCGCAATGCCTTTATAATGCGCCATCCCAAAGTAGTTATGACCGCTAAGCTTTCGCTGCCGTAAGGTTTTGCGCCAAACGAAAGCCCCCTCTTGCGCCATGTGGGACAACAAAAAGTAGGTCATTCTGACACCCACACAACCGGATGGTACAACCACATTGAAATGTTTCAAATTAGTTAGCCAAGTCTGTCCCATACCTGACTTGTGATAGTACGGAAGGGCTTTACAATCCGTAGCTCGCAGACCAGTCCTTAATTGACTGGGTGACTTCCAAAACAATCCTTGGGTTCAAACATTCACTGAATTGAGCCCTTCCATAAACTTGCACCCACCAACTATCTATTTCGCCTAAATCCAAACCAATTTTCATATTTTTTCCAAATCATTTGTAAATTTCTATGGCACACCTATGCTATAAACACATTTTTAAACCATAGTTGAATATTTGGCTAAAATTCCCCAAATTGATTTTTTTTTGTCTTAGCATGGCTAAGCTTAATTTTCCCCAAAATATTCTAGTTTCATACTATTGTACCAACTAGAGTTTATCTAAGGTGACAGGGTATGGATATTTCAATGTCAAAAGTTGGCCACACAAATGTGTTGGGATTAACTATAATTTCAAAACAAGTATTTAAATTACATCGAATAGAAATAAGCATGCATTAATAATTTAAAACAAAATTTAAATAATTTGAAATAATGAGATCAAATAGGATAACTTGCCTTGCTCAATTATTTGTTATTATGAAACGACGTCAAAATCTAACCCTCCGAAGTTGTCAAAATCTATATGCGAAAATAAGCGAAATTCAAAAAAAATCAAATGAACTACAAATTAAATAATTTAGGTTCTGGGAGATATATATTGAATTTAGATGAATTTGGAAATTTGAATAACTTGAATCGGAGTTCGAACGAAGGAGAACATGCTCTCAGAAGATTGAAATTGATGTGAAATGACAGAATTGGAATTGCAGAATTTGTGGAATTATTTTTCTAAAGGAAGAAATATTGCGTCATGATGACGTCAGCGAGGAGATCTCATTTTCGGCCAAAATTGATTTTCAAAAGGAAAAAGGAAAATTCGTTGACGAGGGAAACACATAGGTAGTGTGCTGAGGTGGCGATGATGTGGCGCCATGTGGCGGTGACGTGGTGTGCCACATTTGCAAAAAGACGACAGCGTCTCAGGAACCAAGCGTTCTAGCGAACGGTGGTGTGGAGGACGGTGGCGAGGACACCAAATGAGATGAGGGGAACACGGGGAACACGTTGCTTACCTCAGTGGTGGCTAGGTACGATGAGGCGGCCAGCGGCAAGGACAAAGGCGGTGGCGACGTTAGGGTGAAGACAGCGACCATGCTCTGGTGAAGCTCCAGCGAGGGAAACACGAGCATGAGGTAGAACGTTGAGAGGCGGTTCCGCAGGTGGAGACAATGACACCAGAAACCCTTCGACGGTCGCGCAATCGGCGGAGGAATGGCGTTCTGCTAGTGGTGGTAAAACTCAAATTGTGGCGCGTAGAATGAGAAACAGGTGGGGAAATTTGCGGGGTGAGGTGAGGAGTAGAAGGGGCGCACAGGGCTCCCATTTATAGGGCCAGATGGGTGAAAAGGCGGGAGATTGGGCGCGCGGGGATCGCACCGGTGATTGAGAAATCCGGCGAAACCGTGTGCTTGAATGAGGGGAAACGACCGAAAATGGGGGAGGCGGGATACAGGGTTTGATTGCAGGAAAAATTGCGAGAAAAAGGAAAGGAAATCACGACGGTTGCAGAGCTCTTGTTGGCCAGCAATGGTAGCTACGGTTCGACGCTGGAGGAAGAAAGAAAGAAAAAAAGGAGGAGGCTGGCGTGTGGGCCCCAGGTGGCAGAGAGAGGTAGGGAAAGGAAGGAGAGAGAGAGAGAGAGAGAGAGAGAGAGAGAGACGGCTATCATGCCAGCCCCACATGGTGGTGAGAGAGAGGAAGGAGAGGTCGGGATGGGTTGGGCTGGGTGGGAGTTGGGCCAGAAAGAGAGAGAATGGGCTGGCAAACGAAAGATTCGGCCTAAAAGAGAAAAGGGATTTTAAATTGATTTTTGATTTTCAGAAATAACAACAAATCAATTAGGCTTTTAGAAAATAGCAAATAAAGTCTAGAAATTCAAAAACAAATCATAGAAATTCCTTGAATTATTTTGGACTTAATAAAATTATTTTCTACTTAAAGTTGGCTTTTATTTTTGCACACAAATTATTTTTAATTTCTGGAAAATATGATAAACCTATTAAAATCCAGGAAATTCATGAAAACCAAGAAAACTCTTTTAAAATTCCAAAAAATCCAATAAAATAATAACTTTATAAATTTTAATTTTGGTAACAGAACTTTGGGATGTTACAAACTACCCCTCCCCTTAAAAAGAATCTCGTCCCTGAGATTTGGAGAGGCTAGAGAGATAAGACATACATAGGATAAATGAATTGAGAGGTAGGGTGAGTCTATCATCAAGTTGGCTTCATGTCCAAGGGTTTTGAGTTGTTCAAAATTTTGAAGTATCAATGTGCATCGATAGGGTTGAGTTGTCCAATGGGATATTAGAGAAGAGGGAAAAGCAAGGGATGAGAAAGAAAGCTTGTAACATACTGGCCCAACACGGAGCCCAGAATGCTACTAGTTGCACTAACTATCAATTTTAACAATATTTTATAATAATTTACAGCAAAGAAACCAATGAATAAACCCGACAACTGACCAGACAGACAGCTACAAGGAAAATCATATCTCCCAGTCTATCCAACCAAAATCCACGATATAGTACTCTAAGGAAAGCTAACGAAAAATCCTATTTCTTTTATCTAAATAGATCGAATTCAAATTATGAGTCCAACTATCCCAAATCAACCTCGCAATAAGGAACCCTAAGTTCCAAATTCAAAATTGTTGCAGGAGACAATCTAGATACGCACATCATAGATTCAAACAGCCATAACTTTCTAACCATTTATCCAAATTTCGTGATCGAGCACTCTACGGAAAGAACAAATAGAGATCTACAATTATCTAGGAGACAACATTCTCAAATTTCGTACATAAAATGCCCAAAACTACAATGCCACATAACCAACAGATTACTAATGTATCAAATAGATTGTACCGATTGTTAAATAGAAAAGAAGTAAAAGAATTGTCACCCTTGGAGACCAAGATGACAAACGCCCGATCACTAAAATTTCCGTGAGACTCCCTTTCTTCCTTCCGTCTTCCTTTCCCTGTCTTCCGTCCTTCTTCCCTTCTCTTCCTTTCTCTCTACTGTTGCAAACTTGATGGACAAGTGCAAAAGATGAAGCACCAAATTATCTAGTTGCAAGCACAGGTTGCGGGGGAATAAACAACTGAGGAGGCTTGGGGGGGTGGTGGTTTGACCGAAATGGGGAGGAGGCGCAAGAAGAAAAGGTGGGGCCTAGGGTTTGCTACCCCCTGGCTCTCTTTCTAGGCCGCCCCCTCATGGGCTAGGTTGTCGTGGGCCGAAAGCTCGCGTTCCTCTCCCCCTTCTCAAGAAAATTCAGAATTTACACTTCTAAACTCCTTCTAAAATTCTCTTTAATCCTTTTAGGTCCTGTAATAATAAATAGGATATTACAAAGCTATGAGGAGAGAAGTCTACCCACTTAAGGAAACGTTGCACACAAGATCGATAAGAAAATATACCATACAAGTATAAAAAACAATACAACGTTCTACTCGATCGATACTCGTAAGCTGGTGAAACGACTCAATGTGCAAAATGAGTCTTGGCCAACTTAGACTATATGCTTGTCTGACATCGCAACTCCCGCTCATGGTCTTTGATGAATCTTGCATGACGATGCTCACTTGATGGCTCCATGTCTTGTGGTCTTGATTGTAATGGTAAGAAACGCGTTGACCATCTAGAGAAATTTTCAAAGGAAAGAGGATCCATTGAACATTATAAAATGGTGAAGGGAGAATTGGGTAAGAAAGAATTGCTATGAAGAAGGTAAAGATAGATAGATGACCAAAGATGATGAGAGAACTATTTATTTTTCTTGTTATGTAAAATAAGTTTCAAAGTTTTTCAACTAACAGCCATTCTAACTAGGTCAAGATCTACAGTCGATATTGTAACATCTGAGCTCGACATTGAGCCTGGAATGCTACTAAAATTAAATTAAACAAAACTAAACTAAGACCAATTACCAATTTTCGGTAGAACCTCTTTTGTATAATTAACTATACCGAGGTTCCAACAATTAATCATAGCAATTAACAATAAACTCAATATTCAAGTTCATTCAAGCATGCAAGATAATTTAATAAACATAGACAAAACTTGCTATTCTCCTTATTACAATTAACCTGAAACTTAAAACCATCCATACGTGATTCACAAGCAGTCTACTTATTATTGGAATAAAATCTAAATGGCAGTCGCCTTAAGGATGAGTGGTAGTGAGTGCATCCAAACATCTACTCCCTCCTATGCATGCCGTTCTTGCCAGTTGTACCTAAAACATATCAAAGCAAGAGTGAGCCCAAAGACTCAGCAAGTATCAACAAGGCTAAAGCTAAAATCACAATCATAGTATCAATATTCCAAATTAAACATTACACTAAACATAGCCTTCATGCTTATGTAATGCGACCATGCAATGCACTGTTTAAACTTTATCTCTTTTCGCATTTTACCGGTAATGCGGGGTATACAACCGTCGATGTATACCCTTGCTTATGCACTCTGGCACAGGGACCAAGAGCCTATACTCCACAAGTATAGGGACCTTTGCCCATCATCATCATGATGGGGACCTCTTTACTCATTGCCCACATTCTACGAATGTGGGGACCTCAAGCCCGTCATTTACATGACGGGGACCTCAACTATTCATACTTGGTCACCACGTGACCAAGACTCAATCGTGCTTACTGCATGCATATGTACAATGACATCATCTTCCAAACATATGAATTCAACGTGTACATAATAACATGTAAGCATTAACAACATACACAGGAAGCTTTAACCATAACTTGCATTTACCAAGTTATATTGTAATTCATCACATTAACATCCATGCATGGCTATTACGAACAAGACACAATCAATCTCAGCAAACAATCATAATTATTCTACAACCCGAATACTTGCCTCAACCATGCGAGAACGGTGGATGCGAAGAGGGCGCTGCCCCTGGGATCACGCTCCCACCTGAACATAATGATAACCCAAACTAATACAAGCATACTGGACCAAAAGCATAAATAAGAATACAATTGAACTCGCTAAACTCCCAAGCGTTTCCAATCTTCCAATTTCTACCGACCGCTTGGTGTTCACTATGGACAGTCAACTTCTAAAATACATAACTTTCTGCTCAGGAGTCCAAATAAGATGTTCTATTACTTTCTGGAAAGATAATTAAATTACCTAAATAAACTTAGTTGGGGAGCCCTTCTGATTCTGCCATGTACTGCCCCTACCAAGCCAATCTATAGAACATCAATTATCACATCGGGTTCTCTGGACAGTACACTAAAATTATCATAACTTTTGTTACGAAAGTCCAATTCTTACGTTCTTTAGCTTTCTGGAAAGGTGAGGAAATTACCCATCTTTTTAATTATAACGAGATCCTCTGATTTCGTCTTTAACTAATAGATTAACTTAGATTTCTACAGACTGTCAGGATGTTGACAGATTAACAGGACAGCGGCACTAAACAATTCATAACTTTCTAAATTACACAAGAATCCCCCTGAATCTTCTGTTAAATCACTTTTCTAATTGATTCTCCTCCCCGAATTCTTTTCTTCTTACTTAGTTAAACTTGGGGTATTACAGATATGGCTCTCATACCGTGTCTGTCGGACCCTAGAGTAGCACCCCCAAATCCTTTGTGCATTCTACACTAGTCCCGCAAATAGTAGCTAGTGTACACAGTAAACAAATATGATAACATCCATAATTCTCACAACTTTATTGATAAAATATCAGTTTATTACAAGAAAGGCTTACAAGCCAATAATAAAGAATACAGCGGAAGACGAAGAAAAAGTAGTAGAGCCCAGCTAATCTGCATAAGCAATCGATTGGGGAAGCGACTTAGTTGTCGAGATCCACATCGGTAGCAAAGTCCTTCTCTTCTGAACAACATTTTATAAATCAAGGGTGAGCACAAAAAATGTACTCCGCCAGTTACACCCATAACAGAGTTAATGCATGTAGGGATATATCAAAGGAAGGCTTATAGGGTTATTTGTGCAAAAGCAACATTTCACATTTTTAATACATTTACCAAGTTCCAAAGCAATTATAGTATATCTAAAATTCTTTGGTTTTAAACTATCAAGTTAGTGCAAGATGCATTTTTGGTGAAGCATTAACCCCCTTACACCATGGCTTTTTGCCCAATTTTCCACATGGAATAAACATCCATCAAATCAGTATTTTCAAGCAGAAGCCCCCTGTTGCACCATGTGGGACAACAACAAGTAGGTCATTGTGACACCCACATGACCGGATGGTACAACCACATTGAAACATTACAAATAACTTAGCCATGTTTGTCCCATACCAGACTTGTGGTAGTACGGAAGGGCTTTACAATCCGCTACTTACAGATCTGTCCTTAATTGACTGGGCGACTTCCCAAAAAATCCCTAGGTTCAAACATTCACTGAATTGAGCCCTTACATAAACTTGCACCCACCAACTATCTATTTTGCCCAAATCCAAACCAATTTTAATTTTGCTTTTTAAATCATTTGTAAATTTCTTAAAACCATAGTTGAATATTTGGCTAAAATTCCCCAAATTGAATATTTTTTTGGTCTAAGCATGGCTAAGCTTAATTTTTTTTACAAAATATTCTATTTCATACTATTGTACCAACTAAATTTTATTTTAGGTGACAAGGTATGGATTTTTCAACGTCAAAATTTGGCCATACAAATGTGTTGGGATTAACTATAATTTCAAAACAGTATTTAAATTACATTGAATAGAAATAAGCATGCATTAATAATTTAAAACATAATTTAAATAATTTTAAATAATGGGATCAAATATGATCAATGGATGTAACTTGCTTTGCTCAATTATTTGTTGTTCTGAAATAGCGTCGAAATCTGACCCTCCGAAGTTATCAAAATCTATACACGAAAATAAGCCAAATTCAAATAAAGTCCAAATTAAATAATCTAGGTTCTGGGAGATATATATTGAATTTAGATGAATTTAGAAATTTGAATTACTTGAATCAGAGTTCGAACGAAGGAGAATGGGCTCTCGGAAGATTGAAATTCACATGAAATGATAGAATTGGAATTTCATAATTTGTGGAATGATTTTTTTAAAGGAAAAACAATTGTTGAATCATGATGATGTCAGCGAGGGGATTTCATTTTCGGCCGGAATTGATTTTCTAAAGGAAAAAGGAAAATGCCACGTCGACGTTGATGAGGCATCAACGTAGGCAGGGTGCTGAGGTGGCGATGATGTAGCGCCATGTGGTGGTGACGTGGTGTGCCACGTGAGCAAAAAGGTGGCGGCGGCTCGAGAACCAAGCGTTTCGGCGAACAGTGGTGCAGATGCCGGCGGCGAGGACACCAAATGAGAGAGGGGAATGCGGGGAACACGTTGCTTACCTCAGTGGTGGCTAGGCATGACGAGGACAAAGGCGATGACGACGTTCGGGTGAAGACAGCGACCATGCTCTGGCGAAGCTCCAGCGAGGGAAACACGAGCACAAGGTAGAATGTCGAGAGGCGATTCCAGAGGTGGAGACAATGTCATCAGAGACCCTTCGACGGCAGCGCAATCGGCGAAGGAATGGCGTTTGGACGGCGGTGGTAAAACATAAATTTATAAAATCCAATAAAATAATAACTTTAAAATTTTTAATTTTGGAAGCAAAACTTTGGGATGTTACAAACCACATGAAAATTTGATTTGCACAAGAAGTTATTGGCTTAGCATTAGTAGACTAGATAGTAATGAATCATATGATAACTGGTGGAACTAAACACAATTCTGTGCAATTAGGATTAATTGGAAGGAAGTTGATCTATAGGAATAGCAATAATTGTATGAAGTTGGATCACTAGGACTTGTGTGGAACCTATGTATGGATTAATCTAGATGTTATGATCAATAGGTGGATAATGGCGGATCATAGTGTAACACCCCAACCCAACTAGGGCTTGGAATGCTACTAAATAAATATGATAACCATTTAAACATAAGGCATGGTTCTAAATTTTGGCATAACCTCCTTTGTATATCTAAGTATACCGGAGGTTTCAACAGATGCAAATATCATTATCACTATCTCAACATCCAAAGTTCATCAAGCATTCACAAATAATCTATTCAGCTAAAGCATAAGCAAACATAATCAAAATTTACTACTCTCATTAACTCAAATAATCCATGCAGTCAAGCATAGCCAAAATCAATCCTTAAGTAGTTTGCTTATTATTCTGGTATGATCTAAATGATATTCATCTTTAAAAGAGTGTGTGGTAGTGAGTGCATCCATAGCAATCCTACTCCCTCCCATGCATGTCGTTCTTGCAGGTGGTACCTAAAAGCACAACAAAAGCAAGAGTGAGCCCAAAGACTCAGCAAGTACAATAAATGGCAACAATAACATAAGCAATCAGAATCATCCACACCATTCACAAATCTTTACAACACTCATTTCATATGCTCATGCTATGCAAGATGCTCAAAAACACTTTCTTTTCTTTTCTCTTTTGCATTTTATCGGTAATGCAAAGTATGCATCCGTCGACGATACCCATGCCTGCATCCTTCTAGCACAGGACCAATTGCCCATACTCCGCAAGTATGGGGACCAAAGCCCATGCTCCACGAGCATGGGGACCTTTAACCCGTCATAATCATGACGGGGACCTCAACAATTGCTTGGTCATTATATGACCAAGCCTTCAATATGCTATCATGATGCATATGAATGAAATCTTAAATCAACATAATCATGCATTCGCAACAACCTCACATATGAATTAACCTATTCATACTACAAGCATTCATGATCATTGACTTCATAATTTTCAAACATCCATGAATAGCACATAATTTGTAACACTATAAAACCTGAATATTAACCTTCATAATATCTTAGCAACCATGAACAGCACATATACTCATAGTATTAGCAAACAATGCCATTCACTCATATTAAGTCAATCAACCAAGGTACTTGCCTCAACCGTGAGATGGAAGACAACGACGGAAACCTCTAGCCCCGGGGGTCACCACCACCTGGCAACCGTGAATTATACTAAAAATCAACCAAACTTGCACAACATTGCATTGGAACAAAACGAGAGCAATCGTTCCTAAACAAAACCCGAACAATAACCGATATACTCCCAAAATCCAAATCTGTCCAAACAGACAGCTATTAAATAAAAAAATTCATAACTTTTGAGTCAAAACTCCAAAAATCATGAATCCAATTTTCTTGGAATCTAAATAATCTTAGCTACAACTTCTCAGGTGAACAAAAGGTCAAAATACCACATCTAATGCTTTGTTTTTAATCCCGAAGACCGTTCTGTCATCTTCGGTATCTCTAACTTGGGAAAATCATAACTTTTGTTTGGCCCAGCCAAACTCATTGTTCTAAGACTCCCTAGAAACTACAGAAAACCAGCTATCTCAATAAAATTATAAAAAAATATTCTCACTATGCAACAATGGTTTCAAACAGCCAAGCCTTTCACCTCTGTCCACAATAGAAGGACAGATTACAGTAATAACTTTAAAAATTCATAACTTTTGATCTATCTGTCCAAAATTTATGAACTTTACCTTCCTGGAATCAAAATAAAGTTATCTAAATATCTCATGGAGATCATCGGACCAAATTCGGCCATCTCCAAACCCTAATGTACAGAACTACGACCACTGCACAAATCCTGAGACTGAATTAGCACCCAGTCTTGCAAAATTCGTAACTAATTCATATTTTATCCAATAATTATGATTTAATACTTTCTAGAAAGCTAACGAAATTCCCCATCTATCTCCAGGAGACCCTAAATACTTAATTTGCTTGGAACTAACCCAATCTCGCAAATCAACAGAACTGTAGTACTACCGATCTACGACAGCAGGATACTACAATGATTAATCGGTAGCAAAACACATCTATAGAACCGAACTAGCTATCGAGAATCACGATCTTACCCACGAAATCCCTCGCTGGACCACGTTATAGTCCTCGTGAAGATCACCCCCACCTTCTTCTTCTTCCTCTCCCTCCTCCTCTCTTCTTGCCTCTCCTTCTTCTTCCTTATGGCCGGCCAATCTGCAGGGGAAGCACCGGAGGAGAGGGGAGTGCTACAGTAGCACCATGCTACAGTGACGGAGGTGCTACAGTGCCGTGCTACAGTATTTAGGGTGCTAGGGTTTAGTTCCCCCCACATGGGCCCAAAGAGCTATGGGCCAAAGGCCCGAGTTCTAAAACTCCTCCAAAATTCTGAATTTTCCTTTTCTAATTACTTTTAATTTTAGAACTAGTCACTTATAGGTTTTATATTTGAACGGGATTTTACACATAGTTATAGGGTACCAAGCTACACTTGGTGGATAATAGTGATTGAGTTATTGGTGGTTGAAGAAACAACAAATATCGATGGACATTTTTAGGGGGTGTGGTAGCTAAATACAGAAATGTCGAATTGTTACGATTACATACAGTTATGATTTGGTGGTATAACAACTTCTATTGAGAATGATCACGCCAAAACAGGAGGATACATGTAACACCCTAGCCCAACATGAGCCTGGAATGGTACTAAACTAACACTATAACCATTTTAAATTAAGACAATTCCCTAAAATTCGGTAGAACCTCTTTTGTATAGGTGACTATACCGGAGGTTCTAATAGTCTAATATAACATCGATCAATATTCCAATCATCCAATTTAAACTAATCATCAAAGAACATCCAAGATATGCTAAACAACTGAAGCATAACCCAAAGGGTATCCAAAATCTTCTAATCAACTCTATTACAAATTATTCCAAGCATAGGGAGTAATCATAAATAATTCTTTAAGCAAATTACTTCACTACTAAATTATCATTCCAATCAATTCAAATGTGAGTAGTTCATGCCATTGTGCAACCACTCTAAGTTTTATTCCCTCCCATGCATGACGTCCTTGTAAAGGGTACCTAAAAACACAACAACAACAAGAGTGAGTCCAAAGACTCAGCAAGTATAATAAATGGAAACAATAACATAAACAACTGTAATCATCAACACTCATCCACAAATCTCTACAAAAAACATGTCATATGTTCATGTTATGCAAGATGCTCAAATGCACTTTCTCTTTCTCTTTCTCTTTTGCATTTTACCGGTAATGCAGAGTATGCATCCGTCGATGCATACCCATGCCTGTGCCTTCTAGCACAGGGACCATTGCCCATACTCCATAAGTATGGGGACCTAAGCCCACACTCCACGAGTGCGGGGACCATAAGCCCATCATATTCATGACGGAGACCTCAATCAATGCTTGGTCACCACGTGACCAAGTCTTCAATATGATAGCATGATGCATATGAACAAAACTTTAAACCATCATAATCATGCATTCTGTAATACTCCAGATGAATAATTCAGAAGGGAACAATAATTCAAAGAGAAGGTCTATTTCGGAATCGATTTAGAAGAAGGATCAAATAGAAATTACTCAACTAATCAGATAATAAAGGAGTTAATAGCATTTTTTGGGGCATTTTGGGCCTTAGGCCTTGGCCCAGGAGGCCCATGAGGGGCCGGCCACCAATAAAAGGAGGAGGGAAACCCTAGTCCGTACTGTAGCTACAGTACTGCCGCTACAGTGCCTTGCTACAGTGCACCTCCTTCCCCCCACTACCGGTGAAGAAGATCCTTGTTGTTGCTACCGGCCAAGTGGAGGAAGAAGGAAGGTCACCCGGGTGAATGCCCGGCCAAGAAGAAGAAGAAGAAGAGGAAGGGGAAGAAGGGAGAAAGGAAGGGGAAAAGGATTCGCGGGCTGCATCATGATCTTCAGCGGTTCATCAAGGGTAACCCCTGTTTTTCCCCGATTAGATGCGTGTTTAGTTATTTTAGCAATGTCGGTATTTAGGGCTGCTCAGGACAGATTAGAGTAGATCGAGGTTTTGATGTACTTAAAGATCGAATTAGTTCTGTACGTCTCCTAGAGTATTGTAGAGGACATCGCCATCTTTCCGTGAAGTGCTAGAACATATTATTTGGACCCCTGTAGCAGAAGTTATGATTTTATTAGTGGGACTGTTCTGCAGATTTGTGGATTTTCTAATAGGTTTTAGTAATCTGGGTGAAACGATTAGTTAAAAGGGAAATCAGAGGAGCTCAGTATAATCAAAGTTGTAGATCATTGTCTCAGCTTTTCAAAAAGCTCAAGAATTTGAGATTTGGACACACGTACTGAAAGTTATGGTATTTTTAGTGCTCTGTCCAGAGACCCTGATGGGAAATCGATGTTTTATTATCTGGCTTGGTAGGGGTATTATTTGGCCGATTCAGAGAGGTTCACCAACTAGACTTAGTTGGATAATTTAATTACCTTTCCAAAAAGTCTAAGAAAACCTTAATTGGACTCCTGTAACAATAGATATGAATTTTAGAATTTGACTTCCACCGAGGGGACAGATCGACGTGTAGGATTGGGGTTGGGGTTGAGTTAGACGCTTTTGCAAGTTAGTGATTGTTGTTGTATACTTTGTTTTGGTCCGCTACTGCCATCTTAGCATGCGTAATAATTATTACTCAGGTGGTGGATTGGTCCCGGGGGCAGCACCTTCTGCGCGTCCCTCACTCTCTCGCGGTTAAGGCAAGTATAATGATGGTTATAATATATATTGTTGAATGGCAAGGTTTGATATATATTATGAGAAATTGCGTGTTCATGAGTTGTGATTATGGCGTTGTTGGTAATGTTCATGGTTGCTAGAGATATGAGTTATGTGTTAATCTTGGATGTTTGCTAGTTGTGAAGTCTATGTTTATGAGCTTTGTAGTATGAATAGGATATTCATATGCAATGTGTTGCGGATGCATGTTTGTATTAATTTGAGAAATTCATACATATGCATCATGTTGGATTATTGAAGACTTGGTCATGTGATGACCAAGCAACTCTTGAGGTCCCCGTCATGTTGATGACGGGCTAAAGGTCCCCATGCTTGTAAAGCATGGGCTTTGATCCCCATACTTGCGGAGTATGGGCAATGGTCCCTGTGCTAGATGGCACATGCATGGGTGTGCATCGACGGATGCACACTTTGCATTACCGGTAAAATGCAAAAGGGAAAGAGAAAGATCATTTTGAGCATATTGCATAGCATGTGTGTGTAAGGTGATTGATTTGTGGATTTATGAAGTATAGTTGCTGATTTACATGCTTGTACGTTGTTGATGCCATTTATTATATTTGCTGAGTCTTGGACTCACCTCTTGTTGTTTGTTGTGTTTTAGGTACTTTTACGAGATCGTCATGCATGAGGGAAAGGAAGAATTAGACTTCTTGCACTTCCGCACGAACTACCCACCATAGAATGAAAGGAAAACCAACTAGGAGATGAATGAACTGTTTAGAGTACTCATATTGATTATTGCTTGATTGGATTAGTCTGTAATAAATAGATGTTTGGATTGCTCATGGTCTATTTCTTAGATGCTTAGTTACTATGGATGTTATAGTAACGAATAGTCAGTTTTGATTACATCTTGATCAAATTGCAATTTTGGATTATCTTTATATCTTTTAATCGTTCATTGGAACCTCCAAAGATAGGCAACTATACAAAGGAGGTTCTGCCGAAATTTTGTAAGATGTTTTAGTTTGAATACGTTTAAATTTACTTAATTTAGTAGCATTCCGGGCTTTTGTTTGGCTGAGGTGTTACACATTCGCAGCAACATCACACATGAATAAACTTATTCATACTTCTAGCATTCATGATCATTGACATTCATAACATTTTAGCATCCATGAATAACACATATATTCATAATACTAGTAAACATGATCATTGACATTCATAACATTCTAGCATCCATGAATAGCACATATACTCACAATACTAGCAAACAAGATCATACACTCATAATTAATCTATCAATCAAAGTACTTGCCTCAATTGTGCGAGAACGGAGGACGTGAAGAGGGTGCTGCCACCGGGACTAATCCCCCACCTGAATTAATTAGCAAGCACTCTAAGATAGTAATACTGGACCAAAAACAAAACTAGAAGCAAATACGAACTCACTATACGTTCTAGCGCGATCCCAACTCCAAACTCTTAAATGTTAATCTGTCCCCTCGACAGACAGTTATAATCTAAAATCCATAACTTTTTGCTCAGAGATCCAAATGATGCGTTATTAGACTTTATGGAAAGCTTATCAAATTCCTCACCTAAACCTATTTGGTGAGCCTTCCAGATTCGGCCATATTCTACCCTCACCAAACTGATTAACAGAACAGCCAATTCTCGTTGGTGTTTCTGGACAGCGGCACTAAATCTGTCATAACTTTCGGTACACAAAGCCAAATTTTATGATATTGAGCTTTATGGAAAGCTTATAAAGATATCTACAACAATCGTTATAGCGAGCTCTTCTAAATAATCCTTTAACTAACTGCTTAAGACTGATTAACAATATCTGTCCGAAATATAACAGAACTACCGAACAGCGGCACGATGAAATTCATAACTCCTAAACCGTTCGTCCAAACGATATGATCTAATACTCTACGGAAAGGTATCGACGTCGCCTACAACTCTCTAGGAGGCGTCCAGGACAGATTCCTTAACCTCATCAAAATCGTTGGCCAACCCTAACTATCCTAAACAGATCTAAAACCGATAACGCCTAATTACAATTAAATAACTGATCGAAAGGGGAACGGGATTTACCATTGAAGAACCACTGAGGAACACGAGTACCATCACATGATTCCCCCTCTCTTCTCTTCTCCCTTCTCCCTTTCCTCCTTTCTTCCTCTTCTTCTCCTTCCTCTTGATCCCTTGGCAGCAGCGGGGAAGGAGCTTGGCCAGGGAAGGGCAGCATGGAGGGGGTGGCAGCGGGGGAGGATGTGCAACAGTAACAGCGGTGGTACTGTAGCACGATGGTACTGTAGCAAAGCTAGGGTTTCCCCCTCCTACTTTTGTTTGTGTCTGGCTGCACCCTCTCCCACCTTTGGGCCGAAATCAAGTGGGCCAAAAGTCCCGACCCAGGTTGTCTACCTTTTACAATAATCCCCCTCTAATCTTCTGTTAAATCGCTTTGCTAATTGGTCATTCTTTCTAATTTATTTCTTCTCATTTAATTAAATTTGGAGTATTACAATACACAAGCTAAAAAGTTGGTGGTAACATCGACTACAAGAGAGGCCTAGAGTTTAAATTACGGTAATTAGCGGGCTAAAAGATAATAATTGGATTCTAGTAGGGAAAATAGGACACGATGATTGGAATATAGTTATATGTCGGCGTCTCCAAGGCTAGCTATCCATTCGGATATGGACAATTAATATTAACCCATCAACAGGGAATTTATTGATGTCATTAGACAAGTAATGTAATACCCCGAATATCAATTTGGGAGAATGTATTATTCGGAAGAGTGAAATTTATTCAATTTTTGAGTGCAATATAGTTTAGAGAGGGATTTCTCCTAACAAAGAAAGTATCCAACAACGATTACGTAATATGCTGTTTAACATTAGTGAATTAATTGAAATGAGAAAGGTATTTAACTGGAATTAAAAAGAGAAATCAGATTTTTAGAGGAGAAATAATCTTGGGCTTTCGGCCCACGTTGTTTGGCCCAAGTGGGAAGTTGGTTTAAGAAGGGGGCAACCAAACCCTAGGCTTATTTTACTGTAACACCCCAACCAAACAAAGGCCTGGAATGCTACCAAATAATAAATTAAACGTAACTAAACTAAACACCTTACAAAATTCAGCAGAACCTCCTTTGTATAATTACTATACCGGAGGTTCCAACAAACAGATATGATATATAATGATATTCCAACTTGCAATAAGATCAGGACATAATCAAAACTGGCTATTCATTACCATGGCATCCATAGCAACTAAACATCTAATTAAAAGATCATGAGCATCCAAAACTTCTACTCATTTGTTACGGTCTACTCCAAACAAGCCATAATCATAAGGAGTACTTTAAGTAGTTCATCCATCTACTAATTAAATTTTCTTTCATTCCATTGTGAGTAGATCGTGCAAATGTGCAACTAGTCTAGTCCTTCCTTTCCCCCATGCATGCCGATCTCATAAAGGTACCTAAAACACAACAAACAACAAGGGGTGAGTCCAAAGACTCATCAAGTATAATAAATGGCATCAACAGCATATAATCATGTAATTCATCAACTATACTTCTCAAAATCACATATCGAATGCTTTACACACACATGCAATGCAATATGCTCAAAAATGATCTTTATCCTTCTCTTTCCCTTTTGCATTTTACCGGTAATGCAAAGTGCACATCCGTCGATGCACACCATGCTCGTGCCATCCGCACAGAACCATTGCCCATACTCCGCAAGTATGGGGATTAAAGCCCATGCTTTACAAGCATGGGGATTTTAGCCCGCCATTAACATGACGGGACCTCAAGAGATGCTTGGTCACCACGTGACCAAGACTTCAATAAGCCAACATGATGCATATGTATGAATTCTCAAATTAATACAAACATGCATCCACAACTACATTGCATATGAATATTCTATTCATACTACAAAAGCTCATAATCACATACTTCACAACTTTCAAACATTCATACTTAATACATAACTCAACATACTAGAATCATGACCCGTACCAATCATATCACCATATCAATCATGAACAATACAAATAATTATAAAAACTATCAATCAATGCCATTTGATAATGACTATTAGATCCATAATTACACTTGCCTTAACCGCAAGAGAACGAGGACATGCGTAAGGTGCTGCCCACGGACCCGGCCCACCACCTGAATAAATAATTATATTGCAAGCTAAGACGACAGTAGCGGACCAAAACAAACTATATAACAACACTCTCTAACCCGCAAAAGCGTCTACTCGATCCCAACCCCCAAATTCCTAAACGTCAATCTATCCCCTTAGTGGACAGTCAGCTTATAAAATTCATAACTTTCACTACAGGGGTCCAAATAAGGTGCTCTTGGATTTTATGGAAAGGTAATTGAATTACCCAACTAAATCTAGTTGAGGGTCCCTTCTGAATCGGACATCTAGTTCCCCTACCAAGCCAATTTAACAGACATCAAAATTCACGTCGGGTTCTCTGGACAGTGCACTAAAACCACCATAACTTTTGCTACGAATATCCAAATCTTGCGTTCTTTAGCTTTCTGGAAAGGTATGGAAATTATATACATTTTTCATTATATCAAGATCCTCTGATTTCGTCTTTAACTAATGGTTTAACCCAGTTTTCTGCAACCTGTCAGAAAACTAACAGACTAGCAGGATAGCGACACCAAAGAATTCATAACTTGTTGACCGTTAATTGGATTTGGGCGTTCTTGGCGGCCACGGAAAGCTAATGACATAACCCAACTATCTCTAAGAGGTTGGATCCCCAGATTCTACATCTAAAGACATGAAAACCGTCGTTCAATCTACTGGACAGAACACGATCTATTAACTGTTGATTACTCGATCTACCAAACGAAATCAATTGCAACTAATACACATCAACCAGCGAAGAACACGCGATGTTACCCTTGTAGAATCGCAGGAAGACGATGAACTCTCCCCGCGAAGGTGATCTCCTCTCCTTTCTTCACTTGATCGGCAGCAGGGAGCACTGACGGCGAGGAAGGGAGGCACCACCATGGAGGAGAAGGGCATGCTACAGTAGTTGTGCTACAGTGGTGATGGCGGTGCTGTAGCTACAGTGCGGCTAGGGTTTCCCCCTTCCTTTTATTGGTGACCGGCCCTCATGGGCCTCCTAGGCCAAGGCCCGAGGCCCAAGTTGCCGAAGAACTGCAGAAACCCCTCTTTTTTATGTCTAATTTCTCTTTTGAACGCTTTCATTCGTAGAATAAATCGCAGTATTACATTAAAACCCCCTCTTTCTCCTGTTCAATCGCTTTGCTAAAAGAAATATTCTCCCGATTTAATTATTCTCTCCCGATTTAATTTTTGGGGTATTACATTCTGCCCTCCTTAAACAGAATTCGACCCCGAATTCTATTCAACCTCAACACCAAAGAATAACCACTGCTAAAAGATTTACTAACATTACTATGTACCTGCCGTGAATAACTTTGGATAATGCCGAATTGGAGATTTCCATCTCCTATAGATATATAGGAATTGTTCTTAGCTTTCTGTAGCCGCCAAGAACACTTAATTCCGACTTACGGTTCAAAAGATATGGTATAATCTTTCCTACTGTCCTAAATTCCTGACGTGAATGAACTGTCAAGTTGTCTTTTAAAATATGATTAAGATAATAGCAGATTCAGGGTTTCCACCCAACTAGGTTGTTGTATAATTTTTCTTAACCTTTCCAGAATGATAAAGAACACTCAATTTGGAGTTGTAGAACAAAAGATATGATTATTTCTCTACTGCTATGTAGTTCTGTCAGACAGATTCGATGTTCGACTTTCAGAGGATTATTGACGTAGGTTTTTGGCCGAATTGGGAGGTCCCGCCAACTAACTTTTGTGTAGGATATTGTTATATTTCCTTAGGATCTGAGAGCACTCCATTTCGAGTCTAAGATCATTAGTTATGATTTATTTTGTACTTGCTATCCAGATTGTAGTCCTACTAGACTGTTAGTTTATTTGAGTAGATTGACTTTGTGAAACTATTTAAAAATGTGGTAATTTTTAAAACTTTTTGTTACGCTTTGGCGATGTTTGAATTTTTGAGTTGTTAATTGAAATCTCAACCCGAAAAAACTAAAAATCAAATTCAAACCCGAGTTTAAAAAGAAAAGAAAAATATTATTTTTCATTTCTTTCCTTTTTCCTTCTTCTCCTTTTTATTTTTATTTTTATTTTTCCTTTCCTTTCCTTTTTCCTTTTTCTCTCCTCTTTCTTTTCCTTTTTCTTTCTTCATCCTGTTGCGCCCGGCCCACTTGGCCTGCCCCTTTCCCCTCGCCTCTCGCCCACCCACCACCCCTCCTCCTCCTCCTCCTGCTTTCTCCCGAGCCATGCCAAGCGCACAGCACCGCCGCCTCCTCGCCCCTCGCCCCTCAGAGCCATGTAGCCCCCATCCCGTGCCCACCTCACGCCCGCGTCATCCCCGTCTCCTCCGCCACTAGCGCCACGCCTTTGCCAGCGCCATCACCGTCCTTGCCCAACTGCCGCCCAAGAGACCCGCACTTGCCCTCGTCCCGTCGCATGCCATGCTGCCCTTGTTGTTCCCACGTCGCCGCATGACTGCACCATCTCCTCGCCTCCCACTTCTTAAGCCGTATCCGAGCTCGCGTTTCCTCTCCCTGCACCCTTCTCTTTTTCACGCAAAGTAGCACCGCAGGAAGCTCAAGCTCTTTCTCGGCCGCTGCACACCTTCCAAGCCGCGCTGCCACTCTGGTGAAGACCTGGCCTGCACCAACATGCCCCCTAGCATTGCCTCAGCCCCCTCTTCCCCATGCATGCCTCTTCTTCCTCTCTCGGCCCCGCTTTGGCCTCGTCGTTTCGGCCAACACGGTAAGCCCCTCCCCGAGATAACTACGTCACGACGTGTTCTAGCCCTGGAGGATGCTTTCCCCTCACTCAATTCCGTCGTTCATCCTCAGGAGCACCGCGGTGACATCATCTTCCCCGGCCCTGACCGATTCCGCCGCCGGCGCCACCAAGCCCCATCCATGGAGCTCCAGCTCGATTCCTCGCACCCAGAGCATCGACTCGGCTCCCTTGTCCTCCCTCAACCTCTGGTTTGCACTCTCCACCACCCGGTTGCCGCCCCCACGTCAAGCTCATCGCGCTGCCATGGGCTCACGCTGCCAGCCCATCATGGCACATCTCCGCCTCCACCGACTAACTTGGTGTGCTCCCCTCACTCCCCTCCTTCTCATGTGCGTGTATGACCAGTGGTTCCCCCTCCCTTTGTAGCTCGCTCTGTAGCTCCTTCTGTGTTGCCCTCTCCCTCAGCAACTGACTAGTGGACCCATTCCAGTAGATGGTCAGTTAGTAGTGGATGGTGGATTGATTAGTGTTATGCAAGGATTATGGTGGATTGTCAATGTAGGTTTCAGTTGCCGTACACTTCCTTTAACTAAACCAATTAGTGAATTAGCAAAATGGATGATTCAAGTACGTACAAGCCATTAGCAAGTAAAACACAATATCAAGCGACCAGTGATCAACATCAGTCAGTGTCTAGTTAGAATAACGCAGTTAGTCGAACTCTTCATTTGTGATCTAGGTCAAATCTTTAACGAGAGATCGTGTAGTAAGTAAACTAACTAAAAGATAAAACTAAAGTTATCAACTCAGGTAGTTAGAACCTAAGGTGATATAGTCATGTTTAGGTATATACATACACACATGATCCAATGACTAATAGGCCCTAGGCCATTATCATATCATGACCTAGTCGTATCATGTCTAAGGGTAAATCTTAATATAGTAACCCCATAGTGAGATACATAAGCTCACATATACTTAGGACATAGAATAAGTAAGGAAATAAAAGTATATGTATATGCATGTATGTCAATGGGCATATGGACCTTGCTAGTAGTTGAAATGCCAAGTAAAGTGTAGTAGTGATAAACCTTAATCAAGGTTAGTGGTAGCTATGACCTAGCTTCATACTAGTAATAGTAATCAAGGTGATAGATTTGAATGCCAGGCAAGGACTAGTAGGTAAGAACCCATATGTCTTGTAGTATAGTTATCTACTTAATGAGAAGTAGTCATTAGCTTGTGTTGTGGCTAAGGATCAACCTAGTATGATAGGTTTAGTTTAGTATATGTCAAGCCACGTGTAACACCCCAGTCTGAGAAGGGCCTGGAATGCTACTAAACTAACACGTTAACAAAGCTAAAACCGAAAAAAAAACAAAATTCTAAATTTCGGCAGAACCTCCCCTGTATAGATAGCTATACCGGAGATTCCAATAGTCATATAACAAGTCCATAAAGAAATCACTAAGAACATGAGCATCACAGGACTATAGTCAGGTTTCAAGCATTTTAATCAAAAAGATGATCGAAGATCATCCACAGTACTCAATCAATCATAACGAGGAAGAAGCTATCAACCACAACCACCTTCAATTATTACAGTTCATTAATTCTCGGATGGGTGGTAGGATCAACTCTATTATCAAAATTTTTGTAGTATGTTGAAGTGAACAAAAGTGAGTGTCTACTCCCTCCCAAAATGGCCATCGTCAACGATCACCTAAAACAAACAAACAACGCAAGAGTGAGTCTGAGACTCAGCAAGTACCTTGATTAAATGAATAATACATATAACAACCATGATCATGTGAACATCATTAAAGTGAATGAAATAAGCACAGAACGAACACTTGAATGAATGAGCACAGAACGAACACTTGAATGAATGGAATGAATGATTTGGACGAAGTGAAGGGACTACACACATGCAAATACCGGTATTGCTGGTGACACACCCGTCGGTGTTCACCTAAGCCCGCATTTAACAAAATGTGGGGATCCAAGCCCCGTACGAAGAACGTTTTGTACGGGTGTCCCAAACTGCCCACATTGGAATGGTGGGTCTTACGTGCCCATACTAGAATTGATGGGTCTTATATAATGATCCACTCCCGTGGATTGAAACATGTATTATAGATGCAAGGTATGACATATGAACATTGAAATTACATGCTCTCTATTCATGGAAGTAACACAAATGGATTGAATACGAACTAGTAAACATTAACATGGTACTTAGAAATACAATACCATCCACAAGCATACAACATGTCATAATCATAGAAACACTAAGGTACTTGCCTCCCGCGCTGTGACACGATAGTAGGCAAATGCGGTGCTCCCAAACCTGAAGCTTCACCTCCTAACAAACAAATAACTGAAATAAGGATACGATGAACACGACATCACTAAATAACATTCTACAACGCTTCTTCGGCGATACAATATTTAACTAGAAGCTCTAAAATGGAAACCAACGCAATCTGCCCTAAACCGCCCCTGGACAGTAGCACAATAATCACCATAACTCTTGATCTGGAACTCCGAATGAGGTGAACCCAGTTTCTGTGGACTCTTAACTGACAAATCTACAATACTCTAGTTGACAAGATAATTTAATTCGGCCAATTTAGAACGCTAACAGACATATGAACGCTCAGCACAGAAAAACTGTCTACAGAATAATCAGCAGCACTAAAACGACCATAAATTTTAATCTATAACTCCGAATTGATCAATCTTTATCAATCCGGAAAGGTTATCAAATTACCTACAATAACCTAGTTGGGAGAAATCCCAGATTCTGCCAATTACAATATCATAATTTACGAATTATCACAGCAGTTTAAACTCGTCAGGAATCTAGACAGCAGAAACTAAAACGGTGATATCTTTTGACTCAAACGTCGGAATTAGGTGCTCTTGGTGGCTATGGAAATCTAAGATAATAAACTACAACTCTCTAAGATATCACCAATCCTAATTCGGCCTAGATCTGAGCGAAAATCGACGCTGAACAGAGAACCGAAATCTGAAACTGAATCCCAGCGGTATGGACGAAATCTGAATCTGAATCTGAATCCGAGCAGTATGGACGAAATCTGCAACCAACCTCTACAAATAACGAATCTGAATCAAGGGAGGAGGATGGGGCTGCTGCTCCAAGGGTGGAAGGGTGGCCATTCTTCTTTGCTCCAAGGTAGAAGATGCCGCTCCAATGTAGAAGATGAGGCGCAGTAGAAGATGAAGTCAGAGCGTCGGCCAGAGTTGAGCAACAGGAGCAAAGGGCAGGAGTTGAGCAAGAGGGCGGCAGCTTGAAGGGCGTGCAGGCGGCGGCCAGCTTGTGGGCAGGGTTTGGGTGAGGTCTAAGGAAAATATCCACCCTCCCTTTTTGGATCACAAGGTCACGCCCCTTGGGCCTTTTCCCTTGGGCCTTTCGGCCATCACCTTGGGCTTGCTGGCCAAAGGCCCAAGCCCAGGGCAGGATAGAGAAGTTCAACAAACCCCCCCTTAATTCTGATTTGACTAAGTGTTCAAGCTTCTTCCTTACAACCATTTCAGGGTATTACACCACGTAGGTAGTAAGGCTTAGTAAGGATCACCTCACGGGTCAAAGCCAACCCGCATACACCACTGAGGGTGTAAGGCAGATGTTTAGCCAATGCTTGGAACTTTCGGCTAAGGCTCGTGGAACTTTCTTGATAAATATAAAATAACAAAAGGAGGTCATTAGATCAGCTGGCCCCACGCAACACTTATGTTAAGGTACTTTTGAGGGAACTGTAACACTCTGGCTTAGAAAAAGCCAAGATGTAACCTATAACTACTATCACTAAATCACACTACAATTTTTATTTATCAAATCAACAACTACTAACAGCTAGGCTTCATAACCAAACATTGCTAATAAGAAGACTAACATAAATTTCAGCAAGGAATTAAATACCAAATTTAGAATTATTACAGTTCAATCAAGATCAACAACATATGAATAAGCTTCAAATAGTAAAGGTCATCAACTAGCATGGATAAAAACTAAAGGGAACTATTGGAAGCACAAGATAACTAGTTATTACAATAAAAGTTTATAACTGGATTATGGAACTAGAATTAATATTTAGGTGATGTGAAGTCCAATAGAGTGTAATCATTCCGTGAGCTATTTCCACCCGATGCAAGTCATCCACATCGTTCACCTAAAACAATAAATGACAAGAGTGCGTCCAAGACTCAGCAAGTACAAATAAACAACATATGAAACATTAAATCAATGACAGATCATTCTCATTATCTCAAATACATATGTAAATGTCATGAATGCGATGCAAATTATGCACATGTCTCCACTTCTGCATATACCGGTATAGCTGAGTGTAACACTCATCGGTGTTCACTTGCCGCATTCTCAAAAGCAAGGATCTAGTGCCCGTCCTTTTTTCATACGGGGATCTCATTGCCCATATCTCAAATATGGGGATCTCTTTGAAATGAAATGAATAACTTCCATATTTTCCAATATGCATCATCAATTACCCAGACAAGACATCCACAATTCCCAATTCTCGTGCACAAAGGCACCATCACTAGCATCCACTTGTCCAGATTTGAAATAAATTTAACCACAAGATTTAGAGTCATTTCAGATTTAAATAAACTGAACAAGGAATCAAAATAAATAAAATTTAATTGTTGTTCCCAGGTTTGACAAGATAAGCTTGCCAAACACTACTGTTCTATGGACTGCATGGCTAAGCAAAATTTGAAAACTAATATTATAATACCATAGGCTACCTTAGGTTGAGTGTATGATCAAATTTAAGGTAAGCCACAAATTCAGATTGTAACTAGCTAGGGACAGATCACAAATAATTTTCAGACAATTGCATGCAACAGTATCACTGTGTTTTGTAAATCTACAGTTCACAAATTTGGGATCAACATGGTGCAGACAGGAAGCTTGCCTTGGTAGTAATAAACAACCTCTTGCTCAGGTTCTTGTGGCTCAACAAAACACTCAACAATCTCAGAAGAACCAGTATCTAAAAGAAAATGAAAACCAATGAACATAGGAAAAGAAACAGAGAACAACATGCATAAAAAGAATGCATGGTCAAAGGCTTGAGGCATTATTAGCAACATGCTTAAGGTACATTAACTTATTTGAGGACAATAAGCTACAACTAACCCTTGCTAATACTATTTATTACAGTTTAGAGTTTAGATAAAGCTATAGTTTTAGATTTTTGAAACTGGAACAGGACAGTTCACGATTAATTTACTTGACTAGCTAATCATCACCTAATTGAAATACGGTGCTGGAGCTGAGTGTATTTAAACTAGTGCTGTGACCTAACTGGTCATTTAGTGCTATTAATAGCAATTTAAGACTTTGGACTCTTTGCTGTCTGTGTTGTCGGTTTGACCAACAACAAAAACGGCAAGAAGTCTCTTTTTACCAGATTCGGCTGTCCCGGAGAAATACACAAAACGAAAACCTTAAATGGGAGTTAGAGCTATCTGGAAGGTATTTAATAGCATAAGCCATCAATACTAACCCCAACCGTCCGGTTTAAAGAAATAAAAGACAGATTGAGCATTTGTCGGTTTTGGACCGACAATAACTAACAGAGAAGGAAGTTGCAAAAATAAATGATCCGGTGATCATAATAGTCAAAGGTGGTCTACTTATGATACTAGGGTTTACCTAAGACCTAAATAAGCTAATATACTGACAAAGAAACCCTAGGTCTTGAAAACGATATGAAAGACCGAAAAGTTATAAAAACAACTTTTCAGTGTAAAGAAGTTTGGAGCATCACATGAGCATGTGAGTGATTCATGTGAGCTAAAGATGCCCTAGTAAGTCTAAGATGACAAGAATCAAGGTTTAAACTTACCAGCTAGGGTTGGAGAAGAAGAAGAAATCAAGTTCTTGGTCAACGGTGAAGACCCAAAGTCCTTTTCTCAGGTCTGACCAAAAACGAAAATGAAAGATACTTAAGTTCTAAAGACTACCATCCTTGTTCTTGGTAGAAAAGGATGGGATCTAACTCACCAGAAGAAGTTTTCACCGAAGTGGTGTTCCACTGGCTCAAGTTGACAAAGATGAAACCCTAAGTCCAATCCTACAAGGGATGCCCAAAACTCACATTAGCAAGAGATTTAAGCCCGCTTGTAGTTGAACAAGGGTAGAAGTAAAGAAGCTTCACCGAAGGAAGACAAAGTTAGGGAGCTCCTCTTGGTCAACAATGGCGTAAGGTAGACAAAGAGGTTTATATAATGGTAGAGCTCCCAGATCAACCGAGAACTCTCCGAGCTAATGAGGTGGCACTAAGGATAAATATCAAGGAATATTCTTATTTTTATCAGGCACTACCACCACTCCGGCGAGGATGTCGGTGATGGCGCATGACAAGGAAAGGAGGAGAAAATGTCACGACAATCGGGTCCCCGAGGCGATCCACAAAGAAGGTACAAAGACACCGCAAGCCCCAAGGTACAATAGCCGTCCGATTAGAAATGAGCGGTACTGCGATGAGATGGCTACATAACACCGAACCCAGATTGCAATATGGGCCGTGGCGATCTCCAATGGACGGCTAAGATCGGGGAGGTCCGAACATCTCAACCCACAAGAGCCGCTCGATTAAGCTTCAACGCCCAAGATGCAAGGCTTGTACCGGTGAGCTTCGCCCACAAAGGCAATCACCGCTGAATCTCAAATCAACGGCGAAATTGACGGAGGTCCGGACGGTCCGAACGCCCAATGGTCGTGGTCCGTCCGATCTAAATTCAACGGTGGATCTCACTTGGCACCTCCGGCCGGTCCGAACGGCCCAACTGATCAGGTCCACACGTTGAGGATTTAACGGCCCAGATGCTTTTCAATTTCCGCCATTTAAAGATGGCTTTGCCTGGAGATCGCGCGCCGCACACTTTTGATCCAACGGTCACTATTGGAGGGCGGATTGGAGTGGTCCGAACAGCCCATTAGATCTGGCCCATTCGTGAGGAATTCGACGGCTTGGATTCGCTGGGAGTTTGGACGCGTGCGCAACGTGACAGGGCCGAGCCACTTCGCACTAGGTGGACTCAGGTGTGTTGAGTCGCTACAGTGCCAGGTTGGGTTTAGGCCGGGAGGGTTGACCAACCCATTTCAAAATTTCAAAAGCTTTGACCGGGACTTTAAAAATAGCAAATAAATTTGTAAAATTATGAAATTTTGCGAATCTGCTATCGGGATGGTATATTCCCCAAATAAATTTTTGAAACCACTGTTTCTCATTTTGAAATACATAAATAATTCATTTAGGCGAATAGGTTTTATTTAAAGACAAATATTTTTCTTAAAATCAAAATAATTTCTAAAAATTCAACAAAATTATTTTTGGCCATAATAATTCATCCGCTTTTAAATAAAATACTTCCGGTCTTAATACCAACATGGAGTGGTATTTCCTTGAAACTTTAAATAGGTTGTGGGTTGGGCTAGAAAAGGAAGGTTTCAATTTGTAACCAATTGTCCAAGTTTTCAATAATGAATAGTGATGCTAGGAAAAACATCTTATTACTGATTTTTAAATCTTGGGCTGTTACAAAAACAACCCTATTATGCCTTCCATTGATATATCCTTATGCATGTCATGCTGTTATTTGACGGGTGTAACTTGCGAGCACGGTTGTTGTGCTCACTCTTGCTTGATTGATGAATTGAGTAGGTGAAGATTTCTTCGATGATGAGGATGACCAAGTCAATTAGGCCGCGCCCTCCAGCCAATCACCTGTGGTGTAATGGTTGGAGCCTGTTCATGTTGGTTTTTCACTGTGTTTTGTGCTCTTGGTTGCTGGAGCTTGTAAGCAACCCCTTGTAATAAAACCCCTCTTGTTGTTAATAAAGTCTTTGTGGATGTATATGTTGTCACTTGCTTGTCAGGAGAACCAACGATGATCTCTGGGGCTGGTTTTGATCACAGAGGGCTCGAGGCTTGACCCCAAGCCCCACGACCTCCTCGGGTTGGCTCCTCGGACCTCCCTCGAGTCGGGCGTGGAGCTTGGGGAGGTCTAAGGCCCAACGACCTCCTCAGTCAGACCTCCTGCACCTCCGAGTGGTCCTCCCGACCTCTCGAGAGGTCTCAAGCTGGTCCCACTGGGATATCTCAGAGGATGTTCTGGGGGTCCTTTTTGGACCTCCCAGGAATTCCTGAGGGACCTCTCGGGTGTGTCTAGGGCCGGGTCGTCACATACAATTCACAATAACAAGAAATGGTATTTCAAATAGTAGGTGTCCAACAACTACAAACAATAACCGAAACAATCATCATTTAGTGAAGTTTGGAAAATGACACCTAATTAAATATGGCCTCTGAACTTCGCCAAATATGGTTGCAAAGTGATGTTGGTCATGTCACTAGCCTTCTTGCAAAGCTCCTAGGAGGCATGCAAACGGAGTCCGAATGTGCCAAGATGACCATGAAAGTCATCAAGAGCTTTCACAAGAAGGGAAATGGCATGGACAACAAGATAATAGGAAGTGTCATCATTGGCAAAACCGAAATATTTACATATGAGAAATTGGCCTCAAGCAATATAATATGTAGCCTCACAACAATACAACAATATTGTGCAACTCATTGCCCTCACCACATCACCAAATGAGGGGACTTGGCCGAGAGTACCATGAAAATACTTGATGACCATACAGAGGGCACTGAGAGGCACTAAGATGACCATGAAAATCATATACATGTCATCCCAGGCCAAGACAAAAAGGTGCATCATACAAGTTTCCTAGTAGTCATGTATAATAAAGCAAAAGGCTGAAGCAAAGTGTGCTGTGTAGTGACATGCATGTAGAGGGATAAAAAATGCTTCAAATTGCAAATATATAACGACAATTCATTGAATCTTGCTACTGATATCAATATTTTGTATAAACTAATAATAAGAAATCATTTGGACTTAATAAGATCATTGGTAACAACAACAAATAGCCAATAGACCAGTGTGAATTCTGCTACATAAAAGCAAGGACAGAAGAATTCTTCAGATTATACCATTCCTCTATAGTTTTTCTTAGTCCATTTCCAAGCATACCATAGTCCAAATCGATACATTGTCTCACACAATGGAGACTTGCAATCAGTCAAAGCTACAACAATAAAAATCGATAATTAATTGAAAATAGACATGGTTAATTCAATAAGGTCTCTCTAGGATTTTAACCTCTGATAGTACAATTAACTGAAGCATGTCATGAAAAAGAATCAACCACAAGTTAAATTTTTCATGCTACCAGACAACAAATGTACTTTCAATGCCAAATTTCCCATATGCATATAGTGCATGGATAGCTAAACACTCAGCTCAGGGGTGTGGCTGGGGCGAGGAGGCGCTGAATCCGCACGTGGGCATGGCTGGGGGAAGGAGGAGGCGCGGGGGTGTGTTCGTGGGAGGTGGCGGTGCCAGATCTGCACCAGGGGGAGGAGACGGCGACGGTGGTTCCATGTGGGGGCGTGGTCAGGGGAGGAGGCAGCTTCGGAGCTACACGGGGGCGTGGCTAGGGGAGGAGGAGGCATCAGATCCACGTGGGGGCATGGCCGGGGGGAAGAGGAGGCGTCGGTGGATCCAACCGGGGGCATAGATAGGCACAAGGTGCCGGTACCGCGCGGCGGCGTGGTCGAGGGAGGAGGTGTTGGATCCCCGCAGAGGCGTGGCTGGGGGAGGATGAGGCACTAAATCCCCATAGGGGCGTGGCTGAGGGAGGAGGAAGCATCAGTTTCTGATTTGGTGTGCGGATGGGGGATTTTGAGTTAGAGAAATTGTGGGCGAAGGCAGTTGGGAGTTAAAAATTTGGGGTTGGCCAGGGGATGGTGAGGTAATTTTCCTGATGCTTAATCAAAGACCCCTACTCGAAAATGAATTTCCCTGTAGGTTATTAGGTGAACCGCCAGGAAATTACATAATTTCTGATGACATTATAAACCCATCACGGATATTAAATTTACTAACTGCTCAAGCTTGAGCCCATTGGGGAAAATTGTGGCCATCAGAAACATCTGGTTTACGTAATGAGAGGTGTTGGGGAACTTAAAAATGCATGCCTCTAATGCAAATCGATGTCTTGCCAACCTTTGCTTTTTTTCCTTTGTTGCATCAAAACACCTCTTTTGAAGTTTCCTTGCATTTTTTGTTGTAAGATATGAGAGGCTATGATATTCAATTTCTGTGATTTTCTTATTCATGTGTTTTGAGTTTCTACATTTCCCAACGGGCTTCTTTTGAAGTTTCATGCATTTCCTAACCACTACCAGAAACAGGATATTTCCCGAGTGCCAAAAACACTCGGGAAAAGAAGCCAAACACTCGGGAAATGTATTTCCCGAGTGTCACACTTGGGAAAATACACTCGGGATAGATTAGTCGGGATAATAACAGTTTCCCGAGTGTTACGCTCGGGAAATATTACTTTACCGAAAGTGCTTCTATTTACACTCGAAACTCAACACTCGGGAAAAATCCAAAGCAACGGGCTTCAGACCAGAACGGAATCTTTACCGAGTGTTGACACTTAATGCGCTGAAAAACACTCGAATATGTCAACGCTTGACCGATTTAAACCATCGAAAATTGACACTTGGCCATTTTCCCGAGTGCATAGCAAAACGACACTCGGAAAGATTCCGACGAATCCTACCGGAATTGCCACGTGTCACGTTTTCCCGAGTGTGACACTCGGGTAAGTTTTGTCGGCTGCCCGAGTGTCTTTTCCCGAGTGTCGACACTCGGGAACTATTTGGTTCATTTCCCGAGTGTCGACACACGGGAAATCTTTGGTCCATTTACCGAGTGCCAAAAACACTCGGGAAATCGAAAAACACTCGGGAAAGCGACAAAAACAGCAGAACCCCATTTTTGACAAATTCATTTAAAATCCATTCCACAGCAATCAACTAATCCATCCATCCATTCCACAACAATCAAATAATCCATCCATCCATCCATCCATTCCACAGCAATCAAATAATCCATCCATCCATCCATTCCACAATATATGTATATATATGTATGTATAGACATCATAACAGTTCCCAAGCTCACAACATTCAAGTTCAAGTTCGAAAATGTAAGCATAATGCATTATACATATGACAGTCAAATAGTAATTTCATACTCTTATGTACATAAAACAAAAGCAAGTATCAAGACAAGCATTTGCATGCATGCACTTCGCTTCAATCTTCTGCGCACAAAAGCATCATTTTGGGAGTTCTGCAGATAGAGCAAAACTTAATATTAGTGCCATCTTACAACAAAAGTTAGGAATTGATATTACATGAAAAGATAATTAACCAAACTATTGACAAAGCAAAAAAAATTCCATTAAATCATGATGAACAACCCAATAACATGGCAAATCAGTTAAGAACATGAAAAGCACAGGTGCTAAAAATGTTAAACTCCAACTCTCAATATTTTGTCATTGTGAACTACTGATCAACATTTATGTCTCAAGAACTTATCATCAAATTCATAGAAAGGAGTGTACATACATTTCAAAAGAATTTATGATATAGATATAGAGAATTAGTTATATATGTAGCCATTTTTATCCATTTTTTAGCAATCACCTGATTGTGAATGTTTTCTAATACTGGTATCCTTTTAGTATATCATGAAAATAGCAAGCACCTGGTGGTGGCCTCTCGGTGATGGACATCGTGTGAACATTAGGACCAAATCTTCACCAAAGATTAGCAAGAGAAGCAATCGATCCCGCCGCTCCTACATTTTCATAAGAAATCGCATTATAAGAAATTTGCGAGAGCGACCAATAATTACAATGCATGTCATTTCAATGTCTTCAATCAAGCGGTCATAAGAGACTAACAATATAATAATCAAGATGTAGTTACTAATCGGAGCGAGATAAGTGAGGCAAAGGTTCCCCCGACGGAGAGACATTAAGTCCATCCGGTCCCGAGTGCTCGTGATATTTGTTTGCACATTGCCATACATTAGCCAAGTCTGAATATATATATATATATATATATATATATTACATATTACTTTGTTATTGTACTACCACGCTCCAACTAACCTGTAGGAGCATTTGCTCCAACATTTGCCTAGCCTCAATTTCTGTCGCAATTTGCTACCAAGCTCAAAAACTAAGATCGGAAACATGTGATGGTTGTTGTCGACTTTGAAGGTCTACTTCATTCGTTGATGCAGCACTCGTGGATCGGACCTCCGAGAGGGTTATCGGTGTGCTAATGTACCGACACCCATGAAGAAACAACCATGTTTCTTCCCTTCCACCTTTGTACACAAAGACTTTCGCGTTTAGTGGTGAATTCATGACGTCGTAGTCCGGCCATGAATCTCCTTAGCAAAGATCGATATATGCAGCACTGTTGGACAAAATCATCGGAGCGAAAATCATCGGGGACAAAATGATCGAAATCGCACCAAGTTCTCATCACACGCTACTGGTTGCACAAGGTGCCCTCCGATCACCCCTCCTAGTTGCTACATATGCCTCCATATCGAGACAGTCTCGCTTCTTCTTTTCCTACACCCAAAAACCACGGCGGTCAATACATATGTATCGCAACATACAATCAATATGAACATGTTGACCTACCAGTTCTTCTTGTAACGTGCCATGGAGGAGTCGCCTTGACGATGTAATGTCCCATCCATCAATAATCTCCGCTCCCTAGCGAAGACGAGAGTTCTCAGAACCATCGCTCGCTGCACCACTTGCCTTGGGCAATCTGCCGCCATGCATTTTCACACTTAAGGGCCCACCAAGGTATTGCCTAAATTAACCAAGTGTTAAATATGAATAAACTAGAATTGATTGTAATCAAGGACATTGTTTGTTCAGTTGGTTACCTGCATGTACTCGTCCAAAGTGATATTCGTTTGGCAAGCGTCGGCCCTTTAATTTGTTGTCCAAGGACTTGTGTGTGGTAACAGATCACCGCTTGGATGCGTGCTTCAGAAACATCTGTGGGATCAGCTTCTTAACACAATTACGCAGCACTCTCCTAGAATTAGCTTCCTGTCCCTCAGCCCATCGAAACCACCACTACAATCCAAGAATAAAGAATTGATAAAGAATAAGATGATTAAGTTAGTTGACATTTATTACTTGGCTACTAAACATCCAAAAGAAACACACACACACACACACACACAAAAAGTATCCACCCTTCTAGTAGTTTAGCTCAGTTTTGCTTGCTTGTCCCAAAGCAATTGCACAGACTCACATATTACTTTGACAATCTGTTGCTTTACATGTTCACTTTTAAGACAGATAACATTTTTTCTGTGATTTATATGCACTCTATGAAATTGTAGATTTTTTCTTACAGTGATAGGCATGGTGCATTATCAAGTTAAAAGGACCGCATACATTCCAAAGACACCTAAGAAAGGATAATGCAAAATACTTGGTAAATTTATAATTATGCTTCTTTCCAATATATCGTGTTGTGCTTTGCATATCAACCTACTACTGTAATAAAGATTAGATGGGTGAGATTGGAGGCTACATGTTCACTTTGAAGGTCGACGAAATATTATACTGAAAAAACCATTCATTCAATGTACACTAGTAGCAACAACTTAAGTTCTTATTTTGAATATTTTTGTCCAATGTTATCACTTTAAAAGTCGATAGAAGGATTACCTAACCCCATGAATGAGATCTAACAGTCGGGACTCTAGAAAACAATATACTATTGCTTTATACTAATGACTGATGTTACCCATAGAAACCAAAGATGGATATAGCTAGTTTTAGTATAAATTTGTTGTGGATCATTGAAAAGAAAACGACCAGCAACAAGATAGATTTATCTAGAAATTAACCAAGCTAATTGCTTCCGAATTTTTACAAAAACCATCATTTTCATGGTTATGCATCATCTAGTTAAATAAATTAGAAACAATGGTTCTTTAAATCAAATGGGTACAACTCATTGCGACTCGAGAGTTGTGACCTAATCAACCCTAACATGCATAGGAACACATAGAAGCAGATTTGAATATTCAAATCACTTACCCAAAACTTTCCTCCATCCACAAGCAAACAAATTGTCAAATGGAACCTCTCCTTCAAGAATGATTTAGATCTTCAAAGACCTTTGTAGTGGCACCATGTCCATGCAGGCTCCCGCCTTCCTCTGTAGGTGACCAACCCAGGGAAGTGCCATCGAATCAACACGCCAATTATGCCATTCGGAAGTCTACATTTGTCACCCCGCCTTCTTCTCGCCATTGCTCGTGATATTAGTTTTTTGAGGTATGCAATTAAGTGGGCTAAATTAGTGAAAGTGCAAACAGCTTTCTTCACGTGTCGCCAACAGAATGATGACATCTTCTCCTCCTCTCGGGTTGGTCGTCGTGGCAGTTCTGCAGTCCTCGATCCAAAATTCTTGTGTCTCATGGTGCTCATCCTCCTCACCCTCCGCCGCCTCAGGGTACTCCTCCTCGTCACCCTCCGCCTCACGGTGCTCATACTCCACATCATCAGCACGCGAGGGCTACGGGCTACAGGAGCCTAATCTACTAGAGGTAGACCCCGCGCCTCGAGGGGCCGCTGCCCTCGAGGGGCAGCGCCCCTCCGCCTCCTCGAGGGGCCATGGCTGCCCCTCTGCCTCGTCGAGTGGCTGTGGCTGCCCCTGTGCCTCCTGGAGGGGCCGAGGCTACCCCTGTGCCTCCTAGAGGGGCCGAGGCTGCCTCTAATCCTCCTGGAGGGGCCGCGGCTGCCCCTCTGCCTCCTGGAGGGGCCGTGGCTGCCCCTCTGCCTCCTCGAGTGGCCGCGGCTGCCCCTCTGCCTCCTCGAGTGGAAAACAAGCGTCTGCCTCGACTAGAGTATGCTGCCTCGCCACTCATATTTTGGTGTCCTGAAATGAAATGAAATGAAATAAAATAAATCAATTAATATAGCGTAATCAAGTAAGCTCATAGAAAAATGTAATATAACGTAATCAAGTAAGCTCATACAAAAAATTAAAAACATGCAGCAAATAAATGGAAGACATACAAGATCATGCTCAGAAGTAGTCATCTACAATGGGATCCTCCGCAGATGGGCCCTCCAAAAAGTCATCGTCGCTATCATGAGGTGTTGACTCAACCTCAGCCCCTTCGGTGCCATCAATGTACGTATTGGATTCTACTCGTAGATTCATCAACACTATCACACTTGTAGTGAAGCTAGATTAATATTACTCCAAGTATAACACTTTTAATCCAGAAATAGAAAGTTAAGAAGGATAAATTAACTAGCTATGTATTAAACACACCTCACATTTTCTTACAACCATATTTTGCAGCGTGAGCAAACAGGGGACCACAGTGTCTCTACTGTCCAATGTTACATGAAGGAGCACGGAACGACAATGCATGATGCGTGCGAGAAGATAAAAGAACTTATCGAAGATTCATGGAAGGATATGTTAGAACATAGCATTGCACCGACAGAACAACCAATGGTGGTGCCACGAACGGTACTTAACTTTGCAAGGACTGTAGATAATATGTACAAGCATAATGACGCGTTCACTTCTCCGGGCACAATCAAAGACATGATAACACTACTCTTTGTGGAGCCAATAGATGTATGAAGCTCGCCAGGGGTGGATCCAGGAAATAAAGCCATTGGGGTCACCATGAACTAACTTATCTCCTGTCTTAGAGAAAATGCAAATTTGGCTATGGTACATTGGGGTCATTAAGGGTAATTAGAAAGAGGATATATGGGTTGGATTGGGTCGCATTGGGTCACATGACCCCAATGGAAGTATACTGGATCCACCCCTGAAGCTTGCTAAGAGAAGGAATATATATAACTACCAGCTATATTGTTCTTTTGCAATAATAATCTTCGGTTGTCTTAATAGTGATTAGTAAATTTTCCGCAGTTAACTTAGGTTGCTAGAGCGTAAGAAGCATATTCATCAGCTCAAATAAAATAACTACAATGGATGCTCACCAGAGGGGGCGACGCCGGTCGGAGGAGGGAGACGGGGGAGGCGGAGCCGGGGGCGGCGCCGGCGGAGGAGGGAGGTGGAGCTGGGCGCCACGTGAGGAGGGAGCCGGTGGAGGAGGGAGCCGGGAGGCGGAGGCGGGGCAGCCATGAGGAGGGAGCCGACGGAGGAGGGAGCCGGGAGGCGGAGTCAAGGTGGCGGTCTGGCACAGGAGACGAGGGGTGACAAGGGCAGAGGAGGGGAGCCAAGGAGGAGGGAGCCGGGGAGGCGGAGTCGAGGAGGCGTGTAGGCGGTGGAGGCGGAGGACGGGAGGAGAAGCAAGGCGTGGCGGAGGATTGGGGAGAGGAAACCATGGGGGTGGGGTTGGGGATGAGAACGGGATTGGGAGAGAAACGGCGACGGGAAAGCGGAAATGGCGCTGCTCAGTGTGTTTTAGCTCCCGAGTGTCTCAGAATCTAACGACACTCGGGAACTAATTTTTCCCCGTTGTTCCCGTCAAAATTTCCCGAGTGTCCGATCGGACACTCGGGAAATTTTAATTTCCCGAGTGTTTAATGAGGCACTCGGGAAGCTCCCGAGTGTATTACTCAAAACACTCGGGAAACTCGCGAGCACTCGGGAAATTAGACGATTTTGGTAGTGAACGGACCGACAGGTTTAAAAGGCAGTTCAGATAAGCGTTTACCCTGGTTATCCATGCAGTATAACCTTATCTGAAAGACGATTTTTGACATGAAACAGCAGGAGAGTCTCCTACTTCACTATACTCAAAGACGATTTTGTTTCTTGGTTAAGTAGTTTATCTTAATTAGCTCAATTGGTAGTTTGTATATTCTGCCCTCTCTTGCTTGTACATATACCCTCTACTTATTATGTACTTTAAATATATATCAAGATGGGCCTCATGTTTCTCCTAAAAAATCCTATGATTTCTCATGCGTATCCTAATACCTTTGTTAAAGTTTTTCTGCATTTTAGTTCTTGTAGGATATAAGAGGCCACATTCAGTTTATGTGTTTTTCCTATTCGTGTATTTTGAGTTTCCTTCATTACGGGTCCTATGGTTTAGAAGTTTAACTATGCACATTTCATTTGTCATCATGGATCTGTATAGTTAAACTTTTGATAGTTTGACCATTAAATATATGTAGTAGTATGTAGACTGACTAGATGAAAAAGCAATGTTATTAGATTTTGCTTGCAAAATTCTTTAATAATATATAATTTTTACTAATATATCATGATAAAAATGTTGGAGTCTTTGCATTGAGAATTATGAAAAAAGGTAAAATCCAACATATATTTTATGACGAGGAAGTAGAAACTCCCTCCGTTCCGCTATATCTGTTCATGGAGAGCATCTGTTTAAATATATTTGTCCATCAAGGGAATATAGAGTATAGTTATTGCAATTTCCTTGCTATACCCTTACCTAAAAGCTTTAAAAGATGTTAAATGGTTGTTGTATATCATTATATATATATATATAGTCAATTCTGCTAAAGTATTTCTTAGATTTAGTGTTTTCTTCATCTGTGCGCATAGTAGACTGTGAACAATATAGAGAAACGGAGATGGAGAGGGAGTAACATTTTTGTGAAGGAGTATTTATGAACATGATAATTGACCAGCATGTGCCCAGACTTCACAGGTGTGAACAAGACTGTAACATATGACAAATACCAGATTTTTGGACACTATTGGCCCCCCTATTCATCCAAAATTCCAAATTTAGCCCCCCTTATCCGAAAATTCCAAATCTAGCCCCCTACTTTCACCTGTTGTGCCCGGGGACATCAGCGAGGTACTGCTTTGCCTGGGACATGATGAGGTGACCGTAGCTGCAGAGCTAGGTCATGGTGTTCTGGAAACACTGAGAAATACCATAAAATTCAAATTACTAAAAAATACAAGAATTTTCTATAGTACCTAGGTCATGATTTTATATGAATTTAGGCGAAAGAATTATTCCATTTGGAGTTAGCAAGTGAAAGTTATAGTAGTTTGAAAATCAGGTTTTGCAAAAATGCTGAAAAATACAATTCGGTTACTATTCATACAAATAGTGGTGGAGATAAGGATTAGATAAATAAATAGAGAATAAAATTATAATACCAAAATAACTTGGTTCACCTCAATTGGTTTTCACATGAATTAGTTATGAATTTACAAATTTAAAAGCATTTTCTAGTGTAAAAATAATAATTTGGTTTTGGATTAATTTTCAAAAACTATAATTTTTGGGACAGAGATAAGTTTAAAACCTATTCCAAATTAAAGTTCACTTAATAATAAAATTATCAGAATTGGTTTCACTTGATTTGGACCTACTTTGAATTAGTTATGTATTTTTGAAGTTATTCTATTTTCAGTGTGTTCGGACCGTCCGATCGGAATCGGACGGTCTGATCGGATAGGCTGTTCGGACCGTCCGAACAGAAATCAAGTGAAACCAATTTTGATAATTTTCTTAATAAACTTATCTCTGTCCTAGATATTATAGTTTTTGGAAATTAATCCAAACCCAAATTATTATTTTTACACTAGAAAATGCTTTTAACTTTGGAAATTCATAACTAATTCATGTGAACTCCAATTGAGGTGAACCAAGTTATTTTGGTCTTATAATTTTATTTTTTATTTATCTATGTAATCCTTATCTCCACCACTGTTGTACAAAATTTCACTAAATAATTAAAATCGGATGAATAGTAACCAAGTGTAATTTTCATCCTTTTGCAAAACCTGATTTTCAAACTATCGTAATTTTCATTTGCTAACTCCAAATGGAATAATTCTTTCATCTAAATTCATCTAAAATCATGACCTAGCTACTGTAGAAAATTTTTGCATTTTTAAGCACTTTGAATTTTATGGTATTTCTGTTGTTTAGGAAAATCATGACCTAGTCATAGATGTTACGGTCACCGTTGCGCCTCCAGCGCAGCAGCACTGCTGCCTCTCCAAAGAACACCTAGTCTGCTGCCTTCCTGGCGCGGCAGTGGAAGTAGGGGTTAGATTTGGAATTTTTGGGTAAGAGAGGCTAAATTTAGAATTTTGGATGAAGGCGGCAATAGTGTCCACATTTCCAAATACCGGACCAAAGGTACTTGATGTACGGGAACACTCTCCTGCCCATCGACTAGTCAGTCAAAGCCAAATTAATGAAAGCTCCAATTAGTTAGTTAAATTAATTGGGGTACTTGCGCCTGCGTCCTGATCAAACAATTAATGCCACCCGGCGGCTATATATCCACAGCCGTGCCACAACATCATATATCCTTGCGACCCATTTGTCAGAATCGCAAACTCCAAAGCAAGCTAGCTTGTGCGAAGCTAATCGGAGCCATGGCCACAGTTGAGGCCACGACGGACTCCGGCAAGACCGCTGCTGGTGTCCCTCCGCCAACTTCTTCGCTACCGACCTCGTCCCGAGGGTGTTCCTCTTCGCGTGTCGCTCTCGCGCCGGGTCGTGTTGGTCACCGCCAAGCACCGTGATCGTCCCGTTGTCTTGCCGCCGCTTTCGCCTTGGCGCGATCGCCGCCAAGTTCAAAGACTCACCAGCGCTTATGTTTGTAACGCCAAAGCTGCTTGAGTTCTTATATATATCTTCTAAAGCTTGTTTAGGTGTCTAACCTGTATTGATTTGTATGGTATGGCTCTACTCGTAGATATCTGCTTGTGGCGCTGTGCGTGACGTGCTTGTATAGCTTGCTGACAGCCGCCAGCTCGCTTAGGTTTATCTCGAGCTCGGCCTCCTCCGCCAAGACGCTCTTCCTACTGATTTTGCTTGATGTGGTGAGCACCTTACAAGAATTTTAACAACGCAAATATTAACTGCTCCCTTTGTTCTCAAATATGTACTTGGTAGTACTATTGACTATTGACCATGCACAGTGTAGCAGTGTAGCCGATTTTAACTCGACAATTAGTTTTTAGCAAGATATCTATATATCAATAAACTCTTTGTTAGTATTCAAGGTACCCACTTAGCTTTAGATGTTTAGAAAATCACACAAGAATCCTTAAATCGAGAAAAAGGAAATTTCTAGAAATTCTCTTATTAATCGAGAGAAAATAGAAGATCTACACCACTTATTTTGTTGGGACCAGATTATAACGGTGCAGATAAGTCATATATAATACTACAACTATTACAGTTGTAAAACAATTACAACTATATTTTTCAAGTCATTATTGTAATATAACAAATACAATATATTGCAATATCTAGTCATATAATTGCGCAGGTAATTCCCTTACTTTCAAAATTATGACTACAGTTTGGTAGCATCAAAGTATAATTTATGACTAATCTCAACATATGTTAATAAAGAATACTACTGGCCAGAAAGTAATTATCAATTATTTGAGAACAAGGGTAGTAACCCTTTCAGACATTCAATTAAATTTATTTATTCATGGAAAATCAAGCTTGGTCAAACGAATAAGTTTGTGACCAAACATTAGGGTCACTTGACCCAACCATAGCCAGAAGGTTTAGTTTTTGAAAAGTCAAATTATAAGTGCAGAAAAATTGGAAACAAATAGGATTGTATTTATATCTCATGTGTGCATTGTATGGCAGTTTTATGCGGGCATCATGGTGTCGGCGACCGGGACGGCGGGCGCTGTTGCGTGGGTGGGGCTGAATGGGAACGCGCACACCCGGTGGAACAAGATCTGCAACGTCTACGGCAAGTTCTGCCGCCACATCGGCAGCTCCACCGTCCTCTCTCTAATCGCCTCCATCGTCCTCGTCCTCGTCCTCCTTGCTATCCTCAACGCCTACTCCCTCTACCGCCGCAGTCGTTGATCCACCGATAACACCGGTCGGCCGGACAGAAGCAGCCGTCTACTGGAATACTCGGATTTGTACGGACCCATCTCTGGTATCCATGTGTATGACATCTAGCGTAGGACGTAGGAGAAAAAAAATTTCTTATACGTTGTGTCGTCCGTTTCGGTGCTTGCCGGCCGTACGTTACTGCCGACCGAGCGCTCTGTGTATGTTTTGTACCGTTTGTTAACTGTTCACCATTTTGATACTTGTAACAGGATGCTTTTGACATTGCAGGCGTGCATGTGGAAATGGCTTTTATGAATGTGAAATTACTATCCTGAATGAGTCGCTCAAAGGTGGGCTCCCTATACGCTATGTTAGTGGAGCCGGTTTGTCAGTGAGTGTCCAACTGTTGGAAGAAAATTCGCACCTGTGGTGCCTATTGAGTTTTGACGTGATTGGCACATTTGAGTGTGAACAAGATAAGGTGTAATCATTTAGACAAGTATACAAAATCCTACTAGGATATAATAGTCTCGGCAACAGCGTGGTATGCACGGCACAAGCTGCTTTGAAGGTTAGTTGGCGACTTTGGAACACATGCGTAAGAAAAAGTTTGGGTTGAGATAGGGATGATATCCGTATCCTTTGACGTCGACTTATAACATCTTTTGGAGCTTGAAGGACAAACACAAATTGTAATATCCCGTTAAATTAAAAAGGAAATAGAAGGATATTAGGAAGGCAATTTAAGAAAAAGAGTTGGAAAGTGGGGTTAGTGGGCTGCCAGCCTAAGCCCAACCCGTCTTTTGCTTCTGGATGATTCCACACAATTTTTGAAAAAATAAAAGCAAAAGAGATAGGGAGATTCCATATTTGTCTTGCCAAGAAACTGCACAAAATCTGTCTATCATCTTGCAACATAATTTTCACGATTGAAACGGCTCACTACCAGAAACAGGATTTTTCCCGAGTGCCAAAAACACTCGGGAAATAGGGCCAAACACTCGAGAAATATATTTCCCTGTCACACTTGGGAAAAAAACACTCGGGATAGATTAATCGGGATAAAAACAGTTTCCCGAGTGTTACACTCGGGAAATGTTACGTTCCCGAGTGTATATGTATACACTCAGGAAACTCATACACTCGGGAGAAAACCCTGCTGAACGGCTTCTCCGCCCGTAACGAGAATTTTTCCCGAGTGTTGACACTCGGTAATATGCTCAAAAAACACTCGGGAATGGTTCCAACGTTTGACCGATGAAACCAGGGAAAATTGACACCTGGCCGTGTTTCCCGAGTGCATGGCGAAAACGACACTCGGGAAAGCTTCCGACGAATCCGACCGAAAATGCCATGGGTCAAGTTTTCCCGAGTGTCGACACTCGGGAAACTTTTGGTCGGTTTCCCGAGTGTCGACACTCGGGAAATATTTGGTCACTTTCCCGAGTGGCACAAACACTCGGGAAATCGACAATCCAGCAGAACCCCATTTTCCACAAATTCATTTAAAATGTATTCCACAGCAATCAAATAATCCATCCATCCATTCCACAGCAATCAAATAATCCATCCATCCATCCATCCATTCCACAGCAATCAAATAATCCATCCATCCATCCATTCCACAATATATGTATATATATGTATAGATCGAACAAAAGACATCATAACAGTTCCCGAGCTCACAATATTCAAGTTCAAGTTGGAAATTTTAAGCATAAGGCATTATACATATGACAGTTCCAAATAGTAATTTCATAGTCTTATATACATAAAACAAAAGCAAGTATCAGTACAACCATTTGCATGCACAGAATTTCCTACTTCAATCTTCTGTGCACAAAAGCATCATTTTGGTAGTTCTGCAGATAGAGCAAAACTTAATATTAGTGCCATCTTACAACAAAAGTTAGGAATTGATATTACATGAAAAAATAATTAACCAAAGTATTGACAAAGCAAGGGAAATGAGTAATGACTATTGAGTGGTGACCAAGAAAATGCTATGTCTGACAGAGCAACACAACATCATGAATCTGAACATAGACTGGTTGACCATCATTAAGAAATATAATGACATGACTGTGGTTTTAGAAGTCAAACCCAAGTACCCAACATCCAGGAAAAGGATCTATGACATGTCTGGCTTCATTACATTCAAATTGATAGTAAATATGTTGCTGGAAGATAGGAAATGATGCTGTATAATAGGTCCTAATTAAAAGCATCTCAATATTTTTAATATGTATCTCCACTCCCCCCTCCACCATAAGTAACAAGTAGATATGACGGGGCAACTTAGGTTTCAATTATTTACCACATCATCCAAAAAAAAAAGCAGACATGCAGGGGAGAAATTACTTAGTCAAGGTGCTATTGCAGGCATTACCACAATACATTTTCATATTTAGCCATCCCTCATAGCTTGCTTACGTTAGGTGATGAGAAATTTAATTTGTAGTTATTAAAAAGGTAAAAATGTCAAAACAGTAGATCATGAAAATAGCAAGTACCTGGTGGTGGCCTCTCGGCGATGGACACATTCACATGATCTTCAACATTAGCACCATCATCTTCAGCATGAGCAGTAGAAGCAACTGATCCCGTCGTTCCCTACATTTTCATAAGAAATCGCATTATAAGAAATTTGCGATAGCGACCAATAATTACATTGCATGTCATTTCAATGTCTTCGAATCAAGCGATCATAAGAGCCTAACAATATAATAATCAAGATCACGATTACTAACCGGAGCGAGATAAGTGAGGTAGTGGTTCTCCGACGGAGGGACATTAAGTCGAGTCCCGGTCCCGAGTGCCTGCATATTTGTTTGCACATTGCCATACATTAGCCAAGTATGAATATATATATATATATATATATATATATATATATATATATATATATATATATATATATATATATATATATATATATATATATATATATATATTGCATTTTACTTTGTTATTGTACTACCACGCTCCAACTAACTCGCAGAACATTTGCTCCAACATTTGCTTAGCCTCAATTTCTGTCAGTGGCTGCTCTGGCTCGAAACTTGAGATCGGAAATCATGTGATGGTCGCATGTCGACTTTGAAGGTGTACTTCATCCGTTGATGCAAAGACTCGTGGATCGGACCTCGAGAGGGTTGTCGGTGTGCTAATGTAGCAAGCACCCATGAAGAAACGACCATGTTTCTTCCCCTTTTCAGCCTTGTACACATCACTCGCGTCTAGTGGTGAATTCATGACGTCGTAGTCTGAGCCATGAATCTCCTTAGCAGCATCAGTATATGCAGCCTGTTGGACAAAATCATCGAGGGCGAAAATCATCGAGGACAAAATGATCGAAAATCGTACCAAGTTCTCTGTCGGCGACTTTGGCCGCACAAGGTGCCCTCCTGATCACCCCTCCTAGCTTCTACATATGCCTCCATATCGGAGACAGGCCTCTACTTCTTCTTTTCCTGCACCCAAAAAAACCACGGCGGTCAATAAATATGTATCTCGCAACATACAATCAATATGAACATGTTGACCTACCAGTTCTTCTTGTAACGAGCCATGGAGGAGCCGCCTTGACGATGTCTTTGTCCGTCCATCAACAATCTTCGCTCCCTAGCAAAGACGAGAGTCTGTAACCATCGTTTGTTGCACCACCTGTCACGGCAATCTGCCGCCATGCATCTTCACACTTAAGGGCCCACCAAGGTATTGCCTAAATTAACCAAGTGTTAAATATGAATAAACTAGAATTGATTGTAATCAAGGACATCGTTTATTCAGTTGGTTACCTGCATGTACTCGTCCAAAGTGATATGCGTTTGGCAAGCGTCGGCCCTCTAATTTCTTGTCCAAGGACTTATGTGTGGTAACAGATCACCGCTTGGATCGTGCTTCAGAGAACATCTGTGGGATCGACTTCTTAACACAATTACGCAAAGACTCTCCTAGAATCGACTTCCCGCCTCCCTCGGTAAGATCGAAACCACCACTACAATCCAAGAATAAAGAATTGATAAAGAATAAGATGATTAAGTTAGTTGATGAAAGCGAAAAGGAATTGATAAATAATAAGATGATTAAGTTAGTTGACATTTATTACTTGGCTACTAAACATCCAAAAGAGGTAAATTAAACATGTCAGACTACTTGATGTTTTAGTACCAAACATGTGAGATTAGCCAGGTTAGGTTTGCATAAAAACACAAAATATACGACTTTATCCTCAAATGGCTTACAGGTTCTTCAAAATGTTAGTAGTCCTTGTGCAATTTTATCCTCAATATGTCTTCCACACAGATCTTTACATTGCTTTAGTGATACATGTACCATTACTTTAATATCAACACTTCTATGAGCAAAAGGTTAGTATGTTGGAAGTCAGAATTTAGATAGGTGCTGGACGAAAACTACCATTTTTAGCCATGTACCAGCTAATAAATAGTTGATGATGATTTAGTTGTCTGTCACAATTAAGATAACTATCCGAACATGAATAGATTGAGCAAAACTAGCCTAATCTACCGTAAGTTAAGTATGGTTGTTTAATGATCTAGTTTGTATTAATACACTAGAAAATATTAATCTCGAGAGTTGTGACCAAACCAACCCTAACATGCATAGGAACACATAGAAGCAGATTTGAATATTCAGTCACGTACCCAAAAACTTTCCTCCACCCGCTGCAAACAGTTGTCAAATGGAACCTCTCCTTCAGCGGCGGTGGCATCTTCAGCGGCCTTGTAGTGGCACCATGTCCATGCAGGCTCCCGCCTTCCTCTGTAGGTGACCAAGCCAGGGAAGTGCCATCGAATCAAAACGCCAATTATGCCATTCGGAAGTCTACATTTCTCACCCCCGCCTTTTTCTCGCCATTGCCTGCATATTAGTTTTTTTGAGGTATGCAATTAAGTGGGCTAAATTAGTGAAAGTGTAAACAGTCACTTACGTGTCGCCATGTGAACGATGATGATCTTCTCCACCTCTCGGGTTGGTCGTCGTGGCGGGTTCGCAGTCCTCGCATCCAAAATTCTTGTGCCTCATGGTGCTCATCCTCCTCACCTCCGCCTCGGGGTGCTCTTCCTCCTCACCTCCGCCTCACGGTGCTCATACTCCACATCATCAAGACGCGAGGGTCAGTCTGAGGAGCCTGATCTACTAGAGGTAAACCCCCCGCTGCCCCCTCGAGGGGCCGCGGCTGCCCCTCTGCCTCCTCGAGGGTCCATGGCTGCCCCTCTGCCTCATCGAGTGGCCGCGGCTGCCCCTCTGCCTCCTGGAGCGGCCGAGGCTGCCCCTGTGCCTCTTGGAGGGGCCGCGGCTGCCCCTGTGCCTCCTGGAGGGGCCGAGGCTGCCCCTGTGCCTCCTGGAGGGGCTGCGGCTGCCCCTCTACCTCCTCGAGTGGCATGGCTGCCCTCTACCTCCTCGAGTGGAAAACAAGCGTCTGCCTTGACTAGAGTATCTTTGCCTCTTCGACGCCACTCATTTTTTGGTGTCCTGAAATGAAATGAAATAAAATAAATCAATTAATATAGTGTAATCAAGTAAGCTCATAGAAAAATGTAATATAACGTAATCAAGTAAGCTCATACAAAAAATTTAAAACATGCAAAGAAATAAATGGAAGACATACAAGATCATGCTTAGAAGTAGTCGTCTACAATGGGATCCTCCGCAGATGGGCCCTCTAAAAGTCATCGTCACTATCATGAGGTGTTGACTCAACCTCATCCCTTGGTGCCATCAATGTCTAGCGATTAAGTAGTTCCAAGTCCTCTTGGTTTAAAACCTCATCGGCATCGATTTGAATATCATCCATGTGATCGTCCTCTTCCCCAATTATTATTTGAAAAGTCCACAGTAGCCCATCTTCTTGAAAGAATAGGTCAACACCATTGTTGGTCTCCATGTTGTAGTCTGCTCACTAGGGATAGGTAGTTTACCATATGGTTGCACCTTATGTACTACCCACCAATCCACTAGACTACTCATAGTTTTGCATGGAGTGCGGGATGTAGTATACTTGGGTGGCTTGCTGAGCCACAATAAATGGGTTATTGCCTGGTAGGATTGATTGATGTGCAACTTCAACTAGCCCAAGTGATGTATCCCGTCTGACTCCCCTAAACGGATGGAACCAATGACATTTGAATAACATAAGTTTGAGAGGTTTGCTACCATGGAAATATAGTTCAATTATTTCTTCAATTACTCCATAGTATTCAACATGTGTATCGCTCCCATCTTGTCCTATAGTCACCAATCCACTATTAATTGTTGTCGCATTAGGCCGTTCCCTCTCATGTGTCGATGTTCGGAAGCGGTACCCATTCACATCATAGGTACTATAGGACAGCACCCGAGTGTGGTATCCTTGAGCAACTTGCTTCAATTCGCTGCTCATAGACTTGTCCTTCAAACTCTACAGCATAAATAGAATGGGTTTCATGTATTAGTTCCTCTTTACTTAGTAAATATTATGTGCAAGGGAGACTAGCTAATAGAGAAGTTACTTTCTGATAGAACCAAGTCGGGAAATTCGGTTTACAATTCCCAGCACCCTTCCTAAGAAGGGTCTCAACTTGTTTTTCGGATGGATCTCGACGTTGCTTCCACTCGCTCCTAACAAATTCCTCAGAGGCAACAAGACAAGTAGATTAAAATACTCATGCATCAATTATTTGGAAAAAATAATTGTTGCATACCTAATGTAATCTTCCACTTGGAGAGGTTGGTAAAGACATACAACATCACAACAACCACTCATCCCGCGATAAAACTTTGGGAGTACCACCACTTGAAGTGTCACCTCTTCCAAAGTGAAGAGGCTAAGTTGTTAATTATTTTGAGGATGCCAATATTGTATCGTGAGGTTTGATTGTGCACCGTCTGTAACATTGTCGACAAAGTATATTGATGTGAAATGGGAAATTTCCTCAATTATGTACGCCTCCGCTATGGATGCTTCAACACGCGATCGATTTTTTGCTTTGCCTCGTAGTTCCTTTTGTTCCCTCTCAATTGGATACATCCACCAGTTTTGCACTGGTCCCCCCATCCTAGCTTCATAGGAAAGATGGAGAATCAAATGTTGCATTAGATTGAAGAAGCCAGGTGGAAAGATCTTTTCCAACTTGCAAAGCAACATGTGTACTTCACGCTCCATAGTTGACATTACCATGGGATCTATCTCTTTCGCACATAGTTGTCGATAAAAGAAGCTCAACTCCGCCATCACTTGCCAAACACACTCAGGGACGTAGCCACGGATCATCATAGGCAAAAGGCGTTTCATGAATATGTGGTAGTCATAGCTCTTTAGGCCATTGATGCGCATGGTAGCTAAATTCACTTCTCTCATTAGATTTGCTGCATACCCTATTCAGCGAGGGCCTGTTGCAAAGCTCCTCCTGATCTAGGCGAGCCTTCACATTGTCCTTCGTCTTGTCTGGAATGTCAAAGAATGTGCTAAATATGGCCTCTGCAACATTCTTCTCATTATGCATTACATCTATGTTATGGGGAAGAATGAGCTTATGGAAGTATGGCAGCCGCCACAAACTTGAAATGTGAGTCCAATTGTGCTCCTCACTATATTTCTCGAACCCATCACCATCATCAAGAGGCTTCAAAGCATCTAGCCGCACCTAACCTCCTCACCGCCAGACGGCGTGGTGGTCCATGCGCGATAGCAATATTAGCCCTAAATCCGGTTGTGTCACTTCAATTCGTGGTCAATTGGAAGGAATTGACGATGATAATCGAAGAAGGAGTGCTTGCGACCATGCTTTAGCCAATGACCACGCAACGCGTCTCCCTCTGATTTGGCATGGCATCTTCCCATGTACGCACCACCCACGAATATCCCATCTGTGGAAGTCATGCATGGATGTGTGGTACGCGACCCGCATGGTGAAGTTCTGTTTCAATGCCCGATCATATGTCACTATGCCTTGTTCCCAAGCATGTAACAATTCATCCACCACCGCTCCATGAATACACTCATATTCTTCCCCGGGTATTCGTGACCGTGGATTATCAAGGAAAGGAATATGTACTGCTCCTGCATGCAAACGCTGGGTAGGAGGTTAAGGGGAATGACAAACATAGGCCAACAAATTGTATGGCGCAATTTCCATACCAAATGGGCTAAACCCGTCGATTGCAATTGTAATTGAGCGTTAGAGGCTCATGACAAACTCTACATAGTCTCGGTCAAATTGCTTCCATGCTTGACCATCAGATGGGTGGACCATCTTGTCATTATGGTACCGACGACCATACTTATGCCATACCATTTGTTTGGCAGAAACCTCAGACATGTATAACCGTTGGATTCGTGGCACAAATGGTAGATAGCGAAGTATTTTTACGCCAATAGGAAGTCGCCTCTTGACCATCACGAGTCAACCTCAACAAACCTAGACTCACCACACTTATCACAGTGATCTTTGTCCACATTCTCATTCCTAAATAGCATGCAATGATTTGGACAAACATCTATCTTCTCATATGGCATATTTAGTGCGCTTATCAATTTCTTGGCCTCATACAAGTTAGCGGGCAGTTTGTGACCATCTAGGAGAAGGTTGCTAAACACGCTTAAGAATGCATCAAAGCAAGCAATGCTTGTCTTTGAATCGAGACTTAACGACAAGTAGTCGTGTGATGGCATCTAGTTGGGACACTGTGTTTGCCCATGAAGTGGTTGACTCGCCATTGCGGACAACATATCAAAGAAAGCCCTTGTTGCGGGCTCGGTTCTTCCTCGGCAGGTGGCCCATATGCATGACGCACATCATCTAGCATGTCTTCTATCCTACTCTCATTGTGGCCGCCATCGTCCGTTTCTTCCCTTAGCACATCTGATCTGCTATGTTGTGACTCACCGTGATACACCCACACTAGCCTGCCCTAAATCCGTACTTGCACAGGTGTGCGATCATTGTTGCCCTCATTTGTGGCCGTGTGTTCGAACAACGAGAACAAGGGCACAACACACCCGTCCATTACTCTTAGCAAATGCTCGATCCACAAAATCTGTCGACTTTTCCATCCATTCTTGGGTACAGTCACCTATCGCTCTACGCCCAGTGTACATCCAACTACGATCCTCAGCCATCCTAGTGTGCAAAACATAATGCGTATTTTAATCCAACTTTTATTTATGTCAAAAATTACAACTACAGAGCTAGCTAGAAGCTACCCTATGATGCATGCCCTATATATGTACACTAAAAGCAGTTGACATGAAGACAATATACATGATCAGCAGACATAAAAACACTTTCTTTCAATATATATGAATACCTTTATTTATTAACACGTGAATGTAGCATTGTAATGACAGCATATCAATCCACCATAAATGGACAACACAAAAGAAAATAAGCAAACTTTATTTCTTTTTCCACTTATCCATTACCTTACAGTACTTCTTGGAGCTGAGGGAGCCGAGGGAGCTACGGTGGGGAAGATGGTTGTAGCTGTGTATCGGTGGAGGCACTCGGCGAGGGGAGGCGGCAGCACTGTAGGTAAGTACCATGTGCTATATTAGGACAGAATCGGCACTTAAGCATCGAAATTTAGACAAAACAAAAAAAAATCCTTTAAACGGTGACAGTATAAATTAAATCTAACCCTTGATTTGTTAAGGGCATAATATATAGTCTCTTCTTTGTATTTATAATTCTTCATGAGGGTTGAATTAAATCTAACCCTTGATCTGTTGGTTGTTGGTACCAACAGATGCATGCAAATGGTTTGTTTATGTGAAGAAAGTCAAACATGGCGGCGCACTGTGCCCTAGGGTCGCCGACGCTACGTGCCACGGCAACGTCTGGCGAGGGTGCCAAAGAAAAGAGGGGATTGAGGGGAACCTTGGGCAAATGTTGGCGACGGTGAGGCGCGATTTAATTTGTCGGCGAAGAAGGAAGCGGTGGCGAGATCGGGTCTACGATGGTGATGGAGCTCCGGTGGTCCTCCAGCGACGGAGAGGTGAGCGCAGTGTAGAACATGAGATAGTGATGTCGATGGTGAAGAAGATGGTGGCGGAGTGTCCTTGACGACGTCGGGAACAATGGAGGAAGGACTCGCTGTCGCCGAGCTTCAGACTTCGATTTCGGCGGTAAGAGAGGAAGTGAGGCGCTAGTGAGTACGGGGATGGGATGAGGGGAGAGGTGCAGTGCTAGGGCTCCATTTTATAGCGAGGAGCATCGAGTGGCGTTTGACACAAGATGGTAGCACGGGTTCTCGTGGTGAGGTGGAGGGATAAGGATTGTGGCGGAATCATGAAGAAAACAGCCGTTTTGGCCCGATTTGAAAAGCTTTGTGCGGGCGAAAATGGCAGAGGTGGGCACTATCGCGATAAAGAAGAAAGGGGAAGGAAGAGGGGGCTGACGAGTGGGGCTGGGTGGCAGTGAGAGAGGAGAAAGAGAGAGAGGAGTAAGGCGCTAATAGGCGGAACTGCATGGCGCCGAGAGAGGGGCGGAGAAAGTGGGCCGGCGTGGGTGGATTGGGCCGCAAAACTGGGTCGGGTGCATAGGAAAACAAATGGGTCAGAGAGAGATTCGGCTCGAAAGTAAAATCTGGATTTTTGAGACTTTAACAATTTCAGAAATTGAGATAATTCAATTAGGCTTTTAGAAAATAGCAAATAAAGTCCAAAAATTATGGAAAAAATCACAAAAATTCCCTAAGTTTCTTTGGACTTCAAGAAAATATTTCCAAATTAAAATTAATATTTAGCTTTGCAAATAAATTTATTTTTGCTTCGAAATAATAGGAAAAATCTTTTCAAAATCTAGAAAATTCAAGGAAATTAGTTAAATTTTATTTTAACCAGAAATAAAATTTTGGGATGTTACATTTTCATAAAATACTCTACAAATAGAAAGTTTAAGTACTCTATGGTAGTTTAACATGAAAAGAAGAATCACTTAATTCGTAGTTCGAGGCAAAAAATTATGACATATGGAAGGTTCGTTGCACTGAAGGAAAGCAGAAAAATCGACTTGAATTCAAAGTGTACTCTGAATCAAATTCAATGCAGGTTGTTTCCAACCTGTAACACCCTGGCTATGTGGAAGCCAACATGTAACTTAGACTAACAAGCCAAAACCGAACTGCAAGTTCCTTAATCAAATTAACAACGAAAGACAACTAGGCAATGACTAAACATTTCTAGTAACAATGCTAACATAAAGATTTTAGCATGGAATTAAAACCGAAACTACGGTTATTACACCTAAAGTATGATCATAAGCATCATGGATATCATCCAACTAGAAAGAGATAACATCTAGAACTTGAAACTCTGAAAGAAACCATTTCAAGTACCAAAGGGCCAATTATTACATTAATTGTATCAAATCCGAATGAAGGTAATTAAATTATTATTTGGTAGTGGAGAGTGCAACAACGTGATATGCATCCGTGAGCTACTTTCCCCAATGAATGTCATCCTTGACGGTCACCTAAACAATAAAAGCAAGAGTGAGTCCAAGACTCAGCAAATACAATTGAATATTGCAAGAAACATCGTATTAAAAGACAGTACATTCTCAATATATCGAATACACAAGAAAATGCTATGCACTTGATGCAAATATGAATATAATATCTACTTCTCTTCTGCATATACCGGTATAGCTAGTGATACACCCATCGGTGTTCACTCATGTGAGAGCCCGGGGTATTTAACTTGTAATACTTAACCATCCATGGGTCCTAGCATTACAAACCAAATATCCCGCCCTCGATGTATTGTATACCACCCAGAGCAAGATATACACACACGTTCACAAAACAATATCAATATCAATACCATACACAATAGTTCATTACCGAAGTCACAAAAGGTTACAACCAAGTCATCATACAACTTCAGTTTTCATACATACGGCCGACCAGCCAAATAACCAAAATGAAAGTACTAAAAGTGCAGCAAAAACATAGCCATAAGATGGCACCAAAAGAAAAGCCGACCGGTGTGCCCTTACCCACAAGGCAACCTAACTGGAAATCTCCAAGCTAGTCGTCGTCCTACATGAAGTCGGTCTCACAATAGTTGATCCCTTGGGGATCAACCTCCTTTGAAATTACAGCAAGCAAGTTGAGTACAAAGTTGTACTCGCAAGACTTACAAGCAAAAGAATATTTAGATGCATTCATGTATCAAAGGAAGGCAATTTTCAGCATAAAGCAACATTTGATTTGAAGTACAAGTAATATATTGAAATGCCAAGTAAGCAAATATTTTTAATAACTTTAAATAACAGCAGATAAACATTATTAGACAACATCTAAACAACAACAAGTGGCTGCCCCGCAGCTCACAAACATAACATGAGACCATTCTCAATTGCCACCCGAACAAGTTTTAAGTTTAAAGTTCCAAAATGTTATGTCTAACTCCTGCAAATCCAATCCCAAGCGTGTCCATAACCTAGGACGAGGCTATTCGAATAGTTCATACCCTCTAGGGGTGTACCAATGTACCCACACGCCAGACCGCCTTTTCGCCACATGATAGAGCACACTTCCTTAGGTATGCTGGCAAGGCTAAGTCCTACGAGATGTTTTCCAATATTGTGAATTAACTATGAGTTGCTCGTATGATGGAAACCATACGTTGTGTCAGAGTCATCGGTAGAGAGATAACTTACCGATGCTCCTCGGGGTAGGGGACTTAAACCCATAACCCATCCCGTCACACCCAACACACACAGATTATTTCCTTTTTCACGCAACACACAACCACCACTTAAGACTTGGAGCTAACACACGCCAAAGTACTAAGTCAAGAGAGGTCTCATATCCCTCTCATGTGGTTAGCACGCAATTATGCTTGGTTTTTGTGAAATAAGATGTTCGGTCCTTGTTGACCTAGGCAAGACATTCACACACCCAACGACACACCATCCGACCACTTGCCCAAGTCTAAAACATTTTATTTTCACTTTTAATTTTCAAAGTAATATAGCACAAGGTGCTGGACATAGTGTAATAAAATGATTTGTGTGATCAAGGTTATCGACTAAGTCGATAACCGCCTAAGTCTACCGGAAGCTAAGTATGACTAAGCATCAATTCGCTTACATATGAATAGACTCTATAACATCCACCGAGCACTAACATCAGTGGGAATAATAACTTAGGGTTAGTGGCAAGGGATAAACATTTGTTACAACTCATGCATCTAATAGGAATAACTACCTCTAACGAAAAATAATCATTCAAGTAGAACATGCATACATATAAGTTGCAAACAAGATATTTTGTAACGAAAGTAATAGGATCAACATGATCAAAGGGGGGCTGCTTGCCTTGTTGAAGATACCCGACTTGCTGCTGTAGAGGATCACAATTGAGTTCATTCGGATCTTCATAATCTAACGTTTGAATACGAAAAGCCAATAAGAACGCCTAACACTAAAAATATCCAAAATTTCAAATTCATCCAAAATGCATGAAAGTTTCGCAGTAGGTATGTTATGATTTTAGATGAATTTAGGAACGAAAATCAATTGATTTGGAGTTTGTATGAGGAAGTTATGGCAGTTTGAAAATCAGATTTCTAGAAAATCCAAGGAAATTGCTATCTGTTACTATTCACACAAAATTATATATTTGTTGAAATTTTGTAGAGAAGTGGTGGATACAAGGATTACATAGGTAAATAGTTTATAATATTATACGACTAAAATAACTGAGTTTATCTCATTTGGAGTTTTTATGAATTAGTTATGAATTTTCAAAGTTAACAGCAATTTATAGTGTAAAAATAATTCATTTTTGGATCACTTTCCACAAACTATATTTTCTGTAATAGTGAGGTATTTGAGACCTATTTTAAAATAAATTTAGTTTAAAATGAAAAATTTCAAAACTGGATTCACTCATTTTGGAGTTAAGATGAAATACTTATGTTGTTTTGAAGTTTAAAGCAATTTACAATACGAAAATAATTGATGTACATATTTTCTTATAAGCCCTGAGCTGAAAACGCTTTGGGCCGTAGAGATCTAATTGGATGGTCCATACGACGGCTACGTCAGGCGGTCCGAATGTTCAAAGTGATCTAGGCGGTTGATTTGAAATCGGACGGTCCAAACGAAGAGATGTTCGGACGGTCCGAACGGCCCAACTGATCTAGACCGTTGAATCCAAATCGGACGGTCCAAACGAAGGTGACGTTCGGACTCTTAACTCAAGCGAACTAACAGGTGGGTCCTACTCGTTAGAGACTGTAGCTTAATCAACGCTTAAACCTAACGTTTTCTATACGCGGGTCCCAGATGCCATAGACACAAAAGCATGTTAAGACAGTCGTTACTGAAATCTAAGCAATCATAAACTATTAATGACTACCATTAGCCCTAATGACTTTCTACAGTGTTGCCGGGCGTTCCGGCAACACCGAGTTGCGCTCACTGGTGCATTGCCAGCAAGTTCGGCCATGGCGGCGCTGGGCAAAGGCAGGGACGGGTTCCTAATAGGGTTGCTTAACTAATGGTGGTGGTGGCGATGGCTGAGTCAGTCTGAAGCAGCGTCGCGCCGGAGAGAGGCGGCGGCACTAATACGGCAACCGTGCATGCAAGGCTAAAGCTCCGCATTGTGCCACTACGCGGGTGCCAAAGCATCTAAGAGGTACTAGGATGCTACCTGAGCACCGGAAGGGAGTAGAGATGATCGGAGGTAGCTCGACATTAGTGAGGTCCATGGTGGCACTCACGGTTCAAGTGGAGAAGAAGGCCTGAGCAAAAAGAGACATAATGAAATGTCAGGATAGCACAAGTGGGGTGAGGAGATGATTCTAGATCAAAGAATTGGAACAAGGCTCACCGTGCCGGAGCTGAGGACGAAAGGGGCACTTTCGGCCGTAATAGAGAAAAATTCGAGATTCGATGATCCTTGTGAACAAAAGGTAATATCAATGCGGGGAAAAGTTTCCTAGTGTCATATGGCGCATGGTGACGCACAAGGGAGAGTGAAAACCTCACTGGACACGAAGTTGACACGGCGGCGGCTTGGGTGCGTGCTCTGGTGAAGAAGAATGGCACGAATGTGTCCCCAGAGCTACACACATTGGGAGGGGAAGTCATTAGCAAAAATGAGGATGGTGATGAACGTGGAAGAGAACGGGCGTACTGGAAAGGAGCTTATTCAAGAAAGGAGCACATGCGAGCCTCTCCCTCCTTAGCCACCGAGAGGAGGAATGAGTTGAAATGGAGGTGAAGCGGCGGGGGTAATATCCCGAGCGAGGACAAATGGAAACGGCGTGAATTAGCGGTGCTTAGAGATTGGTCGAGAGGGTGGTGCGATTCTGGCGGCGACGGCATGCAAGCGAGGCGGTCTTGGTGCATGGCACCACGATGCTGGCGGAAGCCAGCGAGAGGAGGGAGACGGGTCTGACCGGTGGGCTAGGCGCGTTAGTGGCTATGAGGAGCGAGCCGACTCGGGTGCGGTAAGCTTGAATTTGTTCAAGCGGTCCGATTAAAAATGGATAGCCCCGATTTCGATGGTCGTTCGGACGATCAAAACGATAGCGACGAGGACGATCTGATGGAGATTGGACGGTCTTGATTGAAATGAACGTCCAAGCGGTCCGAACGTTTCAATTGATCTAGATGGTTGGATTTAGAACGGAAGGCTCACGCGAAGTTGGCTCGAGCCTGGGTGTGGAGCGGAGCGGGCTGGTTCAGCCGAGCCAAGTCTGTGTGGTTTGAGCCCAAGGAAAGATGTGTTTGACTGAGATTAATTCAAAACCTAAATACTTTGACCGGGGGTTTAAAAATAGCAAATAAAATCCTAAAAATTTGAAATTTTTCAGGGAGGTTCCTGGGATGACCTAGTACCCACATAAAATTTGAAACCCCACTGTTCAACTTATCATTGCTTAATTTAAATTCAAACCTAGAATAGGTTGTTGATGTGAGTTTGAATTTTCTAAGGGTTGAGTTTAGTTCCAAAAATTTGAGAAAAATTCTATTAATTCATGATAAACATTATAGTATTTGAATAAATTATCTCCAAAGGATGATCACATGTTTTTGTTTCTATTTTCTTTTGGAACTTCAATTTGAGTTCTATGTTTTCTTTGATTTCAACAATTTCAATGCAACAAATTATGCAAAAGCTCCATAAAAACCAATGCAAGTTCAAAAGTTTTAAATTCTTCTCATTTTTATACATTTGAAATACAAACCCAAGAGTTGGGATGTCACAACTCAGGCCCACATTATCCAAAATACGGGGATCCAAGGCCCGTATGAAGAATCTTTCACACGAGGATCTATTTGCTAATATTGGAATGATGGGACTTATTTGCCCATATTGGAATGAGGCATGAATGATTGAAATGAAATGAATGCATTCTCTCATAGTAACAATTTCGATATCACTAATGAACATAATCATGTAAAGGAAGGAAAATACTCATAATTCATAAGAATTACTCATGTCATAATAATATAACCAGATTGAACAACAACCATACAAGATCATCCAATTTGTACTTGCCTTTCGTGTTGCAACACGTTGGATGGTAAAGAAGGTGCAACAAATACAAAGTCACTCCTCCTACAAGGTGTAATTTACTCAAAAACAAGTTCTTGACAAGAGGAAACAACGCTAATCGCAACGCTCTCATCTGCACTCCCAAAACCCATACTTCAAATAATTAATCTACTCACGTGAAACGACAACATAAAAGTAACTCAAAACTGGACAACAATCTTCTAAAATACGTATCTCGCAATCTACTTATCATAAAAATCCATTTTTACTCTCTCTAGAAATATTATGACTTGGTCTACAAAAGTTTAGTTGGCAAGATCCCTTAATTCTGACTTTAACTAAATTTAACAACCAGATGAATAACCAATGACAGAAACTAACTGACAGTTTGGATAGCAGCCTTAAAATAGCTATAACTTTCACTAGGATGATCCAAAAATTGTGTTATTTAACATTCTGGAAGGCTAAGAAAATTTGATACAAAAGTCATGTTAGTGGACAATCCTGATTCGGCCATTAACAAGATCTAATCTGCTAGTTACTACGACTGCTATAACTTGATGGGGTTTCTAGATAGCAACATTGTGAATATCATAACTTACAAACTACAACTCCAAAATACTATGAACTTAGATCCTACAAAAACCTAATGAAATATCCCACAATTCTTCAGAGATGATGAACCCTAATTTCGCAATTATTAATTTCAAAACTACAGTACAACGAACAGCAGTAAAAACCCAATATACTACCTGAAACAATTGCGTGGAAACCAATTAAACACAAACATCAAAGAACTAAGAAATCACCCTTGAAGACCCGCTGTGACTCGCTGAAATCCCCACGAGAAACTCCTCTCCCCTTCCTTCTCCCTCTTCATCTTCCTTTCTTCTTCTTCTTCCTTCCTTTCTCGTCTTCTCCTCCTCTTGGCATAGCAGCAAGGAAGGTGACTGCTATAGTACCCGCGTGCTATAGTGTGGCGGTGGTACTGTAGCAGGAGTGCTAGGGTTTTGTTGATCCCTCCCCCTTGCCTTCTAGTGAACAATCATGGGCATTGGGCCACAATGATCAGTTTTCTCCCTACTTGAAAAACGGTTGGTGGCCCATTCCTTTCCCAAAATTCTGAAAATTTCTTTCTAATACTATTTAATTTTAGTACTAATCACTTATTTATTTTATGTTTAAACGGGATATTACATTCTACCCCCCTTAAACAGAATTCGATCCCGAATTCTACTCACCACTCTACTCGAAAGAACAACCACAATGTAAATTAATTGCAAGTAACACGTGCAGACGTGAAAAATTCGAATATAGCTAGCGCGTGTGAGACTCCAACTCCCAAATCGCTTCCCTCTCGGACTTATGGGACCACAACACCATGATGTATACACACATCTATATCTCAGCACTCTCTCTAACCTCTCTAGGTACACTCAACGGATAAGACTCGAAGGTACGGTCTTACTCATTGGTCAACAGTTCTAACGAAACCTCACACTCCAGATCTCTCAAGTACTTCCCGGACACCAGGTCATACAAAACATTGTGTACCCCGCGTCAGGACTCGAGACGGTTCCAACGATACGCTATCTTCCAAAATCCCTACAACTTCCAGAGACAAACCAATGTACCTTCGGCCAACCTTTCCTTTGGTACTAAACCACCGAACCTGCACATAACACAAGGAACTCTTGTTCCATCTCTAAATTGATTTCTTCACCTTAACCAGAATCATCTCCCTTAACCAGGGACACACAACAGAACTTGCTTTAAACAAACACTTTTACAAACATAGCCAACTAAAAATAAAGGTTCCTCAACGCAACCACCCAATGCCAATTCCCCACCAAAAGAGTCAAATCCAAAATTGAAGATTCATCACGAAAACCTTTCCACTTTCCAATTAGGCAGTTTGCCAATAAACACCACGTAGGCCAAAGGAGAAATCACTAGAATACCTAAATCAATCATTTCATTTATTCTTTCTGAACCAGTAAGAACCACACATGCCAACATAAAGCGAAGCTCAATTTGCAAAAGACATCCATCATAAACACATAGCTCAAACAAGAATCAAGAGAACATTTTACTACTCGAGAAAACATTCTTTTCTCAATTTCTCTTTTAGGAATAAATTTTCTCTCAAATTTCATCGCATATCACACTAACTCATTTCTCTTAAATTGGCAACCTCAACGCTATGCTCAAACCGAATACATCATCCACACCTTTTGATATGGATTAACGTGTAGTTGATGCGTAATGTGGCCCAATTTTTCACGGTACTTGTATTTCAACCCTGATCGAATCAAAACCCTAGCTTTCCTCCTTTTTGGTTCAGCAAAAAGGAAGAACAAGTGTATCTCCAAAACAAGTAATACTTGGTTGATGTTGAATCAATCCGAAGAGAGAAACAAAATCAAACCCGAAGACAACACCAAACCGTGAGCAATTGAGGATGCTACGAATTGGTGAGATGATCCACAAGGAATCACAGATCTTGGAAGAACAATCTCCTTCCAATATTCACGCAATCACAAAACCTTATATGGGAATTTCCAAAACGCATGTATTCATTGTGCGTCACATAAACCTGTGACTTTTCTGTATTTTCTTCAACTCTAACTTGCTTACAATGGGGGTCTTCCCCTAAATATATAGTCCCCACGAACAGTGCGTATGGGTGAATAGTTGTAACAGCCCAAATTTTCAATTTCTGTAAAAATTTAAAACTTATTTATTTCTAAGGATTTTCTGAATTTTCTTAAAGCTTTCCTTAAATAACTTTAAAGCTAAAACAAATTTAATTGCAAAATCAATTACCAAGTTTAAGTTGGAATTATTTTATTTAAGTCCAAAATGTCCTTGAGAATTTCTGTGAATTTTCTCATAATTTTTGGAATTTATTTGCTATTTTCTAAAGCCTCTTTTAATTATCTGAATTAAAACAATTGTTAAAACATTAGAAATTCTTCAAACAGTGCTTGGGCCGAAACTCGTCCGGCCCAAACCTCCTCGCGCGCGCACAGCCCCGGACGGCCCAGCTATTTCCGCGCCCCCTCATTTCTTCGAGACCGTTAGATCAACATCGGACGACTCGTACGCCCAGCCGTGTGTGCCGTTCGATCAAAATCGGACGCACCCGCGTCATCGCCTTCTTTCCTTCTTCTCCGCAATCCCTTTCCTTTCTCGCCGTGCCGCCTGCCATGGACGTGGCTCGGGAAGCTTCCAGACCCAGCAAATCACCGACCCAATCGTTGATTTCTCGCGCGCATTAAAACCGTCGCGTCGAATCGCACCCGACCCGGCCTCTCCTTTCCTTCTTCGTCCACGATCTCGTTGATTCCGCCACGGACCCGGCGGCGACCTTCGTTCTCTACACGTAGCTCCACCCCTCCCCGGCCCTATAGAAGGGAGCCCCGGGTGCGCCTTGCTTCTTACAACTCAACACTGCCACCCGGTGCCACTCTCCTCTCCCCTAGCTCTCTAATTTCAAGTTTCTTCGCTGGCGGTGAACCTTCGGTTCTTCTCCAATTCCAGCGCCTCCGTCGACGCTCCGCCCTCGCCGTCCACACCTCCGTCATCGGCACGCCGTCGCGAAGCCGGTGCGCGCACCCACATCGCCGAAGGATCCCCGGAGCCCCTACTTCGCCGTCGACCGAAAGATGCCGTCGCCAAACCTCACCGCCGACGACCAAAACGTCCCATCCCGCCGCCCCAAGGTAGCGCACCAGGATCCCCATCTCATCCTCTCTCTGTTGGTACCATCCACACGACTCGCCGCGGTGTAGAACGCCGGCGAGCTCGCCGCCGGCCTCGCGCCTTTGTCGGGTTGACATGGCTCAGCCACGTCATTGCCACCGCATTGCCACATCAGCACCAGGTCTGGCGTGGCTGCCTGCGTGGTGCCACGTCACCCTCACACCGCCACATCTACGCAACCCTCGAGCCCAAAGTGTAATACCCCAAGTTCAATTAAGTAAGAAGAAAAGAATTCGGGGAGGAGAATCAATTAGAAAAGTGATTTAACAGAAGACTCAAGGGATTCTTGCGTAATTTAGAAAACCTGGGCTGTGGGCCAAAAGCCCACAACACCTTGGCCCATTAGGGCAACCATCCAAGTGGAGGGGGAGGCCGTGCTACTGTAGCACGCACTGTAGCAGCCCCTCCGCTCCCCATTGCGCCACCCACTCCCCCCTTGGTGCTCCCTGCTGCCGGCCTTGGTGTTCCCCGCTGCCGGCCATTGTAGGAAGGAGCAAGGCGAGGGAAAGAGATCAACTTCGCGGGGCAAGATCTTCAACTTTCTGCGATTCTACAAGGGTAACGTCACGTGTTCTTCGCTAGTTAATGTGTAGTAGATGCGTTTGATGTCGTTTGATAGATTGAATTGCGTCGGTTTAATAGATCGTGTTCTGCCCAGTAGTTTGGATGACGGTTTTCATATCTGTAGATGTAGGATCTAGGGATCCAACCTCTTAGAAATAGTTGGGCTATGTTGTTAGCTTTCCGTGGCCGCCAAGAACGCGCAGATCCGATTAACGGTTAGAAAGTTATGAAATGTTTAGTGCCGCTGTCCTATTAATCTGTCAACATCCTGATAGTCTGTATAAATCTGAGTTAATCTGTTAAAGACGAAATCAGAGGATCTAGTTATAATGAAAAAGATGGGTAATTTCCTCACCTTTCCAGAAAGCTAAAGAATGCAAGAATTGGACTTTCGTAGCAAAAGTTATGATAATTTTAGTGTACTGTCCAGAGAACCCGACGTGATAATTGATGTTCTATAGATTGGCTTGGTAGGGGCAGTAGATGGCAGAATCAGAAGGGCTCCCCAACTAAGTTTATTTAGGTAATTTAATTATCTTTCCGGAAAGTATTAGAACATCTTATTTGGACTCCTGAGAAGAAAGCTATGTATTTTTAGAAGTTGACTGTCCGCAGTGAACACCAAGCGATCGGTAGAAATTGGAAGATTGGAAACGCTTGGGAGTTTAGCGAGTTCAATTGTGTTCTTATTTATGCTTTTGGTCCAGTATGCTTGTCTTAGCTTGGGTTATCATTATGCTCAGGTGGGAGCATGATCCCAAGGGCAGCGCCCTCTTCGCGTCCACCGTTCTCGCACAGTTGAGGCAAGTATTCGGGTTGTAGAATAATTATGATTGTTTGCTGAGATTGATTGTGTCTTGTTCATAATAGTCATGCATGGATGTTAATGTGATGAATTACAATATAACTTGGTAAATGCAAGTTATGGTTAAAGCTTCCTGTGTATGTTGTTAATGCTTACATGTTATTATGTACACGTTGAATTCATATGTTTGGAAGATGATGTCATTGTACATATGCATGTAGTAAGCATGATTGAGTCTTGGTCACGTGGTGACCAAGTATGAATAGTTGAGGTCCCGTCACGTAAATGATGGGCTTGAGGTCCCCACATTCGTAGAATGTGGGCAATGAGTAAAGAGGTCCCCATCATGATGATGATGGGCAAAGGTCCCTATACTTGTGGAGTATAGGCTCTTGGTCCCTGTGCGAGTGCATAGGCAAGGGTATACATCGACGGTTGTATACCCGTATTACACGATAAAATGCGAAAAGAGATAAAGTTTAAAAGGTGCATTGCATGGTGGCATTACATAAGCATGAAGGCTATGTTTAGTGTAATGTTTAATTTGAATATTGATGCTATGACTGTGATTTTAGCTTTAGCCTTGTTGACACTTCTTTGAGTCTTTGGGCTCACTCTTGCTTTGATATGTTTTAGGTACAAGCGGCAAGAACGGCATGCATGGGAGGGAGTAGATGTTTGGATGCACTCACTACCACTCATCCTTAAGGCGATCGCCATTTAGATTTTATTCCAATAATAAGTAGACGCTTGTGAATCACGTATGGATGGTTTTAAGTTTCAGGTTAATTGTAATAAGGAGAATAGCAAGTTTTGTCTATGTTTATTAGATTATCTTGCATGCTTGAATGAACTTGAATATTGAGTTTATTGTTAATTGCTATGATTAATTGTTGGAACCTCGGTATAGTTAATTATACAAAGGAGGTTCTGCCGAAAATTGGTAATTGGTCTTAGTTTAATTTAGTTTAATTTAATTTTAGTAGCATTCTAGGCTCAATGTTGAGCTGGGGTGTTATAATTGGTATCAGAGCGGGCTGTAGGTCCATGGTTAATGAAACATTAATTTTGACACACTAAGCACAGTAGGTGGGTTTTGGGTTTGCCTTGCATTTACGCTTCCGTTGAGTTGTATTGATGATTCTTGTTATGAGATGATCTGATATATCTATATTATAATACTATGGTTTTATGTGTGGGGATAACCCACGTTGAGAGGTGGAGGTCGTGGTTGTGGTCCTGGGCTGTACCAGGTTACTCCACCGTTCGTGGTATAGGAATAGCGAAGTGTCCACACTGGATATTGTAGTATAGGCGTTGATAGCGAGTATATTTAGAAGAGTTGTTCTCTTCCTTGAAATTTGAATTTGGTCAACTCTTATCTAGTTGTGGCTGATGAACTTCTCTTGGATTAGTAGTCTATTCTAGTTGATGGGATTCTTTGAGAGATGTTGCTGTGCTCCCATTGGTTTAAGTTGCCCTGTAAAGCAATCAATGTTTTCCCAACCGATGAGTTATTCTTGCGGCTGGTGAACTTGGTTAATTGTCAAGTTTGACCTTCGTATTGGAGTTTATCTTCCTTATTGGAAAATTTTGATCCATTTATTTCGCTTGATGATTTGGATAATGAAAGTTTCCTTTTGCAAGTCCTTTAATGCGTGGAAGCTTTGACTCAATGTATCTCTCTTAGGTATTTTGAGTGTTGAAGATTGATAGTTCTCTCTTATGAAAGAAGATGTTAAACCATTTAGCGATGTTTTGCCTTGGTTAAGTGAGAGGTTATAATCAAAGCAATTAATGGATATGATATGGATCATCAGGTTAGGACTACAGTGTGTGCATGATCGATCTTAACTAAGATCCTTGAAAGGAAAGTTGATAAATTTGAAAGTGACTTGTAGTAGTTCTTGACGAGCCGTGATTAAGAGTATGGCTATACCTAATTGTAATCAATAGAGTTAATAAGAGGTGTGGAACATTGATGAATTGAGTTGATCATTAGTAGTGATACATTTGGTAAACTTCTTTGGTAAATTGGATTAACAGGTCTCAATGGATTAATCTAACCGTTTGAGATGGTTAGGTTCAAAAGGAGTTAGATTATTGTCTTAGTGGATATTAATCTTGGAGTAACCTTTGGTGGATACTTAGTGATTATATGTAATTGCTAGGTGCAATTATTGTCTATTAAAGTTTGGTGTCGAGCATCATTAAGAGATAAGCTGATGGGATTTAATGGATAAACAATGTTTACATGATGGTAGAACTATCGAATAATAGTTTGTCTTTGATGAAAGGGTTTTGGAATAACCTTTTAAATTGTGCAGTAGTTTCCCTCTAAAATAAAGTGGTGGTTGTAGTGAGAGTGAAAGAATTTGGTATACACTCATTTGAGGATGAGGTAACAAAGAGGTATGTAACATTTTGGTGAGCCTTTGGGGGCTTTATAAAGGAAGAGTTGACGATAGCGAATCTTGTTAAGAGTAGCTTATTCTTGATGTTAGCAAGATTGTCTACAAGGGATTCTGACTCGTTGTAGTGGTGATGATTCTTCTAGAGGGAAAGGAAGTTAATTGCCTTGCGTAATATCAGTTAAAGGAAATGTTTGGAGTTTGCATTCGTGGTCTTTTGGGAGTTCATGATTTACGTAGTAGATGGAATTAATTGAGCAATGTGACGTATGGGAAGGTTCTGTTTGGTACCTAAGTGATTAATGTTATTTGGTTTTATAGGCATTTCTTGTTTGGATTGGCAAGTAATGTTGTAATCAAAGAAAATTGCTTTCTTTGTTAACGGAAGATGTGTACCATAAGCATTTGAGGTTGGAGTTAAGAATTGTAATCTGCAACTTTTACGTGGTTCTGACTTAAGAGTTTCTTGAGTTTCAATAGTAATGTTTTATCTTGATTTATGGAGGTTTGATATTCCTTCTTGTGGGACATGTGCCCTCAACTGTGGACTCGTATTTTGCTTTCCGAGATCATTGCTATTTGACTGTTCTTCTTGGTCTCGTGCTCACTCCGAGGAGCAACGTTTTCTTATGCGTTGGAACCTGTTTTTGGTTTGTTTCTTCCTTTTGAGAAAGGAATTAACCAACTTATGTTACCAAGTCTTCTAAAGTGTAATATAGCGACTGGTTGTTGGTGGACAAGTATTTGGTAGTGGTGAGATTTTGGGAACCAACCTATTTGAAGTACAGAAGACAGTGAATTGGTTTTGACCTATAACACCTAGAGGGAGTTCTATTTAAAAGGAATATTTATCAATGAAATAAAATTGATTAGTGTTACAACTAGTAGAACCTATGGTGAATTATGATCCAATAACCTTTTCCCATGTTAGGATTATCGAAAGTATGGACTCTTGATAAATGTATTAGAGTATCGCAATTGGATACTTAGTAATATTGTGTAGAAGAGTTATGATGGTGAAGTTTAATTAGAGTAGCGGTGTGGAGAAACCTAAGCGTTGTGCTAATTAATGGGATAGCAGGAATTGTTGAGATATTGTCAAGTATGATTCGGCCTCAGCGAGTAACCCTATGGGGGTTAGATTATCTCTAAGGATAACTTGGTCAAGAATTTATTTATTTATCGATGTTAGTGATTGAGTATGTTTGAATCTTGGTCAACCAGTTAGAATATTGCGAATGGGTATACTGTGGTTATGTATCTGAATTGGATTGGTGTGGATTAGAGGAGATCTAATATTGGTGAAATAAATCGCCTTGGCGGTTACTTGATTAGTGAGGAATGTTGATAATAATAATTGAGGTTATTGTTGAGTCAGTGAAATTTTAGTAAAGGAATATAAGGTTTTCCTATCAATTATACCAGAAATTCATGGCAGAAGACTTGAAGGTTGAATTTGGGCTTTGCATTTTTATGGTAGGACATTGGAGACCCAAATATTATGCGTAGAGGTAGATGAACAAAAGCGAATTTTGAATATTGTGTTGATCTTTGATAGTATACTTTGGGTAAAGTAAATCAGAATGTGTGCTGAGAATTTGAAGTAGACCATCTTTAACAGAATGAGATGATGTGGTTGTGGGTGAAAAATCTCTATTGAGGTGATGGAAACCATTTGTCAAAATAATTCCTTTAGTATAGGAGTGGACTAAAGAATCATTTTGTGGATCAGTAGAGTCCCTCTAAATAAGTGTGGATGTTCTTTCGGTTTGAGGATCGTTTTGGGGTTGTCGGTTAAAAGAAAGGAGTTAGTGTGATGATTTAGAAACCCATGATTTGGGAAAGGTTTGTTTCTTAAAAGAACATCTGAAAAAAGAATGTTTTCTCGAGTAGAGAAGTGCTCTATTGGATCTTGTTTGAGTTGGGTTTTATGACGGAGAACATGTGCAATTTGAGTTGACTCTATGTTAGCAAGGTGGTTCTTTCTGGTTCAGGAAAATAAATGAAGTGCTTGATTTGAGCATTCTAGTGATTTCTTTTTGGCTTATGTGGAGTTTATTTGCAAACTGCCTAGTTGGAATGTGAAAAGGTTTTCATGAGGAATCTACGATTTTGGATTTGAGTGTTTTGGAGGAAAGTTGGAATTGCATTGTGAATCCTTTGTTTCAGTTGAATCTGATTATTAAAGTTTGATTAAAATAAGTCATATTACACGTCCCTACTTAACAGAGGTTCTCCTTGTTATGATGAAGAGATCGACTGAGAGATGGAACAAGAGTTCCATATGTTTTTGTGCAAGTTCTGTGGCTTGGTCCCAAAAAGAATGATAGCCAAAAGTATATTTTGTTTGTTCTGGAAGTTGCGAGGATTTTGGAAGATAGCAATTCGCTAGAACCGTCTCGAGTCCTCGAGCGAGATATATAACGTTTTGTATGACCCAGTGTTGAGAGAATGCTTGAGGTATTTGTAGTGTGAGGTTTCATAAGAGCCGTTGACCGGCGTGTATCTGCATCTTGAGTCTGTCCGTTGAGTGGTTACGGTTAGGTCGTCTGAGTGATGAGGTGTAATTCATCGGTTGCATCAAGGTGCGGTGGTGCCATAAGTCCGAGAGGAAAACGACTTAGGAATTGTAGTCTCGCATGTGCGCGAGCAATATCCGGAATTGTTCACAAAGCAGTGTGTGGTATTGTTGGTAAATCCTAGTTGTGATTGTTCCTTGGCGTGAGCGTGAGTACAATTAGGGTCGAATTCCGTTTAAGGGGTAGAATGTAATACCCCAAGTTCAATTAAGTAAGAAGAAAAGAATTCGGGGAGGAGAATCAATTAGAAAAGTGATTTAACAGAAGATTCAGGGGGATTCTTGCGTAATTTAGAAAACTTGGGCTGTGGGCCAAAAGCCCACAACACCTTGGCCCATTAGGGCAACCATCCAAGTGGAGTGGGAGGCCATGCTACTGTAGCACGCACTGTAGCAGCCCCTCCCCTCCCCATTGCGCCACCCACTCCCCCCTTGGTGCTCCCTGCTGCCGGCCTTGGTGTTCCCATTGCCGCCTTTGGAGGAAGGAGCAAGGCGAGGAAGGAGATCAACCAGCGGGCAAGATCTTCAACTTTCTGCAATTTTACAAGGGTAACGTCGCGTGTTCTTCGCTGGTTAATGTGTAGTAGATGCGTTTGATGTCGTTTGATAGATTGAACTGCGTCGGTTTAATAGATCGCGTTCTGTCCAGTAGTTTGGACGACGGTTTTCATATCTGTAGAGGTAGAATATAGGGATCCAACCTCTTAGAAATAGTTGGGCTATGTTGTTAGCTTTCCGTGGCTACCAAGAACGCCCAGATCCGATTAACGGTTAGAAAGTTATGAATTGTTTACTGCCGCTGTCCTGTTAATCTGTCAACATCCTGATAGTCTGTATAAATCTGAGTTAATCTATTATTTAAATACGAAATCAGAGGATCTCGTTATAATGAAAAAGATGGGTAATTTCCTCACCTTTCCAGAAAGCTAACGAACATAAGAATTTGACTTTCTTAGCAAAAGTTATGATAATTTTAGTGTACTGTCCAGAGAACCCGACATGATAATTGATGTTCTGTAGATTGGCTTGGTAGGGGCCGTAGATGGCAGAATCAGAATGGCTTACCAGCTAAGTTTATTTAGGTAATTTAATTATCTTTCCAGAAAGTATTAGAACATCTTATTTGGACTCCTGAGCGGAAAGTTATGTATTTTTAGAAGTTGATTGTCCGCAGTGAACACCAAGCGATTGGTAGAAATTGGAAGATTGGAAACGCTTGGGAGTTTAACGAATTCAATTGTGTTCTTATTTATGCTTTTGGTCCAGTATGCTTGTATTAGTTTGGGTTATCGTTATGTTCAGGTGGGAGCGTGATCCCAGGGGCAGCGCCCTCTTCACGTCCACCGTTCTTGCACGGTTGAGGCAAGTATTCGGGTTGTAGAATAATTATGATTGTTTGCTGAGATTGATTGTGTCTTGTTCATAATAGCCATGCATGGATGTTAATGTGATGAATTACAATATAACTTGGTAAATGCAAGTTATGGTTAAAGCTTCCTGTGTATGTTGTTAATGCTTACATGTTATTATGTACACGTTGAATTCATATGTTTGGAAGATGATGTCATTGTACATATGCATGTAGTAAGCATGATTGAGTCTTGGTCACGTGGTGACCAAGTATGAATAGTTGAGGTCCCCGTCATGTAAATGGCGGGCTTGAGGTCCCACATTCGTGGAATGTGGGCAATGAGTAAAGAGGTCCCCATCATGATGATGATGGGCAAAGGTCCCTATACTTGTGCGAAGATAGGCTCTTGGTCCCCATGCCCGAGTGCATAAACAGCGGTATACATCGACGGTTGTATACCCTGCATTACCGGTAAAATGCGAAAAGAGATAAAGTTTAAAAGGTGCATTGCATGGTCGCATTACATAAGCATGAAGGCTATGTTTAGTGTAATGTTTAATTTGGAATATTGATGCTATGACTGTGATTTTAGCTTTAGCCTTGTTGGCGACTGCCATTTAGATTTTATTCCAATAATAAGTAGACTGCTTGTGAATCACGTATGGATGGTTTTAAATTTCAGGTTAATTGCAATAAGGAGAATAGCAAGTTTTGTCTATGTTTATTAGATTATCTTGCATGCTTAAATGAACTTGAATATTGAGTTTATTGTTAATTGCTATGATTAATTGTTGGAACCTCGGTATAGTTAATTATACAAAGGAGGTTCTGCCGAAAATTGGTAATTGGTCTTAGTTTAGTTTTGTTTAATTTAATTTTAGCAGTATTCCAGGCTCAATGTTGAGCTGGGGTGTTACACAAAGGTCCCGTGGACTCAGTTCACGTGGACCGTGTCTATGACACGTGGGGCCCGTATGTTAGAGAATTATTTTAATTCCTTTAAATCCCGAAATTCTCAGGGCTGACGTCAGCCTTGTGCAATAAATGGATTTTCCTTTAGAAAAATAATTCGGAAAATTCATTTAATTGCAGATCTAGGGTTTAAACTTCTAAAATCCATATCTTATGCATCCAAGCTCCAAATTGGGTGATTCAAATTGCTAAATTCGTATAAAATCATTATCTAGATAAATAAAATAAAATTATTCTATTTGGAGTTAGTTTGAATTGTCTTTTTGAATTTATTTGATTTTTATTTGAATTTGTCGTACTTTTGTGTATAGACTTTGACGATTCCGGAGAGGTAGATCCTTCATAGGAATTAGAATTTCAAGACTTCAACGAAGGCAAGTTATACCCTTGACCATATTGATCCCAGTACTTTAAAGTATTTAATTATGTTTTTAAAGTTATTATTGCATGCATATTTTTATTCAAGTTATTTTAAATTCCTGTTTTAATTCTTAGATATACCAATTTCCTTGTATAGCCAATATTGATGTTTGAATTGCCATGCCTTTGTCACCTTAGTAAAATAATTAAGAGAATTATGCTTAGAAATTGCTTAGACCAAAATTGATTTGGGGAGGAATCTTAGCCAAAATACAAAATTGTTTTACAAATGAGGCTATGGTATTGTCTTTACCATAGAGTGTTGAAAAATGTTTTGACAAAGAAAATAAATAAAATTGGTTTGGACTTGGGCGAATTGGATTATTGGTGGGTGTAAGTTTATGCACGGGCTCAATGCAGAGAATGGTTGAGGCCCAGGGTTTGTTTTGGAACTCGCCCAGTCATGTAAGGACCGGTCTACGAGCCGCGGATTGTTAAGCCAAACTCGTACCACCACAAGTCTGGAATGGGACAGACTTGGCCAAATAAGCTATATTATTTCACCATGTTTATGTCTTGGAAAGATGTGGGTGTCGTGAAGACTTATTGTTAATTCCCACATGGCGCAAGAGGGGGTAATCGTTTGGTGCGAAGCCTTCGATTACGAAACCTTAGCGAGCATAATTATGTTGAAATAATGTAGGGTAAAGGCCTCGCGATAGTTGCTTAGTCGCACGCCTACGTAAGCGTGTATTGGCCGACACAATAAGCAAACTATCTCTTGTGGGTAAAGCTGTACAAACTTTACAGAGTATCAATCTATTCGAATAACCGTGTCCACAGTCATGGACATGCTTGGCGAAGCCACTCGAAGTTAGACTTTGGTTTTGTTTAAAGAGACTTTATCACATGGTTTATGTAAATGGGATTTGGGCAGAAAGCCTGGTGTAAGGGGGGTAGTCCTTCACCATTTGTGTTTGGAAGTTTATCCTACACTTGACATTGATGAATTGAAATATGAATTTGATTTTAATTAATCTAAAAATAGCCTTGGAAATTATTAGGAGTATTTAAAACTGAAAATGCTGTTTCATGCAAATAAACTTTGCCAATATCCTTTGTTTCCTCTATGCATGCATACAATCTGTTACTTGATGGGTGTAACTTGCGAGCACGGTAGTAGTGCTCACTCTTGCTGAATAATCTTTATTCAGGAGAAGATCTCTATCAAGACAGTGAAGACATCGATGCTTAGGCTACGTGCCCCAGATTTATTGCTGTGGCGAATCGTTGGGTCTACTACTCTTGTTTTTCTTCATTGTGTTTTACTCGGGCCCTTTGTAATAAACTCTGAATAATTATTAATAAAGTGCGTGATATGTTTTGATTATCACTTTTGTTTAACTGTGTACACTAGAAATCCTGGACTAGTGTATGAACATAGAGAATCCGGGGTCCTTCGCTCCCGGGTTTGACAATAGTAATGTAACACCCCAGCTCAACATTGAGCCTGAAATGCTACTAAAATAAAATTTAAACAATACTACTAAGACCATTTACCAAATTTTTCAGCAGAACCTCCTTTGTATACTTTCATATACCGAGGTTTCAACAGTTAAAGATAACATTATTAATAATCCAGTATCCAAATTCATTCAACATGCAAGATAGTCTATTCTGATAAAGCAATGATAAGCATAATCCCAAATCGCTAATCTCATTATTACGGATAAGCCAAAGCATTTAACGAAACTATAAGTGAAGCTCAACAGTTTGCTTATTTAAAGAATATAAACTAAATGATGTTCTTTCTTTAGGATGAATGGAAGTGAGTGCAACTCAACCAAAACTACTCCCTCCCATGCATGCCGATCTTGCTTGTGGTACCTAAACACACAACAAAGCAAGAGTGAGCCCATAGACTCAGCAAGTATCACAAAGAAAAACTAAAATCACAGTATAGCATCAACAATCCAAAAGAAGCATTACACTAAAGATAATTCTCATGCTTATGTAATGCGATCATGCAATGCACCTTTCAATCTTTATCTCTTTTCGCATTTTACCGGTAATGCGAGGTATACAACCGTCGATGTATACCCCCATGCATGTTCCCTCTGGCACAGGGACCAAGAGCCTATACTCCAAGAGTATAGGGACCATTGCCCATCATCTTCATGATGGGGACCTCTACTCAATGCCCACGTTCCACAAACGTGGGGACCACAAGCCCGTCATTTGCATGACGGGGACCTCAACTGTATATACTTGGTCACCACGTGACCAAGTCTCAGATATGCTTTCAACATGCGTATGTACTATGATCCTATCTTCCATACATAAGAATCAACAAGTACATACCACAACTCTGAGATCCCAAATAACATGTAAGGCATAATCAACATAGATAGGAAAGCTTTAACCATAACATGCATTCACCATGTTCTATTCAAATTCATCACACTATCATCCATGTATGACTAGTACTATTCAAACGCAAACAATCCTAACAATCAATCATCATTATGCTACGATCAAGATACTTGCCTCAACCAAGCGGAAACGGCAGACGCGAAGAGGGCGCTGCCCTGGGTCCAATCCCTCACCTGAACATAATTATGAATCAAGCTAAGATAACCATGCTGGACCCAAAACATATATAATAGCTCAAACGAAAAAGCCAAACTCTCAAGCGCCTTCCTAACGTCCCACATCTAATGATCGACCTGTTACCCCTGTGGACAGTCCACTTCCAAAATTCATAACTTTCACTACAGGGGTCCAAATAAGATGTTATAGGATTTTCTGGAAAGATAATTAAATTTCCCAACTAAACTTAGTTGAGTGGCCCTTCTAAATCGGTCATCTAATACCCCTATCAAGCCAAATTAAAATACATCAATTTTCACGTCGGGTTCTCTGGATAGTACACTAAAACCACCATAACTTTTATTACGAAAGTCCAAATAATACGTTCTTTAGCATTCTGGAAAGGTATGGAGATTACCCACATTTTTCGTTATATCAAGATCCTCTAATTTCGTCTTTAACTAATGGCTTAACCCAGGTTTCTATAATCTGTCTGGATGTTGACAGTTTATCAGGACAGCGACACTAAACAATTCATATCTCCTTGACCGTTAATCGGATTTGGGCGTTCTTGGTGGCCACGTAAAGATAAAGACATGACCCAGATATCTCTAAGAGAGTAGATCCCCAGATTCTGCTTCGAAATACATGAAAACTGTCGTCCAATCTACTGGACAAAACACGATCTATCAGCTGTTGATCACTCGATCTACCAAACGAAATCAAACGCAACTAATACACATCAACCAGCGAAGAACACACGATGTTACCCTTGTAGAATCGCAAGAAGATGATGAACTAGCACGCGATTCCACTTCCCCTTCTCTTCTCCCTTCTCTTCCTTTCTTCTTCTTCCTTCCTCTCCTTCCTTTCTCCTCTTGGCATAGCAAAGAAGGGAAGATTGCTACAGATACCACGGTTGCTACAGATGCGGTGGCGCTTCTGATGCTGTGGCGGAGGTAATCTGAGAGTGCTAGGTTTTTTCTCCCCCTCCCTCTTAAGTAGGGCTCCCCCACTTGGGCTATGGGCCTGCGGCCCACTACTCTCCTCAACTCACTAAATTCTAAAATTTCACTCTTAAATACCTCTTCTAATCTCTCAATTATTTATTAATTAAATGGGATATTACAAGTAATCCGAGTTGGCTACAGTAATCCGAGTCGGTACTGTTCACATGAACAGTAATCTGAACCCAAAACTCTTGCTTTAGTTAGATATTTAAGCTACTCTAATTGCTGAAAATAGATTAAACTATCCTATTAGAAGTAATTATAAAATTAATCTCTTTTAAAGAAAGATCCGAATTGGAATTGCTCCAATCCAAATCCATTTCGGATTCTTATGCTGAAAATGCATTGAGTTCGAAATTGAGTTTGAATTTGGATCCTTTGTATTTTCTTAGCCAGATTCTCTTACAAACTTGCCAATATGCAAAGCCCTTGGTCCTTGTGTCTTTCCATGTCCGCTCAAGCTCCCCCTTCGGCCTACCTCCCTCTCCTTGCTCTTGACCGAACCTTGTTCTTGTTTGTTTCTCCATTGATGCATAATAGACTCAACTTGAGGTTTAGCACACACTTGCAACTTAGAGATGTTGACCACCATAGTAGATGGGCCTAGGACCTCATCACCTTTATAGAGAGGCTCTAATGACTCCACAAAAACATTTTCTAGCCAACCCCTCTACTAACGGAATTGCATTGACATATGACTACCAATACATCTCAAAATAGATTTCACACGCAATCACATCAACTCAATCCTTTAAGAATAAACAACTTGGAATTCACATCACACACTCTCATGTACTACATCAAAAGGTTTCTATCAATGATCATCCCACTATTTGGAATCCACTATTATTCTACTAGTTCTGCACATAATCATTGGGCAACAAAGAATCTAGCAAAGATGTAATACCCCAAAATTATTCGTGTAATACCTTGCCTAATTAAATGAGAAATTAACAAGTTAGAAAAGAAATTAGTATTCTGAAATTAGAAGGGTTGGGGTAAAGAAAAATGGGCCATTGGCCCATGGCGGCAGCCACCCACATAAGAAAAAGGGGGTGGGAGCTAGCCATAACCCTAGCTCTCACCAATTCCTCCAGCAGTCGCCACCCCAGCCCCTGCGCTCCTCCTAGTGCCGCTTGCACCTTTCTTCTGCCGAAGCCTTCTTGCTGTCGCTAGCGCCCCTGCTTGCACCAGCCGCTAGCTCTCCTGGCTACATGCACTAGCCCGGCTGCAGCAAGCAGCAAATACTAGCTCTGCTTAAATCCCCCATCGGCAACAAAAAGTGAGAGAGAGAAAAGGGATTAAGAAAGAAGAAAATGGCTGCTGTTTGTTCATGTGTTGCTGCATGCAATTCATCTCGTGAGTGCATGATTTAATTGCTACATACTAGAGAGAGAGAGCAGATGATGTTGCATGCTATTGCTCTGCATGCTGTGGGAGAGAGAGAGAGAAAGAGTGTGCTGCTGCGCATGTGTTGATTCTCTATACTGGGTGGGTGTGCTAGCATGACAAGAAAGAAAGAGAAGAGGGGAGAAGGGAAAGGAGAGGGATCACCAGCGGGTGTTGGTGTTCTTTGTCATTTCATCAAGGGTAACCGCTATTCCCCCTTGCTTAGATGCATAATTATTTGTTTTAGCAATGTCGGTAATTAGGCCTGTTCAGGACAGTTTGCGTTAGACGGACGTTTTGATGTAGTTAAGTGCGGATTCAGTTCTGGACGTTTCCTAGAGTAATGTAGAGGACGTCGCCATCTTTCCGTGAACTGCTAGAACGTATTATTTGGACCCCTGCAGCAGAAGTTAAGATGTTATTAGTGGGACTGTTCTGCAGATTTGTTGGTTTTCTATCAGGTTTTAGTAATCTGAGTTAACCAATTAGTTAAAGGGAGAATTGGAGAAGCTTAATATAATCAAAGTCGTAGTTTAGTGTCCTAGCTTTCCAAAAAGCTCAAGAACACGAGATTTAGACACTCGTAGCAAAAGTTATGGTATTTTTACTATACTGTCCAGAGAACCTGACGCGAATTCGACGTTTTGTTAACTAGCTCAGTAGGGGTAATAGATTGCAGATTCGGAAGAGCCCCTCAACTAGGTTTAGTTGGAAAATTTAATTACCTTTCCAGAAAGTCTACGAACACCTTATTTGGACTCTTGTGCTAATAGATATGGATTTTTGATTATGACTGTCCACCGAGGGGATAGATCGATGTTTAGGAATTGGGGTCGGGATCGAGTTAGACGCTTTTGCGAGTTCGTGGTTGTTGTTATATAGTTTGTTTTGGTCTACTACTGTTGTCTTAGCGTGCGTTATAATAATTATTCAGGTGGTGGACTGGTCCCGGGGGCAGCACCTTCTGCACGTCCCTCGTTCTCTCGCGGTTAAGGTAAGTATAATTATGGATATAATAGATATTATCGAATGGCATTGTTTGATAAATTCTATGAGTATTTGTGTTGTTTATGATTGTTATGGTGATATGATTGGTAATGTTCATGGTTCCTAGTGCTATGAGTTATGTGTTAATCATGGATGTTTGAAAGTTATGAAGTCTATGATTATGAACTTTTGTAGTATAAATAGGTTATTCATATGCAATGTTGTTGCGGATGCATGTTTGTATTAATTTGAGATTTCATACATATGCATCATGTTGGCTTATTGTCTTGGTCATGTGATGACCAAGCAATTCTTGAGGTCCCCATCATGTTAATGACGGGCTAAAGGTCCCCATGCTTGTAAAGCATGGGCTTTGGTCCCCATACTTGCAGAGTATGGGCAATGATCCCTGTGCCAGATGGCACAAGCATGGGTGTGCATCGACGGATGTGCACTTTGCATTACCGGTAAAATGCAAAAGAGAAAGAGAAGGATAAAGATCATGTTGAGCATATTGCATAGCATGTGTGTGTAAAGTAACTGATATGTGGTTTTGTGGAGTACAGTTGATGAGTTATATGCTTGTATGATGTTGATGCCATTTATTATATTTGCTGAGTTTTTGGACTCACCTCTTATTGTTTGTTGTGTTTTAGGTACCTTTACGGGATCGACATGCATAGGGGAAAAGAAGGATTAGTCTTGTTGCACTAACACACGATCTATCACAATGGAATGAAAGGAAAATTAATTATTAGTTGAATGAACCATTTAGAGTACTCTTTATAATTATTGCTTGCTTGAAGTAAACTGTAATAAAGGCATACGTGTTTTTGGATGCTCATGATCAGTTGCAATGGATGTTTTAGTAACGAATAGCCAGTTTTGAATATGTCTTGATCACATTGAAAGTTTGTAATACCCCAAAAATTAAATCGGGAGAGAATAAATAAATCGGGAGAGAATAATTAAATCGGGAGAATGTTTCTTTTAGCAAAGCGATTGAACAGGAGAAAGAGGGGGTTTTAATGTAATACTCCGATTTATTCTACGAAAGAAAGCGTTCAAAAGAGAAATTAGACATAAAAAAGGGGGGTTTCTGTAGTTCTTCGGCAACTTGGGCCTCGGGCCTTGGCCCAGGAGGCCCATGAGGGGCCGGCCACCAATAAAAGGAAGGGGGAAACCATGGTGGTGCCTCCCTTCCTCGCCGTCGGTGCTCCCTGCTGCCGATCAAGTGAAGAAAGGAGAGGAGATCACCTTCGCAGGAGAGTTCATCGTCTTCCTGCGATTCTACAAGGGTAACATCACATGTTCTTCGCTGGTTGATGTGTATTAGTTGCAATTGATTTCGTTTGGTAGATCGAGTAATCAACAGTTAATAGATCGTGTTCTGTCCAGTAGATTGAACGACGGTTTTCATGTCTTTAGATGTAGAATATGGGGATCCAACCTCTTAGAGATAGTTGGTTTATGTCATTAGCTTTCCGTGGCCGCCAAGAACGCCCAAATCCGATTAACGGTCAGAAAGTTATCAATTGTTTAGTGTCGCTGACCTGATAATCTGTCAACATCCAGACAGTCTGTAGAAATCTGGGTTAATCCATTAGTTAAAGAAGAAATCAGAGGATCTCGTTATAACAAAAAATGTGGGTAATTTCCATACCTTTCCATAAAGCTAAAGAATGTAAGATTTGGACTTTCGTAGCCAAAGTTATCGTGATTTTAGTGTACTGTCCAAAGAACCCGATGTGAAAACTGATGTCATTTAATTTGGCTTGGTAGGGGTAATAGATGTCAGATTCAGATGGGATCCTCAACTAGGTTTAGTTGGGAAATTTAATCACCTTTCCAGAAAGTATTATAACACCTTATTTGGACCCCTGTAGAGAAAGTTATGTATTTTATAAGTTGACTGTCTGCAGAGGAGGCAGATAGATCGGTAGAAATTGGAAAATTGGAAACGCTTGGGAGTTTAGCGAGTTCTTTTGTGTTATTTATTATGCTTTTAGTCCAGTATGATTGTCTTAGCCTAGTTATAATTATGTTCAGGTGGGAGTTTGATCCTGGGGCAGCGCCTCTCCGGCCCACCGTTCTTGCACAGTTGAGGCAGGTATTCGGGTTGTAGTATATTTATGTTTGTTTGCTGAGATTGTTTGTGTCTTGCTCGTAATAGCCATGCATGGATGATAATGTGATGAGTTTCAATTTAACTTGGTGAATGCAAGTTTATGGTTAAAGTTCCCTATGTATGTTGTTAATGCTTACGTGTTATTATGTACTTGTTGAATTCTTATGCATGAAAGATAGTGTCATAGTACATATGCATGTTGTAAGCATGCTTGAGACTTGGTCACGTGGTGACCAAGTATACATAGTTGAGGTCCCCGTCATGTAAATGACGGGCTTGAGGTCCCCACATTCGTGCAATGTGGGCAATTGAATAGAGGTCCCCATCATGAAGATGATGGGCAAAGGTCCCCATACTTGTGGAGTATAGGCTCTTGGTCCCTGTGCCAGAGGGCACAGGCAAGCGTATATATCGACGGTTGTATACCCCGCATTACCGGTAAAATGCGAAAAGAGATAAAGTTTAAAAGGTACATTGCATGGTCGCATTACATAAGCATGAAGGCTATGTTTAGTGTAATGCTTATTTTCATGGTCGCATTATATAAGCATGAAGGCTATGTTTAGTGTAATGCTTATTTTGGTATATTGATGCTATGACTGTGTACTTAGCTTTAGCCTTGTTGATACTTGCTGAGTCTTTGGGCTCACTCTTGCTTTGATGTGTTTTAGGTACCACTAGCAAGAACGACATGCATGGGAGGGAGTAGTTGTTTGGATGCACTCACTACCACTCATCCTTAAGGCGACTGTCAATTAGTCTTTATTCTAATAATAAGCAAACTATTTGAGAATCACATATGGATGGCTCAATGTTTTAAATTAATTGTAATGAGTAGAATAGCAAGTTTTGATTATGCTTAATAGATTATCTTGCATGCTTGAATGATCTTGGATATTGAGATTATTGTTAATTGTTATAATTAATTGCTGGAACCTCGGTATAGTTAACTATACAAAGTTTTCTGTTGCCAGTTCGTTAACGTGAGAAAGCTTTGGCTCCATGTATTTCTTTTGGATCATTCTGATTATTGAAGTTTAAAGCATCTCTTTTCTGAAGGAAAGTGTTAAAAATTCTTTTGTGATGCCTTGTTGTGGTTAAGTTGGAGATTGTATTCAAACAAAATGGTTGGGTATGAGTTTTCATTGGTCCCTATTTGTTTTTCAGAACAATTAATGTCTTTCCAACTGTTGAGTTCTCTTTGCTACTTGTAAAGGTTGTTATTTACAAGATTGTTCTCTTTCATGAGAAAGCTATCTTTCTTGTTGATAAAGGCGACTGGTTATCCGTTTGGTATTTTAGATAATGGAAATTATTTCTTTTACAGAGTTCATTGAAGAAAGTTTTGACTTTCTTCATTTCTTTCGGAGTAGTTGGAGTTTAGAACATTGAAACCCTTTGTAAGGTTTTGTGATGTTATGTGAGAAGTTGTAAATGTCAAGTTGGGTTATTAGTGTGTTGCATAAATAATCTTAACTGATGTCCTCGGTGGCGTAGCTGGTTAATTTATCGTTGCTTTGCAATGATTGCATAGCGAGCTGTGATTTAGAGTATATTTATTCCTAATTAGAATTAATAGGGTTCTAAGAAAAGTGAATATTAATATGAAACTACCTCATAAAACATCTACTTGATGAACTTTCATAAGTGCTAGATTTATCTATTTTCGGACATGCTAAGATTGTTGAAACCTTATGCTTTTGCCCATAAGAGATTTCTAACTTTCAAAGGCAATGCCTTCTTCTCATTTGGAGTTTGATTTCTCTTCATGCAGGGCTTGTGGCCTCAACTGTGGACTTCACTTATGTTTTCTGAGTTCATTGCCTAATTGGTTTTCCCCTTGATCATGTGTTCGTTGCGAGTGGTAAATGATTTTCTGGTTGGTAAAAATCGTTTTCATTTTCCTCTTCTTTTGAGAAAGAATCAACCCATTCTTTTCACATGGGTCTTTCGAAGGGTTTTCTAATTGTTGTGGTGAGATTGATGTTAATACTTGTAGTAATTTGGTCGCCTGGTGATATCGCTTAAAGGAGAATATTTCAAGTTTAGCTTTCGTGATCTTTTAGAGCTCATGAATGTTCTGGTAGCTAAAATTATTTTAAATAAAATGGTGTATGGTAATGTCCTATTGCTTCTTAAGAGTTTCATGTGATTTAGTCTTAAAGGTTCTTTGGTTTGAGTTCGCAAAGTGAGGTTGCAATCAAAGAAAACTTTTTGTTGATTTCTTCAAGAGGAAATTAATCCGTTTGCTTTCCGTGAAATCCCGTAAATGAAAAAGTTTCGAGTTTTGTGGCTGGGATCATTTGGATCTCATGTTTCATGCGTAGTTGGACTGTTCCGAGCAAATATGACGTGTTGAAGAATTATATTGGTTCTTAATTAGTTCTTGTGGTTTAGACTAAAGACCTTATCTTGTTCGTTGTGGCAAAGTGTTGCTAGTCAAAGGATTTATTTCAGTGTTAAAGGAAAGAGTGCAGTAGGAGTATTTGAGAATTTGAGTCAAGTTTTGTAACTTGTGATTATTTGAATGGTTCCTAGACTTTCTGCTCTTTCCGCTCAAGAGATGTCGAGTTTCAATCGCAATGTCTTTTTCTTTTTGGCTATTATTTGCCACTCCTTTTCGAGGGATGTGTGCCCTCAACTGTGAACTCAACTTTCGTTTTTCCAAGATCCTCATTACCAGATTATTTCTTTTGGTTTCGTGCTCACTGTGAGGAGCAACGTTTTCCTGTGCGATGAAACTTATCCTCGTTCGCCTCTTTCTTTTGAGAAAGGATCAACAGTTTTATGTTGCAAAGTTTTACAAAGCGTAAATTGGCAACTGTTTGGTGGTGGTTAAGTAATGGTAGTGGTGAGATTTTGCTACCAAGCTATTGGTGGAGTAGTAGAAGATGAATTGGTTTTGACCTGTACCTCTTGGAGGAAAGTTGATTCAAATGGAATGTTTGGCTTTGAAGTAAATCTGAACAGTGTTACGACTAAGTAGAACCTATAGTATAGTGAAATTTCAGAACCTCAGTTCATGTTGAAAGGTTGGGGATTATCGAAGGTATGGAAACCTTGATCAATTTTATTGAGTAACGAATTGGAAAGTATTGCGATAATGTGTGGTGACTCGATGATGTCAATGAGCGAGTATGTTAGATTTGTAGGGATGTTAGATATTTAATCCCAGCGATTTCACTATCTCGTTATAAGAGAAATTCATTGTAGAGGTCTTGGAGGTTAAATTTGGGCTTTGCATTTTTATGCTAGACTTTAGATCGCCCAAAGATTATGTGTAGAGGAGATAGAAAACTGGAGTATTCTGAGCAGTGGAATGATTGTTGATATAACCCTTCTGATGTAGTTCATGAGCGGGCGTACTGAGGATTCTGAGTTGTTTTTCTAGAAAATTGGAGGTAATGTGATTGCGTGGGACCTATTTTTGTGAAGCTTTGGATGCCTTCTATCAAATTAATTTCGTCAGTAGGATGAGTTGCCTAGAGTATTCGGTGGATTCAATAGAGTCTCTCCACAATGGTGTAGTATTTCAGTTTGAGCATAATTTGAGGATGTTTAATTAAGAGGTTTAAGCCCGTGTGGTATGCGATCAATTCGAATTGCATGGTTCGAGAGAAGTTTTATTCCTAAAAGACAAACTGAGAAAAAGGATATTTCCTCGGGTAGTGAAGCATTTTCTTGATTCTCGTTTGAACTTTGTGTTGTTGACTGATGTCTTCTGCAATTCGAGTTGGCGCGGTGTTGGTATGTTTGATTCTTTCCAATTCAGACAAACCAAAAGAAGTATTTGGTTTGGGCACTCGAGTGATTTCTCCTTTGGCTTTCGTGGTGTTTATTCGTAAATTGCCTATTTAGAAAGTGGAATTGTTTTCGTGATGAATTGTCAAATTTGAGATTTTACCCTTTTGGTGGAGAGTTAGTATTGTGTGGATGCGATGAGAACTCTCTATTTCCAGTTGGATTCTCTTTGTGAATCAGTGGTTTAAGAACCAGTTCTGTTGTGCATTCTTGTTTAAGGGAGGTGTCCCTTGTTAGATGAAGAGTTCGATTTTGAGTATGTTGTGTGCTATCATACCAAAGGGGAAGGTGCCCCAGGTACATTGGTTCGTTTTCAACAGTTGCAGAAATTAGGAAGTTGGCGTATCGCTTTGACTGTCTCGGGTCTATACACGATGTACGCAACGTCTGGTATGTTCTGGTGCTAAGTGAGTAGCTGAGCAATTCAAAGCTTGGGATTTCGCTAAAGACGTTGACCATCGAGTAGGGTCTTATCTTTGATTCTCTTCTGATGAGTGTACTTGGGAATGCCGGGTTGAGTGTTAAGACGGACGTCGTTTTGCGTCTTTGTGTTGTGGTCTAATGACTCCGAGAGAGAGGCTACTTAGGAAGTTGGAGTTTCGTTTGCGCGAACAATATTCGGATTTGTTCGCAACGGGTGTGTTCTGATCCTTGCTCAAATTCCATTGCGCTTTTCTTTGATTAGTTTCACAAGAATTGAGGTCGGATTCTCATAAGGGGGTAGAATGTAATACACTGAGTTTCGATTAGAAAGAATGTTAATCGGGTGAGGGAATTAATTGGAAATTTAAGGTTTTTGGGGGAATTCTGGAACCTGGGTGTTCGGCCCAGGCCAGACCAGCATAGTGGCTGGCCATGTGTGGGCCAAGAAGGGGGGAGGCACCCAAGGCCCAAGCCCATGCGCCCCCACACCCCCTTAACCCTACCTGGCTACACTCCTCCCCCTTTTCCCCCTCTAAGCCGCCTCCTCCCTCTTGCTGCTGCCCCTATCTCCTCCCCCTTGGTGCCGCCCCTTCAACCCTGGGTGATGCCCTGCCGTGGTGCTTCCCCTTCTCGCCATTGGAACTCCCCGCTGCCGGCCAACGTGAGGAGAAGAAGAGGAGGGCAGCAGCTATTTCGGCCAAAAGGAAGGAAGGAAAGGTGAAGAAGGATGATCTTCTTCTTGGGGAATTCAACCAGCATCTCCCTGCGGGTCTTCAAAGGTAAGGAAGTGCTTTCCTCGTTGTTTGATGTTGATTAGATGTGAAATTAGATTAATTGGTTTAGATCGAATTCGTCCTGTTGTAGTTCAGTTCTGTCCAGAAGATTTCATGGCCAATTTCAGGTTCTTAGATGCCGAATTGGAGGTTTTCATCTTCTATAGATATTTAGATAATGTTCTTAGCTTTTCGTGGCCGCCAAGAACACCTAATTCTGACGTACGGATCAAAAGTTATGATAGTTTCATTCCTGCTGTCCAGAATTCTGACGTGATTGATCTGTCAATTTGTCTTTTAAGATATGTTTAAGTTAAAAGGCAAATTCAGGGTTTCCACCCAACTAGGTTGTTTTATCTTTTTTCATAGCCTTTCCGAATGATAAAGAACGCCTTTAATCGGAGTTGTAGATCAAACGCGTTGTGATCTGTTCTTTCTTTGCTGTTCGCTCGCTCTAGGCAGAATCTGTCTTGTTCTTTCACCCACATGTTAGCATTTTATTTTGGCCGAATTGGGAGATCTCGTCAACTAGGATTTTGTAGCTATGTTCGTTAAGTTTCCACAGGATCTAGGCTCACCTCGTTCCGAGTCCCAGATCAATAGTTATGAGTTTTTCCGTGCTACTGTCCAGATTCGTTTCTGTGATCGAGTTGTCTGTTTTCCGAATAGGTTTAATAGTTAATTCTTTTGTTGTCGGGAAGGTGTGGTGGAATGTTGTTTGTAGTGTCCTGTGCCATGTTGTTCTTATTTCGAGTACTTACTTGTGTAGGCGGAGAGGCTTCGGGTTTAGGGGCACCTTCGTTGCCTACTAACGCATTGCAACGCGAAAGGCAAGTACAGTAATATTCTTGAGATTTGTGCATGCTGAATGCTTGATGTTCGTATTGTGATTTTCTATGATCCATGAGAAGATTCAATGTTTATGTTCCTTTCCTAGGTGTTGTTTCCATGTTTAGAGATGATGCTTTCATTGTTCATATTTCATTCCATGCATCCATTATTCATGTTTCATCCACGGGAGTGGATTATAAAGACCCATCAATTCCAGTATAGGCACGTAAGACCCACCATTCCAATGTGGACAGATTTGGACACCCGTATGAAACGTTCTTCATACGGGATTTGGATCATACGAGATTTGGATCCCTGTATTTTGTTAAATGCGAGCTTAAGTGAACACCGACGGGTGTGTCACTAGCTATACCAGTATAAGCATGTGCGCAGTCCTTTCATTTCATTCAATCCATTCATTCCATTCATTCAGATATTCATTCGGTGTTATGTAAATAAAGCACCAGGGGCACCCACTTCCTCCCTGTTCTTCACTCAAACCTCTCACTCGGTTTCCCCCTATCTTGGTAAGCTCTCCAAGCTCCTTTGGTTCGAACCCCCTTGGGTTTGGACCTCCCTCTCATTGGACCTCCCCCTCTCAGTGGACCTCTCCTCCTTTGGTTTTTAAGTTAAGTTCTTGCGGTTTTCTTGGAGTTGTTTTATTTGTTCGGTTTCTTTGCTAACGTGTAGATCCGAGTTGTTCTTTGAGAAGTTTGTGAAATCCAAATACCTCAACCAAGTTCACTCATCAATAGAGGCCACCGTGGACCTTTGATCATATTGAACCTAGCATTCCAAAATGTATTTTGTTTTATAATACCCATGGCTACTTTTATAGAAATGGTTTGGGCGGTAGCTAAATCCCTTTTGACATTATGCCTCCTTGGATAGTTGTACACCACATGTTGATGTTGTGTAACGGTAGGCTACGATAGCAATAAAACAAAAAATTTCTACCACGTAAACCAGGAAGCCAAGCAAGTAGATGATCATAGATCGTTACCACCGGACGCGCAGAGCAGCGGAAGAAGGGTTGGAGCAGCCTGGTCCAACATAGAGCGCGTCGATGTACTCGTCGTAGTCGATTGTCCAACGTCGAGGACGTTGATGCAGTGGTCGTAGTCGATCGTCTAGCATCCTCACAAGTCGATTGCCTCCTCTAGCAATCTCTGCAGTTCCTTGTGAAGATTACAGATCGTCCTCAAGCGCAAAAGCAATCGCAGTAGCGCCTCTATAGTATCCACATATCCAGGGATGGAACAACCATGCGCTGGTGTGCTAGCACCAAGTCGCATGGCAGAGCTCTCAGAAAGATGGCGGCTAGGGTTTCGGTTTAACAACTCAACTCACGAGTTTCGTGTGTCTTGTCTATTATGTTCACCCACTCCCAAAAGCCTCATGCGTCTCCTTATATAGTGCTCATGACAGATCCTATCCGAACTCGTTTGACGAATCGTATCCGTATTGGTTTGTTCCAACCCATTAAGTGTGTGACCCTGTAGGTTCACGCGTAATTGATTGTGACTCGGAAACCCTTTCTGATCACGAGTCGTTAGCGGTTCCTAGCAGGACATAACGATTCCTAATACACACAAATTATATCGATTTAACCTTAGTGCAATATGATCTATGACCAGTCCCCATCACTTACGACCGTGTCCTATCTCTATACAACCGATTCAGATTTGGTCACGACTAGTTCAGTAATTCCTTTACGACGTGTTTCACCACTCTGTGATTTCGCTTTGACCATCTACAACCACTCGATCTCCATACGACCAAATTCAGAATCGGTCGAACTAAGTGACCTACTCATGTATTCTCCCTTTGCCTCACGATAACTAGTTGAACTCTAGATGAGATGTTGTGTCATCCATGGACTGTTCAATACTTTCTCGATCGAGTATCGGATAACTTCACGTGGTCGAACACTTCGACCACTAGTGGCATGACCATGCACTTTCTTTATCCGACCACAACGAAGAGCCCAAAGATATATCTCCTATTATTTTAGGTGGGGCAAATCCCATATCTGACTAGTCACATTCCTCTGCATGTTTCATAGCATACCCGAAAGCTACCTTTATAACTACCCAGTTACGAGTAGCGATTGGCAACCCCTAAGAGTGCTATTACACATGTAGGAAACCATACTGATCTTAGGTCTAATGATTATACATCATCATTGCTTGAGACCAACTAACAACACATAGAATCATAACAATCTCAATAGTGTCTCAAGGTGGGTCAATCTAGCCCCATGTTCTCTAACATGTGTTCACATTATTGATTCGATATCCCTATATCCATGCCGGTGAAACATGGTCATCAATCAATACAATGTGCTGGTCGATAGAGTCAATAGTTTTCCGACCATTGACATCTGATCAGGAATACATTTAGAACGACATCATATAAGTTAAGAGAGTTTCACCAACAAGTCACGTACTTGTCAATCTCCATAAACGATGATTCATTCAAGGAACAGGATAACATATTATCCAATATTATGAATATAATGAAATATAATCATCTCTATGATTGCCTCGAGGGCATATTTCCAACAGTTGACATGTTTCCTTTGGACACTTTAGGATGGGTACTGTTAGCTGGTCTCATATTGTTATTGCCAACCTGGGTATCGTATTATGCTTAGACATGTTGTAGCTTACGATGGTCTCTTCATGAATCAATGTTGTTAATAATCTTGACTAATTGAACTATGGAATTGTGGTTGGTGCCACTGTTGTGCAACTATGGTGTCAGGCCACAGTTGTGTCATTTGCGGTGCAATACTATTGCTATAAAACTTGTGCCAGGACTTGGTGGTCCTTTGGCTGGGTAGAACCCAAAACTGTTATATGCTCGGGTGAGTGATCGTGCAGTAAAGGGGGTGCTAGGATGAGGATGTCTCGCTTGAGCAACACCTAAGGACTTAACTTTGTGTCTGTGGATCCGGGTAATCCGTGCAACCACAAGGCCATTTTATGGGGATGGCTTGGGCTGAATAATTAGCAATGAGTTGGCTTGGTTCTGTTGAGGTGGAGCGAGCTGTATCGCACGGCGCAAGAGGGGCACCCAATAACCCGGCAGGGGGGATTTGCGAAACCTCAGCGGGCAGCTCCGAGCCAGATCAAAGCTTTGTAAAGGCCTTGTCACGATCTCTAGGTTGCTCACCTTCGGAAGTAAGCAAGGTTTTCCCGGGAACCCGACCCGCTAGAGAGATCGTGAATTGTGGGTAAAGTTGTACACCTCTGCAGAGCGTAAAATCAATTCGAATAGCCAAGTCCTTGGTTATGGACATTTCCCAGAGAAGTGGTGCAAAAGGGTAGATTTTATAAAATGTGTTCCTGGGTGCTTCAGTGAGAGGTCGTGGCTTTCTCTTGAAGAGACCTTGGCCAGCTCCCGAGAGGTCATGGCTGGCTCGAGATGTGGTCCAAGGGCTGGTTGTGGTGGCTCTGGAGTGGGAGCTCCAGGCTGGTCGTGGGAGAGGTCCTGGTCGTGGGTGCGACCAGGCCTTCCACGAGTGGTTGAAGGGACTCTGGAGTTGGTGCTCCAGAGAGGTCTTGGGAGTGAGTTGGTGCTCACTTCCTCCTTTTAAAAGAACTATATTTATGTATTATGCTTTTAACTTGAACTTTGCAATCTACTTATGTACTCACTGTCAAACATTGCTTTTTGGAACAAACCATACAGCTCTCATTTGGCAAGCCTTGCATGAATATTAATTGCGTACTTTCCCCCCGGCTTGCTGAGTATATTCAAAGTACACATGGCTTGTGCCCTCTGTTTGAATTAGCAGAACAGGATGTTCCAGGGAGCTCAAAGCTCAGTGAAGAAGAGGTCTTTGGAGACCATGGGTGCTAGGGGACGCCCTCCACTCGATAGCTTCATGGCCGATCGGTTAGGCTCTGCGTGTTTGTGTTTTTATTCCCGCTGCAAAGTGTTCTTTTGTAGTAGCCCGTGTCGCAAACCCCTGTAACAAGCTTGACCGAAAGGTCTTTGTTAATATATGATAAGTTGTCTTTTGCTTCTTCTCAATTTGTTGTATGGATTTGTTCACACCAATGTATGACTGTGCGAGCTAGCAGGACTGATCATGGGACTAGCTCAGTGAGCACAGAGGCTGGGACCCTCGGTTGGCCTTGGAGGACCTCCGGGTGGACTTTGAAACTCCTCCTAGGTGGTCCTGGAGGCAGTCCGAGAGGTCCTGGAGACCTCCTCGGGTGGTCTTGGAGGACCTCCCAGACCTCCAGGTGGTCATGTCGGATCTCCTGGGAGGTCCTGGGAGATCTCTCCTCGTGCAACCTGAGAGAGGTCTTTACAGGTGGTCATTGCAAAAAGACCAGGAGACGGTCAACAGGGCGGCCCTGACCAAAAGGGGAGGTCATGACCAACGAGAGGTCATGACCCAAGAGAGGTGGTCTTTGCAAAAAGACCGAAAGGGGTCCTGAGGAGGAGGTCCTGACGGTCAGATCCAAAAGGGTCAATCTGAACGGTCAGATCCACAAGGGTCGGTCTGAACGGTCAGTTCCAGAATGGGAGATCTGAACGGTCAAAACAATAAGGGGGAGGTCCTGATGGCCAAGATCTAACAAGGGGGGTTCCTGGCGGCCAAGATCTAACAAGGGGGTGGTCTTGGCGGCCAAGATCAATAAGGGGGAGGTCCTGGCGGCCAAGATCAACAAGGGAAAGGTCCTGATGGCCAAGATCTAACACGGGGGAGTTCCTAGCAGCCAAGATCTAATAAGGGGGAGGTCCTGGCGGCCAAGATCTAACAAGGGGAGGTCCTGGTGGCCAAGATCAACAAGGGGGAGGTCCTGGCGGTCAAGATCAACAAGGGGAAGGTCCTGGCGGCCAAGATCTAACAAGGGGGAGGTCCTGGCAGCCAAGATCTAAAAGGGGGGGGTGGTCCTAAGGACACAAGGAGGTCTTAAAGGACATGGGGAGGTCCAAAGGAACACAAGGGGAGGTCCTAAGGACACAAGGAGGTCCTGAAGGATACGGGGAGGTCCAAATGAACACAAGGGGAGGTGCTAAGGACACGGGGAGGTCCTGAAGGATATGGGGAGGTCCAAATGAACACAAGGGGAGGGGTGGTCCAAAGAAGAAAGAAGGAACTGAGCCGAGGTAAAGCAGGGAACAAACAGAGAAAAAGGAAGAACTCCAGCAAGCTCCAAAAGAAACCGAACTGATTTAGTTAAAGTTTGGTTTAGTCATTTTAAAGCTCTCTTTTAAAATCCCAAGTTAAGCTTTGAACTCTCATCAAAACCAAATGGTTCTTTTTATTTTGAAATTTTTCAAAAACTCTGGACAAACAAGACGTTACACAAATTCCGACAATTCCACCTTTGCAATAATTAACAAAAGACTAATCCTATAATCCGATATTCAACAATCAGGTTATCTTAATAATCCAATATTCCCAATCTCTACCTCCAAAGATATCACATTCGGAATGGTTCTCCATACGGTCTATACCGATAATGAATGGCTATACAACACAACAGGGAAATAACTATAAAGCTTAAAACAAGGATTTAAATTACTTGAAATAAGCTAGGCATGCAATAATAATTTAAAACCAAATTTAAGTGATTTGAAATACTAGGCTTCAATATGATCAAGGGTATGACTTGCCTTGCTCGAAGGCTTGAGAGTCTTCTTCTTTGTAGAAATCAGGCACCCTGGAGTCGTCGAAGTCTACATGTGAGAACAAAGCAAGATCAAACAAAATCCAAATAGAATCCAAAGGAACTCCATATCAAACAACTTCAGAGAAGAAAGCTGGATCTTGACTTAAGATGGATTTAGGAAGTTGGGATCGAGGAAGTCCAACGAGTCGGAGGGAGGTCCAACGCGGAGGTCCTAATAAAAAAGGGTGGTCTTTGCGAAAAAGGAGGCCGCGACCTAGAGTGTGGTCTTGACCAAGAGGGTGGTCTTTGCAAAAAGGGAAGATCATTGAGGAGGTCCATAGAAGGATACGACTACGCAAGTGGTCGTAAGAGCAAAGGAAGAGAACAGGGCACGGAGAAACTCACTAGGGTCGAGAGAGAGACTAATGGAAAGGGGAGGGCTAGACGGCGCGGCACTCCGACGAAGTCGTCGACAGCGAAGTGGTTGCAGACGGCGCAGGCTCCCACGGGCTCTTCGGCGACGAGGAGGCGACGGCGCAGTCTCCAGCGACGGCGAAGCTTGAAGCACGAAGGAACCGGGCGAGAGCAGGAGGATTGGGTGCGAAAAAGGTGATGCAAGAGGGGTTGCTCAGGCTTTTATAGCCGGGGGAGACAGGGAGAGTCATTGAGTGACTCAGAGGCGCACGAGTTCAAGGGTGGGTGGCGAAAGGACAAAGCACGGTACAGGAGTGCGCAGAAAGCTACCCGGGGATAAGACGGGGCAGGAGTTGCTGGCAGAAGCGACAACATTTATTGTGACACAGCAACAACATTAAATGCACGAGGACCATTGTGTCAGCAGTGACGCAACGGGAGGGAGAAGAAGGTGAGCAGGGGGACTGATAGGCGGGGCCAGTCAGAACAAGGAGGCTGGTCAAAGTGAAAGGGGTGGTCATGACCAGAAGGGAGGTCGTGACCCAAGGGAGGTCCTAAGGAGGAGGTCCTGAGGAGGAGGAGGTCTAACAGGGAGGAGGTCCTGAAGGAGGAGGTGCTGAGGATAAAGAGGAGGTGCTGAGGATAAGGAGGAGGTCCTGAGGACAAGGAGGTCTTGAGGACGAGGTGGTCCTGATGGTCTAAACTAAAAAGGGAGGTCTAAACTGAAAAGGGGTGGTCTAAACCGAGAGAGAGGTCTGGACTGAGAGGGAGGTCCAAACAAGTGAGAGGTTTGAACCAAAAGGGTGGTCCAGACTGAGAGGCTAGTCGTGACCAACAAGGTGATCGAAACCCCAAAGGGGAGGTTGCAAGAAAAAGGAGCCGTGTCGAGGGAAGAATGAAACAAACAGAGAAAGGGGATTCAAACACAGAACTTCAACAAAATCAAAGCAAACCAAACTTTTGGATTAGTTGAAGTTTGATTTAGTCAATTAAATTATTTTAATTTCTAAAAACTCAAGTTAAGCTTTAGAACTCTGACAAAAGCAAATGGTTCCTTAAGGGAATCTCGACCCCGAGATTCGGAGAGGCTAGAGAGAAGAGGTGGGCAGCATAAGGTCTTCAACTGGAGTTGTCGTTTGATGGCTGAATTCACTGCCTATTGTTTCTTTTGACATTTATTGGCGTAATGTGCTATCTCTTTGAAGTAGATGCACGTGACACCGATGGCAGGAGATGGGTTCTTCCGTGACTGGTCCCCAATAGGTGATTTGGGGGTGCTAGAGCTGGCCAGGTGGTTCACTACTATTTCTTGGGGCATCGGCATGCCTAAACTTCTGTATTTTTGCACTTGTGACAAATACATTCTATTGTTTTTTACTTCCGACTGCTGGTGTTATTGTTGCAATTAGGGTAGCTTCTGGGATGCTGTCCGAGGTGAGTGCTAAGCATCTTTCGGGGCATCAATTGGCATAATGCCCCATATCCCAACAATTGAAGCATTGCACTCTTGCCTTTGGTGTCTTGTTCTACTGAGATTGGCCACCATTGTTGTCGAGGAACGTCTGGATTGGTGGACGAAGTGCTGATCCTGGTGTCATGAGTGGGGTTGTTGCTGGTGCTTGGTTGGGTTGAGATTTAATCACCCGATCCTTGGAGTTTCTTGCAATTTTTTGCACTTGATCTACCATTTTCCTCTTGTGACCATTGTCTTGATGACGGCAGATAGCTTCTAGATTGAGTGCCTTGGGATTAATCCTGTTGAAGTTCGGTTCCTTTGATTCTTAGAGTAGCCTGGTAGATGTAACCATGGTCCTGCCTTCCTTGGCTTGAATGAGAGCGGCTTGACAACTTACAGATTGCTGTTGTACTACAGGGGTCAACATTGTCTTCAAACAATCCACGCCTTCACAGCTTGAGCAATTGATTGTTGCTTGGCGTGGTGTCTCAGGTTCTTCCAATTTGTCTGACAGTGCTGAGGTTTCTTGTAATACCAAGAATGCTTGTAAGGGGCATTGTTTGACAAAGTGCCCTTCCTTGCCACAGTAGTAGCAGACTTTACACTGGATCAGCTCCCTCTGGGGACAGCTGGAGAAATAGTGTTCCGTGCTGTTGCAGTTAGTGCAATGATTATCTTGTCTTGGCTTTCCTTTCTGGGGGCATCCACGGACGAAGTGCCCTTGTTCACCACATCTGTAACAGAGAAGATACTTCCATGGGTGGCGGCTTTCAGGGAGAGAGTGGCTTATGTCATCACTATGAGAGACTTCTGGCGGTTTAGCCCTGGGTAACTCATCACAGGAACATTCTTCATGAGCTGAAGGGGCAATAGCTATGGAAGCATTGATGGCATTCATTTGTTGCATTATCTGCTGCATTAGCTGAGTCTAGGTGACGAAAAACTGATTCAAATTCTAAAGTGTTACTGCTGTCAGTCTTTGGTTTTCTTCGGTACTGACATTCTCAAGGACATTGCTACTGGCCTTGACACCATTTTTAGAGCGACGAGTGTTCACCATCTGCCGGTTACACCAGAGGGTTAGGAAAGGAGACCAAGGGTAGGGAAGAGACAAAGAAGATCAAAAGGGGAAAGATCAAAACAAACTTCTCAACAAAGAACCAACTCAAAAACTTGGCTGAAGAACTTAACAACTCTACAACATTCTATCGATCGGTACTCTCAATCGGGCGAAGAGACCCAATACACCGAATGAGTCTTTATCAAACTTAAGCTATATGGTTGGGCTGACAAACCGATCTTCGATTCACGGTCTTCGATAAATCCTGCATGTTGTCCTTGAAGGGTAGAGATGACGATACTTCCTTGATGGCTTCAAGTCTTGTGGTCTTTAACGCAATGGCAAAATGTGCTGACCAACTATAGAAGGTTTCAAGGAGAAGAGGATCCATTTGACATTATAAAATGGTGAAGCGAGAATGAGGTAAGAAAGAATACCAAGGAGGAGGTAAGGATAGAAAGATGACCCAGATGAGGAGGGAACAAATTATTTTTCTTGTTATATAAAATAAGTTTTGAACCTGTAACATCCCAAACAATGGTGTATGTTTCAAATGTATAAAAATGAGGATAAATTAAAACTTTTGATGCCTCATGATGTCATTTGAAATTTCCTGGGAATTTTTCCTAGGGTTTCCTAATTTCTAAGATCGATGTTTCCATTGATGGAAGCTTTGAAAACTCCATAATCAAATCTTGTGATAATCCCCTGGAAATATTTTTCCTAAGTTCTAGATCATCCTAGTAACCTCTCTGTGAAATCTCATAATTTTTAGATTTTAGTTGCTATTTCTAAAGAGATAGTCAAACCAATTTGAACTCTAGTCAAACCCCTAGGGCAGCCCCTTGTGAATTTTCTTGAGAACAATGTAATGTATCAAAAATTCTAGAAAAATTATACAAAGTTATCCTCAGACCCAGTAATCTTCCATAAAAATTTCAAAATTTTTAGAGCTTCGGAGCTACCTCCAAAAATTCCCTATCTTCTCAGTCCTTTTTAAATCAAAATCTGAAATCACTATTCCTCGAACTCAGACCCGAGCCCGACTCAAACCCGACCACACCACCTGGCTCGGTCTAACCCCCTAACTGCACCATCGCATGCAGCCGTCCGATGGAAACTCAGTGGTCCTGATCGCGTACCGCTTCTGCCGGTATAAAAAGTCCTCGCGCAACGTCGACCATTGGATCTCGATCCAACGGCCCGCGCCAACCCCTTTCACTCGATCTCGCGCTCGTGGCTGTGTCACTGCGTCGCGGGACCCACCGGTTAGCTGCATCGTCCACCTCTCGTTGCCGTGCACAGGAGCGACGCGCCACGTCGCGGCGGCTCTCGCCTCGCCTCCGTCGTGGCGACGCAGCGTCAATCCACCGCCTCTCGGCCAATCCCTAAGCTCAGTCAGTTGACGCCGCTCCCATTTCCGCTGCCGCTTTGGGATAATACCCCTCCCTCGCCTGGTTGGAGGTCATTCCTCCTCTCGGCTCGAGGAGGAGGCGCCAGCGAGCCGCTCTCTAGGGTGAGCTTCCTCGCGTGGTTCCCCTTCTTCCTCTTCCTTCACCGCTCCCTTGTGCGCTGGTTTGAGCCCTTGTCTTCTTGTGTAGCTCGAGGAGACGAGGCGCGCTCCCGCTGCTCCAGAGCACACACCGGCCGCCGCCGTGCCAACTCCGTCTCTGAGCTCGGGAATTTCAAGTTCCTCCATTCCCGCCACTAGAGCCCCTTCTTCTCCGGCGACAGCACGGTGAGCCTTGGTCTAATTCTCGCTCTGTGACCATCACGGTGACTCCACCTAGCGCTCCAACATCCTTTTTCCTCTTTCTTGGCTCAGGTTGAGCTCTCCTCGGTAGCACCATCGCCGCCGCCGCTGTTCTCATCGCCGGCTCAACTCCGGCAATCTCCCCACCTCCAGGTCATCGCAGTAAGTTCCTGGAGCCCCTCTAATGCTCATGCGCACGCTAAATCGCCTCGGGCACCATCGCTTTGAGCGTTGCCTTGTTCCCGTAGCACCACCGCCGCCTTAGCACGCCGCGTCGCCACGTCGGACCACTGCTGGCCTCGCCGCTGGTGCCGTCGGGTGCACAAGGTTGTAGGCTTTCCGTTTTGAGAACTCACCAAGGCCACAGTGCCTTGGTTCGCGGTGTTTACGGGAAGCACACGGCACGCTGCGTTCTCAAGCGGGCACACTCGTCATACCATCAGAAGGCCGCCATTAGCCCTAATTGCTGATGATTAGTATTAAGTATGTCTTATTCATCTTAATATCTCACCTACATGTGGGACCGAGCATAGTAAACGAGATATAAATAACGGTTTAGATCTGTGTATGACATGTGGGCCTAAGGGCTTAAGTGCACAGATGTGAACTCGTAGACCGACCGTGGACCAAGAGTCCACGCACTGTTCTGTGAACCTAGTGTATGACATGTGGACCCCACATGTCAGGCCGCATTTTATTTCGGAAACTAAAATGAAAAGGGCACTATTTAGAGGGCCCACTGGTTAGTGGGTATGGCAAGGTTAGACTGAGTATAAAAAGTATTTTATGTTTATATAAAATCCGAAATACTTTATTTATGTACTGTTAATTGCCTTAAACTTCAAAATTTCATAACTAATTCATTTTAGCTCCAAAATTGATGATTCAAATTTTGTTAGTTTCATATTTACATGTACTTTAATATAAAAATGGGTTGAATCATGTTACTATTACAGAAAACACTTTTGGTAAAATTACTTTAGGTTTAGTAATATTATTGCATTAAAAATTGCCTTAACTTCAAAAATGCATAAGTATTTCTCTGTAACTCCAAACTAAGTAAACTCAACTTTGTTGGAATCCTCTGTTAGTGTAGTTTATTGTAGAATAGGTTTTGAGCATGTTGCTTTTACTGAAAGTCTCATCTTACAAATGTTTTGTACACTACTTTCATAAATTTGAAAAATCATAGAATATTCATCTTAGCTCCAAATGAGGTGAATCAAATTCCATTGTTCATCTCATGTGGTGCTCTACCTACCATAAAAATTTCAAGTACACCACTGATGTGGAAATTTTCAACAAAATAATTAATTCGGACGAACAGTAACCGGTAGCAATTTATTTGGATTTTCTTGAAAACTGACTTTCAAACTGACATAACTTTTGCATAGAACATCCAAATCAATTGATTCTTGTTGATAAATTCACCTAAAATCATGCTCTACCTTCTGTGAAGTTTTCATGATTTTTGGATGACTTTGAATTTTTGGGTCTTTTTCGGTATTATTCGTTCTTATTGTGGTTTTGCATTCTTTCGGTAGGTTCCGATGATCCTATTGTTTACGAGAGTGATCCTCTGCAGCAAGATAGTCATCCTCAGCAAGGCAAGCAGTTTGATCATAAATATCCCATTACTTTCAAAGTCTAATACTTTATTTACAAATTGTATGTATGCATGCTTTTGTGTCAAAGTTATTTTTCCCGATTAGAGGTAGCTATTCCTATTGCATGGTTGCCCTTAAATTGTTCATCCCCTGCCACTAAACATAAGGTATTAATCTCGCCGGTGAATTAGAGCCTGGTGGTTGAATTATGCTCTTTTATTGTCTTACGGTGTCATGCTTAGAAATGCTTAGCTACCGGTAGAATTGGGCGGTTATCGACTTAGTCGATAACTTTGATCGCACAAAATTATTATTATCATTATGCTCAGCACTTTGTGCTTTGTTACTTTGTAAAGTCAAAAACAAACTGAAACTGAAAATGAAATGTTTTAGACTTGGGCATATGGTTGATGGTGTGATTATCTGGTGTGTGGTGGTGTGCCTAAGTCAATAAGGACTGAACATCTTGTGTCACACTATCCAGGCATTTTTGCGTGCAACCACATGAGAGGGATATGGGACCTCTCTTGACTTAGTACTTTGGCGTGTGTTAGCTCTGAGTTGCATGGTGGGCTTTTGGGTGAGCAGTAGTGGAGTTTGTCCACTGCAAGGAGCATCATCCTTTATAAGTAGGTGAGCATCTTTGATGACTCCGCATCAACGTATGGGGCTTTCTCCCATATGGGCGACTCGTAGTTAATACACAATATTGGAAACGTCTCGTAGGACTTAGCCTTGGCGGCATACCATAGAAGTGTGCTTATTCCGGAGGCAAAAGAGGTGGTCTGACATGTGGGTAAAGTTGTACACCCCTGCAGGGTATAATCTATTCGAATAGCCTCGTCCTAGGTTATGGACACGCTTGGTTAGGTTTTGCAAGAGTTAGACTATAACATTTAATTAAAACTTGATGTGGGTAGTATGAATGGGGAATTCATGCTATTGTTGTGGTGGCTATTGGGTTAGCCACTTCCAGGATGTCATGTTATTATTTGTTACTTATATCTTGCTGTTTTTGTCAAATAAAAACAGATTGTAAAACTACTTTAAATCTATTACCTTATTGCAAATGAAAACTTGCTTTATGCTGAAAATGAATCTAGAGCCTCCTCCACTTAAATAAGCTTGCATGTAGCTATGTATAGGCCTGTTACTCTACACGTAAGTCTTGCGAGTACATTTTTGTACTCATTTGCTTTGCTTAATAAATTGTTACAGAGGACGAAGTTGATCCCCAAGGGATCCACTTTTGTGAGATGTGCGGTGGCTTTGACGACTAGGTTGGTGGCCCGGTTGGTTGCTTTGTGGGTTAAAGGCACACTAATTGGCTTTTGTTTATCGGCATCTTATGGCTGTTTGCTTCCGCTGTTTATCTAACTCTTTAGTTGTTATTTGGCCGGTCGGCCCCTTTTGTAATAACTCTATACTGTATGTCTTTTGAATTGCTTAGTTGTACTTCGGTTCTATGTGTTGAATGGAATTGATGCATAATTTTTGTATGGGGTATGTGTACTGCAATTCTGGGAAGTACATATACGCCGAGAGTCGAGATATTTGATTTGTAATGCTTGAATCATCTTGATGGTTAAGTATTACAAGTTAAATACCCCGGGTTTTCACAAAAGTTGGTATCAGAGCCATACTAATCGTAGGAACCCCTAGCTTGGTCGTCCTTAGGATATTTTGAAAAACTTAGTTTCAAAATGTCAAATGGTTTGTGAAAACTTAAGTAAGTTCTCAGATTTTACTCCTTACCTATCTTAGATTGCTCATCTTACCTTGTTCTTAATTGAGATATGAAAAGTTGTTTCCTCTCATCTTTATTTGAAAAGATAGTTGTTACCGTTTAAATTCGGTTTTGGGATTCAATGAGTGTTGAGAATATGAAGTGTTGGCTGTCCTTTAGGGAAAATTAGAAGCATTTGGAGTTGGAAAATTCAGCTTGGAGCTTAGATACAAAATCTGGACAGCAAGTACAAGTTTTGGACAGTAAGCACCTAGTTCTTCGATAGGGCTTAAAATGAGAGGATAATTCAACTAAAACTTGTGGGGTTTAAAAGGGTAAGATGTGATATTAGATAGCTAGCGTCTAACAAACCCTAGATGGTTTTTACCATGATCCTTATATGCAATAAGACTTGAGTTGTGTTCTGAAACTTTCTTCTCAAACCGATTACTCGTTCATTCAATACGAGTTAGTCGTACCGAGAAGTTGAATCTTGTATCTTATGAGTTTTGCATTGGATCTTATGCCTTTTTGCAAATGTTTGGAGTTCATTCCTTGCTGGTTATATGGTTGTAATTGGGTTAGGGTAATATCTCGTTTCCCTAGTCGATAGCTTGTCTACTGCTACCTGTCGCCTCTAGTTTTCGGGCTTTTGTTGCTAACCCGCCTCAATGAAACAGATGGTGGAAGGACTCGCAGCAGGCCTGTGGTCAACCACCGGTCAGATGAGGAGCTCCCCTCCCCAACCATGGCCTCGATTTTTGCTCGATTGAGCGAAATCGATTGGATTAGACAAGGATCTTGGGGGGGTATCGCTCGTGTCACCTCCACTCTTTCTGGTGCCTCCAGATTAGGGACAGGAGGTGGGCTAAGTCGGCAAGCTGGCTGGGATGGAAATCTCCGTCTTATTCGTCTGCATAAGACCAGAACGCCTCGCTGGCAAGTGTTACGGATCTTCGTCCCGCTGCGCTATGAAGCGGCAAATACTTCCTATTTGCTATCGCTGTGGTGAAGAGGGGCACTTCGCCAAAGGTTGCAAACTAGGGAGGGTCAAGGTCTGTCAGTGCTAGGGTGAGGAAGGACACTACTGTGACCAGTGTACCACAACTTGTCCAAACTGCGACCGAGACCACCTACCCGGAAACTGTCCGATTACCAAAGTCACCTGTTTCCTCTGCGAGGGGAATGATCACTATCCCAAGGAGTGCGGTCTAAACCGGGTGATCACCAAGTCAGTAGAACTGCAACGACGGATTCTTTGTGCATCTGTAAGCTTCGCAACCACCGATGCCACCAAGTGGGAGAAGTTCCTAGAGGGTTTGTATGAGGAGCTGCGGGACAAAGTAGCAGTCTATGGCTTCCCCGACTTTCAGGCTTGGGTTGACAATACCATTGTGGCCAAGAGCAAAGAGAGAGCGCTTAAGGAATTTTGCAAGCGCCAGAAGAAGGCCCAAGGTGGCCTCCGCAACCTAGCTGAAGTCACTTGCTTTTTCTGCAAACGCAAGGGCCATTATGCGAATAATTGCCCTAAGAAGCTTGCAACAACCCCTCGTCCTTCGCAGGCCGTGTCTCAACCACGTGCACCTGTGAGTCAGCAAGGTGGCCTCCGCGATGTCGCCGAGGTCACGTGCTTCTATTGTGACAAGAAGGGGCACTACGCCAACAATTGCCCTGCGAAGCAACAAGATCAGAAGGTTGCTCGTGATCAAGTCAACTCCGTCTCAGCCGAGGAAGCACAGGAGACGCCTGACGTCGGGTTGGGTACGCTTCTTGTCAACTCTCATCCAGCTACGGTTTAGTTTAATTCAGGAGCTTCTCATTCTTTTGTATCTAAGTCTTTTTCTGCTTTTGGTGACCTTCTTTTTGCTCCTTTGTTGGTCCCGTTGCTCATTCTGTCTCCCGGTTCGGAGTTGAGAGCTGAAACTGAGTGTCGGAATGTTCCTGTTGTGATCAAGAGAGTAGGATTTTTGGCAAATCTTATCCTCCTCAATCCAGCGATTATCGTATAGAAGGACAAGAAGTTCTTGTGGTCCGTTGATTGTGAGAAGAGTTTTCAAGAACTCAAGAAGAGATTAACCATAGCTCCAGTTCTTGTTCTTCCCGACGTCCACTGAAGCTTCGATATCTATTGCGATGCTTCTCGTCAAGGACTCGGCTGTGTTCTTATGCAAGAGGGCAAGGTAGTAGCTTATGCATCAAGACAATTGAGACCTCATGAACTCAATTATCCGACCCATGACTTGGAATTAGCTACTGTGGTTCATGCATTGAAGATTTGGCGACATTACCTCATCGGTAATCGTTGCGAAGTGTATTCGGACCACAAAAGTTTGAAATACTTGTTTACCCAACCAGATCTGAACCTTAGGCAAAGAAGATGGTTCGAATTGATAAAAGATTATGATTGGGTCTCCAATACCATCCGGGCAAGGCTAATGTTGTTGTCGATGCTCTTAGTCGCAAGGTTTATTGCAATACCTTGATGTTCAAGGAGCAGCAGCCCGCCCTTTATGAAGAATTTCAGCGGCTCAACTTGGGAGTGGTTGAGCATGGTTTCCTCGCTGCCTTGGTTATGCAACCAACCTTAGAAGATCAGATCAAGGCTGCTCAACAATCAGATAAAGGTGTGAGTCAAATCAAGCAAAATATCAAGAGCAGAACAGCCAAGTGTTTCTCAGAAGATGACAATGGTGTTGTATGGTTTGGAAAGCGCCTTGTTGTTCCGAAGGTCATGGAATTGCAGAATGTCATCCTCCACGAAGCCCATGATTCTCCTTTGTCCATTCATCCCAGGGCCACGAAGATGTATCAAGACCTCCGTCAGAGGTTCTGGTGGACCCGAATGAAGTTGGAAATCGCAAAGTTTGTTGCCGAGTGTGACGTATGTCGTCGTGTGAAGGCCGAACATCAACGTCCAGTGGGCCTCCTTCAACCTTTGCAAGTACCTGAGTGGAAGTGGGATTCGATTGGTATGGATTTTATCACCGGTCTGCCCCGTACCTCCAAGGGAAACGATGCCATATGGATTGTCATTGATCGACTAACTAAGGTGGCACACTTCCTTCCCGTCAAGACTGATCTTTGTGTAAGTCTTTTGGCGGATCTCTACATTGCCCGCATCGTGAGTTTGCATGGGGTACGGAAGACGATTGTTTCAGATCGTGGTACACTTTTCACCTCTCGGTTTTGGCATAGTTTGCAAGAGGCTATGGGAACTTGTCTTTCTTTCAGCACAGCGTATCATCCTCAAACTGATGGCCAAACTGAAAGAGTAAATCAAGTGTTGGAAGACATGCTCCGTGCTTGTGTTCCCTCCCAAGGGAAGAATTGGGAAAAATGTTTGCCGTTCGCCGAGTTCTCCTACAACAACAGCTTTCAAGCTAGTCTTGGCATGGCACCATTTGAGGCATTATATGGGAGAAAATGTAGAACCCCGTTGAATTGGTCAGAAACTAGTGAAAGACCATTCTTTGGTCCAGACTCGATTAATGAGGCCGAAAGTCAAGTTCGGTTGATTCGAGATCGATTACGCACGGCTCAGTCAAGACAAAAGAACTATGAGGATCGTCGTCGCCGAGAGTTGAGCTTCGAGCCTAATGACTTTGTTTATCTCAAAGTCTCTCCTTTGAAGGGTCATCGACGTTTTGGCGTCAAAGGCAAACTGGCTCCTTGATATGTTGGACCTTACCGCATCATTGAGAAGAAAGGAGCTATTGCCTACAAGTTGGAATTGCCCGCTACACTTGAGGGTGTACACGAAGTCTTCCATGTGTCCCAATTGAAGAAGTGTCTTTGCATTCCAACCGAGAAAGCTCCATTGGAGAGTCTCGATGTACAAGAAGACTCGACATACAAAGAAAGTCTTCTTCGCATCCTTGATGAAGCTGAACGAAGAACAAGGAATCGTGCCATCAAGTTCCTTAAAGTTCAGTGGACAAATCATACCGAGGATGAAGCAACTTGGGAAAGGGAGGATCGCCTGCGTGCGGACTACCCATCTTTCTTTACCGAGTAGACGGAATCTCGGGACGAGATTTTTGTAAGGAGGGGGAGGTTTTGTAACATCACAAACAATGGTGTATGTTTCAAATGTATAAAAATGAGGTTAAATTAAAACTTTTGATGCCTCATGATGTCATTTGAAATTTCCTGGGAATTTTTCCTAGGGTTTCCTATTTTCTAAGATCGATGTTTCTATTGATGGAAGCTTTTGTCCTTGAAAAATCCATAATCAAATCTTGTGATAATCCCCAGGAAATATTTTTCCTAAGTGCTAGATCATCCTAGTAACCTCTCTGTGAAATCTCATAATTTTTAGATTTTAGTTGCTATTTCTAAAGAGCTAGTCAAACCAATTTGAACTCTGGTCAAACCCCTAGGGCAGCCCCTTGTGAATTTTCTTGAGAACAATTTATTGCATGAAAAATTCTATAAAAATTATACAAGGTTATCTTTAGACCCAGTAAGCTTCCATTAAAATTTTAGAATTTTTGGAGCTTCGAAGCTACTTGCAAAAATTCCCTATCTTCTCAGTCCTTTTTAAATGAAAACCTGAAATCACTATTCCTCAGACTCAGACACGAGTCCAACTCAAACCCAACCGCACCACCTGGCTCCGTCTAACGCCCTAACTGCACCATTGCATGCAGCCGTCCGATGGAAACTCAGCGGTCCTGATCGCGTACCACTTCGGCCAGTATAAAAAGTCCTCGCGCAACGTCGACCATTTGATCTCGATCCAACGGCCCGCGCCGACCCCTTTTGCTCGATCTCGTGCTCACGGCTGTGTCACTGCGTCATGGGACCCACCGGTCAGCTGCGTCGTCCACATCCCGTTGCCGCGCATAGGAGCGACGCGCCACATCGCGGCGCGGCTTATGCCTCTGCAGTGTACAAGCAGCACAAGATCAATCCACCACGCCTCTCGGCCAATCCCTATGCTCAGTTAGTTGATGCCGCTCCCATTTCTGTCATCGCCTGGGGATAATACCCCCTCTCTCGCCTGTTGGAGGTCATTCCTCCTCTCGGTGGCTGAGGAGGGAGGCGCTTGTGCGAGCTGCTCTCTAGGGTGATCTTCCTCCGCATGGCTCCCCCTTCTTCCTCTTCCTTCACTACTCCCTTGTGTGCCAGTTTGAGCCCTTGTCTTCTTGTGTTGCCCGAGGAGACGAGGCGCGCTCCCTGCTGCTCCAGAGAACGCACCCGAAGCTGCCGCCGTGCCAACTCCGTCTCCGGAGCTCGAATTTCGTTCCTCCATTCCCTACCGCTAGAGCCCCTTCTTCTCCGGCGACAAAGACGGTGAGCCTTGGTCTAATTCCTCGCTCTATGACCATCACAAAGGACTCCACCTAGCAGTTCCAACATCCTTTTTCCTCTTTCTTGGCTCAGTTGAGCTCTCTTGATAGCACCATTGCCGCCGCCGCCGTTGTCGTCGTTGCTCAACTCCAAAGAACCTCCCCACCTTCGGGTCATTGCAGTAAGTTCCTGGAGCCCCTCTAATGCTCATGCACACGCTAAATCACCTCGGGCACCATTGCTTTGCGCGTTACCTTGTTCTCGTAGCACCACCGCCGCCTTAGCACGCCGCGCAACCGCGTCGGACCACCGCTGGCCTCGCCGCTGGTGCCGTCGGGTGCACAAGGTTGTAGGCTTTCCGTTTTGAGCACTCACCCGTGCCTTTGTGCCCTGGTTCGCTGGTGTTTCGCCGGGGAAGCTCACGGCCTTGTGCTGCCCTCAAGGTGGCACGCCGACACCACCAATGAAGGCCGCCATTAGCCTTAATTGCTGATGATTAGTATTAAGTATGTCTTATTCATCTTAATATCTCACTTACATGTGGGACCGAGCATAGTAAACGAGATACAAATAACGGTTTAGATCTATGTATGACATGTGGGCCTAAGGGCTTAAGTGCACAGATGTGAACTCGTAGACCGGCCGTGGACCAAGAGTCCACACACTGTTCTGTGAACCTAGTGTATGACATGTGGACCCGACATGTTAGGCCGCATTTTATTTCGGAAACTAAAATGAAAAGGGCACTATTCAGAGGGCCCACTGGTCAATGGGTATGGCTAGGTTAGACTGAGTATAAAAAGTATTGTATGTTTATATAAAATCCGAAATGCTTTATTTATGTACTGTTAATTGCCTTAAACTTCAAAATTTCATAACTAATTCATTTTAGCTCCAAAATTGATGATTCAAATTTTGTTAGTTTCCTTGTTACATGTACTTTAATATAAAAATGGGTTGAATCATGTTACTATTACAGAAAACACTTTTGGTAAAATTACTTTAGGTTTAGTAATATTGTTGCTTTAAAAATTGCCTTAACTTCAAAAATGCATAAGTATTTCTCTGTAACTCCAAATTGAGTAAACTCAACTTTGTTGGAATCCTCTGTTAGTGTAGTTTATTGTAGAATAGGTTTTGAGCATGTTGCTATTACTGAAAGTCTCATCTTACAAATGTTTTGTACACTACTTTCATAACTTTGAAAAATCATAGAATATTCATCTTAGCTCCAAATGAGGTGAGTCAAATTCCATTGTTCATCTCATGTGGTGCTATGCCTACCATAAAAATTTCAAGTACACCACTGATGTGGAAATTTTCAACAAAATAATTAATTCGGACGAACAGTAATCAGTAGCAATTTATTTGGATTTTCTGGAAAACTGACTTTCAAACTAACATAGCTTTTGCATAGAACATCCAAATCAATTGATTCATGTTGCTAAATTCACCTAAAATTATGCTCTACCTTCTGTGAATTTTTCATGATTTTTGGATGATTTTGAATTTTTGGGTCTTTTTCGGTATTATTCGTTCTTATTATGCTTTTGGATTCTTTCGGTAGGTTCCGACGTCCTATTATTTACGAGAGTGATCCTCTATAGCAAGATAGTCATGCTCAGCAAGGCAAGCAGTTTGATCATAAATATCCCATTACTTTCAAAGTCTAATACTTTGTTTACAAATTGTATGTATGCATGCTTTTCTGTCAAAGTTATTTTTCCCGATTAGAGGTAGCTATTCCTATTGCATGGTTGCCCTTAAATTGTTCATCCCCTGCCACTAAACATAAGGTATTAATCTCGCCGGTGAATTAGAGCCCGGTGGTTGAATTATGCTCTTTTATTGTCTTACGGTGTCATGCTTAGAAATGCTTAGCTACCGGTAGAATTGGGCGGTTATCGACTTAGTCGATAACTTTGATCGCACAAAATTATTATTATCATTATGCTCAGCACTTTGTGCTTTGTTACTTTGTAAAGTCAAAAACAAACTAAAACTAAAAAGAAATGTTTTAGACTTGGGCATATGGTTGATGTTATGATTATCTGGTGTGTGGTGGTATGCCTAAGTCAATAAGGACCGAACATCTTGTATCACACTATCCAGGCATTTTTGCGTGCAACCACATGAGAGGGATATGGGACCTCTCTTGACTTAGTACTTTGGCGTGTGTTAGCTCCGAGTTGCATGGTGGGCTTTTGGGTGAGCAGTAGTGGAGTTTGTCCACTGCAAGGAGCAGCATCCTTTATAAGGAGGTGAGCATCTTTGATGACTCCGCATCAATGTATGGGGCTTTCTCCCATATGGGCGACTCGTAGTTAATACACAATATTGGAAATGTCTCGTCGGACTTAACCTTACCGGCATACCATAGGAAGTGTGCTTATTCCGGAGGCAAAAGAGGCGGTCTGACATGTGGGTAAAGTTGTACACCCCTGCAGGGTATAATCTATTCAAATAGCCTCGTCCTAGGTTATGGACACGCTTCGTTAGGTTTTGCAAGAGTTAGACTATAACATTTAATTAAAACTTGATGTGGGTGGTATGAATAGGGAATTCATGCTATTGTTGTGGTGGCTATTGGGTTAGCCACTTCCAGGATATCATTTATTATTTGTTACTTATATCTCGCTGTTTTTGTCAAATAAAAATAGACTATAAAACTGCTTTAAATATATTACATTATTGCAAATGAAAACTTGCTTTATGCTGAAAATGAGTCTAGAGCCTCCTCCACTTAAATAAGCTTGCATGTAGCTATGTATAGGCCCGTTACACAACACGTAAGTCTTGCGAGTACATTTTTTTTACTCATTTGCTTTGCTTAATAAATTGTTACAAAGGAGGAAGCTGATCCCCAAGGGATCCACTTTTGTGAGATGTGCGGCGAGTTTGACGACTAGGTTGGTGGCCCAGTTGGTTGCCTTGTGGTTTAAAGGCACACTAATTGGCTTTTGTTTATCGCCATCTTATGGCTGTTTGCTTCCGCTGTTTATCTAACTCTTTAGTTGTTATTTGGCTGGTCGACCCCTTTTGTAATAACTCTATATTGTATGTCTTTTGAATTGCTTAGTTGTACTTCGGTTCTATGTGTTGAATGTAATTGATGCATAATTTTTGTATGGGGTATATGTACTGCATTATGGGAAGTACATATACGCCGAGAATCAAGATATATTTTTTTTGTAATGCTAAGACCAATTCGATGGTTAAGTATTACAAGTTTAATACCCCGGGTTCTCACACATACCTAGCGGGGCCCCCTAGTCAGCGAAAGAAACCAAAGTGGCTCAAGTCTAAACAAACGAGTGGGTTGAGCCAAGCCAACAGGCACGGGTCAAAACACTCCAACGGTTGGATCAGAAATGAACGGCTCAGATTGAATGAGACGTCCGAACGGTCCGAACGTTCAAAGCAATCCTAGTAGTCCGATGGGCAATGAACGGTCCTGATTGAAACGAAATCTCAGGCGGTCCGAACGTTCACTCAAATTTGGACGGGTGAAAAGGAATCCAACGGTTGAAATGCTACGTGCCTTTTTGAACGGGCCTGAGTGCGTTTAGGTCGTTGGGTTCAACTGAGAGGCTCAGGTCAGTTTGAGCGGACTGACCCAGCGCGCAACAGGGTCACGCACAGCGACGGTTAGATCAAGATCCAACGGCTCACAAGGGTTTGCATGTTCGAATGGTCCAAACGGCACAACGAACACAGACGGTCCGATGGGAATCAGATGGCTCACATACGCGCGGACACTCGGAGGTCCGAACGTTCCCATGAACGTGGACGGTTCGATGGAAATCCAACGGCTAACACACTACGCGCATTCAAATGGACTGGGTCCGAGCGCGTAGAGGGTTGGGTTCTGTAACGTCCCGTTTGTCCTAGAGTTCTTGTCGTTTTCAAATCTAAAAAGGAACCATTTGATTTACTTGCTTGCTCAAGTTCAACCTGGAATTTTAGAAATTTGGGAGCTTAATTTGAACTAACCGAACCTCAACTAAGTCCTTTCGGTTTGTGTTCTTTGTCCTTTTGGGGTTCTCTGGTGCTCTCTGGTTTTAGTTCTCTTTTCTGTGTTCACCTTGTGTGCCCTTTGGTTTAGTTCATCCTTCTTTGGACCTCCTCGTTCTCCTTGGATCACCCTTGGTATCCTCATTTGGACATCCTCTTGCCCAGACCTCCTCTGTGTTCATAGGACCTCCTTTGAGTCCTCTGGACCTCCTTTGTGTACATAGGACCTCCCTTGAGTCCTTTTGATACGAATCAACGTTTAGTTGATGCGTAATGTGGTGTTCAGCATGCTCCGCTTGATGAAGTAATTCTTGCACGGTGTTGTATTGCATTAAATCAACACGGTTCCGCACATCTTCATTCAGCCCCTCGAAGAAATGTGTCACGGTAGCCTCCGCCGACTCACGCATATTTGTACGGATCATGAGCACTTGCATCTCTTGATAGTACTCGCTCACTGTCTTAGAACCCTGAGTAAGTCATCGTAGCTTTGTATGCAGCGTCCTTGTATAGTATGCCGGCACGAAACTTTCCCGCATAGCATGTTTCATTGCTTCCCAAGTGTTAGGACGTTCCCCTGCACGATTCAATTGATCCTACCAAATAATAGCGTATTCGGTGAACTCAATCGAGGCAACACGAACCTTCTTCTCTTCGGAGTAGTGCTGGTTTGTCAAAAATTTGATTGTCACGCATCTCCCACTCGAAATAAGCCTCCAGATCAGATCTGCCTTTGAACTCCGGTATGGTGATCTTGATTCTCCCGATACCGTCATCTTCACATTCACCACCTCTATTATGATGTCCACCATGTCCAGCACCTCGACAATCAAAGTAATCACATCGTGGACGTCGTTGATGTCTTCCACGATCATCAGAAATAGCCTCCTCCGAATCAGCAGCATAGAAGTCTTCTCCATCTCGGCGTACAACACGTTGTGCACGTCCATGTTGTGGTTGGGGCAGCACCGGTACATTAGCTCCTCGTGGCGGTGGTAGCCTCTCCTCCAAGCGACGGATAGCAAGGTTCAGATTGTCGAAACCTTCCATCATGCGCCGTTCATTCGGGTTGAGACGATCGTTCAGTGTGTCTTACACCCCTTGAATTTGAACTTCAAGTTGATGGCGTAACACCTTCTCACGACGAAGAAAATAGCCGGTAGTAGCATCAAATTGAGCACGTACATCCGGTAGTAGTGAATCACCGTACATAGGCTCCTCGTCCGATCCACCATTAGAACCACGTTGGCTAGTTCTTGACATGATGATCAACCTCAAAGTACCAAGAAAAAAATATTCCACATACCGTGATCAACCACGCTCTGATACCAAGATGATACGGATCAACGTTTAGTTGATGTGTAATGTGGTTCAATCTTTCACGGTACTTGTATTTCAATCTTGATTGAAACAAAACCCTAGCTTTCGTCCTTCTTGGTTGAGCAAAAAGGAAGAACAAGTGTATCTCCAAAGCAAGTAATACTTGGTCGATGTTGAATCAATCTGAAGAGAGAAACAAAATCAAACCCGAAGAACAACACCAAACTGTGAGAAATTGTGGATGCCACAAATTGGTGAGATAATCCACAAGGAATCACGGATGTTGGAAGAACAACCTCCCTCCAATATTTACGCAATCACAAAACCCTAGATGGGAATTTCCGAAACGCATGTATTCATTATGCGCCACATAAACCTGTGACTTTTCTGTATTTTCTTCAACTCTAACTTGTCCCCCTACATGGTGCGGCCATGGGGGGTTTATATAGCCACCCACGCAAGCATAAGGTTTGGATGAACAGTAAACCGACTGCTACAGTAATCCTAGACTGTTCATATGATCAGTAATTTGAGTCGGTTACTGTTCATGTGAGCAGTACCGAATTTCAAAGTTAGCTTCTTTTAAAGAATGATCCGAATTGTAATTGCTCCAATCCAAATCCACTTAGGATTCTTTGTCTTTTCCTGTTCAGATTCCCCTACAAACTTTCCAAAATGCAAAGTCCTTGGTTCTTGTGTCTTCCTATGTCCGCTCAAGCTTCCCCTTCGGCCTACCTCCCTCTCCTTGTTCTTGGCCAAACCTTGTTCTTGTTTCTTTCTCCATTGATGCATAAATAGGCTCAACTTGAGGTTTAGCACACACTTGCAACTTAGGGATGTTGACCACCATAGTAGATGCACCTAGGGCCTCATCACCTTTGGACCTCCTCTGTGTTCATAGGACCTCCTTTGAGTCCTCTGGACCTCCTCCATGTTCTTAGGACCTCCTTTGGACCTCCTCTGTGTGAGGACCCCGGTTTATTAGGCTTGTAATACTTGGTCATCCATTGACCCTAGCATTACAAACATAATCAACCGTGTCTTCGAGATATGTATACTTCCCAGAATGCAGTATACACACCCCTTTACAAAATCATGCATCAATTCCATTCAAGACATAGAACCAAAGCACGACTAGAATAAAAGACATACATAATATCGAAGTTATTACAAAAGGGCCGACCGCCAAATACAACAATAAAGATAACACAGCGGAAGCAAAAGCCATAAGATGGCGATAAACAAAAGAGAGCCACAAGGTTTGCCTTTAGCCCACAAGGCAACCAACTAAGACGCCTAGCTCGATTCCAAACCGCAGCACATCTCACAAAAGTAAAGCCCTTTGGGCTCTACCTCCTCTGCAACCAAGTTATTAAGCAAAGCAAATGAGTACAAAAATAGCTACATGCAAGCTTTATTTAAGTGGATGAGGCTTTGGACTCATTTTGGCATAAAGCAAGCTTTCATTTGCAATAATGTAATAGATTGAAAGCAATTTGACAAAGTATTTTTAATTTTTGAAGAACACGATACAACAATAATAACAACAAGAACAACCTGGAAGTGACTCACCCAAGTCACCACAACAATAGCATGAATTACCCAATTCATACCACCCATCAAGTTTTAATTATGTGTTTAGTCTAGTTCTTGCGGGAAATCACCCAGCGTGTCCATAACCTAGGACGAGGCTATTCGAATAGTTTTAACCCTACAGGGGTGTACTAATGTACCCACACGCCAGACCGCCTTTTCGCCACATGATTTAGCACACTTCCTTTGGTATGCCGGCACGGCTAAGTCCTACGAGACATTTCCAATGGATGATGCTAATTAAGAGTCAAGAACCCACGGGACAAGGACACAATAGACAACCTAACCTATCCTCGCTAATGCTCCCTTCACAACACCGCACACACATTTTATTTTTAACACACCCACCGACCAGCTCATAATTAACACCTCCCAAAGTACTTAGTCAAGAGAGGTCCCATATCCCCCTCGTGTGGTTAGCACGCAAAAGTGCTTGGATCAATGGCGCAAGTAACTTTCGGTCCTTGGGGACTTAGGCACCATTCCGTTCACACCCAACAAATCACACCAACATCCATTGTGCCCAAGTCAATAACAATTTTGTTTTCATTTTTGTTTATTTACAAAGTAACAAGCACAAGATGGACATAATGGAATAATAGTTTTTGTGTGATCAAGGTGATCGACATAATGTCGACAACCGCCCATTTCTACCGTTATCTAAGCATTGCTAAGCATTATCAACGTAAACTACTAAGTGATAAGAGTCCATCCATCGAACTCTAAATCACAAAGAAGATAATCCTAGGCTTAGTAGTAGAGAATGAACATTTACCTACGTGATATGCATCTATAGGCTCAACTAATCGATATTTTAACACAAAGTAGCATGCATACATACAAGTAAAACAAAGTATTAAACTTTAAAGTAATGGGACAATAATGGGATATGATCAAACTGCTTGTCTTGCTGGTTTTGCTCAATATGTTGCTGAGGATCACTCACGGATCAAAGCACTCGCCGGCACTCTAACTAAAAAGCTTAAAAGAAACGATAAGAACGATTTAAACCACAAAGACAGACAAAGAAACAAATTCCAAATGCTCTAAAATTTCTACAGCAACAATAGGATGATTTTTAGGGAATTTATCAATAAGAACCAATTGATTTGGATTCTTAATGCAAAAGATATGAGCAAAACAATTCTGCTCAGCCCTAAAAACCAAAACTGCCACTATTCACTAATTTAATTATTTGGCAACATTTTCTAGAGAGGTGGTGCTACTAAGATTTTTACTGTAAAACTAGCACCTCATGAGATGAATAACCCAATTGAATTCATCTCATTTGGAGCTATTATGCATTTTCTATAATTTTTCAAAGACAAGAACTTGAACAAAATTTAAAATGCACAAGTAAGCTTTTTGAAAATAGTGACATGCCTAAATCCTATTCTAACATTTCGAGCACTAACAGAGGAAACCAACAAAGTTGGATTCACTCAAAAATAATCTACAGAGATTTACTTATGCATTTTACAAGTTAACTTGAATTTTTAATGAAACATTTAAAGTTAGTTTTGAAATTTATTTACAAAACCTTTTTCTGGAGCTGAACTAGGCCCATAACCATTTTTAGATTAGAGCCTGGTCCAAACCAGAGCTACAGAAATTTGAATCACCTTATTTGGATTTAGAATGAATTAGTTATGCATTTTCAAAGTTCATACCTTTTTCAGTTCATAAAATAACAGCTCTCTAGAATTTCCTAAAAACCAATAAGGCAGGGGAAGGACATGAGCCATAGATCTTGAATCTAACGGCTCAAGACCTCCCAGAGAACATCGCACACACGCGCTCGCGAAGGTCCAGAGGTCATGGGCCGTTGATCTTGGATCCAGCGGTCCATGTCCTCCCAGCCACGCGCACGCGCAAGCAACAGGGGAGGTCGTGGCCGTTGATGCTGCATCCAACGGGCCACAACAACAGAGGGAGGACCGGAACGGTCCAGATCTAGCGAGGGAGGTCCTCAACGGCTGAGATGACCTCGAGGAGGTCCTACGCGGAGGTCTTAACGGCTCAGACCTCCATGGGAGGTCTGGACGGCTAAGATGCGAATGGGGGAGGTCCTGGACGTTCAAGATCTCCTCGGAGGAGGTCTTGGACGGCCCAGATCCAGAGCCACAGCGCTCACGCACGTGCGCGCGCGCGTGGGCAAGGAGTTAAGGCGCGCGGGACACAAGGAGGTCTAGGCGCTAAGACAACAGTAAATGCGCCTAATGATGGGGCATTTACTGCCCCAAATCTTTGTCCTAATGACACGCGCGGGGTGAACTTTTCCGACAAAAACGTTCACCGCAAAGACATGGTCAATGCCGGCGATGCAGACCTCGCCGGCGACCACCAAGGGTACCAACGTGTGCGCAATAGTGTTGCGCACACAATGGACCTCCTCTCAACGGCGGCGACGGCCTTGAACGCCGGCGAGCCGGAGAGGAACAAGACGACCAGCACGGCCAAAAGACATAATTGAAAAGTAAAGCTCCGCAACAACATCCAAGCAGGTGCCCAGCAACTAAGGACTATCAGGAGGGTTACCTGGAGGTCCAGAGGTGCTGAGGAGGTCGAGGAAGGTGAGGACCGGAGCTGGAGAAGATGAGGTTGCTCCACGGCCAAGGCTCCAATCTCCAATTCGGCCACCTCTGAAAAATGTTCCCAACCAAAAGAAGTTAGGGCTCTTGTCACAAAGGTGAATGGCTCAAAATGAAGAAAGGATGGGAGAGGAAAAACTCCAGGGATCCTTGTGCCACCGAGGAGCTCCAAGCTCCAACAATGGCGGCCAAGGAGAGCTTCGGTGGTTTGAGTTTACAAGCACAGAGGTGCAAGCAATGGCCGCAATGGTGTGTAAAGGAAGCCAAGGAAACAGTGGGGAGGTTTTATACCTAGGGCAAAAGAGGTCGTGGACCACGGGTTAAGCTCATGGTGAGCTTAGCCCATGCGAGGTCCATGGCTTGGACAGGACAATGGAGGTGACAGAGAGTAGGTTAGGGCATGGCCTAGGGCGGAAAGGTGCTGACACGCATTTAATGCGCACAGGCACAGAGCCGTTGGACATGACAGGGCTCTGACCTTCTCCACCGCCATAGCTCTTGCACGCTAGCCCAAGCTAGGAGAAGAACAGGACCTCAAATCCACCGTTGGATAGAGAGGATGGGGAGGTCCTAGCCCTCGGATGTGTTTTTTGAACCGGTAAGGCTTTAAACGAAAAGAGGAGATCACAGCCCTCCGATTTGGACTGGGGAGGTCGTGGCCCTCCGATTTTCATTGCGCGGCTGCGCAAAGGATAAAGGGACAGGAGGTCCAAGGCGTTAGATCTAAATCCAACGGTGCGGACCTCCTAGGAGGACTTAAGCTGCGCGAAATACTGCCCAAGACGTGGAGGTCATGGCCTTTAGATTTAAATCCAAGGGCACACAACCAAAGGGGAGGTCCTAGGCGCTGCGCAACGCGCAAAGGAGGTCAGGACCTTTGGATCTTAATCCAATGGTGCTGATCAAGTGAAGGGGAGGTCCTGAGCTTTGCGCGTAGCGCAAAGGAGGTCCTAGCCTTTAGATTTAGATCTAAGGGCTCACAGGAGTGGTCCGAACGGCCCACTCAACAGAGACCGCGCGATCTAAATCTAACGGCTTAAAAAGGATGGTCCGAACGGCCCATTGATCTCTCGTGTTGAAACGAGATCCAAAGGCAAGGAGGGAACAAGGGATGTCATGGCCGTGAGATTTACATCTAACGGCTACGACCTCACGTGGGAGGGAGGTCTGATGCGCACAAAGCACTGGGAGGTCGTGGCCGTAGATTTTAAATCTAACGGCGCACAACACAAGATGGGGGAGGTCTGGTGCGCTAGATATTGAGGGGAGATCGTGGGCTGTTGGATCTGATCCAACGGCTACGACCTCAACAAGGTGGGAGGAGGTCTTTGTGGTTTGATAACAAGGGGAGGTCATGGCCATGGATCCTTGATCCAACGGCTATGACCTAGATGAGGTGGGCAGGTCCTTGCGGTGTTGACCGCGGAGGAGGTCGTGGCGGTTGGATGTTAATCCAACGGTTACGACCTCCACAAGGTGGAGAGGAGGTCTATTGCTGCTGGGGATGTGGTTGGGTTTGACCAGCTTTGCAAAGCGGCTCAAGCCCAAGTCAAACCAGTTTATTTAAATTTGAAAAATAAGCTGAGACTTTTGAGGATTTATTTGAGATAGCAAATGAACTCCAAAATTCATGAAATTTTAACTGGAGCTTACTGACATTAGGATTAACCTTACATAAAATTTCCAGAGGTTTTTATGCAATGCATTTTTCTTAGGAAATTCATAAAGGCCGTTCAAGGGTTTGTTTTATCTCCAAAAATTATCAAGCAAGTTTTATAACTCATGATATTTTTCAGAGGGGTCCCACAGCAACTCTAGGACCAAGGAAAATTATTTCCAAAGGTTTGGCACGAGATTTGTGACAAGTGGAAAATGAGTTTGACTTTTGGTCAACAAGAGCTTTGTGTTTTTGGATATCACCACTCTTGGACAAGGAAAACATGTGAGTTCAAGAATTTCAAGATGTGAGAAAAAGTTTTTATTTCTACACATTTTCTTACATTTGAAACACACACCTGTTTATACAGTTGGGATGTTACAAAATCTCCCCCTCTTACAGAAATATCGTCCCGAGATTTTGGCTTACTCGGAAAAGAAAGAAGGGTAGTCTGCACGCAGACGATCTTCCCTTTCCCAAGTAGCTTCATCCTCGGAATGGTTCGACCACTGAACTTTAAGGAACTTAATGGAACGATTCCTGGTTCTTCGCTCAGCCTCTTCAAGTATGCGAACAGGGTGCTCGCGATAGGTCAAATCTAGTTGGACATCGAGAGTTTCCAACGGAGCTTCCTCAGTTGGAACACGGAGGCACTTCTTCAACTAGGACACATGGAACACATCATGTACCCCCTCAAGTGCAGCAGGCAACTCCAACTTGTAGGCAACAGCTCCTTTCTTCTCGATAATGCGGTAGGGACCCACATATCGAGGAGCTAACTTGCCCCTGACGCCGAAACATTGATGGCCCTTCAAAGGAGAGACTTTGAGATAAACAAAGTCATTAGGCGCAACACTCAACTCACGACGACGGCGATCCACATAGCTCTTTTGCTCGGTCGAGCCGTATGAAGACGCCACGAATAAGTTGAACCTGACTCTCGGCCTCATTGATCGAGTCCGCCAAAGAAAGGTCTTTCACGGTCTCGCACCAATTCAACGGGTTCTCGCACTTTCTCCCGTATAAAGCCTCGAAGGTGCCATGCCGAGACCGGCCGAAAAGTCGTTGTTGTAAGAAAACTTCGGCGAATGGTAAGCATTTCTCCCAATGCTTCCCATAGGAAAGAACACAAGCACGGAGCATGTCTTCCAAAACTTGGTTGACCCTCTCGGTCTGCCCATCAGTTTGGGGATGATACGCCGGTCGAAGAAAGGCGCGAGTTCCATAGCCTCCTCAGAGGCTATGCTAGAACCGAAGTGAAGATAGAACCACGATCGAAACGATCATCTTCGCACCCCATGCAAGCTCACGATCCCGGATACGTAAAGCTCAAAGAAGGCGATCAGACGAATCTTGGTCTTGATCGGAAGAAAGTGTGCCACTTTGGTCAACCGATCAATGACAACCCAAATGGCATCATTTCCTTTGGTGACTGGGTAGACCGTAATAAAATCCATCCCGATCAAATCCCACTTCCACTCAGAATGTGCAGGTCAAGCAGCCCACCGACGCCGATGCTCGGCCTTCACACGACAACACACGCCACACTCGAAGAACCGCACTTCTCCCTCTCTTCATTCGGGTCCACCAAAATCCTCGACGAGATCTTGATACATCTTTGTGGCCCCGGATGAATGGACAAAGGCGAATCATGGGCTTCATGGAGGATCAAGTTCCGCAACTCCATGTCCTTTGGAACCACAAGGCGTTGTCCGAACCTCACAACACCATGCTCATCCTCGAGAGAAACACTTGGTCGTTTCTGTTTTGACATTTTCTTTGATTTTGTTCACTCCAGATCCGATTGTCGAGCGGCCTTGACACGATCCACCAAGGTTGGTTGCACAACCAAGGTAGCGAGGAACCATGCTCAACCAAACCCAAGTTGAGACGCCAAACTCCTCAAGAAGGGTGGGTGAAGCTCCTTGAGCGACAAGGCATTACAATGCGCCTTACGACTAAGAGCATCGGCAACGACATTAGCCTTGCCTGGATGGTAGTGAATACCCACATCATAGTCTTTGATCAATTCCAACCATCTCCTTTTCCTGAGGTACAGATCTGGCTGGGTGAACAAATACTTCAAGCTTTTGTGATCCGAATACACCTCCCAACGATTACCGATTAGGTAATGCCGCCAAATCTTAAGTGCATGAATCACAGCAGCTAGCTCCAAGTCATGGGTAGGATAGTTCAGTTCATGAGGTCTCAATTGCCTTGATGCGTCATTTTCTAGGTGCATTTGGAATAATTCTGAGCAGGTGTAAAACTTTGCAGACCGACGGGTACCCAGAGCTCCACATTATGAAATCGAGGCATGGAAAGAAAATCAATACAAACAACCAAAATGGACTTCTGGTGTGCCCTATGTCATTTCTAGGTGCATTTGGAATAATTCCGAAACATCGCATGAAACTTTGTCGACGACGGCGGTATCCAGAGCCCCACTTTACGAAATCGAGGCACAGAAAGACAATCAATACGAAACACCCAAAAAAGACTTCTAGTGTGCCCTACCACATTTCTAGGTGCATTTGGAATCCTTCCGAGCCGGTGTGAAACTTTCCAGAACGACGCGTACCCTAAGCCCTAATTTATGAAATCGAGGTACGGAAAGAAAATCCACACCAAATAACTATAATGGACTTCTGGTGTGCCCTACGTCATTTCTAGGTGCGTTTGAAATAACACTGAGCAATTGCGAAACTTCCAGAACGACAGGTACCCAGAGCTCCACTTTATGAAATCGAGGCATGGAAAGAAAATGAACATCAAACTCCCATAATGGACTTCTAGTGTGCCCTACCTCATTTCTAGGTGCATTTGGAATACTTCCGAGCCGGTGTGAAACTTTCCGAATCCACGCTGCACCTAATCTCCAATTTATGAAATCGAGGCACGGAAAGAAAATACATACCAAATAACTATAATGGACTTCTGGTGTGCCCAACGTCATTCATAAGTGCATTTGAAATAATTTCGACCAAGTGTGAAACATTCCAGAACGACAGGTACCCAGAGCTCCACATTACGAAATCGAGGCACGGAAAGAAAATCGAAACGAAACACCCATAATGGACTTCTAGTGTGCCCTACGTCATTTCTAGGTCCATTTCGAATAATTCTGAGAAGGTGTAGAACTATGCAGAGCGACGGGTACCCGGAGCTCTAATTTATGAAATCGAGGCACGGAAAGAAAATCAATGTTAACACCCAAAATGGACTTCGGATGTGCCCTATGTCATTTCTAGGTGCATTTGGAATAATTCCGAGCAAGTGTGAAACTTTGCTGAACGACGGTATCCAGAGCTCCACTTTACGAAATCGAGGTACAGAAAGACAATCAATACGAAACACCCAAAATAGACTTCTAGTGTGCCCTACCTGATTTCTAGGTGTATTTGGAATCCTTCCGAGCCGGTGTGAAACTTTCCAGAACGACGCGTACCCTAAGCTCCAATTTATGAAATCGAGGCACGGAAAGAAAATCCACACCAAATAACTATAATGGAATTCTAGTGTGCCCTACGTCATTTCTAGGTGCATTTGGAATAATACCGAGCAAGTGTGAAACATTCCAGAACGACGGGTGCCCAGAGCTCCACTTTATAAAATCGAGGCATGGAAAGAAAATGAACATCAAACTCCCATAAGGGACTTCTAGTGTGCCCTACCTCATTTCTAGGTGCATTTGGAATCTTTCCGACCCGGTGTGAAAATTTCCAGAACGACGCGTACCCTGAACTCCAATTTATGAAATCGAGGCACGTAAAGAAAATCAAAACCAAACACCCAAAATGGAATTCTGGTGTGCCCTATGTCATTTCTAGGTGCATTTGGAATAATTCCGAAAGGTGTGAAACTTTGTTTGAGAGCGGTATCGAGCTCCACTTTACGTAAATCGAGGCACGTAAAGACAATAAATAAAAAACATCCAAAATAGACTTCTAGTGTGCCCTACCTCATTTCTAGGTGCAGTTGGAATACTTCCGAGCCGGTGTGAAACTTTCCAGAACGACGCGTACCCTAAGCTCAAATTTATGAAATCGAGGCACGGAAAGAAAATCCACACTAAATAACTATAATGGAATTCTGGTGTGCCCTACGTCATTTCTAGGTGCATTTGGAATAATACCGAGCAATTGTGAAACATTCCAGAACGACGGGTACCAGAGCTCCACTTTATGAAATCGAGGCATGGAAAGAAAATGAACATCAAACTCTCATAATGGACTTCTATTGTGCCCTACCTCATTTCTAGGTGTATTTGGAATCTTTCCGAGCCGGTGTGAAAATTCCAGAACGACGCGTACCCTGAGCTCTAATTTATGAAATCGAGGCACCGAAAGAAAATCAAAACCAAACACCCATAATGGACTTCTAGTGTGCCCTATGTCATTTCTAGGTGCATTTGGAATAATTCTAAGCAGGTGTAAAACTTTGCCGAGCGACGGGTACCCAGAGCTCAGCATTATGAAATCGAGGCACGGAAAGAAAATCAATGCAAACACACAAAATGGACTTCTGGTGTACCCTATGTCTTTTCTAGGTGCATTTTGAATAATTCCGAGCAGGTGTGAAACTTTGCTGAACGATGGTATCCAGAGCTCCACTTTACGACAGCGAGGCACAGAAAGACAATCAACACGAAACACCCAAAATAAACTTCTAGTGTGTCCTACCTCATTTCTAGGTGCATTTGGAATCCTTCCGAGCCGGTGTGAAACTTTCCAGAACGACGCGTACCTTAAGCTCCAATTTAAGAAATCGAGTCACGGAAAGAAAATCCACACTAAATAACTATAATGGACTTCTGGTGTGACCTACATCATTTCTAGGTGCATTTGGATTAATTCCGAGCAAGTGTGAAACATTCCAGAACGACGGGTACCCAGAGCTCCACTTTATGAAATCGTGGCATGGAAAGAAAATGAACATCAAACTCCCATAATGGACTTCTAGTGTGCCCTACTTCATTTCTAGGTGCATTTGGAATCTTTCCGAGCCGGTGTGAAACTTTGCTGAACAACGGTATCCAGAGCTCCACTTTACGAAATCGAGGCACAGAAAGACAATCAATACGAAACACCCAAAATACACTTCTAGTGTGCCCAACCTCATTTCTAGGTGCATTTGGAATCCTTCCGAGCCGGTGTGAAACTTTCCCGAACCACGCTTACCCTAAGCTCCAATTTATGAAATCGAGGCACGGAAAGAAAATCCACACGAAATAACTATAATGGACTTCTGGTGTGCCCTACGTCATTTCTAGGTGCATTTGGAATAATTACGAGCAAGTGTGAAACATTCCAGAACGACGGGTACCCAGAGGTCCACTTCATGAAATCGAGGCATGGAAAGAAAATAAACATCAAACTCCCATAATAGACTTCTAGTGTGCCCTACCTCATTTCTAGGTGCATTTGGAATAATTCCGAGAAAGTGTGAAACATTCCAGAACGACGGGTACCCAGAGCTCCACTTTATGAAATCGAGGCATGGAAAGAAAATTAACATCAAACTCCCATAATGGACTTCTAGTGTGCCCTACCTCATTTCTAGGTGCATTTGGAATCTTTCCGAGCCGGTGTGAAACTTTCCGAATCCACGCTGCACTCGAGCTCTAATTTATGAAATCGAGGCACGGAAAGAAAATCAAATCCAAACACCCATAATGGACTTCTAGTTTGCTCTACGTCATTTCTAGGTGCATTTGAAATAATTCCGAGCAAGTGTGAAACATTCCAGAACGACGGGTACCCAGAGCTCCACTTTATGAAATCGAGGCATGGAAAGAAAATGAACATCAAGCTCCCATAATGGTCTTCTAGTGTGCCCTACCTCATTTCTTGGTGCATTTGGAATCTTTCCGAGCCGATCTGAAACTTTCCAGAACGACGCGTACCCTGAGCAACAATTTATGAAATCAAGGCACAGAAAGAAAATCAAAACCAAACACCCATAATGGACTTCTAGTCTGCCCTACGTCATTTCTAGGTGCATTTGTAAAAATTCTGAGCAGGTGTAAAACTTTGAAGAGCGACGGCTACCCGGAGCTCCACATTATGAAATCGAGGCACGGAAAGAAAATCAATGCAAACTCCCAAAATGGACTTCTGGTGTGCCCTATGTTATTTCTAGGTGCATTTGGAATAATTCTGAGCAGGTGTGAAACTTTGCTGAACAACGTTATCCAGAGCTCCACTTTACGAAATCGAGGCACAGAAGGATAATCAATACAAAACACCCAAAATAGATTTCTAGTGTGCCCTACCTTATTTCTAGGTGAATTTGGAATCCTTACGAGCCGGTGTGAACCTTTCCAGAACGACGCATAAGCTAAGCTCTAAATTATGAAATCGAGGCACGGAAAGAAAATCCACACCAAATAACTATAATGGACTTCTGGTGTGCTCTACGTCATTCATAGGTGCATTTGAATGAATTCCGAGCAAGTGTGAAACATTCCAGAACGACGGGTACCCAGAGCTCCACTTTATGAAATCGAGGCATGGAAAGAAAATGAACATCAAACTCCCATAATGGACTTCTAGTGTGCCCTACCTCATTTCTTGGTGTATTTGGAATCTTTCCGAGCCGGTGTGAAACTTTCCAGAACGACGCGTACCCTGAGCTCCAATTTATGAAATCAAGGCACGGAAAGAAAATCAAAACGAAACACCCATAATGGACTTCTAGTATGCCCTACATCATTTCTAGGTGCATTTGCAATAATTCTGAGCAGGTGTAAAACTTTGGAGAGCGACGGGTACCCGGATGATAAGGATCCACCTAGTTGATTAGATGAATCCTGATTGTTGGCCCAATCTTTCACGGTACACTCGAAGATCAGTAGCAATCTCACAAACCAATTCGGTGAATTGAATTGAAAGAAAATCAATACACTCACACACCAATCTAATAGATTGAATTGCAAGTAGTAGCCTTCGGTGAATAGCACTCCGAAGCAAGAGATAGATATCTTGATCTCGCTCTCAATCTCTCCAACCCATATCACAACTCATGAACACACGATATGCGCCAAAACGGCTTTTCTGATTTTTATTATTTAAATCATAACTTGTCCACCTATATGGTGCGGCCATGGGGGGTTTATATAGCCTCCCACGCAAGCACAAGACTTGGATGAATAGTATCCCGAATTGCTACAGTAGTCCTAGTCGGTACTGTTCACGTGAACAGTAAATCGACCCAAAAAAATACTCTCTAGTTAGAATTTAAACTACTCTAGTTTTGGAATAAAAATATTAATCACCAATTGGTTGTCTGAATTGAATCCAAACTGAACCAATCCACATGCCATGTTCCTGGCGTCCTCTCTATGCATGGCCAAGTCTCCCTCTTGGTTTCCCTTGTGTTGTGTGGGCTTTCCTTCTCTTAGCTTCTTGCGCGAACTTGTTCCATGCACTTGATGCTTCTTTTGACGCCAATGCAACCCTTGCTGCCCTGTCACCACATGTCTTTCTTGACCGCCCGCATGTGCTAGGGTTTTATCTCGAGAGCACATCCCCTCTCGTTGGCCAGCATCCCCATCCACCTTATTGGCCTTCACAACTCCAATTGCGCCAGTTTGAGTGCTAGCATTAGTTTGCAATTTAGGGATGCAAACCAATGCTTTGGTAGTAGTTATGGCCGTATCATCCTCCCTTTCTTCAAGAAAAGACGTCCTCGTCTTTTGTGTAACCTTAGGAATCTTCGTCGGAGTAATCTTCGCGATCGCCTTTTTAGTGATGATCTCCTCAGCACAAATAGAATTCTCTGGCATAGGACACAGGCTATATGATCTTCCCTGATGCACCAAAGAGTACTTGTTGGACCTCCCGTGGTGCGTAGCATTGCGATCATGCTGCCACGGACGCCTAACAAATAAGTGACATGCGTGCATAGGCACGACATCACACTCCACCTTGTCGTGATAGTCCCCCACCAAAAACAAACTTTGACACGATGAGTAATTTTCACCACCGACATTATGCAACCATTGTGCATAATACGGCTCGATGTCGCCATGTTGTCAACCCCAAAGCTTGCACTAAATCTTTGCTAATGATGTTGTTGTAGCTTCCACCATCAATGATAAGCTTGCAAACTTTGCCACTGATTTTGCACTCAGATTTGAACACGTTGGTTCGCTGCCCCGTTGCGAGAATTGAAGTGCCGTCAACGCAAACCTTCTTGGTCATCATGCTCAAACCTTCTGATGGTGTCTCAATGTCGGTGTCGCCATCATGAGAAAACACCTTCTTGTTGTTCACGGGCAGAATTGATGATAGCCTCCTCAGCTTTTCTTCTTTCTTCCTCGGCCAACTTTTCTTCTTCCCGTTTCTTAGCCTTTAGCATTTGCTCTTTAATGTCATCTTGGACCTTGTCTCCTCGTTGTCTATCTTCGAAGTACCTTAACGAAGACCAAGATGTAATCTCCTTTCGCGCTCCTCTCCAAGGAAAAGAGTACCGCATGACGGGGCGTGATGCAACTCGGTGTATGTGCTATTCGACCAACCAATATGCACCAATCACTAATGAACATGCTCGCATATGCATAGGAATCACATCACAAGCAACGACTGCAGTATACCCGTCCAAAAAATTTTTTACCACCACTTGTTTTGTGATCGGAATGTGCTTGAACCTCCAAAGCAACAGATATGGCTCCGGATGTGGCTTTGTGACCAACCCCAATCTGTCCACAAGCGTTTGCTTGCAGCATTTGTTAGGCTTCCCGTATCGATCATCATAGCACAATATGTATTTCCCACTCGACACCGATAAAAGAATATGTAGCTCGGCTCATGGAGTGGATCCTCCTCACATTGATCTATAGTATAACTGAATTGCATGACTAGCTTCATCTCCTTCGTGTCGGCTATGTCGATCCTTCATCTTCGCAGCAACGAAATCTGGTGAGCAATCAAGCTCGATACCACGACAAGGATCCACCTAGTTGATTAGATGAATCTCGATTGTTGGCCCAATCTTTCACGGTACACTCGAAGAACAGTAGCAATCTCACAAACCAATTCGGTGAATTGAATTGTAAGAAAATCAATACACTCACACACCAATCCAATAGATAGAATTGCAAGTAGTAGCCTTCGGTGAATAGCACTCCGAAGCAAGAGATAGATATCTTGATCTCGCTCTCAATCTCTCCAACTCATATCACAACTCATGAACACACGATATGCGCTAAAACGGCTTTTCTGATTTTTATTATCTAAATCATAACTTGTCTACCTATATGGTGCGGCCATGGGGGGTTTATATAGCCTCCCACGCAAGCACAAGACTTGGATGAATAGTATCCCGAATTGCTACAGTACTCCTAGTCCGATTACTATTCACGTGAACAGTATCCTAGTCGGTACTGTTCACGTGAACAGTAAACCGAACAAAAAATACTCTCTAGTTAGAATTTAAACTACTCTAGTTTTGAAATAAAAATATTAATCACCAATTGGTTGTCTGAATTGAATCCAAACTGAACCAACCCACATGCCATGTTCCTGGCGTCCTCTCCACGCATGGCCAAGTCTCCCTCTTGGTTTCCCTTATGTTGTGGGCTTTCCTTCTCTTAGCTTCTTGCGCGAACTTGTTCCACACTTGATGCTTCTTTTGACGCCAATGCAACCCTTACGGCATGTCACCACATGTCTTTCTTGACCGCCCGCATGTGCTAGGGTTTTATCTCGAGAGCACATTCCCCCTCGTTGGCCAGTAGCTCCATCCACCTTATTGACCTTCACAATGTTTTGTTTTACCTTTTGTTGTAAAACAACACCAATTGCGCCAATTTGAGTGCTAGCATTAGTTTGCAATTTAGGGATGCAAACCAATTCTTTGGTGGTAGTTATGGCCGTCTCATCGGAGCTCCACATTATGAAATCGAGGCACGGAAAGAAAATCAACGCAAACACCCAAAATGGACTTCTGGTGTGCCCTATGTCATTTCTAGGTGCATTTGGAATAATTCCGAGCAAGTGTGAAACATTCCAGAACGACAGGTACCCAGAGCTCCACTGTATGAAATCGAGGCATGGAAAGAAAATAAACATCAAACTCCCATAATGGACTTCTAGTCTGCCCTACCTCATTTCTAGGTGTATTTGGAATCTTTCCGAGCCGGTGTGAAACTTTCCAGAACGACGCGTACCCTGAGCTCCAATTTATGAAATCGAGGCACGGAAAGAAAATCAAAACCAAACACCCATAATGGACTTCTAGTGTGCCCTACGTCATCCATATGTGCATTTGAAATAATTCCGAGTAAGTGTGAAACAATCCAGAACGACGGGTACCCAGAGCTCCACTTTATGAAATTGAGGCATGGAAAGAAAATGAAGATCAAACTCTCATAATGGACTTCTAGTGTGCCCTACCTGATTTCTTGGTGCATTTGGAATCTTTCCGAGCCGGTGTGAAACTTTCCAGAACGACGCGTACCCTGAGCTCCAATTTACAAAATCGAGGCACAAAAAGACAATCAACACGAAACACCCAAAATAGACTTCTAGTGTGCCCTACCTCATTTCTAGGTGCATTTGGAATCCTTCCGAGCCGGTGTGCAACTTTACAGAATGACGCGTACCCTAAGCTCCAATTTATGAAATCGAGGCACGAGAAGAAAATCTACACCAAATAACTATAATGGACTTCTGGTGTGCCCTACGTCATTCATAGGTGCATTTGAAATAATTTTGAGCAAGTGTGAAACATTCCAGAACGACGGGTACCCAGAGCTCCACTTTATCAAATCGAGGAATGGAAAGAAAATGAACATTAAACTCCCAGAATGGACTTCTAGTGTGCCCTACCTCATTTCTTGGTGCATTTGGAATCTTTCCGAGCCGGTGTGAAACTTTCAAGAACGACACGTACCCTGAGATCCAATTTATGAAATCGAGGCACGGAAAGAAAATCAAAACCAAGCACCCATAATGGACTTCCAGTGTGCCCTATGTCATTTCTAGGTGCATTTGCAATAATTCTGACCAGGTGTAAAACTTTGGAGAGCAATACGGAGCTCCACATTATGAAATCGAGGCACGGAAAGAAAATCAATGCAAACACGCAAAATGGACTTCTGGTGTGCCCTATGTCATTTCTAGGTGCATTTGAAATAATTCCGAGCAGGTGTGAAACTTTGCTGAACGACGGTATCCAGAGCTCCACTTTACGAAATCGAGGCACAGAAAGACAATCAATACGAAACACCCAAAATAGACTTATAGTGTGCCCTACCTCATTTCTAGGTGCATTTGGAATCCTTCCGAGCCGGTGTGAAACTTTCGAGCAACGACGCTGCACTCGAGCTCCAATTTATGAAATCGAGGCACCGAAAGAAAATCAAAACCAAAACCCATAATGGACTTCTAGTATGCCCTCGTCATTTCTAGGTCCATTTGGAATAATTCGAGCAGTGTAAAAGTTTGTAGAGCGACGGCACCCGGAGTGCACATTATGAAATCGAGGCACGGAAAGAAAAATCAATGCAAACACCCAAAATGGACTTCTGGTGTGCCTTATGTCATTTCTTGGTGCATTTGGAATAATTCCGAGCAGGTGTGAAACTTTGCCGAATGACGGTATTCAGAGCTCCACTTTACGAAATCGAGGCACAGAAAGACAATCAATACAAAACACCCGAAATAGACTTCTAGTGTGCCCTACCACATTTCTAGCTGCATTTGGAATCCTTCCGAGCCGGTGTGAAACTTTCCAGAATGACGCGTACCCTAAGATCCAATTTATGAAATCGAGGCACGGAAAGAAAATCCACACCAAATAACTATAATGGACTTTTGGTGTGCCCTACGTCACTCATAGGTGCATTTGAAATAATTCCGAGCAAGTGTGAAACATTCTAGCGCGACGGGTACCCAGAGCTCCACTTTATGAAATCGAGGCATGGAAGGAAAATGAACATGAAACTCCCATAATGGATTTCTAGTGTGCCCTACCTCATTTCTTGGTGCATTTGGAATCTTTCCGAGCCGGTATGAAACTTTCCAGAACGACGCGTACCCTGAGCTCCAATTTATGAAATCGTGGCACGGAAAGAAAATCAAAACCAAACACCCATAATGGACTTCTAGTGTGCCCTACGTCATTTCTAGGTGCATTTTCAATAATTCTGAGCAGGTGTCAAACTTTGGAGAGCGACGGGTATACGGAGCTCCACATTATGAAATCGAGGCACGGAAAGAAAATCATTGCAAACACCCAAAATGGACTTCTGGTGTGCCCTATGTCATTTCTAGAAGCATTTAGTATAATTCCGAGCAGGTGTGAAACTTTGCTGAACGACGGTATCCAGAGCTTTACTTTACGAAATGGAGACACAGAAAGGCAATCAATACGAAACACCCAAAATAGACTTCTAGTGTACCCTACCTCATTTCTAGGTGCATTTGGAATCCTTGCAAGCCGGTGTGAAACTTTCCAAAACGACGCGTACCCTAAGCTCCAAATTATAAAATCGAGGTACGGGAAGAAAATCCACACCAAATAACTATAATGGACTTCTGGTGTGCCCTACGTCATTCAAAGGTGCATTCAAAATAATTCCGAGCAAGTGTGAAACATTCTAGAACGACGGGTACCCAGAGCTCCACTTTATGAAATCAAGGCATGGAAAGAAAATAAACATCAAACTCCCATAATGGACTTCTAGTGTGCCCTAGCTCATTTCTTGGTGCATTTCGAATCTTTCCGAGTCGGTGTGAAACTTTCCAGAACGACGCCTACCCTGAGCTCCAATTTATGAAATCGAGGCACGGAAAGAAAATCAAAACCAAACACCCATAATGGACTTCTAGTGTGCCCTACGTCATTTCTAGGTGCATTTGTAATAATTCTGAGTGGGCGTAAAACTTTGGAGAGCGACGGGTACCCGGAGCCCCACATTATGAAATCGAGGCACGGAAAGTAAATCAATGCAAACCCCCAAAATGGACTTCTGGTGTGCCCTATGTCATTTCTAGGTGCATTTGGAATAATTCCGAGCAGGTGTGAAACTTTCTTTGAGCAGCGGTATCAGAGCTCCACTTTACGAAATCCAGGCACAGAAAGACAATCAATACGAAACACCCAAAATAGACTTCTAGTGTGCCCTACCTCATTTCTAGGTGCATTTGGAATACTTTCGAGCCGGTGTGAAACTTTTCAGAACGACGCGTACCCTAAGCTCTAATTTATGAAATCGAGGCACGGAAAGAAAATCCGCACCAAATTACTATAATGGATTTCTGGTGTGCCCTACGTCATTCATAGGTGCATTTGAAAGAATTCCGAGCAAGTGAGAAACATTCTAGAACGATGGGAACCCAGAGCTCACTTTATGAAATCGAGTCATGGAAAGAAAATAAACATCAAACTCCCATAATGAACTTCTAGTGTGCCTTACCTCATTTCTTGTTGCATTTGGAATCTTTCCGAGCCGGTGTGAAACTTTCCAGAACGACGCGTATCTTGAGCTCCAATTTATGAAATCGAGGCACGGAAAGAAAAATCAAAACCCAACACCCATAATGGACTTCTAGTGTGCCCTATGTCATTTCTAGGGGCATTTGCAATAATTCTAAGCAGGTCTAAAACTTTGGAGAGCGACGGGTACCCGGAGCTCCACATTGTGAAATCGAGGCACGGAAAGAAAATCAATGCAAACACCCAAAATGGACTTCTGATGTGGCGCACGGAAAGAAAATCAATGCAAACACCCAAAATGGACTTCTGATGTGCCCTATGTCATTTCTAGGTGTATTTAGAATAATTCCGAGCAGGTACGAAACTTTGTTGAACGACGGTATCCAGAGCTCCACTTTACGGAATCGAGGCACAGATAGACAAACAATACGAAACACAAAAAATAGACTTCTAGTGTGCCCTACCTCATTTCTAGGTGCATTTGAATCCTTCCGAGGCGGTGTGAAACTTTCCAGAACGACGCGTACCCTAAGCTCCAATTTATGAAATCGAGGCACGGAAAGAAAATCCACACCAAATAACTATAATGGAGTTCTGGTTTTCCCTACGTCATTCATAGATGCATTTGAAACAATTCCGAGCAAGTGTGAAACATTCCGGCACGATGGGTACCCAGAGCTCTACTTTATGAAATCAAGGCATAGAAAGAAAATGAACATCAAACTCCCATAATCGACTTCTAGTGTGCCCTACCGCATTTCTTGGTGCATTTGGAATCTTTCTGAGCCGGTGTGAAACTTTCCAAAACGATGCGTACCCTAAGCTCCAATTTATGAAATCGAGGCACGGAAAGAAAATCAAAACCAAATACCCATAATGGACTTCTAGTGTGCCCTACGTTATTTCTAAGTGCATTTGCAATAATTCTGAGCAGGTGTAAAACTTTAGAGAGCGACGGGTACCCGGAGCTCCACACTATGAAATCGAGGGACGGAAAGAAAATAAATGCAAACACCCAAAATACTCTTCTGGTGTGCCCGATGTCATTTCTAGGTGCATTTGGAATAATTCCGAGCAGGTGTGAAACTTTACTGAACGACGGTATCCAGAGCTCCACTTTACGAAATCGATGCACAGAAAGACACTCAATACGAAACACCCAAAATAGACTTCTAGTGTGCCCTACCTCATTTCTTGGTGCATTTGGAATCCTTTCAAGCCGGTGTGAAACTTTCCAGAACGACACGTACCCAAAGATCCAATTTATGAAATCGAGGCACGAGAAGAAAATCCACACCAAATAACTATAATGGATTTCTGGTGTGCGCTACGTCATTCATAGGTGCATTTGAAATAATTCCGAGCAAGTGTGAAACATTCTAGCACGACGGGTACCCAAAGCACCACTTTAAGAAATCGCGGCATGGAAAGAAAATGAACATCAAACTCCCATAATGGACTTCTAGTGTGCCCTACCTCATTTCTTGGTGCATTTGGAATCTTTCCGAGCCGGTGTGAAACTTTGCAGAACGACGCGAACCCTGAGCTCCAATTTATGAAATCGAGGCACGGAAAGAAAATCAAAACCAAACACCCATAATGGACTTCTTGTGTGCCCTACATCATTTCTAGGTGCATTTGCAATAATTCTGGGCAGGTGTAAAACTTTGGAGAGCGACGGGTACCCGGAGCTCCACATTATGAAATCGAGGCACGGAAAGAAAATCAATACAAACACCCAAAATGGACTTCTGGTGTGCCCTATGTCATTTCTAGGTGCATTTGGAATAATTCCGAGCTGGTGTGAAACTTTGCTGAACGACGGTATCCAGAGCTCCACTTTACGAAATCGAGACACAGAAAGGCAATCAACACGAAACACCCAAAATAGACTTCTAGTGTGGCCAACCTCATTTCTAGGTGCATTTGGAATACTTCCGAGCCGGTGTGAAACTTTCCAGAATGACGCGTACCCTAAGCTCCAATTTATAAAATCGAGGCACGGGAAGAAAATCCACACCAAATAACTATGATGGACATCTGGTGTGCCCTACGTCATTCATAGGTGCATTTAAAATAATTCCGAGCAAGTGTGAAACATTCCAGAACGACGGGTACCCAGAGCTCCACTTTATGAAATTAAGGCATGGAAAGAAAATAAACATCAAACTCCCATAATGGACTTCTAGTGTGCCCTAGCTCATTTCTTGGTGCATTTCGAATCTTTCCGAGCTGGTGTGAAACTTTCCAAAACACCCTGAGCTCCAATTTATGAAATTGAGGCACGGAAAGAAAATCAAAACCAAACACCCATAATGGAATTCTAGTGTGCCCTACGTCATTTCTAGGTGCATTTGCAATAATTCTGAGTGGGTGTAAAACTTTGGAGAGCGAAGGGTACCCGGAGCTCCACATTATGAAATCGAGTCACGGAAAGTAAATCAATGCAAACACCCAAAATGAACTTCTGGTGTGCCCTATGTCATTTCTAGGCGCATTTGGAATAATTCCGAGCAGATGTGAAACTTTCTTTGAACAGCGGTGATCGAGAGCTCCACTTTACTGAAATCCAAAGAATGAAAAGACAATCAATACGAAACACCCAAAATAGACTTCTAGTGTGCCCTACCTCATTTGTATGTGCATTTGGAATCCTTCCGAGCCGGTGTGAAACTTTCCAGAACCACGCGTACCCGAAGCTCCAATTTATGAAATCGAGGCACGGAAAGAAAATCAAAACCAAACACCCATAATGGACTTCCAGTGTGCCCTACGTCATTTCTTGGTGCATTTGTAATAATTCTGAGCAGGTGTGAAACTTTGGAGAGCGACGGGTGCCCTACGTCATTCATAGGTGCATTTGAAATAATTCGGAGCAAGTGTGAAACATTCTAGCACGACGGGTACCCAGAGCTCCATTTTATGAAATCGAGGCACGGAAAGAAAATCAATGCAAACACCCAAAATGGACTTCTGGTGTGCCCTATGTCATTTCTAGGTGCATTTGGAATAATTCCGAGCAGGTGTGAAACATTCCAGAACGACGGGTACGCAGAGCACCACTTTATGAAATCGAGACATGGAAAGAAATTTAACATCAAACTCCCATAATAGACTTCCAGTGTGCCCTACGTCATTTTTAGATGCATTTGGAATCATTCCGAGCCGGTGTGAAACTTTCCAGAACGACGCGAACCCTGAGCTCCAATTTATGAAATCGAGGCACGGAAAGAAAATCAAAACCAAACACCCATAATGGACTTCTAGTGTGCCCTACGTCATTCATAGGTGCATTTGAAATAATTCTGAGCAAGTGTGAAACATTCCAGAACGACGGGTACCCAGAGCTCCGGTTTATAAAATCGAGGCATGGAAAGAAAATGAACATTAAACTCCCATAATGGACTTCTAGTGTGCCCTACCTCATTTCTTGGTGCATTTGGAATCTTTCCGAGCCGGTGTGAAACTTTCCAGAACGACGCGTACCCTGAGCTGCAATTGATGAAATCGAGGCATGGAAAGAAAATGAACATCAAACTCCCATAATGGACTTCTAGTGTGCCCTACCTCATTTCTTGGCGCATTTGAAATCTTTCCGAGCCGGTGTGAAACTTTCCAGAACGACGCGTACCCTGAGCTCCAATTTATGAAATCGAGGAACGGAAAGAAAATCAAAACCAAACACCCAGAATGGATTTCTAGTGTGCCCTACGTTATTTCTAGGTGCATTTGCAAAAATTCTGAGCAGGTGTAAAACTTTGGAGAGCGACGGGTACCCGGAGCTCCACATTATGAAATCGAGGCACGGAAACAAAATAAATGCAAACACGCAAAATGGACTTCTGGTGTGCCCTATGTCATTTCTAGGTGCATTTGGAATAATTCGAGCGGTGTGAAACTTTCTTTGAGCAGCGGTATCCGTGAGCTCCACTTTACGAAATCGAGGCACAGAAAGACAATCAATACGAAACACCCAAAATAGACTGCTAGTGTGCCCTACGTCATTTCTAGGTGCATTTGGAATCCTTCGAAGCCGGTGTGAAACTTTCCAGAACGACGCGTACCCTAAGCTCCAATTTATGAAATCGAGGCACGGAAAGAAAATCCACACCAAATAACCATAATGGACTTCTAGTGTGCCCTACGTTATTTCTAGGTGCATTTGAAATAATTCCGAGCAAGTGTGAAACATTGCACCACGACGGGTACCCGGAGCTCCACTTTATGAAATCGAGGCATGGAAAGAAAATGAACATCAAACTCGCATAATGGACTTCTAGTGTGCCCTACCTCATTTCTTGGTGCGTTTGGAATCTTTCCGAGCCGGTGTAAAACTTTCCAGAACGACGCGTACCCTGAACTCCAATTTATGAAATCGAGGCACGGAAAGAAAATCAACACCAAACACCCATAATGGACTTCTAGTGTGCCCTACGTTATTTCTAGGTGCATTTGCAATAATTCTGAGCAGGTGTAAAACATTGGAGAGCGACGGGTACCCGGAGCTCCGCATTATGAAATCGAGGCACGGAAAGAAAATCAATGCAAACACCCAAAATGGACTTCTGGTGTGCCGTATGTCATTTCTAGGTGCATTTGGAATAATTCCGAGCAGATGTGAAACTTTCTTTGACGAGCGGTATCCAGAGCTCCACTTTATGAAATCGAGGCACGTAAAGACACTCAATACTGAAACACCCAAAATAGACTTCTAGTGTGCCCTACCTCATTTCTAGGTGCATTTGGAATCCTTCCGAGCGGTGTGAAACTTTCTGAGCGACGCTACACTTAAGCTCCAATTTACGAAATCGAGGCACGGAAAGAAAATCCACACCAAATAACTATAATGGACTTCTGGTGTGCCCTACGTCATTTCTAGGTGCATTTGGAATAATTTCGAGCAAGTGTGAAACATTCCAGAACGACGGGTACCCAGAGCTCCACTTTATGAAATCGAGACATGGAAAGAAAATGAACATCAAACTCCCATAATTCACTTCTAGTGTGCCCTGCCTCATTTCTAGGTGCATTTGGAATCTTTCCGAGCCGGTGTGAAACTTTCCAGTACCCTGAGCTCCAATTTATGAAATCGAGGCACGGAAAGAAAATCAAAACCAATCACCCATAATGGACTTCAAGTGTGCCCTACGTCATTTCTAGGTACATTTGCAATAATTCTGAGTACGTGTAAAATTTTGGAGAGCGACGGGTACCCGGAGCTCCACATTATGAAATCGAGGCACAGAAAGAAAATCAATGCAAACACCCAAAATGGACTTCTGGTGTGCCCTATGTCATTTCTAGGTGCATTTGGAATAATTTGGAGCAAGTGCGAAACATTCCGGAACGATGGCTACCCAGAGCTCCACTTTATGAAATCGAGGCATGGAAAGAAAATGAACATCAAACTCCCATAATGGACTTCTAGTGTGCCCTACATCATTACATGGATAATTTGGAATCTTTCCGAGCCGGTGTGAAACTTTCCAAAACGACGCGTACCCTGAGCTCCAATTTATGAAAACGAGGCAAGGAAAGAAAATCAAAACGAAACACCCATAATGGACTTCTAGTGTGCCCTACGTCTTTCTAGGTGCATTTGGAATAATTCTGAGAAGGTGTAAAACTTTGCAGAGCGACGGGTACCCGGAGCTCCACATTATGAAATCGAGGCACGGAAAGAAAATCAATGCAAACAACCAAAATAGACTTCTGGTGTGCCCTATGTCATTTCTAGGTGCATTTGGAATAATTCCGAGCAAGTGTGAATTTTGCTGAACGACGGTATCCAGAGCTCCACTTTACGAAATCGAGGCACAGAAAGACAATCAATACGAGACACCCAAAATAGACTTCTAGTGTGCCCTACCTCATTTCTAGGGGCATTTGGAATCCTTCCGAGCCGGTGTGAAACTTTCGAGAACGACGCGTACCCTAAACTCCAATATATGAAATCGAGGCACGGACAGAAAATCAACACCAAATAACTATACTGGACTTCTGGTGTGCCCTACGTCATTTCTAGGTGCATTTGGAATAATTCCGAGCAAGTGTGAAATATTCTAGAACGACGGGTACCCAGAGCTCCACTTTATGAAATCGAGGCATGGAAAGAAAATAAACATCAAACTCCCATAATGGACTTCTAGTGTGCCTTACCTCATTTCTAGGTGCATTTGGAATCTTTCCGAGCCGGTGTGAAACTTTCCAGAACGATGCGTACCCTGAGCTCCAATTTATGAAATCGAGGCACAGAAAGAAAATCAAAACCAAACACCCATAATGGACATCTAGTGTGCCCTACGTCATTTGTAGGTGCATTTGGAATAATTCTGAGCGGGTGTAAAACTTTGCAGAACGACGGGTACCCGGAGCTCCACATTATGAAATCGAGGCATGGAAAGAAAATCGATGCAAACAACCAAAATGGACTTCTGGTGTGCCCTATGTCATTTCTAGGTGCATTTGGAATAATTACGAGCGGTGTGAAACTTTCTTTGAGCAGCGGTATCGAGAGCTCCACTTTACGAAATCGAGGCACAGAAAGACAATCAATACGAAACACCCAAAATAGACTTCTAGTGTGCCATACCTCATTTCTAGGTGCATTTGGAATACTTCCGAGCCGGTGTGAAACTTTCCAGAACGACGCGTACCCGAAGCTCCAATTTATGAAATCGAGGCACGGAAAGAAAATCCACACCAAATAACAATAATGGACATCTGGTGAGCCCCAACGTCATTTCTAGGTGCATTTGGAATAATTCCGAGCAAGTGTGAAACATTCCAGAACGACGGGTACCCAAAGCTCCACTTTATGAAATCGAGGCATGGAAAGAAAATGAACATCAAACTCCCATAATGGACTTCTAGTGTGCCCTACCTCATTTCTAGGTGCATTTGGAATCTTTTCGAGCCGGTGTGAAAATTTCCAGAACGACGCTTACCCTGAGCTCCAATTTATGAAATCGAGGCACGTAAAGAAAATCAAAACCAAACACCCATAATGGACTTCTAGTGTGCCCTACATCATTTCTAGGTTCATTTGGAATAATTCGAAAGTGTAAAACTTTGCGAGAGCGATTTCTGCACCCGAGCTCCACATTATGAAATCGAGGCACGGAAAGAAAATCAATGCAAACACCCAAAATGGACTTCGGTGTGCCCTATGTCATTTCTAGGTGCATTTGGAATAATTCCGAGCGTGTGTGAAACTTTCTTTGACGAGCGGTATCTAGAGCTCCACTTTACGAAATCGGGGCACAGAAAGACAATCAATACGAGACACCCAAAATAGACTTCTAGTGTGCCCTACCTCATTTCTAGATGCATTTTGGAATCCTTCCGAGCCGGTGTGAAACTTTCCAAAACGACGAGTACCCTAAACTCATATGAAATCGAGGCACGGAAAGAAGATCCACACCAAATAACTATAGTGGACTTCTGTTGTGCCCTACATCATTTCTAGGTGCATTTGGAATAATTCCGAGCAAGTGTGAAACATTCTAGAACGACGGGTATCCAGAGCTCCACTTTATGAAATCGAGGCATTAAAAGAAAATGAACATCAAACTCCCATAATGGACTTCTAGTGTGCCTTACCTCATTTCTAGGTGCATTTGGAATCTTTCCGAGCCGGTGTGAAACTTTCCAGAACGATGCGTACCCCGAGCTCCAATTTATGAAATCGAGGCACGGAAAGAAAATCAAAACCAAACACCCATAATGGACATCTAGTGTGCCCTACGTCATTTGTAGGTGCATTTGGAATAATTCTGAGCGGGTGTAAAACTTTGCAGAACGACGGGTACCCGGAGCTCCACATTATGAAATCGAGGCATGTAAAGAAAATCGATGCAAACAACCAAAATGGACTTCTGGTGTGCCCTATGTCATTTCTAGGTGCATTTGGAATAATTCTGAGCAGGTGTGAAACTTTGCTGAACGACGGTATCCAGAGCTCCACTTTACGAAATCAAGGCACAGAAAGACAATCAATACGAAACACCCAAAATAGACTTCTAGTGTGCCATACCTCATTTCTAGGTGCATTTGGAATACTTCCGAGCCGGTGTGAAACTTTCCAGAACGACGCGTACCTGAAGCTCCAATTTATGAAATCGAGGCACGGAAAGAAAATCCACACCAAATAACAATAATGGACATCTGGTGAGCCCTACGTCATTTCTAGGTGCATTTGGAATAATTCCGAGCAAGTGTGAAACATTCCAGAACGACGGGTACCCAAAGCTCCACTTTATGAAATCGAGGCATGGAAAGAAAATGAACATCAAACTCCCATAATGGACTTCTAGTGTGCCCTACCTCATTTCTAGGTGCATTTGGAATCTTTTCGAGCCGGTGTGAAAATTTCCAGAACGACGCTTACCCTGAGCTCCAATTTATGAAATCGAGGCACGTAAAGAAAATCAAAACCAAACACCCATAATGGACTTCTAGTGTGCCCTACATCGTTTCTAGGTTCATTTGGAATAATTACGGCAGTGTAAAACTTTGCGAGCGACGGTGCACCGAGCTCCACATTATGAAATCGAGGCACGGAAAGAAAATCAATGCAAACACCCAACATGGACTTCTGGTGTGCCCTATGTGATTTGTAGGTGCATTTGGAATAATTCCGAGCAGCTGTGAAACTTTGTTGAACGACGGTATCCAGAGCTCCACTTTACGAAATCGAGGCACAGAAAGACAATCAATACGAGACACCCAAAATAGACTTCTAGTGTGCCCTACCTCATTTCTAGGTGCATTTTGGAATCTTTCCGAGCTGGTGTGAAACTTTCCAAAACGACGAGTACCCTAAACTCATATGAAATCGAGGCACGGAAAGAAGATCCACACCAAATAACTATAGTGGACTTCTGTTGTGCCCTACGTCATTTCTAGGTGCATTTGGAATAATTCCGAGCAAGTGTGAAACATTCCAGAACGACGGGTGCCCAGAGCTCCACTTTATGAAATCGAGGAGTGGAAAGAAAATGAACATCAAACTCCCATAATGGACTTCTAGTGTGCGCTACCTCATTTCTAGGTGCATTTGGAATCTTTCCGAGCCAGTGTGAAACTTTCCGAGCAGCGCGCACTCGAGCTCCAATTTATGAAATCGAGGCACGGAAAGAAAATCAAAACCAAACACCCATAATGGACTTCTAGTGTGCCCTACATCATTTCTAGGTGCATTTGGAATAATTCTGAGCGGGTGTAAAACTTTGCAGAGCATCGGGTTCCCGAAGCTCCACATTATGAAATCGAGGCACGGAAAGAAAATCAATGCAAACACCCAAAATGGAGTTCTGGTGTGCCCTATGTCATTTCTAGGTGCATTTGGAATACGTCCGAGCTGATGTGAAACTTTCCAGAACGACGTGTACCCTGACCTCCACTTTGTGAAATCGAGGCATGGAAAGAAAATGATACGACAATAACTACTACCAAAGCATTGGTTTGCATTCCTAAATTGCAAACTAATGCTGGCACTCAAATTGGCGCCATTGATGTTGTTTTGCAACAAAAGGTAAAACAAAACATTGTGAAGGCCAACAGAGTGGATGGGGATGCTGGCCAACGAGAGGGAACGTGCTCTCGGGATAAAACCCTAGCACATGCAGGCGGTCAAGAAAGACATATGGTGCTATGGCAGCAAGGGTCGCATTGGCATCAAAGGAAGCATCAAGTGCATGGAACAAGTTCACGCAAGAAGCTAAGAGTAGGAAAGCCCACAATACAAGGGAAACCGAGAGGGAGACTTGGCCATGCATGGGAAGGGCGCAGGGAACATGGCATATGGGTTGGTTCAGTTTGGATCCAATTCGGACGGCGAATTGGTGTTTAATATTTTTATTCCATAATTGGAGTAGTTTAAATTTCTAATTAAAAGTAGGAGTTTTTTTTATTCGAATACTGTTCATGTGAACAGTATGAGACTTGGATTACTGTTCATCCAAGCCTTGTGCTTGCGTGGGAGGCTATATAAACCCCCCCCCCATGGTCGCACCATGTAGGTGGACAAGTTAGAGTTGAAGAAAATACACAAAAGTCACATGTTTGTGTTGCGCAAAATGAATCCATGCGTTTTGGAAATTCCCATCTAGGGTTTTGTGATTGCGTGAATATTGGAGGGAGGTTGTTCTTCCAATATCTGTGATTCCTTGTGGATCCTCTCACCAATTCGTAGCATCCTCAATTGCTCTTGGTTGGTGTTGTTTTCGGGTTTGATTTTGTTTCTCTCCTTAGACTGATTCAACATCAACCAAGTATTACTTGCTTTGGAGATACATTTGTTCTTCCTTTTTGCTAAACCAAGAAAGGAGGAAAGCTAGTGTTTTGCTTCGATCAAGATTGAAATACAAGTACCGTGAAAGATTGGGCCACATTACGCATCAACTACACGTTGATCCGTATCAGAAAATTATACCAAACGCCCATAATGGACTTCTAATGTACCCTACCACATTTCTAGGTGCATTTGGAATCCTTCCGAGCCGGTGTGAAACTTTTTAGAACGATGGGTACCCTAAGCTGTATTTTATGAAATTGAGGCATGGAAAGAAAATCAATGCCAAACACCCATGATGGACTTCTAGTGTGCCCTACCTTATTTTTTGGTGCATTTGTAATAATACCGAGCCAGTGTCAAACTTTCCAGAATGACGGGAACCCTGAGCTCCACATTATGAAATTAAGGTATAGAAAGAAAATCGATACCAAAGACCCATAATGAACTTCTGGTGTGCCCTACGTCATTTCTAGGTGCATTTAGAAGAGGGTGTCAAACTTTCCAGAACGACGGGTACCCTGAGCTCCACTTTATGAAATGAAAGCATAGAAAGAAAATCAATACCAAACACCCATAATGGATTTATAGTGTGCCCTACGTCATTTCTACATGCATTTGGAATAATTCCGAGCAGGTGTCAAACTTTCCAGAACAACGCGTACCCTGAGCTCCACTTTATGAAATCGAGGCATGGAAAGAAAATCAATACCAAACACCCATAATGGACTTCTAGTGTGCCCTACCTCATTTCTAGGTTCATTTGGAATAATTTCGAGCTGGTGTCAAACTTTGCAGAACGACGGGTACCCTGAGCTTGACTTTATGAAATAGAGGCATAGAAAGAAAATCAATAACAAGCCCCCATAATGGACTTCTAGTGTGCCTCATTTCTAGGTGCATTTGGAATCCTCCCGAGCCGGTATGAAACTTTCAGGAACGACGCGTGCCCTAAGCTCCACTTTATGAAATCGAGGCACGGAAAGAAAATCAACACCAAACACCCAAATATGGACTTCTAGTGTGCTCGACGTCATTTCTAGGTGCATTGGGAATCATTTCGAGCCGGTGTCAAACTTTCCAGAACGACGCGTACCCTGGGCTCCATTTTATGAAATCAAGGCATAGAAAGAAAATCAATACCAAACACCCAAAATAGACTTCTAGTGTGTCCTACGTCATTTCTAGGTGCATTTAGAATAATTCCGAGCAGATGTCAAACTTTTGAGAATGACTGGTACCCCTCCACTTTTTGAAATCAAGGTATGGAAAGAAAATCAATACAAACACCCAAAATGGACTTCTGGTGTGCCCCAAGTCATTTCTAGGTGCCTTTAGAATAATTTTGAGCAAGTGTGAAACTTTCCAGAATGACGGGTACCCAGAGCTCCACTTTATGAAATTGAGGCGTGGAAAGAAAATCAATACCAAACACCCATAATGGACTTCTTGATGAACCCTAAGGTCCTTGTTTTGGCCCGATCTTTCGATGAGACGGTAAGTTCGGTAGTAGTCGCTCAACTCTCATGATCCTAGCTACGAAGACGCAAGGCTGGAAACCATGCAATCGCTGAACTGATTGACAAGTCGTTATCAATCGTGCACGAATACTCGGATGACCTGACCACGAAGGTCGATTCCTGCACACATCGAAGAAGCACGCAAGAACAAGATAAAGCAATCTAAAATTGCAAATAGGAATTGAAATATTGAATTGAGTTGGGATTTCGAAGCGGTATTATGGTTGGTCTAGTCGACACAAGCCAATACACGAAGTTACAATAAGGCTAACTTTTAAGTAAACAAAATCTGAGGAAAACTAAAGGGGTGCGGCCTCCTTATATAGGGGAGGGAGAACCACAAATATCTAAGAGTTAATGGGTGGTACTATTCACATGGTATTGTTCATGTGAACAAGATCGCTGTGAATAGTGCAAATGCCTGGCCCGAGGGTGGGGGCGGCCAAGGAGGTGGCTGGCCCAAATAGGCCAAGGAGGTGGCTGGCCCAGATAACCTATAGTGGTGGCTGCCCTTTGGGCCCAATAATTGATACAAATACAAGGCCCTCGGCCTAAAGTGAGGTGGCGTAGCACCAGATGTAAGTGAAGTAAATTCGTCGGCATGTTGGAGTAGCGTTTGACGAGCCAAAAACTAGAGTCAGAGAGTAGCCCTGCTTGGAGGTGGGGTAGCGGTCCTATCCTCCCATTCTTGCATTTGAGTCATCCTCGACTCACGCTCATCCTCCAATGGCAGGAGAAGCTTTAAAACTTGTAGAAACGCATTCTCATCTTTCTGCAAAATGTTAGCAATAGCAGGTGGCAAAGACGTAGAGAAAGCTTTGGAAATTAAAGGTGATTGTGCATGCGTCAAATCAGCACAGGTATATTTTGTCATAGTATGCAGTTTGCAACTCAATTTGCAAGTGTAAGTGAAGTATATAGTAAAGTTATTCATATAATCAGCTTTCAATTGAGTAATAGCAAATTCTTCTAGCAAGGGTGAAAAGATTTGTAAATTCTTCCATAATTGAACATTTTTATTCAGATTGTCCACACTAGATGGTGCAATAAAAGGTGAACACATAGGCATTGGATGAGCACTAAATTTTATGTTCCTCTCATATTGAACAAGATTCAGCATACAAGAATTGTTGTCCAAAACAGTAAGCTTCAATTCATCCATGTGATCACAAGTTATGCATATTCGATAAACCAGAAATTGATTGTTTATACCGTAATCTCCAATTAATTTAAAATAGTAGGTTTGGGTGCTAGAAAGAGAATTTAGATATGAAAGTTCAGAAACTTTCTCCATAGCACATTCCAAACTAACGGGCTCATTAAACATGATATAACACAATGTATCAACAGGGGATATTCTATCAAGTACTTCCTTATGTGTAAGTAATTCGACATGTGCAAAATTATAAGAATTCATATCAGTACATGGTTCATTCAAGGCAACACAAGTATTGTCAAAAGATTGCACTACAGCAGGTATATACTCACGAGGTTGCTCTATGTCTTGCTGTAGCACCAAATTAGTATCTTTGTCATTATCGTCCTCAGCAAATAATGTAGGTACCTCAACCTTCTCCTCTGATGACATAAGACGCGCCAGATCATCCTTTATCTCTTCAAGCGCCTTGGCGTATCTCGGAGATGGAGTAGGAGCCAAAACAATGTCAAGATTTTCGCCACTCGTGAGGTTGCACCTCGCTTGTATTGTGGGGGGTGGAGGCACAAAATGACATTGCAATTTCTTCTTCATCTGCTCCCATGTGTACATGAAGTGGTACTCCAGATTCGACCACCAATGTTGAGCATCACCGATCAATGCCGTCTTTGCCATGGTCATCTTCTCATAAGGATTGGGTCCTGTCTTTCAAAGTAGCTTTCCAACATGGTAACCCATAGAAACTAGTCCAACGATGTACTCTCAGCGGTGAGTGGCAATATGTATGCAGGTAGTTGTTTCCCTTTAAGTTCAAATCTGCTCGCGATGACATCGTAATCCACCCATGTCCTTAAACCTGTCATTGTTAGGAGAAAACAAGGAAACAAATCACAAGTATATGTACCTATTAACTACTAGGAGGTGGAGTTTTCAACAGTCGCTTACACTCAAGCTTATACCAAGTTCTTACCAATGTAGCAAGGAAATGGTACAACCGGTGGCTGGTTCATGATACTCTCACTTGCGATTAGCCCAACGATTGCGGGGAACGGCACATACTGACTTAGTAGGAAGTAGAGCTCGGAAGGCAAGTATGTAGCAAAGGAGTAGTAATTGTTCAATTTAGTATGCAAAGTTGAAAAGCAGTTCAAAGTACTAGTCACAAGTGCTGGTTCTAGTCTAAACCAAGCCTAGCTAGAGCAACTCGGAAGAATGACTAGTAGTAACAACGGAAGACTAGCACAAGAACTATCAAGGCAAGCGAGCAATGCATGACTATGCCAAACTGAATAAGGAAATAAGTCAAGAAAAGAGGTAGCTATGATTTTCTTCTTCTTCTTCTTCTTCTTCTTCTTCTTCTTCTTCTTCTTCTCTTTCCTTCTTCTTTTTTTTTTCCTTCTCTGTCTTTCCTTTTTTTTTTGTCTTTTGTTCTTTTTTTTCTTTGCCTTTCTCTTCTTCTTTATTTACTCTTTCTTTTTTTCCCTGTACTTGTTTCTTATAACTCAGAAGCTATCGAACCGAAGACAAACAAGAAGACTTGGATCATCATACTTGCTCAACCAGAGGTGGCGGCGACGGCCGACCACAACAATGGCAGCAATGGCCAGCGTTAGCGCATGACGGCGGGCGGCGGCTCCTATGCGGCGGCTGGCGGCAATGGCCGTTCGGCGCTAAAGCGGCGGCAAGTTGTAAGCCGGTGACAACGGCGGCTCGCAGCAGCAGAATCTCGGCCGGTGGGCGGCGCGCCTCTCCGAATCTTGGCGGCGTCCATGCTTACGCTGATGGCTCGGCAACCCGGAGGAAGCGAAGATTGAGGCGGCCGTGCAGCGCCGTGGCTCAAGCTCCTGCGGCGGCGGCTGTCCCGACGAGGGCCCCATGGCGGCGTGGCTCTCCGAACGGCGGCGTCGTCCCAAAGAGGCGGCGGCCCGAGGCGAATCCGAGCAGCGGCTCGGATGGCAGCGGCGGCGGCGGGGAAAGCTGATGTAATACCCTAAAAGTATTCGAAAGAATGTCCGAGAGAGAATAAATAATTAGGGAGAAGGACTATTTAGAAAAGTGATTTAACAGAAAGTTAAAGGGGGGGTTTTGCAAAGGGTAGACAACCTGGGCCGGGGCTTCTAGCCCATTTCAATTTCAGCCCAAGGTGGAGAGAGGGGCAGCTGGCCATAAGAGGGGAGGGGCAAACCCTAGGCGCTTTTCCTCCTCCCCTTGGCCGCCACCCCCACTCACCCATTGGCCACCACCTCCTGTGCCTCCTCCCGTTCGCCTCCAGCACCTCCAGTAGCACCTCCACCTCCAGTGAAACCCCCTGCTGCTAGTGATGAAGACCCGTGTTGCTGCCGACCAAGGAGGGAGTGGGAAGAACACCCGAGGTTTTGGTCGGCCACGAAGAGGAAAGAGAAGGAGGGAGAAGGGAAGGGGGAAGATCATGGTCGGGAGTTGGTGTTCATCGCGTTCAGCGGCGGTTCTTCAAGGGTAAACCCCAACTCCCCTTCGATTAGATGCATATTTAATTAATTTAGCAATATGGGTAATTGGGCCTGTTCAGGACAGTTCGTGTTAGATCGACGTTTTCATATAGTTACGGGTAGATTCAGTTTTGGACATCTCCTGTAGTAATGTAGAGGACGTCGCCATCTTTCCTTCAAGTGCTATAACACGTCATTTGGAACCTTGTAGCAGAAGTTATGATTTCATTAGTGGGACTGTTCTACAGATTTGTTGGTTTTCTGTCAGGTTTTAGTAATATGGGTTAAGAGATTAGTTAAATGGAGAATTAGAGAAGCTCAGTATAATGAAAGTCGTAGATTATTGTCTCAGCTTTTCAAAAAGCTTAAGAACGTGAAATTTGGACACACGTACTGAAAGTTATGGTATTTTTAGTGTACTATCTAGAGAACCCGATGTGAATTCGACGTTTTGTTAACTAGCTCAGTAGGGGCAATAGATGGCCGAATCAGAAGAGCTCCTCAACTAGGTTTGGTTGGTGAATTTAATTACCTTTCCAGAAAGTCTAAGAACACCTCATTTGGACTCATGTGCCAATAGATATGGATTTTTGTATATAACTGTCCACCGAGGAGACAGTTTGACGTTTAGGAATTGGGGTTGGGATCGAGTTAGACGCTTTTGCGAGTTCGTGATTGCTTTTATATAGTTTGTTTGGTCCACTAATGTTATCTTAGCGTGCGTTATAAATATATTCAGGTGCTGGATTGATCCCGGGCAAGACTTTCGCGACGCCCTCGTTCTCTCGCGATTAAGGAGGGTATAATGATGGATATAATAGATATTATTGAATGGCATTGTTTGATAAATACTATGAGTATTTGTGTTGTCATGATTGTTATGGTGGTATGATTGGTAATGTTCATGGTTTCTAGTGATATGAGTTACATGTTATTCATGGATGTTTGAAAGTTATGAAGTCTATGATTATGAACATTTGTAGTATGAATAGGTTATTCATATGCAATGTTGTTGCAGATGCATGTTTCTATTAATTTGAGATTTCATGCATATGCATCATGACGGCTTATTGAAGTCTTGGTCATGTGATGACCAAACAATTATTGAGGTCCTCGTCATGTTTATGATGGGCTAAAGGTCCCCTTGCTTTTAGAGCTTGGGCTTAGGTCCCCATAATTGTGAAGTATGGGCAATGGTCCCTGTGCCAAATGGCACAGGCATGGGTGTGCATCAACGGATGTGCACTTTGCATTACCGGTAAAATGCAAAAGAGAAAGAGAAAGATAAAGAGCATGTTGAGCATATTGCATAGCATGTGTATGTAAAATAATTGGTGTGTGGTTTGGTGAAATACAGCTAATGAGTTACATGCATGTATGTTATTTATGCCATTTATTATATTTGCTGAGACCTTGGACTCACCTCTTGTTGTTTGTTGTGTTTTAGGTATCCTTACGAGATCGGCATGCATGGGGAAAAAGAAGGATTAGCCTTGTTGCACTATCGCATGAACCACCCACAATGGAATGCAAAAGAAAATTAATTAGTAGTTGAATGAACTGCTTAAAGTACTCTTTATGATTATTGCTTTGCTTTGGAGTAAACTGTAATAAACGGATAGATGTTTTTGGATGCTCTTGATCTATATTCTAGATGTTTAGTTGCTATGGATGTTGTAGTAACGAATAGCCAGTTTTGATTACGTCTTAATTAAATTACAAGTTGGAATACTTATATATGTTATATCTGTTAGTTGGAACCTCCGGTATAGATAACTATACAAAGGAGGTTCTGCTGAAATGTTGTAAGGTATTTTGGTTTAACTTGTCTAAATTATTTAATTCAGTAGCATTCCAGGCCTTTGTCAGGCTGGGGACTTACAGCTGAGGCGGCCTCAATCCAAAACGCGGCGTCGCCGGTAGCGGCGGCGTCGGGAGGCGGGGACGACAGCGGCAGCGGTGGTGTGGCGGTTCTGCTACTTCGCGTGTACAGACTGAAGCGATACGTGCACACGGTGGTTGCTGGTGATGCCGCGTGCTATCGCTCGGCTAATCGTTGCCTGACGATCTTTGCGACGATCTTTGGCGCCAAGGTGGATCTTGATGGTTGGCGATCTTTGGCGCTTAAGCAGCGGTGGTGATGAAGACACGCTTGTGAGATGGACCTATTATTGTTTTCTTCGCATTTCTCCTAACCGTAATATCATGTGCTCTTGAGCAGTGAGTAGCGACAAAACCTTTTCAGCCGCTTCCTACTAGACGAATCGCAAGAGACCCTAAACTAGACCAATCTAGATAGGAAACCAGCACAATGACTCGACGATGCAACGAACAATTCAACAACGCAAACTTAAAAAGAAAAAATTGCAAAGGAACAGATTGGTTTGGACGATGAACTAAACCTTTTTTTATTTCCGTGGCTATTTGGACTATAGGAAAAAAATTCTCACCGATGAACTGTAGCTCTGATACCACCTGATGAACCCTAAGGTCCTTCTTTTGGCCTGATCTTTCGATGAGACGGTAAGTTCGGTAGTAGTCGCTCAACTCTCACGATCCTTGCTACAAACACACAAGGCTCGAAACCACGCAATCACTGAACTGATTGACAAGTTGTTATCAATCGTGCACGAATACCCAGATGACTTGACCACGAAGGTCAATTCCTGCATACACCGAAGAAGCACGCAAGAACAAGATAAAGCAATCTAAAATTGCAAATAGGAATTGAATTATTGAATTGAGTTGGGATTTTGAAGTGGTATTTTGGTTGGTCTAGTCAACACAAGCCAATACACGAAGTTGCAACAAGGCTAACTTTTAACTAAACAAAATCCGAGGAAAACTAATGGGGTCAGCTGATATAGGGAAGGGAGAATGACAAATATCTAAGAGCTAATGGGGCGGATTCATGACGATGGACCAATGCCTTATGGCCCTCCCGACCACAAGGCGACAAGAACCATCCCAAGTACACTCTGAAGCACGATGTTCATTGCCACACTTGAAGCATTTCATACCTTGCCTGGGGATTTTGACCGAAGCATAGGAGCACCCACTAGTGGTCGAGAAGTGAAGGATGATTGCGGCTTTGTGAACCTGGACTTGAAAGAATTCTGTGGGCCCTTGAACTTCTTGGAAACGAGCTTCAGAGATGACCCACTTCCTCCTCCAAAGCTCCCCATACCTTGCAACTCTTCCCCAAGTTGCATCTCTAACTCCATGCCCCTGGCTTGCTCTACTAGGGAGCTAAAGTCGCACAGTTCCAATGCCCCCAACACCTGACGAAACTCCTGCCTGAGCCCTCTGCGAAACCTTTTAGCCTTCTATGCCTCATTAGTAGCCACAGCTGGAATGAAGCAGATAAAGTTATTGAAACCACTTCGTACTCTGTCACCGACATCTTCCCCTGCTTATAACTGTTCAATGATACTTGCATCCTCTCCACAAATGAGGCTGGATAAAACCTCCTCCCGAACTGCTCCACAAACAGTTCCCGTGTTGCTGGTCCATGAGCAGCGGTTCTGGCTGACAGGACTCCTTCCCACCAGAGATCCGCTTGCCCCTTCAGGTGTAAGGCAATGAATTGAGCCCTCAACTACGTAGTCAATCCCAGCGTAGCCAAATGCCTCTCTATGCGCCGCAGCCAGTTGGTAGCATCGACTGGCGTCCCATTCAGAGGTGTCTAACCTCAAGGCATTCCACTGATGTAGTCCCATAGCAACCACCGCTGGTACCGTCGCAGGAACCACCAAAGGAGCAGCAGCATGTACAAATAAAATCAATACCAAACACTCATATTGGACTTCTAGTATGCCCTACCAGGTAAGCGCATTGTTCGCGCGCCGCACCAGCGGATGGCCTGCGGCAACCTTCGCAGCGGAAGCAACAGGCACGGACCCGGCACCGAGCCCGCCCACGTGCGGGCACCCCTCACGTTGCAGGGAAACTAGGGTCACCGTCCAACCCGCCTTCGCTCAATGGTTGTCGTACGCGCGGGCGGCCAGGAGGAACACTTCCCCGTCACAGTGGAGATGCCTTAGAGTGGCATCCAGCTGATCGACGGTGTGGCTCTGGGGAGGAGGCATGCCGCCAAGCTCCGCTATGGCGCCCTCCATGCATTCCATCACCTTCCAGGTAGCTTGCGACACGACGGCCAAAAGCGACCGTTCCGCAGCAACCTTCGCTTCAAGCATGGAGTTGGTGTTGCGCAACGTCTCCACATCCGACTGCGACGCGCGTCGCTACCCTTCCACCTCAATAACCCTCGCCTCCAGCACCTTCACCTTTTCGATCAGAGCCAAGCGGTCCTTCAGAAGCGAAGTGTTCCGCACGACCTCGGCATCTACCCGGTCCTGGATCTCTGTGTAGCCACGCTGAATGTCCCCCTCAAGCATGCGCGACACCATCAAGGCCTAAAATAAAATAATAATAATAAATATAAATATAAAAATAAAAATGCTAGTGGCATCAACTGAACGCCTCGGCTGCAAAGCAGCCTTCTACGCTCACCCTTATGGCGTTCGCCTCGATGACCTGGAACATCCGGTCCACGGGCATCCGCACGAACAGCTGCGACAGGTAGGGCGGGGCTGCAAAACCAGCCACCTCCGCGCAAAGAGAAGCCACAGTAGGACTGATTTTGATGTCCTTGGCGCACAGAAGGCCCACGTCAGCGACGCCTACCGCCGTCGAGGCCCTAGCAACATCAGCCACCCGCTCAGAGCCTGGGCTGCCGCCTTCGTGCTCCGCGGCTTCTGGTGTGCTCTACGTCATATCTAGGTGCATTTGGAGTAATTCTGAGCAAGTGTGAAACATTCCAGAACGACGTGTAACCTGAGCTCCAATTTATGAAATCGAGGCACGGAAAGAAAATCAAAACCAAACACCCATAATGGACTTCTAGTGTGCCCTATGTCATTTATAGGTGCATTTGAAATAATTCTGAGCAAGTGTGAAACATTCCAGAACGACGGGTACCCAGAGCTCCAGTTTATGAAATCGAGGCATGGAAAGAAAATGAACATCAAACTCCCATAATGGACTTCTAGTGTGCCCTACCTCATTTCTTAGCGCATTTGGAATCTTTCCGAGCCGGTGTGAAACTTTCCAGAACGACGCGTACCCTGAGCTCCAATTTATGAAATCGAGGCTCGGAAAGAAAATCAAAACCAAACACCCAGAATGGACTTCTAGTGTGCCCTACGTTATTTCTAGGTGCATTTGCAATAATTCTAAGCAGGTGTAAAACTTTGGAGACCGATGGGTACCCGGAGCTCCACATTATAAAATCGAGGCACGGAAAGAAAATCAATGCAAACACCCAAAATGTACTTCTGGTGTGCCCTATGTCATTTCTAGGTGCAGTTGGAATAATTCCGAGCAGGTGTGAAACTTTGCTGAACGACGGTATCCAGAGCTCCACTTTACGAAATCGAGGCACAGAAAGACAATCAATACGAAGCACCCAAAATAGATTTCTAGTGTGCCCTACCTCATTTCGAGGTGCATTTGGAATTCTTTGGAGCCGGTGTGAAACTTTCCAGAACGACGCGTACCCTAGGCTCCAATTTATGAAATCGAGGCACGAAAAGAAAATCCACACCAAATAACCATAATGGACTTCTGGTGTGCCCAACGTCATTCATAGGTGCATTTAAAATAATTCCGAGCAAGTGTGAAACATTCTAGAACGACGGGTACCCAGAGCTTCACTTTATGAAATCGAGGCATGGAGAGAAAATAAACATCAAACTAACATAATGGACTTATAGTGTGCCTTGCCTCATTTCTTGGTGCATTTGGAATCTTTCCGAGCCGGTGTGAAACTTTCCAGAACGACGCGTATCCTGAGCTCCAATTTATGAAATCGAGGCACGGAAAAAAAAATCAAAACCAAACACCCATAATGGACTTCTGGTGTGCCCTTTGTCATTTCTAGGTGCATTTGCAATAATTCTGCGCAGGTGTAAAACTTTGGAGAGCGACGGGTACCCGAAGCTCCACATTATGAAATCGAGGCACGGAAAGAAAATCAATGCAAACTCCCAAAATGGACTTCTGGTGTGCCCTATGTCATTTCTAGGTGCATTTGGAATAATTCCGAGCGGTGTGAAACTTTCTTTGAGCAGCGGTATCGAGCTCCACTTTACAAAATCGAGGCACGAAAGACAACCAATACGAAACACCCAAAATAAACTTCTAGTGTGCCCTACCTCATTTCTAGGTGCATTTGGAATCCTTTCGAGCCGGTGTGAAACTTTCCAGAACGACGCGTACCCTAAGCTCCAATTTATGAAATTGAGGCACGGAAAGAAAATCCACACCAAATAACTATAATGGACTTCTGGTGCGCCCTACGTCATTCATAGGTGCATTTGAAAAAATTCCGAGCAAGTGTGAAACATTCCAGCACGACTGGTACCTAGAGCTCCACTTTATGAAATCGAGGCATGGAAAGAAAAATGAACATCAAACTCGCATAATGGACTTCTAGTGTGCCCTACCTCATTTCATGGTGCATTTGGAATCTTTCCGAGCCGGTGTGAAACTTTCCAGAACGACGCGTATCGTGAGCTCCTATTTATGAAATCGAGGCACGGAAAGAAAATCAAAACCAAACACCCACAATGGACTTCTAATGTGCCCTACGTCATTTCTAGGTGTGTTTGCAATAATTCTCTAAGCTCCACTTTGTGTTATCGAGGTACGGAAAGAAAAATCAATACAAGGACCCAAAATGGACTTCTGGTGTGCCCTACATCATTTCTAGGTGTATTCGGAATAATTCCAAGCCGGTGCGAAACTTTCCAGAACGACGGGTACCTAGAGCTCCACTTTGTGAAATAGAGGCATGGAAAGGAAAACAACACCAAACTCCCATAATGGACTTCTAGCGTGCCCTACCTCATTTCTAGGTGCATTTGGAATCCTTCCGAGCCGGTGTGAATCTTTCCGGAACGACGCATACCCTAAGCTCCACTTTATAAAATCGAGGCACGCAAAGAAAATCCACACCAAATAACCATAATGGACTTCTGGTGTGCCCTACGTTATTTCTAGGTACATTTAGAATAATTCTAAGCAGGTGTAAAACTTTGCAGAACGACTGGTACTATGAGCTCCACATTATGAAACTGAGGCACGGAAAGAAAATCAATGCAAACACCCAAAATGGACTTCTGGTGTGCCCTATGTCATTTCTAGGTGCATTTGGAATAATTCCGAGCAGGTGTGAAACTTTGCCGAACGACAGGTATCCAGAGCTCCACTTTATGAAATCGAGGCACGCAAAGAAAATCAATTCTAAACACCCACAATGGACTTCTAGTGTGCCCTACGTCATTTCTAGGTGCATTGGGAAAAATTTTGAGCAGGTGTGAAACTTTGCGGAATGACGGGTACCCTGAACTCCACTTTGTGAAATCGAGGCACGGAAAGAAAATCGATAACAAACACCCATAATGGACTTCTAGTGTGCCCTACCTCATTTCTAGGGGCATTTAGAATCCTTCCGAGCCGGTGTGAAAGTTTCTAGAACGACGCGTCCCTATGCTCCACTTTATAAAATTTCGCATGGAAAGAAAATCAAAACCAAACACCCATAATGGACTTCTAGTGTGCCCTACATCATTTCTAGGTGCATTTGGGATTATTCTGAGCAGGTGTAAAACTTTGCAGAGCGACGGGTACCCGGAGCTCCACATTATGAAATCGAGGCACGGAAAGAAAATCAATGCAAACACCCAAAATGGACTTCTGGTGCCTCAACCGTGAGACAGAAGACAACGACAGAAAAGCTCTAGCCCCAGTGTTCACCACCACCTGGCAACCGTAAAACAATATACTAAGTACACGAATCAAAAGTGCACAAAATTGCAATAGAACAAAATAAGAACAAGCATCCCTAATCGAAATCCGAACAATTAAATCATTATGCTCTCAAATTACCAAATCTGTCCAAACAAACTGCTGTTAAGGAAAAATTCATAACTTTTGAGTAAAGACTCCAACAGCCATCAATCCAATTTTCCTAGAGCCTACACACGCCTAGCTACAACTTCTCAGGCGATCAAAAGATCAAATTACCACCTCTAATCCTTTGATTTTAATCTCGAAGACCGTTCTATCATCTTCGGTAAATCTGAATTGGGAAAATCATAACTTTTGTTTGGCATAACCAAACACATTATTCTAATACTCTCTGGAAACTACAGGAAACCAGCTATTTCAATAAAATTATCACAAATATTCCCACTATGCAACAAAGGTTGCAATCAGTCCAGTAAAACTCTTCATCCTAACAGAGGGACAGATTCTGAGATTAGCTTCTAAAATTCACATCTTTTGATCTAGAAATCTAAAAACTATGATATTTAACTTTCTGGAATCATAATGAAAATACCTACAAATCTCGTGCAGACTAACTGACCCAATTCGGTTGTCTCCAATATCACATTTATAGACCTATGTTCGCTGCACAAGTCTTAAGACTGAATTAGCACCCAGTCTTACGATATTCATAACTAATTCATAGTTTTTCAAAAAATTATGAATTAGCACTTTATGGAAAGACAATGAAAATTCCCATCTATCTCCAAGAGACACTAATCCCTGAATCTGCTAGGATCTAGCTCAAAACCGCGCATCAACAGATAAACAGATTCAACCGACCTACACAGCAGCTACCATCTAGCATATGGAGACAATACGCATAAGATCGATCTACCAAAACTAATGGGGATCACAAGAACGATGCGGGATGCCACTGAAACCTTCGCGAAGGCCACCCCTTGTAATATCCCGTTCAAATATAAAACACATAAGTGACTAGTATTAGAATTAAATATAATTAGAAAGGGAAAATTCAGAATTTTGGAGGAGTTTTAGAATTCGGGCCTTTGACCCCTAGCTCTTTGGGCCCACGTGGGAGGGAACTAAACCCTAGCACCTAAGTACTGTAGCACGGGCATTGTAGCGCCGTCGTCACTATATGACGGCGCTACTGTAGCATGCCCCTCCCCTCCGGTGCTTCTCCATTGTTGCTGGCCATAGGGAAGAGGAAGGAGAGGGAAGAAGAGAGGAGAGGAAGAAGAAGAAGGTGGGGGTGATCTTCGCGAGGGCTTCGCGAAGGTTTCAACGGCATATCGCGTCGTTCTTGTGGGTAAATTCGTGATCCCAATTAGTTTTGATAGATAATTCGTATGCGATTCGTATTCATTAGCTGTTCTGAGATTTCTGTAGTAGATCGGTTGAATCTGTCTTTTTGTTGACACCCGGATTTTGGTTAGATCCGGGCAGATTTAGGGATTAGTGTCTACTGGAGATAGATGGGAATTTTCGTTATCTTTCCAGAAAGTGATAATTCATAATTTTTGGATAAACGAGTAATTAGTTATGAATTTCGCAAGATAGGATGCTAAATCAGTCTCAGGATTTGTGCAGCGAACATAGATCTACAAATTTGATATGGGAGACGGCTGAATTGGGTTAGTTAGTCTCCTTGAGAGTTGTAGGTATTTTCATTGTGATTCCATAAAGTTAAATTTCATAATTTGTGGATTTTTAGATCAAAAGTTATCAATTTTAGAAGCTCAAGCTGTAGTCTGCCTCTCTGTTGTGGACAGAAGAGTTTCACTTGACTATTTGAAACATTTGTTGCACAATGGAAATATTTAGATAATTTTATTGAGATAGTTGGTTTCCTTTATTTTCCAGAGAGTATTAGAACAATGTGTTTGGTTGAACCAAACAAAAGTTATGAAATTCACAAGTTAATAGTACCGAAGATGGCAGATCGGTCTTCGGGATTACAAACAAAGGCTTAGATGAACTAGTTTGATCTTTTGGTGACCTGAGAAGTTGTAGCTAGGCTTGTGTAGGTTCTAGGAAAATTGGATTCATGGATTTTGGAGTTTTGACTCAAACGTTATGAATTTTTCCTTAACAACTGTTCATTTGGACAGATTTCGGAATTTGAGAGTGTTTTCATTAAAAGTTGGGATTGCGATTAGGGACACTTGTTCTCTTTTTGTTTCATTGCATTGCTGTACACTTTTGGTTGGTGTACTTAGTATATTGTTTTACGGCTGCCAGGTGGTGGTGAACCCTGGGGCTAGAGCTTTCTATCGTTGACTTCCGTATTTGAGGCAAGTACAATTGATCTGTCTTGTTTGTTGTTTGTTCCACTTGATTGATGGATGCGAAATGGGTAATTTCGGTACTCCTTGTTTTTTCCTTCATGGTTGATATACCCTGATTCTTCGATAATATGTTTACGTTCAACATATACATTCGTTCTTTCTTTCGTGTTCACCACTGAACTGGGTAGTGGAGTCCCATCATTCCAACATCGGCAAGTACTTTAATATTCTTAAAGCTAATGAATGCTAATTGCTTGTTGTTCGCACTGTGTTTTTCTATGACCTATGATAAAATTCAATGGTTATGTTCCTTTCGTATTCGAGTATTCCATAATTACAGTTGGATGTCTTTCATTATTTATATTTCATTCCATGCATCCATTATTCATGTTTCATCCACGGGAGTGGATTATAAAGACCCATCAATTCCAGTATGGGCACGTAAGACCCACCATTCCAATGTGGGCAGATTGGGACACCCGTATGAAACATTCTTCATACGGGACTTGGATCCCCGTATTTTGTTAAATACGGGCTTAGGTGAGCACCGACGGGTGTGTCACTAGCTATACCGTTATATGCATGTGTGCAGTCCCTTCATTTCATTCATTCCATTCATATTCTTCAATGATGTTGTCATGATCATGATTGTTGTATGTCCAATTATTCGTTGTACTTGCTGAGTTTCGGACTCATTCTTGCTTTGCTTGTTTATTTTAGGTGATCATTGATGTTGGCTCAATTGGGTGGGAGTAGACACGCACTACTCATTCACTTCACCATATTCAAGTTCAACCTTACGATTTAGTTTCTATCTTTCATTCGTTATTGATGAACTGTAATAAATAAATTTAGATGGTGAATGATACCTAGTGCTAAGTTATGGTTGATTAAGTATTACTTGTGATCTTTGATCATTCCTTTGATATAATTTCTTGGATTTAGACTATATTCATGCCATGGTTCTATTGAATATTGATCTCTTTATGTCATTAGATGAGATAGTGTTCAAATTCTTCCGCATTATGGTTGTATGTTAGATTATTTAGGTGGCATCTTGGCTTCCGTATAGCCAGTGTGTTACAGTTGGTATCAGAGCGGGCTTTAGGTCCGTGGTTAATAGAAATATATTAAAATGACACGCTGTGCACAGTAGGTGGGGTTGGGTAATCCATTGCGTCCGCATTTCTAGTGGTATGTTTCATTATGATGTACTGTATTGAATTGCTTCTGTACTATCGTTCTTGTTGTTAATCTATGATATGTTATGATATTCTATATTTATGAATCTATTCTCTGATTGTCATGAGATGATCATGTATATTCATAATTGATTATATTATTTATGCGTGTCGATAATGGATGTTAAGAAGTGGAGGACGTGGTTGTTACTGTTGATTCACCAGTTGCACCAATCGTCTTGGTTTGTGGTTAGGGAGTAGTTACCCTGAATACCATAGTTCCAGGTGTTGAGCGTGAGCTGCTTTAGAAAGTTGTTCTCTTCCTTGATCTCTGAACTTGGTACATTCTCGTTCTGTGGGGGTTGATGAATTTTTCTTGGGTTCGTGGTTCACGGTAGTTGATGAGTTTCAATAGGTCTCTAATGGTTCTCTGAAACAATTATTGTTTTCCGACTGTTGAGTTACTTTTACTAGTTGTGATCTTTGTCAATTGGCAATATTGATAATTTCATGGGTGTTCCTTCTTTCTCATTGGAAAAGAATGACTCATTTATTCGTTTGATAGTTTGGAAAATAAGAGATTTCTGTTGCAAGTTTGTTAGCATGAGAAAACTTTAACTCCTTGTATTTCTTCTGGATCATTCCACGTGTTGAAGTTTAATGCATCTCTTTTTTGAAGAAAAGTGCTAAAATCCTGTTGCGACACCTTGTTGTGGTTAAGTCGGAGATTGTAGTCAAGCAAAATGGTTGGGTATGGGTTTTCATTGGTCCCTGATTGTTTTTTTAGAGCAACTAATGTCTTTCCGACTGTTGAGCTCTCTTTGCTACTTGTAAACGTTGTTATTTACAAGATTGTTCTCTTTCATGATAATCCTATCTTTCTTGTTGATAAAGGGGACCTGGTTATCCATTTAGTATTTTGGATAATGAGAATTATCTTTTGCAAAGTTTATTGAAGAAAATTTTGATTCTGCTCATTTCTTTTGGAGTATTTGGAGTGTTGGAGTTTAGAACATTTTCCTTGAAAAAGAAAGTGTCGAAACCCTTTGTAAGGTTTTGTGGTGTTATGTGAGCCGGATGTTAATTCTTGTAGTAATTTGATCACCTGTGGTGATTTTGCTTAAATGGGAATATTTCAAGTTTTGCTTTCATAATCTTTTGGGAGCTCATGAATTATGTGGTAGCTGAATTTTTTTAAATAAAATGATGTATAGGAATGTCCTATTGGTTCTCAAGAAATTAGTGTGATTTAATCTTAAAGACTCTTTGGTCCGAGTTCGCAGCTGTGAGGTTGAAATCCAAAAATAATTATTACATTGATTCCTTTAAGAAGAGAAAAATTTGCTTGCTTTTCGTGATATTCCTTAAATGAAGATGTTTGAGTTTTGTCATTTGAGATCATTTGGATCTCATGTTTCTTGGCTAATTGAACTGCTCCGAGCAAATGTGACTTGTTGAAGAATGTTATTGGTTCTTAATTTAGTTCTTGTGGTTTGGACTAAAGAACTTATCTTGTTCGTTGTGGTAATGCGTTGTTTAGTCAAAAGGGTTAATTTCAGTGTTAAAAGGAAAGAGTGCAGAAGGAGTATTTGAGAATGGGAGTCAAGTTTTACAACTTGTGGTTAATTGAATCGTGCCTAACTTTCTGCTCTTTTCGCACAAGAGATGTTGAGTTTCAATCGCAATGTCATTTTCTTATTGGTTGTTATTTGCTATTCCCTTTTTGAGGGATGTGTGCCTCAACTGTGAACTCAACTTTTATTTTCCAAGATCTTCGTTATCAGGTTATTTCTTTTGGTTTCGTGCTCGCTGTGAGGAGCAACGTTTTTCCTATGTGACGAAACTTGTCCTTGTTCGCCTCTTTCTTTTGAGAAAGGATCAACAGTTTTGTGTTGCAAATTTTCTAAAGCGTAAATTGGCAACTGTTTGGCGGTGGTTAAGTAATTATAGTGGTGAGATTTTGACACCAAGTGATTGGAGGAGTAGAAGAAGATGAATTGGTTTTGACCTGTACCTCTTAGAGGAAATTTGATTCAAATGGAATGTATGGTTTCGAAGTAAAACTGAGTGGTGTTACGACTAAGTAGAACCTATGGTATAGTGTAATTCCAGAACCTTAGTTCATGTTGAAATATTGGGGATTATCGAAGGTATGGAAATCTTGATCAATTTTATAGAGTAACGCAATTGGATAGTATTGCGAGATTGTGTAGGTGATTTCTGGTGATGTTATTGAGTGAGTATGTTAGAATTGTGGGGATGTTAGAGATTTAATCTGATGATTTCTCTATCGGTTATAAGAGAGGTTCGTTGTAGAGGTCTTGGAGGTTAAATCTGGGCTTTGCATTTCTATGCTAGACCTTTGGACGCCCAATGATTGTGTGTAGAGAAAATAGAATAATAGCGTTTTCTGAGCAGTGGAATGATCATTGATAGAACCCTTCTGATGTAGTACATGAGCATGTGTACTGAGGATTCTGAGTTGTTATTCTTGAAAGTTGGGGGTGATGTGATTACATGGGATTTTTTTTGAGGTGCTTTGGGTGCCATCTATCAAATTAATTTCGTCAGTAGAAGGAGTTGTCTAGAATGTTTCTGTGGGAACAGAAGAGCCTCTCCACAAAGGTGTGGATGATGTAATTCGGTTCAAGCGTAATTCGAGGATGTTAAATTAAGAGGTTTGAGCTCGTGTGGTATGCGAAGAATTCGAATTCCAAGGTTTGAGAGAAACTTTTTTCCTAAAAGAGAAACTGAGAAAAAAGGATGTTTTCTTGGGTAGTGAAGCGTTTTCTTTATTTTCGCTTGAGCTTTGTGCTGTTGACCGATGTCTTCCGCAGCTTTGAGTTGGTATTTGTGTTGGCATGTTTGATTCTTTCCAATTCAGACAAACCAAAAGAAGTATTTGGTTTGGGCATTCGAGTGATTTCTCCTTTGGCTTTCGTGGTGTTCATTCATAAACTGCCTTTAGAAAGTGGAATTGTTTTCATGATGAATTGTCAAATTTGGATTTGACCCTTTTGTTGGAGAGTTGGCATTTGTGTGGTTGCGATGAGAAGTCTTTATTTTCAGTTAGATTCTCTTTTTAAAACAGTTGTTTAAAAACAAGTTCCGTTGTGCATTATTAAGATGAAGAAACCGATTGAGTAGTGGGACAAGAGTTCCATGTGTGTGGTGCATGTTTGTGCTTTTGGTACCAAAGGGAAAGTTGGCCCGAGGTACATTAGTTTGTTTTCGTTAATTGCTTGGATTAGGAAGCGGGTGTATTGCTATGGCCGTCTTGGGTCCATACGTGCGGTACGCAATGTCTGGTATGTTCTGGTGCTATGTGAGTACCCGAGCAGTCCGAAGCTTGGGATTTTGATTAGAGCCGTTGGCCAACGAGTAGGACCTTATCTTTGAGTCCTGCATGTTAAGAGAACCAATGGGGGTCGAGACGAGTGTTGAGGTGTAAGCCGTTGGTATCCATCATTTGTGATGTGGTTCCATGTCTGAGAGGAAAGCGACATGGAAGCAAGGGTCTCGCATGCGCGAGCAATATCCGAGTCTGTTCACGACTAGTATGTGTAATTTGTTGTTTCATTTCAGTGGCAGTTGTTCTTCTGTTTATTTTGACGGTTAGAATTCGAGGTCGAATTCTGTTTAAGGGGTGTAGAATGTAATATCCCGTTCAAATATAAAACATATAAGTGACTAGTATTAGAATTAAATATAATTAGAAAGGGAAAATTCAGAATTTTAGAGGAGTTTTAGAATTCGGGCCTTTGACCCATAGCTCTCTAGGCCCATGTGGGGGGGGGAACTAAACCCTAGCACCCAAGTACTGTAGCACGGTACTGTAGCACTGTCATCAGAGCACAGCAGCTATCAAGAAGACGCCTCCCTCGGTGCTTCTCCATTGTTGCCGGCCATAAGGAAGAGGAAGGAGAGGGAAGAAGAGAGGAGAGGAAGAAGAAGAAGGTGGGGGTGATCTTCGCGAGGGCTTCGCGAAGGTTTTAGCGGCATCTCGCGTCGTTCTTGTGGGTAAATTCGTGATCCCAATTAGTTTTGATAGATAATTCGTATGCGATTCGTATTCATTAGCTGTTATGAGATTTCTGTAGTAGATCGGTTGAATCTGTCTTATTGTTGACGCCTGGTTTTTGGTTAGATCCGGGCAGATTCAGGGATGAGTGTCTCCTGGAAATAGATGGGAATTTTTGTTATATTTCCAAAAAGTGCTAATTCATAATTTTTGGATAAACGAGTAATTAGTTATGAATTTCGCAAGACAGGATGCTAAATCAGTCTAAGGATTTGTGCAGCGAACATAGATCTGTAAATGTGATATGGGAGACGGCAGAATTGGGTCAGTTAGTCTCCTTGAGAGTTGTAGGTATTTTCATTGTGATTCCAGAAAGTTAAATTTCATAATTTTTGGATTTTTAGATCAAAAGTTATGAATTTTATAAGCTCAGGCTCTAATCTGCCTCTATGTTTTGGACAGAAGAGTTTCACTTGACTATTTGAAACATTTGTTGCACAATGGAAATATTTAGATAATTTTATTGAGATAGTTGGTTTCCTTTATTTTCCAGAGAGTATTAGAACAATGTGTTTGGTTGAACCAAACAAAAGTTATGAAATTCACAAGTTAATAGTACCGAAGATGGCAGATCGGTCTTCGGGATTACAAACAAAGGCTTAGATGAACTAGTTTGATCATTCGGTGAAATGAGAAGTTGTAGCTAGGCTTGTGTAGGTTCTAGGAAAATTAGATTCATGGATTTTGGAGTTTTGACTCAAAAGTTATGAATTTTTCCGTAACAGCTGTTCATTTGGACGGATTTGGGAAGTTGAGAGTGTTTTGATTAAAAGTTGGGATTGCGATTAGGGACGCTTGTTCTCTTTTTGTTTCATTGCGTTGCTGTACACTTTTGGTTGGTGTACTTATTATATTATTTTACGGCTGCCAGATGGTGGTAAACCCTGAGGCAAGTACAATTGATCTGTCTTGTTTGTTGTTTGTTCCACTTGATTGATGAATGTGAAATGGGTAATTTCGGTACTCCTTGTTTTTTCCTTCATGGTTGATATACCCTAATTCTTCGATAATATGTTTACGTTCAACATATACATTCGTTCTTTCTTTCGTGTTCACCATTGAACTGGGTAGTGCAGTCCCATCATTCCAACCTGGGTAAGTACTCTAATATTCTTAAAGCTAGTGAATGCTAATTGCTTGTTGTTCGCACTCTGTTTTTCTATGACCTATGATAAAATTCAATGGTTATGTTCCTTTCGTATTCGAGTATTCCATGTTACAGTTGGATGTCTTTCATTATTCATATTTCATTCCGTGCATCCATTATTCATGTTTCAACCACGGAGTGGATTATAAAGACCCATCAATTCCAAAGATGTGTACGTAAGACCCACCATTCCAATGTGGGCAGATTGGGACACCAGATGAAACGTTCTTCATACAGACTTGGATCCCGTATTTTGTTAACTATGGGCTTAGATGAGCACCGACGGGTGTGTCACTAGCTATACCGGTATATGCATGTGTGCAGTCCCTTCATTTCATGCATTCCATTCATTCAAATATTCATTCTGCGTTATATTCATATTCTTCAATGATGTTGTCATGATCATGATTGTTGTATGTCCAATTATTCATTGTACTTGCTGAGTCTCGGACTCATTCTTGCTTTGTTTATTTATTTTAGGTGATCATTGATGTTGGTTCAATTGGGAGGGAGTAGACACGCACTACTCATTCACTTCACCATATTCAAGTTCAACCTTACGATTTAGTTTCTATCTTTCATTCATTATTGATGAACTGTAATAAATAAATTTAGATGGTGAATGATACCTAGTGCTGTGTTATGGTTGATTAAGTATTACTTGTGATCTTTGATCATTCCTTCGATATAATTTCTTGGATTCAGACTATATTCAAGCCATGGTTCTATTGAATGTTGATGAGATAGTGTTCAAATTCTTCCGCATTATGGTTGTATGTTAGATTATTTTGGTGGCATCATGGCTTCTGAATAGCCAGGGTGTTACACCCCTCATCTTCCCCTTCCCCTTCCCCTCTTCCTCTTCTCTTCTACCATGGCCGGCAACATTGGAGAAGCACCGGAGGAGAGGGCGCTACTGCAAGAATCGTGCCACAAGATCAGTGCACACAATAAAAGAGATGGCAGGCTAGGGTTTTGGGGAGTTGGGCACATCCCCCCCTCTTGGGCCCCTTATGGTCGGCTCACAAGAGCTACAAAGCCTTGGGCCGGAAGCCCATGGTCCAAAACACTCTCAATTTTTTCTGAATTTTTGCGTAATTTCCTCTCCAATTTATGTTATTCTCTCTAAACTTTATTGCGTTCCCTTGAATATTCGGGATATTACAAACGCGTACCCTGAGCTCCATTTTATGAAATCGAGGCACGGAAAGAAAATCAAAACCAAACACCCATAATGGACTTCTAGTGTGGCCTACGTCATTTCTAGGTGCATTTGGAATAATTCCGACCAGGTGTGAAACTTTGCAGAACGACAGGTACCCTGAGCTCCACTTTATGAAACTGAGGCACGAAAAGAAAATCAATACTAAACACTCATAATGGACTTCCAGTGTGCCCCACGTCATTTCCAGGTGCATTTGGATTAATTCCGAGTAGGTGTGAATCTTTGCAGAACGACCGGTACCCTGAGCTCCACTTTATGAAATCGAGGCACAGAAAGAAAATCAATATCAAACACCAATAATGGACTTCTGGTGTGCCCAACGTTATTTCTAAGTGCATTGGGAATCCTTCCGAGCCAGTGTCAAACTTTCCAGAATGACACGTACCTTGAGCTCCACTTTATGAAATCGAGGCATGAAAAGAAAATCAATACCAAACACGCATAATGGACTTCTAGTATGCCATATGTCATTTCTAGGTGTATTTGGAATAATTCCGAGCATGTGTGAAACTTTCCAGAACGATAGGTACCCTGCGAGCCACTTTATGAAATCAAGGCATGGAAAGAAAATTAATACCAAACACCCATAATAGACTTCTAGCGTGCCGTACCTCATTTCTACGTGCATTTGGAATCCTTCAGAGCTGGTGTGAAACTTTGCAAAACGACGCGTACCCCGATCTCCTCTTTGAGAAATCGAGCCACGGATAGAAAATGAATACTAAACACCCATAATGGACTTCAAGTGTGTCCTATGTCATTTCTAGATTCATTTGGAATAATTCCGAGCAGGTGTGAAACTTTTCAGAACGACGGTTACCCTGAGCTCCAATTTATGAAATTGAGGCACGGAAAGAAAATCAATACCAAACACCCATAATGGACTTGTAGTGTGCCCTACATCATTTTTAGGAGCATTTGGAATTCTTCTAAGCTGGTGTGAAACTTTCCAGAACAACGCGTACCAAAAGGGAGACTTTACGAAATCGAGGCACGGAAAGAAAATCAATACCAAACACAAATAATGGACTTCTGGTGTGCCCGACGTCATTTCTTGGTGCATTGGGATAAACAAGTAGGCATCACGTTGTATTCTAAACAATAGGCACTTGTATTGAAATCCATCCCAAAGTGACCATGACAGTGCGCAAAAGAAGGTTTGAGCAAAACATGCAATTTTAAATCAGCAAGATTATCACAGGTAATGCTTATATGATAAACATAGAACTGGTCATCTACACCATAATTTCCAATCAAATTGAACATATATGTGTAGGCATAAGTATTAACTAGAGATTTTAAACATGAAACTTCAGCAAGGTTCTCAAGCACACTAGATAGCTCTCTAGGAACATCGAACATGATATAGTAGAAAGAATCATCAAGAGATATTCTAGTAAGAACTTCCTTTCGAGTAATCAATTCCACATTATGTAAATTGAGCATAGATATTTCAGAATATGGAATATTCAAAGGAACACTAGAGTTCTCACTCATACGTACCTCTTCTTGATGAGGATTCAATTCAACACTATGATTGTTACCTTTAACGTCCTCCTCAGTTGTTGTAGGTGTTGTAGATATCAAATCATCATCATGAAACCACAGGACAACAAGCACTCCATCCCCAACCGTAGTTATCTCCTCGTCGTTTACTTCCAACAGTGCTGGTTGTTGAACATTCAGCTCCTCTTCTTTAATATCAACCTGCACAATATGAGAAACAACACTAGAAGTAGAGAGTAAATTGTTAATTTCAGCAATAACCTCAGTTTGGCTATCATCTACTTCCCTCTTTTCTGTTGATGTATCTCTCTCACACTCAATTGAGATGCTCTCAACCTCACATATGGTGGAATCACATAGCTCACTCTCTTTACCATTCTCACTCAATTTGGCTATGTGGCTCTCATTTTCACATGGGTTTGGATACATCGCATCCCCCAAAGATTGTGGGTAATCAATGGAGTAATTACCAAAGAACCACAATCTCTTCATGAAGCAATGGGGCAGCACTACATGAAGCCTGGACCGAAGGAAAAGTCCCATGCTCGGTCGCCTTCTCATGTGACACACTAGTGGACTTCAAATCGTGTCGCAGCCCTGTCAACCTTTCAACTATGGAACGCTTATAGTGGCGAGGTACAAAACGTGCACGAAAATGCTGCTTCATCTGCTCCCAGGTGATAAGCGGCAATTCATGGCGTTCCATACGCTTACGAACAAACCGCTCCCACCAATGTGTGGCATAATCAGTCAAACTATTGGACGCAAGTAAGAGCTTCCTCTCATTGGAATAGTTGTGCATCCGAAATAGCGTATCAATTTGCAGCTCCCAAGTGAGGTATTCTTCCACATTTGTACTACCTGAAAATATAGGGATAGGAAATTTGGGTTTATCAACAAAATCCTCAGTGTCGCCGTGTCGATTTACAATGCACATTGAATGGTTGAACATGGCGCGTAGCTCCAAGAAGTTGTTGTTGATGTCCGACGCAAACAAGCGTAACCTCCTCCCCGAGGTTGTTCAATCCATCTTAACTTCCCGAGCTCATCGCGCACACTAGTATCACGATTATGAAGTTTCTTTTGTAGCATTTCATGCAAGCGAGTGTACTCCGGCCCACGTAACCGGTGTTTTTGGATTAGGTGGACCCTTCTCGTGACCTGACATGGCAACAACTCACAAATAGCAAGCGAGATTATATCCAGGTTAGTAAAACAAAAAGCTCTGATACCATATGATACGGGGGATGCCCGATCTTCTCGGTGAGGAACCATGGATAGATGATGCGAAGTAGACGATGTCACTAGCTGAACACTCGCGCCAATGCACGAACCCTCAACTCTTTGGAATACGCCCAAAACACACCGGATACATGATCGTCGCGAGACCACAAACGACGATCGCCAAGTCCCCAATTCCCAATGGAACGACGGCTTGACCTTGAATTGCAGAACGAACCAATGGATCGCCTAGTCCTCTCTCAAAGTCCTCGCATGAACTCTGGTTTAGAAAGAACGAGCAATAGCTATGTTTCAATTCTTATGCATAAACTGGTCTTCGGATACAATGGGGGTCTACCCCTCAATATATAGTGCCCTTCTCCACCTTATGGCTGGCCAAGAGGCCCTACTCCTACTCTATTTCGGAATTAGAACTCCTACTCCAAGTCGGACACAATCTAAAACAAAAAAGAGAAACTCTGAGTTTATAACCGTCACATTGTTTCGGACATATCTTTTGATACGTGATGAATCTGAGGCTGAGCAAGCATCCGTTGGATTAGGCTTGAAGTTAGCTTTCCAACAAGTACAAGAACACCCAAATCGGACTCCGTTTGTGAAAGTTATGACCTTTTTAATCCGGACTGTACTGCTGATTCCGAATCCGATTTTGATGCTGATTCCGAATCCGAATTGAATCCAAACTTTCCTAACTTCAATTTCATTAATTGAAACGACTTGAATCCGTGTGAAACTTGAGAAAGGGACTCTTGTAAGCCTTTGGAAAGTCATGGCAAAGCTGGATATCTTCCCAAGATGTCGTACAAGCCGCGAAATCATCAACTTTGTCAACTCTCGCGCGTTGATCGGTCTGAATGTGCAGTATGGACTCGAATAGCCATAACTTTTTATAGAAAGCTCCAACTCACGTGCCGTTTGATCCGTTGGAAAGTAGACTTGATAAGCTTTCCAAATATATATATTGTTCATGCTAGATCCTTCCGAGTTGCTGCGAAGATCGTCATGAACCCATACCTTCCATGCGTCCCACAGGCTGCATGCTATTTTTGTGAGCATCACAACACCCCGAGAAGCATCGTGTTCTTGATATTCACATAAAGCATCTCCTTCAAACCTAACAATAAGCGATGACCCGCTATTAGGTAGTATAATATTCTCAATTAAACTTAAAGGAAATTCATGGAACAGATTCACCTTTTGGCTAAGCTTCTTTGCACAAGCTTCACCCACAAGCTTCTCTTGTTCTTCAACTCTTTTAGTAAGCTCATGTTGTTCTGAGGTACTTGTTGAATTGAAAACATTATATGGAACAGCGTAGGTAAGGATGTCCGCATCAGGAAGCATCAAGTGCATGGAGCAAGTTCACGCAAGAAGCTAAGAGTAGGAAAGCCCACAATACGAGGGAAACCGAGAGGGAGACTTGGCCATGCATGGGAAGGACGCTGGGAACATGGCATATGGGTTGGTTCAGTTTGGATCCAATTCGGACAGCCAATTGGTGTTTAATATTTTTATTCCATAATTGGAGTAGTTTAAATTTCTAATTAAAAGTAGGAGTTTTTTTATTCGAATACTGTTCATGTGAACAGTATCAGACTTGGATTACTGTTCATCCAAACCTTGTGCTTGCGGGGGAGGCTATATAAAGCCCCCCATGGCCGCACCATGTAGGTGGACAAGTTAGAGTCGAAGAAAATACACAAAAGTCACATGTTTGTGTTGCGCAAAATGAATCCATGCGTTTTGGAAATTCCCATTTAGGGTTTTGTGATTGCGTGAATATTGGAGGGAGGTTGTTCTTCCAATATCTGTGATTCCTTGTGGATCCTCTCACCAATTCGTAGCATCCTCAATTGCTCATGGTTGGTGTTGTCTTCGGGTTTGATTTTGTTTCTCTCCTTAGATTGATTCAACATCAACCAAGTATTACTTGCTTTGGAGATACATTTGTTCTTCCTTTTTGCTAAACCAAGAAAGGAGGAAAGCTAGTGTTTTGCTTCGATCAAGATTGAAATACAAGTACCGCGAAAGATTGGGCCACATTACGCATCAACTACACGTTGATCCGTATCAGAAAATTATACCAAACGCCCATAATGGACTTCTAATGTACCCTACCACATTTCTAGGTGCATTTGGAATCCTTCCAAGCGGGTCAGAAACTTTTTAGAACGATGGGTACCCTAAGCTCTATTTTATGAAATCGAGGCATGGAAAGAAAATCAATGCCAAACACCCATAATGGACTTCTAGTGTGCCCTACCTTATTTCTTGGTGCATTTGTAATAATTCCGAGCAAGTGTCAAACTTTCCGAATGACGGGAACCCTGAGCTCCACATTATGAAATTAAGGTATAGAAAGAAAATCGATACCAAACACCCATAATGAACTTCTGGTGTGCCCTACGTCATTTCTAGGTGCATTTAGAAGAGGGTGTCAAACTTTCCAGAACGACGGGTACCCTGAGCTCCACTTTATGAAATGAAAGCACAGAAAGAAAATCAATACCAAACACCCATAATGGATTTATAGTGTGCCCTACATCATTTCTACATACATTTGGAATAATTCCGAGCAGGTGTCAAACTTTCCAGAACGACGCGTACCCTGAGCTCCACTTTATGAAATCGAGGCATGGAAAGAAAATCAATACCAAACACCCATAATGGACTTCTAGTGTGCCCTACCTCATTTCTAGGTTCATTTGGAATAATTCCGAGCTGGTGTGAAACTTTGCAGAACGACGGGTACCCTGAGCTTGACTTTGTGAAATAGAGGCATAGAAAGAAAATCAATAACAAGCCCCCATAATGGACTTCTAGTGTGCCTCATTTCTAGTTGCATTTGGAATCCTTCCGAGCCGGTATGAAACTTACAGGAACGACGCGTGCCCTAAGCTCCACTTTATGAAATCGAGGCACGGAAAGAAAATCAACAGCAAACACCCAAATATGGACTTCTAGTGTGCTCAACGTCATTTCTAGGTGCATTCGGAATCATTTCGAGCCGGTGTCAAACTTTCCGAGCAACGACGCTGCACTGGCTCCATTTTATGAAATCAAGGCACAGAAAGAAAATCAATACCAAACACCCAAAATGGACTTCTAGTGTGTCCTACGTCATTTCTAGGTGCATTTAGAATAATTCCGAGCAGATGTCAAACTTTTGAGAATGACTGGTACCCCTCCACTTTATGAAATCAAGGTATGGAAAGAAAATCAATACAAACACCCAAAATGGACTTCTGGTGTGCCCCAAGTCATTTCTAGGTGCCTTTAGAATAATTTTGAGCAGGTGTGAAACTTTCCAGAACGACGGGTACCCAGAGCTCTACTTTATGAAATTGAGGCGTGGAAAGAAAATCAATACCAAACACCCATAATGGACTTCTTGATGAACCCTAAGGTCCTTGTTTCGGCCCGATCTTTCGATGAGACGGTAAGTTCGGTAGTAGTCGCTCAACTCACATGATCCTGGCTACGAAGACGCAAGGCTGGAAACCATGCAATCACTGAACTGATTGACAAGTCGTTATCAATCGTGCACGAATACCCGGAAGACCTGACCACGAAGGTCGATTCCTGCACACACCGAAGAAGCACGCAAGAACAAGATAAAGCAATCTAAAATTGCAAATAGGAATTGAAATATTGAATTGAGTTGGGATTTTGAAGCGGTATTATGGTTGGTCTAGTCGACACAAGCCAATACACGAAGTTACAATAAGGCTAACTTTTAACTAAACAAAATCTGAGGAAAACTAAAGGGGTGCGGCCTCCTTATATAGGGGAGGGAGAACCACAAATATCTAAGAGTTAATGGGCGGTACTATTCACATGGTATTGTTCACGTGAACAGTACTGCCGTGAATAGTGCAGCCGGCCCAGGGTGGGGGCGGCCAAGGAGGTGGCTGGCCCAAATAGGCCAAGGAGGTGGTTGGCCCAGATAACCTAGAGTGGTGGCTGCCCTTTGGGCCCAATAATTGATACAAATACAAGGCCCTCGGCCTAAAGTGAGGTGGCGCAGCACCAGATGTAAGTGAAGTAAATTCGTCGGCGTGTTGGAGTAGCGTTTGACGTAGCCGAAACGGTAGCTGTAGAGTAGCCCGGTTGGAGGTGGGGTAGCGGTCCTATCCTCCCATTCTTGCATTTGAGTCATCCTCGACTCACGCTCATCCTCCAATGGCAGGAGAAGCTTTAAAACTTGTAGAAACGCATTCTCATCTTTCTGCAAAATGTTAGCAATAGCAGGTGGCAAAGACATAGAGAAAGCTTTGGAAATTAAAGGTGATTGTGCATGCGTCAAATCAGCACAGGTATATTTTGTCATAGCATGCAGTTTGCAACTCAATTTGCAAGTGTAAGTGAAGTATATAGTAAAGTTATTCATATAATCAGCTTTCAATTGAGTAATAGCAAATTCTTATAGCAAGGGTGAAAAGATTTGTAAGTTCTTCCATAATTCAACATTTTTATTCAGATTGACCACACTAGATGGTGCAATAAAAGGTGAACACATAAGCATTGGATGAGCACTAAATTTTATGTTCCTCTCATATTGAACAAGATTCAGCATACAAGAATTGTTGTCCAAAACAGTAAGCTTCAATTCATCCATGTGATCACAAGTTATGCATATTCGATAAACCAGAAATTGATTGTTTATACTGTAATCTCCAATTAATTTAAAATAGTAGGTGTGGGTGCTAGAAAGAGAATTTAGATATGAAAGTTCAGAAACTTTCTCCATAGCACATTCCAAACTAACGGGCTCATTAAACATGATATAACACAATGCATCAACAGGGGATATTCTATCAAGTACTTCCTTATGTGTAAGTAATTCGACATGTGCAAAATTATAAGAATTCAGATCAGTACATGGTTCATTCAAGGCAACACAAGTATTATCAAAAGATTGCACTACAGCAGGTATATACTCATGAGGTTGCTCTATGTCTTGCTGTAGCACCAAATTAGTATCTTTGTCATTATCGTCCTCAGCAAATACTGTAGGTACCTCAACCTTCTCCTCTGATGACATAAGACGCGCTAGATCATCCTTTATCTCTTCAAGCGCCTTGGCGGTATCTGGAGATGGAGTAGGAGCCAAAACAATGTCAGCATTTTCAGTTACCGTAGGTTGCACCTCGCTTGTGACTGTGGGGGGTGGAGGCACAAAATGACATTGCAATTTCTTCTTCATCTGCTCCCATGTGTACATGAAGTGGTACTCCAGATTCGACCACCAATGTTGAGCATCACCGATCAATGCCGTCTTTGCCATGGTCATCTTCTCATAAGGATTGGGTCCTGTCTTTCAAAGTAGCTTTCCAACATGGTAACCCATAGAAACTAGTCCAACGATGTACTCTCAGCGGTGAGTGGCAATATGTATGCAGGTAGTTGTTTCCCTTTAAGTTCAAATCTGCTCGCGATGACATCGTAATCTACCCACGTCCTTAAACCTGTCATTGTTAGGAGAAAACAAGGAAACAAATCACAACTATATGTTCCTATTAACTACTAGGAGGTGGAGTTTTCAACAGTCGCTTACACTCAAGCTTATACCAAGTTCTTACCAATGTAGCAAGGAAATGGTACAACCGGTGGCTGGTTCATGATACTCTCAGTTGCGATTAGCCCAACGATTGCGGGGAACGGCACATACTGACTTAGTAGGAAGTAGAGCTCGGAAGGCAAGTATGTAGCAAAGGAGTAGTAATTGTTCAATTTAGTATGCAAAGTTGAAAAGCAGTTCAAAGCACTAGTCACAAGTGCTGGTCCTAGTCTAAACCAAGCCTAGCTAGAGCAACTCGGAAGAACGACTAGTAGTAACAACGGAAGACTAGCACAAGAACTATCAAGGCAAGCGAGCAATGGATGACTATGCCAAACTAAATAAGGAAATAAGCCAAGAAAAGAGGTAGCTATGATTTTCTTCTTCTTCTTCTTCTTCTTCTTCTTCTTCTTCTTCTTCTTCTTCTTCTTCTTCTCTTTCTTTCTTCTTTTTTTTTCCTTCTCTGTCTTTCCTTTTTTTTGTCTTTTGTTCTTTTTTTTTCTTTGCCTTTCTCTTCTTCTTTTTTTTCCTCTTTCTTTTTTTTCCCTGCACTTGTTTCTCATAACTCAGAAGCTATCGAACCGAACACAAACAAGAAGACTTGGATGATACTTGCTCAACCAGAGGTGGCGGCGGCCCACCACAACAACTCGGGCCTGGCAGCGTTAGCGCAAAGGCGGCGGCCCGTCTTGGCGGCGACTGGCGGCAATGGCCGTTCAGCGCTAAAAAGCGGCAGTGGCGCCAAGCCAGTGATTTACGACGGCTCGCGGCAGCAACTTGGTTTGGCGGCGGCGGCGCCTCTCCGAATGGCGGCGGCGTCCATGCTTACGCGATGGCCTGGCAACACGGAGGAAGCGGAGATTGAGGCAGCACGTGCGCAGATGGCTCAAGCTCCTGCGGTGGCGGCGGCTGTCCCGACGAGGGCCTCGGCGGCGGCGCTTCTCCCCCGGCAGCGGCGTCGTCCCAAAGAAGCGGCGGCCCGAGGCGAATCCAAGCAGCGGCTCGGATGGCGGCGGCGGCGGCGGGGGGAAAGCTGATGTAATACCCTAAAAGTATTCGAAAGAATATCCGAGAGAGAATAAATAATTAGGGAGAAGGACTATTTAGAAAAGTGATTTAACAGAAAGTTAAGGGGGGGGGGGGGTTTTGCAAAGGGTAGACAACCTGGGCCAGGGCTTCTGGCCCATTTCAATTTCAGCCCAAGGTGGAGAGAGGGGCAGCTGGCCATAAGAGGGGAGGGGCAAACCCTAGGCGCCTTTCCTCCTCCCCTTGGCCGCCACCCCCACTCACCCATTGGCCACCACCTCCTATGCCTCCTCCCCTTCGCCTCCAGCACCTCCAGTAGCGCCTCCACCTCCAGTGAAACCCCCTGCTGCTAGTGATGAAGACCCGTGTTGCTGCCGGCCAAGAAGGAGGGAGTGGGAAGAACACCCGAGGTTTTGGTCGGCCACGAAGAGGAAAGAGAAGGAGGGAGAAGGGAAGGGGGAAGATCATGGTCGGGAGTTGGTGTTCATCGCGTTCAGCGGTGGTTCTTCAAGGGTAAACCCCAACTCCCCTTCGATTAGATGCGTATTTAATTAATTTAGCAATATGGGTAATTGGGCCTGTTCAGGACAGTTCGTGTTAGATCGACGTTTTGGTATAGTTACGGGTAGATTCAGTTTTGGACATCTGCTGTAGTAATGTAGAGGACGTCGCCATCTTTCCTTCAAGTGCTATAACACGTCATTGGGAACCTTGTAGCAGAAGTTATGATTTCATTAGTGGGACTGTTCTACAGATTTGTTGGTTTTCTGTCAGGTTTTAGTAATATGGGTTAAGCATTTAGTTAAATGGAGAATTAGAGAAGCTCAATATAATGAAAGTCATAGATTATTGTCTCAGCTTTTCAAAAAGCTCAAGAACGTGAAATTTGGACACACGTACTGAAAGTTATGGTATTTTTAGTGTACTATCTAGAGAACCCGACGTGAATTCGACATTTTGTAAACTAGCTCAGTAGGGGCAATAGATGGCCGAATCAGAAGAGCTCCTCAACTAGGTTTAGTTGGTGAATTTAATTACCTTTCTAGAAAGTCTAAGAACACCTCATTTGGACTCATGTGCCAATAGATATGGATTTTTGTATATAACTGTCCACCGAGGAGACAGTTTGACATTTAGGAATTGGGGTTGGGATCGAGTTAGACGCTTTTGCGAGTTCGTGATTGCTTTTATATAGTTTGTTTGGTCCACTAATGTTATCTTAGCGTGCGTTATAAATATATTCAGGTGCTGGATTGATCCCGGGGGCAGCACCTTCTGCACGTCCCTCGTTCTCTCGCGGTTAAGGAGGGTATAATGATGGATATAATAGATATTATTGAATGGCATTGTTTGATAAATACTATGAGTATTTGTGTTGTCATGATTGTTATGGTGGTATGATTGGTAATGTTCATGGTTTCTAGTGATGAGTTACATGTTATTCATGGATGTTTGAAAGTTATGAAGTCTATGATTATGAACATTTGTAGTATGAATAGGTTATTCATATGCAATGTTGTTGTAGATGCATGTTTCTATTAATTTGAGATTTCATGCATATGCATCATGACGGCTTATTGAAGTCTTGGTCATGTGATGACCAAGCAATTATTGAGGTCCTCGTCATGTTTATGATGGGCTAAAGGTCCCATTGCTTTTAGAGCATGGGCTTAGGTCCCCATAATTGTGGAGTATGGGTAATGGTCCCTGTGCCAAATGGCACAGGCATGGGTGTGCATCAACGGATGCGCACTTTGCATTACCGGTAAAATGCAAAAGAGAAAGAGAAAGATAAAGAGCATGTTGAGCATATTGCATAGCATGTGTATGTAAAATAATTGGTGTGTGGTTTGGTGAAGTACTGCTAATGAGTTACATGCATGTATGTTATTTATGCCATTTATTATATTTGCTTAGACCTTGGACTCACCTCTTGTTGTTTGTTGTGTTTTAGGTATCCTTACGAGATCGGCATGCATGGGGAAAAAGAAGGATTAGCCTTGTTGCACTATCGCATGAACCACCCACAATGGAATGCAAAAGAAAATTAATTAGTAGTTGAATGAACTACTTAAAGTACTCTTTATGATTATTGCTTTGCTTTGGAGTAAACTGTAATAAACGGATAGATGTTTTTGGATGCTCTTGATCTATATTCTAGATGTTTAGTTGCTATGGATGTTATAGTAACGAATAGCCGCTTTGATTATGTCTTAATTAAATTACAAGTTGGAATACTTATATATGTTATATTCATTAGTTGGAACCTCCTAGATAGATAACTATACAAAGGAGGTTCTCATTAAATGTTGTAAGGTATTTTGGTTTAACTTGTCTAAATTATTTAATTCAAGAGCATTCGAGGCCTTTGTCATCAGACTTACAAATGAGGCGCCTCAATCCAAAACGCGTCGCCCGTAGCGGCGGCGCCTAGTGGCGGCGTCGGAGGCGGGGACGACGGCAGCGGTGGCGTGGCGTGGCGGTTACTGCTATTAGCGGATGTCTGAGAGGCGTCGTGCACATGGTGGTTGCTGGTGATGCCACGTGCTATCGCTCGGCTAATGCGTTGCACGGACGATGCTGCGACGATGCTGGCGCCGAAGGTGGATGCTGATCGTTGGCGATGCTGGCGCGCTTCACTTGATGGTGGTGACGAAGACACGCTTCTGAGATGGACCTATTATTGTTTTCTTCGCATTTCTCCTAACCGTAATATCATGTGCTCTTGAGCAGTGAGTAGCGACAAAACCTTTTCAGCCGCTTCCTACTAGACGAATCGCAAGAGACCCTAAACTAGACCAATCTAGATAGGAAACCAGCACAATGACTCGACGATGTAACGAACAATTCAACAACGCAAACTTAAAAAGAAAAAATTGCAAAGGAACAGATTGGTTTGGACGATGAACTAAACCTTTTTTATTTCCGTGGCAATTTGGACTATAGGAAAAAAATTCTCACCGATGAACTGTAGCTTTGATACCACCTAATGAACCCTAAGGTCCTTGTGTGCCCTACCTCATTTCTTGGTGCATTTGGATCTTTCCGAGCCGGTGTGAAACTTTCCAGAACAACGCGTACCCTGAGCTCCAATTTATGAAATCGAGGCACGGAAAGAAAATCAAAACCAAACACCCATAATGGACTTCTAGTGTGCCCTACGTCATTTCTAGGTGCATTTACAATAATTCTGAGCAGGTGTAAAACTTTGGAGAGCGATGGGTACGCGGAACTCCACATTATGAAATCGAGGAACGGAAAGAAAATCAATGCAAACACCAAAAATGGACTTCTGGTGTGCCCTATGTCATTTCTAGGTGCATTTAGAATAATTCGGCAGTGTGAAACTTTCTTTGAGCAGCGGTATCGAGCACCACTTTACGAAATCGAGGCACAGAAAGACAATCAATACGAAACACCCAAAATAGACTTCTAGTGTGCCCTACCTCATTTCTAGGTGCATTTGGAATCCTTCCGAGCCGGTGTGAAACTTTCCAAAACGACGCGTACCCTAAGGTCCAATTTATGAAATCGAGGCACGTAAAGAAAATCCACACCAAATAACTATAATGGACATCTGATATGCCCTACGTCATTTCTAGGTGCATTTTGAATAATTCCGAGCAAGTGTGAAACATTCCAGAACGACGAGTACCCAGAGCTCCACTTTATGAAATCGAGGCATGGAAAGAAAATGAACATCAAAATCCCATAATGGACTTCTAGTGTGCCCTACCTCATTTCTAGGTGCATTTGGAATCTTTCCAAGCCGGTGTGAAACTTTCCAGAACGACGCGTACCGTGAGCTCCGATTTATGAAATCTAGGCACGTAAACAAAATCAAAACCAAACACCCATAATGGACTTCTAGTGTGCCCTACGTTATTTCTAGGTGCATTTAGAATAATCCTAAGCAGGTGTAAAACTTTGCAGAGCGACGGGTACCCGGAGCTCCACATTATGAAATCGAGGCAGGGAAAGAAAATCATTTTTAGGTGTGTTTGGAATCTTTCCGAGCCGGTGTGAAACTTTCCAGAACGACGGGTACCTCGAACTCCACTTTATGAAATCGAGGCATGAAAAGAAAATGAACATCAAACTCCCATAATGGACTTCTAGTGTGCCCTACCACTTTTTTAGGTGCGTTTGGAATTTTAGGTGCGTTTGGAATCTTTCCGAGCCGGTGTGAAACTTTCCAGAACGACGCGTACCCTGAGGTCCAATTTGTGAAATCGAGGCACGGAAAGAAAATCAAAACCAAACACCCATAATGGACTTCTAGTGTGCCCTACCACATTTCTAGGTGCATTTGGAATTGTTCTGAGCAGGTGCAAAACTTTGCAGAGCGACGGGTACCTGGAGCTCCACATTATGAAATCGAGGCATGGAAAGAAAATCAATGCAAACACCCAAAATGGACTTCTAGTGTGCCCTATGTTATTTCTTGGTGCATTTGGAATAATTCCGAGCAGGTGTGAAACTTTGCAGAACGACGGTATTCAGAGCTCCACTTTACGAAATCGAGGCACATAAAGACAATCAATACGAAACATCCAAAATAGGCTTCTAGTGTGCCCTACCTCATTTCTCGGTACAGTTGGAATCCTTCCGAGCCGGTGTGAAACTTTCCAGAACGACGCATACCCTAAGCTCCAATTTATGAAATCGAGGCACGGAAAGAAAATCCACACCAAATAACTATAATGGAATTCTGGTGTGCCCTACGTCATTTCTAGGCGCATTTGGAATACTACCGAGCAAGTGTGAAAGATTCCAGAACGACGTGTACCCAGAGCTCCACTTTATAAAATCGAGGCATGAAAAGAAAATGAACATCAAACTCCCATAAGGGACTTCTAGTGTGCCCTACCTCATTTCTAGGTGCATTTGGAATCTTTCTGAGCGATGTGAATCTTTCCGAGCGATGTGAAACTTTCCAGAACGACGCGTACCCTACGTAATTTCTAGTGTGCATTTGCAATAATTCTGAGCAGGTGTAAAACTTTGGAGAGCGACGGGTACCCGGAGCTCCACATTATGAAATCGAGGCACGGAAAGAAAATCCATTCAAACACCCAAAATGGACTTCTGGTGTGCCCTATGTCATTTTTGGTGCATTTGGAATAATTCGGAGCAAGTGTGAAACATTCGAAAACGATGGGTACCCAGAGCTCCACTTTATGAAATCGTGGCATGGAAAGAAAATGAACATCAAACTCCCATAATGGACTTCTAGTGTGCCCTACCTCATTTCTTGGTTAATTTGGAATATTTCCGAGCCGGTGTGAAACTTTCTAGAACGACGCGTACCCTGAGCTCCAATTTATGAAATCGAGGCACGGAAAGAAAATCAAAACCAAACACCCATAATGGACTTCTAGTGTGCCCTACGTCTTTCTAGGTGCATTTGGAATAATTCTGAGCAGGTGTAAAACTTTGCAGAGCGACGGGTACCCGGAGCTCCACATTATGAAATCGAGGCACGGAAAGAAAATCAATGCAAACAACCAAAATAGACTTCTGGTGTGCCCTATGTCATTTCTAGGTGCATTTGGAATAATTCCGAGCAGGTGTGAATTTTGCTGAACGACGGTATCTAGAGCTCCACTTTACGAAATCGAGGCACAGAAAGACAATTAATACGAGACACCCAAAATAGACTTCTATAGTGAATTTCTGGTGTGCCCTGCGTCATTTTTAGGAGCATTTGGAATAATTCCGAGCATGTGTGAAACATTCTAAAACGACGGGTACCCAGAGCACCTCTTTATGAAATCGAGGTATGGAAAGAAAATGAACATCAAACTCCCATAATGGACTTCTAGTGTGCCTTACCTCATTTCTAGGTGCATTTAGAATAATTCCGAGCAGGTGTGAAACTTTGCTGAACGACGGTATCTAGAGCTACACTTTACGAAATCCAGGCACAGAAAGACAATCAATACGAAACACCCAAAATAGACTACTAGTGTGCCCTACCTCATTTCTAGGTGCATTTGGAATCCTTCCGAGCCGGTTTGAAACTTTCCAGAACGACGCGTACCCTAAGCTCCCATTTATGAAATCGACGCACAGAAAGAAAATCCACACCAAATAACTATAATGGACTTCTGCTGTGCCCTACGTCATTCATAGGTGTATTTGTAATAATTCCGAGCAAGTGTGAAACATTCCAGAACGACGGGTACCCAGAGCTCCAGTTTACGAAATCGAGGCATGGAAAGAAAATGAACATCAAACTCCCATAATGGACTTCTAGTGTGCCCTACCTCATTTCTTGGCGCATTTGGAATCTTTCCGAGCCGGTGTGAAACTTTCCAGAACGATGCGTAGCCTGAGCTCCAATTTATGAAATCGAGGCACGCAAAGAAAATCAAAACCAAACACCCATAATGGACTTCTAGTGTGCCCTACGTCATTTCTAGGTGCATTCGGAATAATTCTGAGCGGGTGTAAAACTTTGCAGAGCGACGGGTACCCGGAGTTCCACATTATGAAATCGAAGCACGGAAAGAAAATCAATGCAAACACCCAAAATAGACTTCTGGTGTGCCCTATGTCATTTTTAGGTGCATTTGGAATAATTCTGAGCTGGTGTGAAACTTTGCTGAACGACGGTATCTAGAGCTCCACTTTACGAAATCGAGGCACAGAAAGACAATCAATACGAGACACCCAAAATAGACATCTAGTGTGCCATACCTCATTTCTAGGTGCATTTGGAATACTTCCGAGCCGGTGTGAAACTTTCCAGAACGACGCGTACCCTAAGCTCCAATTTTTGAAATCGAGGCACCGAAAGAAAATCCACACCAATTAACTATAATGGACTTCTGGTGTGCCTTACGTCATTTCTAGGTGCACTTGGAATAATTCCGAGCAAGTGTGAAACATTCCAGAACGACGGGTACCCAGAGCTCCACTTTATGAAATCAAGACATGGAAAGAAAATGAACATCAAACTCCCATAATTCACTTCTAGTGTGCCCTACCTCATTTCTAGGTGCATTTGGAATCTTCCGGCGGTGTGAAACTTTCGAGCATCCACGTACCATGAGCTCCAATTTATGAAATCGAGGCACTGAAAGAAAATCAAAACCAAACACCTATAATGGACTTCTAGTGTGCCCTACGTCATTTCTAGGTGCATTTGGAATAATTCTGAGCAGGTGTAAAAGTTTGCAGAGCGACGGGTACCCGGAGCTCCACATTATGCAATCTAGGCGCAGAAAGAAAATCAATGCAAACACCCAAAATGGACTTCTGATGTGCCCTATGTCATTTCTAGGTGCATTTGGAAAATTTCCGAGCAGGTGTGAAACTTTGCTAAACGACGATATCCAGAGCTCCACTTTACGAAATTGAGGCACAGAAAGACAATCAATACGAGACACCCAAAACGACGCGTACCCGAAGCTCTAATTTATGAAATCGAGGCACGGAAAGAAAATCCACACCAAATAACTATAATAGACTTCTAGTGAGCCCTACGTCATTTCTAGATGCATTTGGAATAATTCCGAGCAAGTGTGAAATATTACAGAACGACGCGTACCCAGAGCTCCAATTTTTGAAAGCGAGGCATTAAAAAAAATGAACATCAAACTCTCATAACGGACTTCTAGTGTGCCCTACCTCCTTTCTAGGTGCATTTGGAATCTTTTCGAGCCGGTGTGAAAATTTTCAGAACGACGTGTACCCTGAGCTCCAATTTATGAAATCGAGGCACGTAAAGAAAATCAAAACCAAACACCTATATTGGACTTCTAGTGTGCCCTACATCGTTTCTAGGTGCATTTGGAATAATTCTGAGCAGGTGTAAAACTTTGAAGAGCGACAGGTACCCGGAGCTCCACATTATGAAATCGAGGCACGGAAAGAAAATCAATGCAAACACCCAAAATGGACTTCTGGTGTGCCCTATGTGATATGTAGGTGCATTTGGAATAATTCCGAGCAGGTGTGAAACTTTGCTGAACGACGGTATCCGGAGCTCCACTTCACGAAATCGAGGCACAGAAAGGCAATCAATACGAGACACCCAAAACAGACTTCTAGTGTGCCCTACCTCATTTCTAGGTGCATTTGGAATCCTTCCGAGCCGGTGTGAAACTTTCCAAAACGACGCGTGCCCTAAACTCCAATATATGAAATCGAGGCATGGAAAGAAGAACCACACCAAATAACTATAGTGGACTTCTGGTGTGCCCTACGTCATTTCTAGGTGCATTGGGAATAATTACGAGTAAGTGTGAAACATTACAGAACGACGGGTGCCTAGAGCTCCACTTTATGAAATCGAGGCAGGGAAAGAAAATGAACATCAAACTCCCATAATGGACTTCTAGTGTGCCCTACCTCATTTCTAGGTGCATTTGGAATCTTTCCGAGCCGGTGTGAAACTTTCCAGAACGTCGTGTACCCTGAGCTCCAATTTATGAAATCGAGGCAGGGAAAGAAAATCAAAACTAAACACCCATAATGGACGTCTAGTGTGCCTTATATCATTTCTAGGTGCATTTGGAATAATTCTGAGTGGGTTTAAAACTTTGCAGAGCGATGGGTCCCCGGAGCTCCACATTATGAAATCGAGGGACGGAAAGAAAATCAATGCAAACACCCAAAATGGAGTTCTGGTGTGCCCTACGTCATTTCTAGGTGCATTTGGAATACTTCCGAGCTGATGTGAAACTTTCCAGAACGACGTGTACCCTGACCTCCATTTTGTGAAATCGAGGCATGGAAAGAAAATGATACCACCATAACTACTTCCAAAGCATTGGTTTGCATTCCTAAATTGCAAACTAAAGCTGGCACTCAAATTGGCTCCATTGATGTTGTTTTGCAACAAAAGGTAAAACAAAACATTGTGAAGGCCAACAGAGTGGATGGGGATCTTGTGCTTGAGAGAACGTGCTCTCGGGATAAAACCCTAGCACATGCGGGTCAAGAAAGACATATGGTGATATGGCGAAGAATGGTCGCATTGGCATCAAAGGAAGCATCAAGTGCATGGAACAAGTTCACGCAAGAAGCTAAGAGTAGGAAAGCCCACAATACAAGGGAAACCGAGAGGAGACTTGGCCATGCATGGGAAGGACGCCGGGAACATGGCATAAGGGTTGGTTTAGTTTGGATCCAATTGGACAGACCAATTGGTGTTTAATATTTTTATTCCATAATTGGAGTAGTTTAAATTTCTAATTAAAAGTAGGAGTTTTTTTATTCGAATACTGTTCATGTGAACAGTATCAGACTTGGATTACTGTTCATCCAAGCCTTGTGCTTGCGTGGGAGGCTATATAAAGCCCCCCATGGCCGCACCATGTAGGTGGACAACTTAGAGTTGAAGAAAATACACAAAAGTCACATGTTTGTGTTGCGCAAAATGAATCCATGCGTTTTGGAAATTCCCATCTAGGGTTTTGTGATTGCGTGAATATTGGAGGGAGGTTGTTCTTCCAATATCTGTGATTCCTTGTGGATCCTCTCACCAATTCGTAGCATCCTCAATTGCTCATGGTTGGTGTTGTCTTCGGGTTTGATTTTGTTTCTCTCTTTAGATTGATTCAACATCAACCAAGTATTACTTGCTTTGGAGATACATTTGTTCTTCCTTTTTGCTAAACCAAGAAAGGAGGAAAGCTAGTGTTTTGCTTCGATCAAGATTGAAATACAAGTACCGTGAAAGATTGGGCTACATTACGCATCAACTACACGTTGATCCGTATTAGAAAATTATACCAAACGCCCATAACGGACTTCTAATGTACCCTACCACATTTCTAGGTGCATTTGGAATCCTTCCGACCTGGTGTGAAACTTTTTAGAATGATGGGTACCCTAAGCTCTATTTTATGAAATCGAGGCATGGAAAGAAAATCAATGCCAAACACCCATAATGGACTTCTAGTGTGCCCTACCTTATTTCTTGGTGCATTTGTAATAATTACGAGCCGTGTCAAACTTTCCTAATGACGGAACCACGAGCTCCACATTATGAAATTAAGGTATAGAAATAAAATCGATACCAAACACCCATAATGAACTTACGGTGTGCCCTCGTCATTTCTAGGTGCATTTAGAAGAGGGTGTCAAACTTTCGAGCAGCGGCACCGTGAGCTCCACTTTACGAAATGAAAGCACGAAAGAAAATCAATACCAAACACCCATAATGGATTTATAGTGTGCCCTCGTCATTTCTACATGCATTTGGAATCATTAGAAGCGGTGTCAAACTTTCCAGAACGACGCGTACCCTGAGCTCCACTTTATGAAATCGAGGCATGGAAAGAAAATCAATACCAAACACCCATAATGGACTTCTAGTGTGCCCTACCTCATTTCTAGGTTCATTTGGAATAATTCCGAGCTGGTGTGAAACTTTGCAGAACGACGGGTACCCTGAGCTTGACTTTATGAAATAGAGGCATAGAAAGAAAATCAATAACAAGCCCATAATGGACTTCTAGTGTGCCTCATTTCTAGGTGCATTTGGAATCCTTCCGAGCCGGTATGAAACTTTCAGGAACGACGCGTGCCCTAAGCTCCACTTTATGAAATCGAGGCACGGAAAGAAAATCAACACCAAACACCCAAATATGGACTTCTAGTGTGCTCGACGTCATTTCTAGGTGCATTGGGAATCATTTCGAGCCAGTGTCAAACTTTCGAGCAGCACGTACCACAGGCTCCATTTTATGAAATCAAGGCACAGAAAGAAAATCAATACCAAACACCCAAAATAGACTTCTAGTGTGTCCTACGTCATTTCTAGGTGCATTTAGAATAATTCCGAGCAGATGTCAAACTTTTGAGAATGACTGGTACCCCTCCACTTTATGAAATCAAGGTATGGAAAGAAAATCAATACAAACACCCAAAATGGACTTCTGGTGTGCCCCAAGTCATTTCTAGGTGCCTTTAGAATAATTTAGAGCAGGTGTGAAACTTTCCAGAACGACGGGTACCCAGAGCTCCACTTTATGAAATTGAGGCGTGGAAAGAAAATCAATACCAAACACCCATAATGGACTTCTTGATGAACCCTAAGGTCCTTGTTTTGGCCCGATCTTTCGATGAGACGGCAAGTTCGGTAGTAGTCGCTCAACTCTCATGATCCTGGCTACGAAGACGCAAGGCTGGAAACCATGCAATCGCTGAACTGATTGACAAGTCGTTATCAATTGTGCACGAATACCCGGATGACCTGACCACAAAGGTCGATTCCTGCACACACTGAAGAAGCACGCAAGAACAAGATAAAGTAATCTAAAATTGCAAATAGGAATTGAAATATTGAATTGAGTTGGGATTTTGAAGCGGTATTATGGTTGGTCTAGGCGATACAAGCCAATACACGAAGTTACAATAAGGCTAACTTTTATGTAAACAAAATCTGAGGAAAACTTAAGGGGTGCGGCCTCCTTATATAGGGGAGGGAGAACCACAAATATCTAAGAGTTAATGGGTGGTACTATTCACATGGTATTGTTCACGTGAACAGTACTGCCGTGAATAGTGCGGCCGGCCCAAATAGGCCAAGGATGTGGCTGGCCCAAATAGGCCAAGGAGGTGGCTGGCCCAGATAACCTAGAGTAGCGGCTGCCCTTTGGGCCCGATAATTGATACAAATACAAGGCCCTCGGCATAAAGTGAGGTGGCGCAGCACCAGATGTAAGTGAAGTAAATTCGTCGGCATGTTGGAGTAGCGCTTGACGTAGCCGAAACGGTAGCTGTAGAGTAGCCCGGTTGGAGGTGGGGTAGCGGTCCTATCCTCCCATTCTTGCATTTGAGTCATCCTCGACTCATGCTCATCCTCTAATGGCAGGAGAAGCTTTAAAACTTGTAGAAACGCATTCTCATCTTTACGCAAAATGTTAGCAATAGCAGTGGCAAAGACATCAGAAAGCTTTGGAAATTAAAGGTGATTGTGCATGCGTCAAATCAGCACAGGTATATTTTGTCATAGCATGCAGTTTGCAACTCAATTTGCAAGTGTAAGTGAAGTATATAGTAAAGTTATTCATATAATCAGCTTTCAATTGAGTAATAGCAAATTCTTCTAGCAAGGGTGAAAAAGATTTGTAAGTTCTTCCATAATTCAACATTTTTATTCAGATTGTCCACACTAGATGGTGCAATAAAAGGTGAACACATAGGCATTGGATGAGTACTAAATTTTAAGTTCCTCTCATATTGAACAAGATTCAGCATACAAGAATTGTTGTCCAAAACAGTAAGCTTCAATTCATCCATGTGATCACAAGTTATGCATATTCGATAAACCAGAAATTGATTGTTTATACCGTAATCTCCAATTAATTTAAAATAGTAGGTGTGGGTGCTAGAAATAGAATTTAGATATGAAAGTTCAGAAACTTTCTCCATAGCACATTCCAAACTAACGGGCTCATTAAACATGATATAACACAATGCATCAACAGGGGATATTCTATGAAGTACTTCCTTATGTGTAAGTAATTCGACATGTGCAAAATTATTAGAATTCAGATCAGTACATGGTTCATTCAAGGCAACACAAGTATTATCTAAAGATTGCACTACAGTACGTATATACTCACGAGGTTGCTCTATGTCTTGCTGTAGCACCAAATTAGTATCTTTGTCATTATCGTCCTCAGCAAATACTGTAGGTACCTCAACCTTCTCCTCTGATGACATAAGACGCGCCAGATCATCCTTTATCTCTTCAAGCGCCTTGGCGGTATCTGGAGATGGAGTAGGAGCCAAAACAATGTCGAGATTTTCGATTCTGTGAGGTTGCACCTCGCTTGTGTTGTGGGGGTGGAGGCACAAAATGACATTGCAATTTCTTCTTCATCTGCTCCCATGTGTACATGAAGTGGTACTCCAGATTCGACCACCAATGTTGAGCATCACCGATCAATGCCGTCTTTGCCATGGTCATCTTCTCATAAGGATTGGGTCCTGTCTTTCAAAGTAGCTTTCCAACATGGTAACCCATAGAAACTAGTCCAACGATGTACTCTCAGCGGTGAGTGGCAATATGTATGCAGTAGTTGTTTCCTTTAAGTTCAAATCTGCTCATGATGACATCGTAATCTACCCGTCCTTAAACTTTGTCATTGTTAGGAGAAAACAAGAAACAAATCACAACTATATGTTCCTATTAACTACTAGGAGGTGGAGTTTTCAACAGTCGCTTACACTCAAGCTTATACCAAGTTCTTACCAATGTAGCAAGGAAATGGTACAACCGGTGGTGGTTCATGATACTCTCGATTGCGATTAGCCCAGCGATTGAGAGGGGAACGCACATCTTGACTTAGTAGGAAGTAGAGCTCGGAAGGCAAGTATGTAGCAAAGGAGTAGTAATTGTTCAATTTAGTATGCAAAGTTGAAAAGCGATTCAAAGCACTAGTCACAAGTCTTTGGTCCTAGTCTAAACCAAGCCTAGCTAGAGCAACTCGGAAGAACGACTAGTAGTAACAACGGAAGACTAGCACAAGAACTATCAAGGCAAGCGAGCAATGGATGACTATGCCAAACTGAATAAGGAAATAAGTCAAGAAAAGAGGTAGCTATGATTTTCTTCTTCTTCTTCTTCTTCTTCTTCTTCTTCTTCTTCTTCTTCTCTTTCTTTCTTCTTTTTTTCCTTCTCTGTCTTTCCTTTTTTTTGTCTTTTGTTCTTTTTTTCTTTGCCTTTCTCTTCTTCTTTTTTCCTCTTTCTTTTTTTTTTTTCCCTCGCACTTGTTTCTCATAACTTCGGCTATCGAACCAAGACAAACAAGAAGACTTGGATGATACTTGCTCAACCAGAGGTGGCGGCGATGAACACCACCACAATGGCGGCTCGGGACCTGGCAGCGTTAGCGCAAAGCGGCGGCCCGTCTTGGCGGCGACACAGGCGGCAATGGCGTTCGGCGCTAAAAAGCGGCGGTGGCGCCAAGCCGATGGCAACGACGGCTCGCAGCAGCAACAGCAACTTGGTGGTGGCGGCGGCGCCTCTCCGAATGGCGGCGCGTCCATGCTTCTGCGATGGCACAGCAACACGGAGGAAGCGGAGATTGAGGCAATACGTGCGTGCTGGGCTCAAGCTCCCTGCGATGGCGGCGGTTGTCCGACGAGGCCCTGGCGGCGGCGGCGGCTCCCCGAGCAATGGCGTCGTCCCAAAGAAGCGGCGGCCAGGCGAATCAAGCGGCGGCTCGGATGGCGGCGGCGGCGGGGAAAGGCGATGTAATACCTAAAAGTATTGAAAGAATATCCGAGAGAATAAATAATTAGGAGAAGGACTATTTAGAAAAGTGATTTAACGAGAAAGTTAAGGGGGTTTTGCAAAGGGTAGACAACTTTGGGCGAGGGCTTGGCCCATTTCAATTCAGCCCAAGGTGGAGAGAGGCGGTGGCCATAAGAGGGAGGGCAAACCCTAGGCGCCTTTCCTCCTCCCTTGGCCGCCACCCCACTCACCCATTGGCCACCACCTCCTATGCCTCCTCCCCTTCGCCTCCAGCACCTCGATGGCGCCTCCACCTCCAAAGAAACCCCTGCTGCTAGTGATGAAGACCGTGTTCTTCTTGGCCAAGAAGGAGGAGGGGGAAGAACACCCGAGGTTTTGGTCGACCACGAAGAGGAAAGAGAAGGAGGAGAAGGGAAGGGGAAGATCATGGTCGGGAGTTGGTGTTCATCGCGTTCAGCGGTGGTTCTTCAAGGTAAACCCCAACTCCTTCGATTAGATGCGTATTTAATTAATTTAGCAATATGGGTAATTGGGCTGTTCGGGACAGTTAAGTGTTAGATCGACGTTTTGGTATAGTTACGGGTAGATTCAGTTTTGGACATCTGCTTTAGTAATGTAGAGGACGTCGCCATCTTTCCTTCAAGTGCTATAACACGTCATTGGGAACCTTGTAGCAGAAGTTATGATTTCATTAGTGGGACTGTTCTACAGATTTGTTGGTTTTCTGTCAGGTTTTAGTAATATGGGTTAAGCATTTAGTTAAATGGAGAATTAGAGAAGCTCAATATAATGAAAGTCATAGATTATTGTCTCAGCTTTTCAAAAAGCTCAAGAACGTGAAATTTGGACACACGTACTGAAAGTTATGGTATTTTTAGTGTACTATCTAGAGAACCCGACGTGAATTCGACATTTTGTAAACTAGCTCAGTAGGGGCAATAGATGGCCGAATCAGAAGAGCTCCTCAACTAGGTTTAGTTGGTGAATTTAATTACCTTTCTAGAAAGTCTAAGAACACCTCATTTGGACTCATGTGCCAATAGATATGGATTTTTGTATATAACTGTCCACCGAGGAGACAGTTTGACATTTAGGAATTGGGGTTGGGATCGAGTTAGACGCTTTTGCGAGTTCGTGATTGCTTTTATATAGTTTGTTTGGTCCACTAATGTTATCTTAGTGTGCGTTATAAATATATTCAGGTGCTGGATTGATCCCGGGGGCAGCACCTTCTGCACGTCCCTCGTTCTCTCGCGGTTAAGGAGGGTATAATGATGGATATAATAGATATTATTGAATGGCATTGTTTGATAAATACTATGAGTATTTGTGTTGTCATGATTGTTATGGTGGTATGATTGGTAATGTTCATGGTTTCTAGTGATGAGTTACATGTTATTCATGGATGTTTGAAAGTTATGAAGTCTATGATTATGAACATTTGTAGTATGAATAGGTTATTCATATGCAATGTTGTTGTAGATGCATGTTTCTATTAATTTGAGATTTCATGCATATGCATCATGACTGCTTATTGAAGTCTTGGTCATGTGATGACCAAGCAATTATTGAGGTCCTCGTCATGTTTATGATGGGCTAAAGGTCCCATTGCTTTTAGAGCATGGGCTTAGGTCCCCATAATTGTGGAGTATGGGTAATGGTCCTGTGCCAAATGGCACGAGCATGGGTGTGCATCAGCGGATCGCACTTTGCATTACCTGTAAAATGCAAAAGAGAAAGAAAAGATAAAGAGCATGTTGAGCATATTGCATAGCATGTGTATGTAAAATAATTGGTGTGTGGTTTGGTGAAGTCTCGCTAATGAGTTACATGCATGTATGTTATTTATGCCATTTATTATATTTGCTTAGACCTTGGACTCACCTCTTGTTGTTTGTTGTGTTTTAGGTATCCTTACGAGATCGGCATGCATGGGGAAAAAGAAGGATTAGCCTTGTTGCACTATCGCATGAACCACCCACAATGGAATGCAAAAGAAAATTAATTAGTAGTTGAATGAACTACTTAAAGTACTCTTTATGATTATTGCTTTGCTTTGGAGTAAACTGTAATAAACGGATAGATGTTTTTGGATGCTCTTGATCTATATTCTAGATGTTTAGTTGCTATGGATGTTATAGTAACGAATAGCCAGTTTTGATTATGTCTTAATTAAATTACAAGTTGGAATACTTATATATGTTATATCTGTTAGTTGGAACCTCCGGTATAGATAACTATACAAAGGAGGTTCTGCTGAAATGTTGTAAGGTATTTTGGTTTAACTTGTCTAAATTATTTAATTCAGTAGCATTCGAGGCCTTTGTCAGGCTGGGGACTTACAGCTGAGGCGGCCTCAATCCAAAACGCGGCGTCGCTGGTAGCGGCGGCGGCCTAGTGGCGGCGTCGGGAGGCGGGGCGGCAATGGCGGCGATGGCGTGGCGGTTACGCTACTTGCGTGTCTGGTGAGGCGTCGTGCACATGGTGGTTCTTTGGTGATGCCACGTGCTATCGCTTCGGCTAATCGTTACCGCAGACGATCTTTGCGACGATCTTTGGTGCGAAGGTGGATGCTGATCGTTGGCGATGCTGGCACGCTTCACTTGATGGTGGTGACGAAGACACGCTTCTGAGATGGACCTATTATTGTTTTCTTCGCATTTCTCCTAACCGTAATATCATGTGCTCTTGAGCAGTGAGTAGCGACAAAACCTTTTCACCGCTTCCTACTAGGCGAATCGCAAGAGACCCTAAACTAGACCAATCTAGACAGAAACCAAAGACAATGACTCGACGATGCAACGAACAATTCAACAACGCAAACTTAAAAAGAAAAAATTGCAAAGGAACAGATTGGTTTGGACGATGAACTAAACCTTTTTTATTTCCGTGGCAATTTGGACTATAGGAAAAAAATTCTCACCGATGAATGTAGGCTGTGATACCACCTAATGAACCCTAAGGTCCTTGTGTGCCCTACCTCATTTCTTGGTGCATTTGGATCTTTCCGAGCGGTGTGAAACTTTCCAGAACAACGCGTACCCTGAGCTCCAATTTATGAAATCGAGGCACGGAAAGAAAATCAAAACCAAACACCCATAATGGACTTCTAGTGTGCCCTACGTCATTTCTAGGTGCATTTACAATAATTACGGCGGTGTAAAACTTTGGAGAGCGATGGGTACGCGGAACTCCACATTATGAAATCGAGGAACGGAAAGAAAATCAATGCAAACACCCAAAATGGACTTACGGTGTGCCCTATGTCATTTCTAGGTGCATTTAGAATAATTCCGGCGGTGTGAAACTTTCTTTGAGCAGCGGTATCGAGCACCACTTTACTGAAATAGAGGCACAGAATGACAATCAATACGAAACACCCAAAATAGACTTCTAGTGTGCCCTACCTCATTTCTAGTGTGCCCTACTCTTTCACATTTCTAGGTGCATTTGGAATTGTTCTGAGCAGGTGCAAAACTTTGCAGAGCGACGGTTACCTGGAGCTCCACATTATGAAATCGAGGCATGGAAAGAAAATCAATGCAAACACCCAAAATGGACTTCTAGTGTGCCCTATGTTATTTCTTGGTGCATTTGGAATAATTCCGAGCAGGTGTGAAACTTTGCAGAACGACGGTATCCAGACCTCCACTTTACGAAATCGAGGCACATAAAGACAATCAATACGAAACATCCAAAATAGGCTTCTAGTGTGCCCTACCTCATTTCTCGGTACAGTTGGAATCCTTCCGAGCCGGTGTGAAACTTTCCAGAACGACGCATACCCTAAGCTCCAATTTATGAAATCGAGGCACGGAAAGAAAATCCACACCAAATAACTATAATGGAATTCTGGCGTGCCCTACGTCATTTCTAGGCGCATTTGGAATACTACCGAGCAAGTGTGAAAGATTCCAGGACGACGTGTACCCAGAGCTCCACTTTATAAAATCGAGGCATGAAAAGAAAATGAACATCAAACTCCCATAAGGGACTTCTAGTGTGCCCTACCTCATTTCTAGGTGCATTTGGAATCTTTACGGCGATGTGAATCTTTCCGAAGCGATGTGAAACTTTCGAGCAGCGCGTACCCTCGTAATTTCTAGTGTGCATTTGCAATAATTACGGCGGTGTAAAACTTTGGAGAGCGGCGGGTGCAGGAGCTCCACATTATGAAATCGAGGCACGGAAAGAAAATCCATTCAAACACCCAAAATGGACTTCTGGTGTGCCCTATGTCATTTTTGGTGCATTTGGAATAATTCGGAGCAAGTGTGAAACATTCGAAAACGATGGGTACCCAGAGCTCCACTTTATGAAATCGTGGCATGGAAAGAAAATGAACATCAAACTCCCATAATGGACTTCTAGTGTGCCCTACGTCTTTCTAGGTGCATTTGGAATAATTACGGCGGTGTAAAACTTTGCGGAAGCGGCGGTGCAGGAGCTCCACATTATGAAATCGAGGCACGGAAAGAAAATCAATGCAAACAACCAAAATAGACTTACGGTGTGCCCTATGTCATTTCTAGGTGCATTTGGAATAATTCGGCGCAGTGTGAATTTTCTTTGAGCAGCGGTATCTAGAGCTCCACTTTACGAAATCGAGGCACGAAAGACAATTATCTGAGACACCCAAAATAGACTTCTATAGTGAATTTCTGGTGTGCCCTGCGTCATTTTTAGGAGCATTTGGAATAATTCCGAGCAAGTGTGAAACATTCTAAAACGACGGGTACCTAGAGCACCTCTTTATGAAATCGAGGTATGGAAAGAAAATGAACATCAAACTCCCATAATGGACTTCTAGTGTGCCTTACCTCATTTCTAGGTGCATTTGGAATAATTCCGAGCAGGTGTGAAACTTTGCTGAACGACGGTATCTAGAGCTACACTTTACGAAATCCAGGCACAGAAAGACAATCAATACGAAACACCCAAAATAGACTACTAGTGTGCCCTACCTCATTTCTAGGTGCATTTGGAATCCTTCCGAGCCGGTTTGAAACTTTCGAGCAGCAGCGTACCCTAAGCTCCCATTTATGAAATCGACACACAGAAAGAAAATCCACACCAAATAACTATAATGGACTTCTTCTGTGCCCTACGTCATTCATAGGTGTATTTGTAATAATTCCGAGCAAGTGTGAAACATTCGAGCAGCGGGTACCCAGAGCTCCGGTTCTGAAATCGAGGCATGGAAAGAAAATGAACATCAAACTCCCATAATGGACTTCGGTGTGCCCTACCTCATTTCTTGGCGCATTTGGAATCTTTCCGAGCGGTGTGAAACTTTCGAGCGATCGTAGCTTTGAGCTCCAATTTATGAAATCGAGGCACATAAAGAAAATCAAACCAAACACCCATAATGGACTTCTAGTGTGCCCTCGTCATTTCTAGGTGCATTGAATAATTACGGCGGGTGTAAAACTTTGCGAGCGGCGGGTGCGGAGTTCCACATTATGAAATCGAAGCACGGAAAGAAAATCAATGCAAACACCCAAAATGGACTTACGTGTGCCCTATGTCATTTTAGGTGCATTTGGAATAATTACGAAATGGTGTGAAACTTTCTTTGAGCAGCGGTATCTAGAGCTCCACTTTACGAAATCGAGGCACGAGAAAGACAATCAATACGAGACACCCAAAATAGACATCTAGTGTGCCATACCTCATTTCTAGGTGCATTTGGAATACTTCCGAGCCGGTGTGAAACTTTCCAGAACGACGCGTACCCTAAGCTCCAATTTTTGAAATCGAGGCACCGAAAGAAAATCCACACCAATTAACTATAATGGACTTCTGGTGTGCCTTACGTCATTTCTAGGTGCATTTGGAATAATTCCGAGCAAGTGTGAAACATTCCAGAACGACGGGTACCCAGAGCTCCACTTTATGAAATCAAGACATGGAAAGAAAATGAACATCAAACTCCCATAATTCACTTCTAGTGTGCCCTACCTCATTTCTAGGTGCATTTGGAATCTTCCCGAGCAGGTGTGAAACTTTCGAGCAGCAGCGTACCATGAGCTCCAATTTATGAAATCGAGGCCTTTGAAAGAAAATCAAAACCAAACACCTATAATGGACTTCTAGTGTGCCCTCGTCATTTCTAGGTGCATTTGGAATAATTACGGCAGTGTAAAAGTTTGCGAGAGCGGCGGGTGCCGGAGCTCCACATTATGCAATCTAGGCGCGAAAGAAAATCAATGCAAACACCCAAAATGGACTTGATGTGCCCTATGTCATTTCTAGGTGCATTTGGAAAATTTCCGAGCAGGTGTGAAACTTTGCTAAACGACGATATCCAGAGCTCCAATTTACGAAATTGAGGCACAGAAAGACAATCAATACGAGACACCCAAAACGACGCGTACCCAAAGCTCTAATTTATGAAATCGAGGCACGGAAAGAAAATCCACACCAAATAACTATAATAGACTTCTAGTGAGCCCTACGTCATTTCTAGGTGCATTTGGAATAATTCCGAGCAAGTGTGAAACATTACAGAACGACGCGTACCCAGAGCTCCAATTTTTGAAATCGAGGCATTAAAAAAAATGAACATCAAACTCTCATAACGGACTTCTAGTGTGCCCTACCTCCTTTCTAGGTGCATTTGGAATCTTTTCGAGCCGGTGTGAAAATTTTGAGCAGCGCGTACCACGAGCTCAATTTATGAAATCGAGGCACGTAAAGAAAATCAAAACCAAACACCTATAATGGACTTCTAGTGTGCCCTACATCGTTTCTAGGTGCATTTGGAATAATTCTGAGCAGGTGTAAAACTTTGAAGAGCGACGGGTACCCGGAGCTCCACATTATGAAATCGAGGCACGGAAAGAAAATCAATGCAAACACCCAAAATGGACTTCTGGTGTGCCCTATGTGATATGTAGGTGCATTTGGAATAATTCCGAGCAGGTGTGAAACTTTGCTGAACGACGGTATCCGGAGATCCACTTCACGAAATCGAGGCACAGAAAGACAATCAATACGAGACACCCAAAACAAACTTCTAGTGTGCCCTACCTCATTTCTAGGTGCATTTGGAATCCTTCCGAGCCGGTGTGAAACATTCCAAAACGACGCGTACCCTAAACTCCAATATATGAAATCGAGGCATGGAAAGAAGAACCACACCAAATAACTATAGTGGACTTCTGGTGTGCCCTACGTCATTTCTAGGTGCATTGGGAATAATTACGAGTAAGTGTGAAACATTACAGAACGACGGGTGCCTAGAGCTCCACTTTATGAAATCGAGGCAGGGAAAGAAAATGAACATCAAACTCCCATAATGGACTTCTAGTGTGCCCTACCTCATTTCTAGGTGCATTTGGAATCTTTCCGAGCCGGTGTGAAACTTTCCAGAACGTCGTGTACCCTGAGCTCCAATTTATGAAATCGAGGCACGGAAAGAAAATCAAAACTAAACACCCATAATGGACGTCTAGTGTGCCCTACATCATTTCTAGGTGCATTTGGAATAATTCAGAGTGGGTTTAAAACTTTGCGAGCGATGGGTCCCGGAGCTCCACATTATGAAATCGAGGGCGGAAAGAAAATCAATGCAAACACCCAAAATGGAGTTACGGTGTGCCCTCGTCATTTCTAGGTGCATTTGGAATACTTAGAGCTGATGTGAAACTTTCCAGAACGACGTGTACCCTGACCTCCATTTTGTGAAATCGAGGCATGGAAAGAAAATGATACCACCATAACTACTTCCAAAGCATTGGTTTGCATTCCTAAATTGCAAACTAAAGCTGGCACTCAAATTGGCTCCATTGATGTTGTTTTGCAACAAAAGGTAAAACAAAACATTGTGAAGGCCAACAGAGTGGATGGGGATGCTGGCCAACGAGAGGGAACGTGCTCTCGGGATAAAACCCTAGCACATGCGGGCGGTCAAGAAAGACATATGGTGATATGGCAGCAATGGTCGCATTGGCATCAAAGGAAGCATCAAGTGCATGGAACAAGTTCACGCAAGAAGCTAAGAGTAGGAAAGCCCACAATACAAGGGAAACCGAGAGGGAGACTTGGCCATGCATGGGAAGGACGCTGGGAACATGGCATAAGGGTTGGTTTAGTTTGGATCCAATTCGGACAGCCAATTGGTGTTTAATATTTTTATTCCATAATTGGAGTAGTTTAAATTTCTAATTAAAAGTAGGAGTTTTTTTATTCGAATACTGTTCATGTGAACAGTATCAGACTTGGATTACTGTTCATCCAAGCCTTGTGCTTGCGTGGGAGGCTATATAAAGCCCCCATGGCGCACCATGTAGGTGGACAACTTAGAGTTGAAGAAAATACACAAAAGTCACATGTTTGTGTTGCACAAAATGAATCCATGCGTTTTGGAAATTCCCATCTAGGGTTTTGTGATTGCGTGAATATTGGAGGAGGTTGTTCTTCCAATATCTGTGATTCCTTGTGGATCCTCTCACCAATTAAGTAGCATCCTCAATTGCTCATGGTTGGTGTTGTCTTGGTTTGATTTTGTTTCTCTCTTTAGATTGATTCAACATCAACCAAGTATTACTTGCTTTGGAGATACATTTGTTCTTCCTTTTTGCTAAACCAAGAAAGGAGGAAAGCTAGTGTTTTGCTTCGATCAAGATTGAAATACAAGTACCGTGAAAGATTGGGCTACATTACGCATCAACTACACGTTGATCCGTATTAGAAAATTATACCAAACGCCCATAACGGACTTCTAATGTACCCTACCACATTTCTAGGTGCATTTGGAATCCTTCCGACATGGTGTGAAACTTTTTAGAACGATGGGTACCCTAAGCTCTATTTTATGAAATCGAGGCATGGAAAGAAAATCAATGCCAAACACCCATAATGGACTTCTAGTGTGCCCTACCTTATTTCTTGGTGCATTTGTAATAATTACGAGCCGGTGTCAAACTTTCCTAATAGCGGGAACCACCGAGCTCCACATTACGAAATTAAGGTATAGAAATAAAATCGATACCAAACACCCATAATGAACTTACGGTGTGCCCTCGTCATTTCTAGGTGCATTTAGAAGAGGGTGTCAAACTTTCGAGCAGCGGTGCAGTGAGCTCCACTTTACGAAATGAAAGCACGAAAGAAAATCAATACCAAACACCCATAATGGATTTATAGTGTGCCCTCGTCATTTCTACATGCATTTGGAATCATTAGAAGCGGTGTCAAACTTTCGAGCAACAGCGTGCCACTCGAGCTCCACTTTATGAAATCGAGGCATGGAAAGAAAATCAATACCAAACACCCATAATGGACTTCTAGTGTGCCCTACCTCATTTCTAGGTTCATTTGGAATAATTCCAGTGGTGTGAAACTTTGCGAGCAGCGGGTACCACAGAGCTTGACTTTATGAAATAGAGGCATAGAAAGAAAATCAATAACAAGCCCATAATGGACTTCTAGTGTGCCTCATTTCTAGGTGCATTTGGAATCCTTCCGAGCCGGTATGAAACTTTCGAGGACGAGCGTGCCCTAAGCTCCACTTTGTGAAATCGAGGCACGGAAAGAAAATCAACACCAAACACCCAAATATGGACTTCTAGTGTGCTCGACGTCATTTCTAGGTGCATTGGGAATCATTTCGATCTAGTGTCAAACTTTCGAGCAGCGTGTACCACAGGCTCCATTTTATGAAATCAAGGCACGAAAAGAAAATCAATACCAAACACCCAAAATAGACTTCTAGTGTGTCCTCGTCATTTCTAGGTGCATTTAGAATAATTCCGAGCGGATGTCAAACTTTTGAGAATGGTGGTACCCTCCACTTTATGAAATCAAGGTATGGAAAGAAAATCAATACAAACACCCAAAATGGACTTACGGTGTGCCCCAAGTCATTTCTAGGTGCCTTTAGAATAATTTAGAGCGGTGTGAAACTTTCGAGCAGCGGGTACCCGAGCTCCACTTTATGAAATTGAGGCGTGGAAAGAAAATCAATACCAAACACCCATAATGGACTTCTTGATGAACCCTAAGGTCCTTGTTTTGGCCCGATCTTTCGATGAGGCGGCAAGTTCGGTAGTAGTCGCTCAACTCTCATGATCCACAGCTACGAAGACGCAAAGGTTTGGAAACCATGCAATCGCCGAATCGATTGACAAGTCGTTATCAATTGTGCACGAATACGGATGACGACCACAAAGGTCGATTCACTCACCTGCTTGAAGAAGCACGCAAGAACAAGATAAAGTAATCTAAAATTGCAAATAGGAATTGAAATATTGAATTGAGTTGGGATTTTGAAGCGATATTATGGTTGGTCTAGGCGACACAAGCCAATACACGAAGTTACAATAAGGCTAACTTTTATGTAAACAAAATCTGAGGAAAACTTAAGGGGTGCGGCCTCCTTATATAGGGGAGGGAGAACCACAAATATCTAAGAGTTAATGGGTGGTACTATTCACATGGTATTGTTCACGTGAACAGTACTGCCGTGAATAGTGCGGCCAGCCCAAATAGGCCAAGGATGTGGCTGGCCCAAATAGGCCAAGGAGGTGGCTGGCCCAGATAACCTAGAGTGGCGGCTGCCCTTTGGGCCCGATAATTGATACAAATACAAGGCCCTCGGCATAAAGTGAGGTGGCGCAGCACCAGATGTAAGTGAAGTAAATTCGTCGGCATGTTGGAGTAGCGTTTGACGTAGCTGAAACGGTAGCTGTAGAGTAGCCCGGTTGGAGGTGGGGTAGCGGTCCTATCCTCCCATTCTTGCATTTGAGTCATCCTCGACTCATGCTCATCCTCTAATGGCAGGAGAAGCTTTAAAACTTGTAGAAACGCATTCTCATCTTTCTGCAAAATGTTAGCAATAGCAGGTGGCAAAGACATACAGAAAGCTTTGGAAATTAAAGGTGATTGTGCATGCGTCAAATCAGCACAGGTATATTTTGTCATAGCATGCAGTTTGCAACTCAATTTGCAAGTGTAAGTGAAGTATATAGTAAAGTTATTCATATAATCAGCTTTCAATTGAGTAATAGCAAATTCTTCTAGCAAGGGTGAAAAGATTTGTAAGTTCTTCCATAATTCAACATTTTTATTCAGATTGTCCACACTAGATGGTGCAATAAAAGGTGAACACATAGGCATTGGATGAGTACTAAATTTTAAGTTCCTCTCATATTGAACAAGATTCAGCATACAAGAATTGTTGTCCAAAACAGTAAGCTTCAATTCATCCATGTGATCACAAGTTATGCATATTCGATAAACCAGAAATTGATTGTTTATACCGTAATCTCCAATTAATTTAAAATAGTAGGTGTGGGTGCTAGAAATAGAATTTAGATATGAAAGTTCAGAAACTTTCTCCATAGCACATTCCAAACTAACGGGCTCATTAAACATGATATAACACAATGCATCAACAGGGGATATTCTATGAAGTACTTCCTTATGTGTAAGTAATTCGACATGTGCAAAATTATTAGAATTCAGATCAGTACATGGTTCATTCAAGGCAACACAAGTATTATCTAAAGATTGCACTACAGTACGTATATACTCACGAGGTTGCTCTATGTCTTGCTGTAGCACCAAATTAGTATCTTTGTCATTATCGTCCTCGGCAAATCTTGTAGGTACCTCAACCTTCTCCTCGATGACATAAGGCGCGCGGATCATCCTTTATCTCTTCAAGCGCCTTGGCGGTATCTGGAGATGGAGTAGGAGCCAAAACAATGTCAGCATTTTCAGTTACCGTAGGTTGCACCTCGCTTGTGACTGTGGGGGGTGGAGGCACAAAATGACATTGCAATTTCTTCTTCATCTGCTCCCATGTGTATATGAAGTGGTACTCCAGATTCGACCACCAATGTTGAGCATCACCGACCAATGCCGTCTTTGCCATGGTCATCTTCTGATAAGGATTGGGTCCTGTCTTTCAAAGTAGCTTTCCAACATGGTAACCCATAGAAACTAGTCCAACGATGTACTCTCAGCGGTGAGTGGCAATATGTATGTAGGTAGTTGTTTCCCTTTAAGTTCAAATCTGCTCGCGATGACATCGTAATCTACCCACGTCCTTAAACCTGTCATTGTTAGGAGAAAACAAGGAAACAAATCACAAGTATATGTACCTATTAACTACTAGGAGGTGGAGTTTTCAACAGTTGCTTACACTCAAGCTTATACCAAGTTCTTACCAATGTAGCAAGGAAATGGTACAACCGGTGGCTGGTTCATGATACTCTCACTTGCGATTAGCCCAACGATTGTGGGGAACGGCACATACTGACTTAGTAGGAAGTAGAGGTCGGAAGGCAAGTATGTAGCAAAGGATTAGTAATTGTTCAATTTAGTATGCAAAGTTGAAAAGCAGTTCAAAGTACTAGTCACAAGTGCTGGTCCTAGTCTAAACCAAGCCTAGCTAGAGCAACTCGGAAGAACGACTAGTAGTAACAACGGAAGACTAGCACAAGAACTATCAAGGCAAGCGAGCAATGGATGACTATGCCAAACTGAATAAGGAAATAAGTCAAGAAAAGAGGTAGCTATGATTTTCTTCTTCTTCTTCTTCTTCTTCTTCTTCTTCTTCTTCTTCTTCTCTTTCTTTCTTCTTTTTTTTTCCTTCTCTGTCTTTCCTTTTTTTTGTCTTTTGTTCTTTTTTTTTCTCTGCCTTTCTCTTCTTCTTTTTTTCCTCTTTCTTTTTTTTTCCCTGTACTTGTTTCTTATAACTCAGAATCTATCGAACCGAAGACAAACAAGAAGACTTGGATCATCATACTTGCTCAACCAGAGGTGGCGGCAATGGCCCGACCTGACCTGGCAATGGCAATGCTTCAGACCCAGCGGCGTTGGCGCATAAGGCGGCTGACCCGTCTTGGCGGCCCTAGCGGCAATGGCCGTTCGTGATGCGGACATCCTTAGCTACGCTGTTCCATATAGTGTTTTCAATTCAACAAGTACTTCAGAACAACATGAGCTTACTAAAAGAGTTGAAGAACAAGAGAAGCTTCTGGGTGAAGCTTGTGCAAAGAAGCTTAACCGACAGGTGAATCTGTTCCATGAATTTCCTTTAAGTTTAATTGAGAATATTATACAACCTAATAGCAGGTCATCGCTTATTGTTAGGATTGAAGGAGATGCCTTATGTGAATATCAAGAACACGATGCTTCTCGGGGTGTTTTGATGCTCACAAAAATAGCATGCAGCCTATGGGACGCATGGAAGGTATGGGTTCATGATGATCTTCACAGCAACTCGGAAGGATCTAGCGTGAACAATATATATATTTGGAAAGCTTATCAAGTCTACTTTCCAACGGATCAAACGACACATGATTTGGAGCTTTCTATAAAAAGTTATGGCCTGATCTTTCGATGAGACGGTAAGTTCGGTAGTAGTCGCTCAACTCTCACGATCCTTGCTACGAACACACAAGGCTCGAAACCACGCAATCGCTGAACCCGATTGACAAGTTGTTATCAATCGTGCATGAATACCCGGATGACTTGACCACGAAGGTCAATTCACGCATACAGAAAAAGCACGCAAAGAACAAGATAAAGCAATCTAAAATTGCAAATAGGAATTGAATTATTGAATTGAGTTGGGATTTTGAAGTGGTATTATGGTTGGTCTAGTCAACACAAGCCAATACGAAGTTGCAACAAGGCTAACTTTTAACTAAACAAAATCCGGCGAAAACTAATGGGGTCGGTGATATAGGGAGGAGAACGACAAATATCTAAGAGCTAATGGGGCGGATTCATGACAAACCAATGCCTTATGGCCCTCGACCCACAGTGGCGGCAAGAACCATCCCAAGTACACTCTGAAGCACGATGTTCATTGCCACACTTGAAGCATTTCATACCTTGCCCTGGGACTGGACGAAGCATAGGAGCACCCACTAGTGGTCGAGAAGTGAAGGATGACTGCGGCTTTATGAACCTGGACTTGAAAGAATTCTGTGGGCCCTTGAACTTCTTGGAAACGAGCTTCAGAGATGACCCACTTCCTCCTCCAAAGCTCCCCATACCTTGCAACTCTTCCCCAAGTTGCATCTCTAACTCCATGCCCCTGGCTTGCTCTACTAGGGAGCTAAAGTCGCACAGTTCCAATGCCCCCAACACCTAACGAAACTCCTGCCTGAGCCCTCTGCGAAACCTTTTAGCCTTCTCTGCCTCATTGGTAGCCACAGCTGGAATGAAGCGAATAAAGTTATTGAAACCACTTTGTACTCTGTCACCGACATCTTCCCCTGCTTATAACTGTTCAATGATACTTGCATCCTCTCCACAAATGAGGCTGGATAAAACCTCCTCCCGAACTGCTCCACAAACAGTCCCGTGTTGCTGGTCCATGAGCAGCGGTTCTAGCTGACAGGACTCCTTCCCACCAGAGATCCACTTGCCCCTTCAGGTGTAAGGCAATGAATTGAGCCCTCAACTCCGTAGTCAATCCAGTATTTGCCAAATGCCTCGCTATCTTGCGCACAGTTTGGTAGTAGCATCAACTGGCGTCCCATTCAGAGGTGTCTAACCTCAAGGCATTCCACTGATGTAGTCCCATAGCAACCACCGCTGGTACCGTCGCAGGAACCACCAAAGGAGAGGCAGTAGGTACAAATAAAATCAATACCAAACACCCATATTGGACACCTAGTATGACCTACCAGCACAGTGGAGACGCCTTAGAGTGGCGTCCAGCTGATCGACGGTGTGGCTCTGGGGAGGAGGCACGCCGCCAAGCTCCGCTATGGCGCCCTCCATGCATTCCATCACCTTCCAGGTAGCTTGCGACACGACGGCCAAAAGCGACCGTTCCGCAGCAACCTCCGCTTCAAGCACGGAGTTGGTGTTGCACAACGTCTCCACATCCGACTGCGACGCGCGTCGCTACCCTTCCACCTCAATAACCCTCGCCTCCAGCACCTTCACCTTTTCGATCAGAGCCAAGCGGTCCTTCAGAAGCGAAGTGTTCCGCACGACCTCGGCATCTACCCGGTCCTAGATCTCTGTGTAGCCACGCTGAATGTCCCCCTCAAGCATGCGCGACACCATCAAAGCCTAAAATAAAATAATAATAATAAATATAAAAATAAAAATAAAAATGCTACTGGCATCAACTGAACGCCTCGGCTGCAAAGCTGCCTTCAGCGCTCACCCTTATGGTGTTCGCCTCGATGACCCGGAACATCCGATCCACGGGCATCCGCTCGAGCAATTGTGATAGTGAGGCGAAATTGCAAAACCAGCCACCTCACATAAGCGAAGCCACAGATGGGACTGATTTTGAAGTCCTTGGCACACAGAAGGCCCACGTCAGCGACGCCTACCACCGTCGAGGCCCCGGCAACATCAGCCACCCGCCGAGCACGAGGCGCTTTGCGCCGTGCTCATGCGCCACGAAGTCCGACGGAGAAACCCTCATCCTCACAACCCCCCTCGACAACCCCCGCTGTGTAGCACCAAACCAAATTAGCCGAGGCAAGCAGGCCACATCAGCAATAAGGGGACCGAAGCTTACGAATAGTAGTGCCACCGACGACGCGATCCTCGACCCGAGTGTCCTCGGTGCCGCGACCATACACCTCCGAAGGCGACCTGCCGGACCCCTCCTCAAGGGCCATGCTCGCAATCGCAAACGAGTCGATCGCCACTTCTGCCACGCTGGCACACGGGCCCACCGCTAGACAGGCGGTAAGCGAAACCCGTGAGCCGCTAGCCCCTACGACCCATCGAGGGCCGCGACACCCTCCTCGGGGAGGGCCGTATGAATGCAGGTGTGACCTACGTCATTTCTAGGTGCATTTGTAATAATTCCGAGCAAGTGTGAAACATTCCAGAACGACGGGTACCTAGAGCTCCACTTTATGAAATCAAGGCAAGGATAGCAAATGAACATCAAACTCCCATAATGGACTTCTAGTGTGCCCTACCTCATTTCTTGGTGCATTTGGAATCTTTCCGAGCCGGCGTGAAACTTTCCAGAACGACGCGTACCCTGAGCTCCAATTTATGAAATCGAGGCACGGAAAGAAAATCAAAACCAAACACCCATAATGGACTTCAAGTGTGCCCTACATCATTTCTAGGTGCATTTGCAATAATTCTGAGCGGTGTAAAACTTTGGAGAGCGATGGGTACGCGGAGCTCCATATTATGAAATCGAGGAACGGAAAGAAAATCAATGCAAACCCCCAAAATGGACTTCTGGTGTGCCCTATGTCATTTCTAGGTGCATTTAGAATAATTCCGAGCAGGTGTGAAACTTTCTTTGAGCAGCGGTATCGAGCACCACTTTACGAAATCGAGGCACAGAAAGACAGTCAATACGAAACACCCAAAATAAACTTCTAGTGTGTCCTACCTCATTTCTAGGTGCATTTGGAATCCTTCCGAGCCGGTGTGAAACTTTCCAAAACGACGCGTACCCTAAGCTCCAATTTATGAAATCGAGGCACGGAAAGAAAATGCACACCGAATAAATATAATGGACTTTTGGTGTGCCCTATGTCATTTCTAGGTGCATTTGGAATAATTCCGAGCAAGTGTGAAACATTCGAGCAGCGGTTACCCAGAGCTCCACTTTATGAAATCGAGGCATGGAAAGAAAATGAACATCAAACTCCCATAATGGACTTGTAGTGTGCCCTACCTCATTTCTAGGTGCATTTGGAATCTTTCCGAGCCGCTGTGAAACTTTCCAGAACGACGCGTACTCTAAGCTCCAATTTATGAAATCTAGGCACGTAAAGAAAATCGAAACGTAACACCCATAATGGACTTCTAGTGTGCCCTACGTCATTTCTAGGTGCATTTCGAATAATTCTGAGCAGGTGTAAAACTTTGCAGAGCGACGGGTACACGGAGGTCCACATTATGAAATCGAGGCACGGAAAGAAAATCAATGCAAACACCCAAAATGCACTTATGGTGTGCCCTATGTCATTTCTAGGTGTATTTGGAATAATTATGAGTAGGTGTGAAACTTTGCTGAACGACGGTATCTAGAGCTCCACTTTATGAAATCGAGACACAGAAAGACAATCAATACGAAACACCCAAAATAGACATCTAGTGTGCCCTACGTCATTTCTAGGTTCATTTGGAATCCTTCCGAGCCGGTGTGAAACTTTCCAGAACGACGTGTTCCCTAAGCTCCAATTTATGAAATCGAGGCATGGAAAGAAAATCCACATCAAATTACTATAATGGACTTCTGGTGTGCCCTACGTCATTTCTAGGTGCATTTGGAATAATTCCGACCAAGTGTCAAACAATCCAGAACGACGGGTACCAGATCTCCACTTTACGAAATCGAGGCATGGAAAGGAAATGAACATCAAACTCACATAATGGACTTCTAGTGTGCCCTACCTCATTTCTAGGTGCATTTGGAATATTTCCGAGCCGGTGTGAAGCTTTCCAGAACGACGCGTACCTTGAGCTCCAATTTACGAAATCTAGGAACGTAAAGAAAATCGAAACAAAACACACATAATGGACTTCTATTGTGCCCTACGTCATTTCTAGGTTGATAAGGATCCACCTAGTTGATTAGATGAATCCTGATTGTTAGCCCAATCTTTCACGGTACACTCGAAGATCAGTAGCAATCTCACAAACCAATTCAGTGAATTGAATTGTAAGAAAATCAATACACTCACAAACCAATCTAATAGATTGAATTGCAAGTAGTAGCCTTCAGTCAATAGTACTCCGAAGCAAGAGATAGATATCTTGATCTCGCTCTCAATCTTACTCCCTCAATCTCTCCAACTCATATCACAACTCATGAACACACGATATGCGCCAAAACGGTTTTTCTGATTTTTTTTATCTAAATCATAACTTGTCCACCTATATGGTGCGGCCATGGGGGGTTTATATAGCCTCCCACGCAAGCACAAGAGTTGGATGAATAGTAACCGAATTGCTATAGTACTCCTAGTCCGATACTGTTCATGTGAACAGTAAACCGAGTCGGCTACTGTTCACATGAACAGTAAACCGAACTTAAAAATACTTTCTTTATTTAGAATTTAAACTACTCTAGTTTTGGAATAAAAATATTAATCACCAATTGGTTGTCTGAATTGGATCCAAACTGAACCAACCCACATGCCATGTTCCTGGCGTCCTCTCCATGCATGGCCAAGTCTCTCTCTTGGTTTCCCTTGTGTTGTGGGCTTTCCTTCTCTTAGCTTCTTGCGCAAACTTGTTCCATGCACTTGATGTTTCTTTTGACGCCAATGCAACCCTTGCTGCCCTATCACCACATGTCTTTCTTGACCGCCCGCATGTGCTAGGGTTTTATCTCGAGAGCACGTTCCCTCTCGTTGGCCAGCATCCCCATCCACTTTATTGGCCTTCACAATATTTTGTTTTACCTTTTGTTGTAAAACAACACCAATTGCGCCAATTTGAGTGCTAGCATTAGTTTGCAATTTAGGGATGCAAACCAATGCTTTGGTAGTAGTTATGGCCGTATCATCCTCCCTTTCTTCAAGAAAAGACGTCCTCGTCTTTTGTGTAACCTTAGGAATCTTCATCGGAGTAGTCTTCACGATCGCCTTTTTAGTGATGATCTCCTCAGCACAAATAGAATTCTCTGGCATAGGACACAGGGTATATGATCTACCCTGATGCACCAAAGAGTACTTGTTGGACCTCCCGTGGTGTGTAGCATTGCGATCATACTGCCACGGACGCCCCAACAGCAAGTGACATGCGTGCATAGGCACGACATCACACTCCACCTTGTCGTGATAGTCCCCCACTGAAAAACAAACTTTGACACGATGAGTAATTTTCAGCTTGCCGACATTATGCAACCATTGTGCATAATACGGCTCTGGATGTCGCCATGTTGTCAACCCCAAAGCTTGCACTAAATCCTTGCTAATGATGTTGTTGTAGCTTCCACCATCAATGATAAGCTTGCAAACTTTGCCACTGATTTTGCACTCAGATTTGAACACGCGTTGCCACGCCTGCCCGTTCTGCGAGAATTGAAGTCTCGCCAACGCTGAACCTTCTTGGTCAACATGCTCAAACCTTCGATGGTGTCTCAATGTCGATTATCGCCATCATGAGAAAACACCTTCTCTTGTTGTTCACGGGCAGAATTGATGATGGCCTCCTCGACTTTTCTTCTTTCTTCCTCGGCCATCTTTTCTTCTTCCGTTTCTTAGCCTTTAGCATTTCTTTGTTGCTCTTTAATGTCATCTTGGACCTTGTCTCGTCATTTGTCTATCTTCGATGTACCTTGGCGAAGACCAAGATGTAATCTCCTTCGCGCTCCTCTCCAAGGAAAAGAGTACCGCATGATGAGGCGTGATGCAACTTCGGTGTATGTGCTGTTAAGCCAACCAATATGCACCAATCACCAATGAACATGCTCGCATATGCATAGGAATCACATCACAAGCAACGATCGCAGATACCCATCCAAAGAAAATTTTACCTCCACTTGTTTTGTGATCGGAATGTGCTTGAACCTCCAAAGCAATAGATATGGCTCCGGATGTGGCTTTGTGACCAACCCCAATCTGTCCACAAGTGTTTGGCTTGCAGCATTTGTTAGGCTTCCCGTATCGATCATCATAGCACAATCTGTATTTCCCACTCGACACCGATTAAAGAATATGTAGCTCAGCTCATGGAGTGGATCCTCCTCACATTGATCTATAGTATAACTGAATTGCATGACTAGCTTCATCTCCTTCGTGTCGGGCATGTCGATCCTTGATCCTCGCAGGAACAAAGTACCGTGAGCAACTGAAGCTCTGATACCACCTGATAAGGATCCACCTAGTTGATTAGATGAATCCTGATTGTTGGCCCAATCTTTCACGGTACACTCGAAGATCAATAGCAATCTCACAAACCAATTCAGTGAATTGAATTGTAAGAAAACCAATACACTCACAAACCAATCTAATAGATTGAATTGCAAGTAGTAGCCTTCAGTCAATAGTACTCCGAAGCAAGAGATAGATATCTTGATCTCGCTCTCAATCTTACTCCCTCAATCTCTCCAACTCATATCACAACTCATCAACACACGATATGCGCCAAAACGGTTTTTCTGATTTTTATTATCTAAATCATAACTTGTCCACCTATATGGTGCGGCCATGGGGGGTTTATATAGCCTCCCACGCAAGCACAAGAGTTGGATGAATAGTAACCGAATTGCTATAGTACTCCTAGTCCGATACTGTTCATGTGAACAGTAAACAGAGTCGGCTACTGTTCACATGAACAGTAAACCGAACTTAAAAATACTTTCTTTATTTAGAATTTAAACTACTCTAGTTTTGGAATAAAAATATTAATCACCAATTGGTTGTCTGAATTGGATCCAAACTGAACCAACCCACATGCCATGTTCCTGGCGTCCTCTCCATGCATGGCCAAGTCTCCCTCTTGGTTTCCCTTGTGTTGTGGGCTTTCCTTCTCTTAGCTTCTTGCATAAACTTGTTCCATGCACTTGATGTTTCTTTTGGCCAATGCAACCCTTGCTGCCCTATCACCACATGTCTTTCTTGACCGCCATGTGCTAGGGTTTTATCTCGAAACCACGTTCCCTCTCGTTGGCCAGCATCCCCATCCACTTTATTGGCCTTCACAATGTTTTGTTTTACCTTTTGTTGTAAAACAACACCAATTGCGCCAATTTGAGTGCTAGCATTAGTTTGCAATTTAGGGATGCAAACCAATGCTTTGGTAGTAGTTATGGCCGTATCATCCTCCCTTTCTTCAAGAAAAGGCGTCCTCGTCTTTTGTGTAACCTTAGCAATCTTCATCGGAGTAGTCTTCACGATCGCCTTTTTAGTGATGATCTCCTCAGCACAAATAGAATTCTCTGGCATAGGACACAGGGTATATGATCTACCCTGATGCACCAAAGAGTACTTGTTGGACCTCCCGTGGTGTGTAGCATTGCGATCATACTACCACGGACGCCCCAACAGCAAGTGACATGCGTGCATAGGCACGACATCACACTCCACCTTGTCGTGATAGTCCCCCACTGAAAAACAAACTTTGACACGATGAGTAATTTTCAGCTTGCCGACATTATGCAACCATTGTGCATAATACGACTCTGGATGTCGCCATGTTCATAACGACGTGTACCCTAAGCTCCAATTTATGAAATCGAGTCACGGAAAGAAAATTCACACCAAATTAGTATAATGGACTTCTGGTGTGCCCTACGTCATTTCTAGGTGCATTTGGAGTAATTCCGAGCAAGTGTGAAACATTCCAGAACGACGGGTACCCAGATCTCCACTTTACGAAATCGAGGCATGGAAAGAAAATGAACATCAAACTCCCATAATGGGCATCTAGCGTGCCCTACCTCATTTCTAGGTGCATTTGGCATCTTTCCGAGCCGGTGTGAAACTTTCCAGAACGACGCGTACACTGAGCTCCAATTTACGAAATCTAGGCACGTAAAGAAAATCGAAACGAAACACACATAATGGACTTTGATTGTGCCCTACGTGATTTCTAGGTGCATTTGGAATAATTCTGAGCAGTTGTAAAACTTTGCAGAGCGACGGGTACCCGAAGCTCCACATTATGAAATCGAGGCACGGAAAGAAAATCAATGCAAACAAACAAAATGGACACCTGGTGTGCCCTATGTCATTTCAAGGTGTATTTGGATTAATTCCGAGTAGGTGTGAAACTTTGGTGAACGACGGTATCTAGAGCTCTACTTCATGAAATCGAGACACAGAAAGAGAATCAAAACGAAACACCCAAAATAGACTTCTAGTGTGCCCTATCTCATTTCTAGGTGCATTTGGAATCCTTCCGACCCGGTGTGAAACTTTCCAGAAAGACGCGTACTCTAAGCTCCAATTTATGAAATCGAGGCACGGAAAGAAAATCGACCCCAAATTACTATAATGGACTTCTAGTGTACGCTACGTCATATCTAGGTGCATTTGGAGTAATTCCGAGGAAGTGTGAAACATTGTAGAACGACGGGTACCCAGAGCTCCACTTTATGAATTCGAGGCATGGAAAGAAAATGAACATCAAACTCCCATAATGGACTTCTAGTGTGCCCTCCCTCATTTCTTGGTGCATTTGGAATCTTTCCGAGCCGATGTGAAACTTTCCAGAACGACGCGTACCCTGAGCTCCAATTTATGAAATCGAGGCACGGAAAGAAAATCAATGCAAACACCCAAAATGGACTTCTGGTGTGCCCTGTGTCATTTCTAGGTGTATTTGGAATAATTCAGTAGGTGTGAAACTTTCTTTGAGCAGCGGTATCCGAGCTCCACTTTATGAAATCGAGACACGGAAAGAAAATCAAAACCAAACACCCATAATGGACTTCTAGTGTGCCCTACGTCATTTCTAGGTGCATTTGCAATAATTCCGAGTAGGTGTGAAACTTTGCTGAACGATGGTATCCAGAGCTCCACTTCATGAAATCGAGACACAGAAAGACAATCAATACGAAACACCCAAAATAGACTTCTAGTGTGCCCTACCTCATTTCTAGGTGCATTTGGAATACTTCCGAGCCGGTGTGAAACTTTCCAGAACGACGTGTACCCTAAGCTCCAATTTATGAAATCGAGACACGGAAAGAAAATCCCGACCAAATAACTATAATGAACTTCTGGTGTGCCCAACGTCATATCTAGGTGCATTTGGATCAATTCCGGGCAAGAGTGAAACATTCCAGAACGACGGGTACCCAGAGCTCCACTTTATGAATTCGAGGCATGGAAAGAAAATGAACATCAAACTCCCATAATGGACTTCTAGTGTGCCCTACCTCATTTCTTGGTGCATTTGGAATCTTTCCGAGCCGGTCTGAAACTTTCTAGAACGCAGCGCGTACCACTCGAGCTCCAATTTATGAAATCGAGGCACGGAAAGAAAATCAATGCAAACACCCAAAATGGACTTCTAGTGTGCCCTATGTCATTTCTAGGTGTATTTGGAATAATTAAAATGCGTGTGAAACTTTCTTTGAGCAGCGGTATCGAGCTCCACTTTATGAAATCGAGACACGAATGACAATCAATCTGAAACACCCAAAATAGACTTCTAGTGTGCCCTATCTCATTTCTAGGTGCATTTGGAATCCTTCCGACCGGTGTGAAACTTTCGAGCAGCCAGCGCTACCCTAAGCTCCAATTTATGAAATCGAGGCACGGAAGAAAATCCACACCAAATTACTATAATGGACTTCGGTGTGCCCTACGTCATATCTAGGTGCATTTGGAGTAATTAGGGCAAGTGTGAAACATTCGAGCAGCGGGTACCCAGAGCTCCACTTTATGAATTCGAGGCATGGAAAGAAAATGAACATCAAACTCCCATAATGGACTTCTAGTGTGCCCTCCCTCATTTCTTGGTGCATTTGGAATCTTTCCGAGCCGATGTGAAACTTTCCAGAACGACGCGTACCCTGAGCTCCAATTTATGAAATCGAGGCACGGAAAGAAAATCAATGCAAACACCTAAAATGGACTTCTGGTGTGCCCTGTGTCATTTCTAGGTGTATTTGGAATAATTCCGAGTAGGTGTGAAACTTTGCTGAACGACGGTATCCAGAGCTCCACTTTATGAAATCGAGACACGGAAAGAAAATCAAAACCAAACACCCATAATGGACTTCTAGTGTGCCCTACGTCATTTCTAGGTGCATTTGCAATAATTCCGAGTAGGTGTGAAACTTTCTTTGAGCAGCGGTATCCGAGCTCCACTTTATGAAATCGAGACACGAAAGACAATCAATCTGAAACACCCAAAATAGACTTCTAGTGTGCCCTATCTCATTTCTAGGTGCATTTGGAATCCTTCCGAGGCCGGTGTGAAACTTTCGAGCAGCCACGCGTACCCTAAGCTCCAATTTATGAAATCGAGGCACGGAAAGAAAATCCACACCAAATTACTATAATGGACTTCGTGTGCCCTCGTCATATCTAGGTGCATTTGGAGTAATTCCAGGCAAGTGTGAAATATTCGAGCAGCGGTACCCGAGCTCCACTTTATGAATTCGAGGCATGGAAAGAAAATGAACATCAAACTCCCATAATGGACTTCTAGTGTGCCCTACCTCATTTCTTGGTGCATTTGGAATCTTTCCGAGCGGTGTGAAACTTTCGAGCAGCGCGTGCCACGAGCTCCAATTTATGAAATCAAGGCACGGAAAGAAAATCAGTGCAAACACATAAAATGGACTTCTGGTGTGCCCTATGTCATTTCTAGGTGTATTTGGAATAATTAGAGTAGTTGTGAAACTTTCTTTGAGCAGCGGTATCCAGCTCCACTTTATGAAATCGAGACACAGAAAGGCAATCAATACGAAACACCCAAAATAGACTTCTAGTGTGCCCTATCTCATTTGCATTTGGAATCCTTCCGACCCGGTGTGACACTTTCCAAAACGACGCATACCCTAAGCTCCAATTTATGAAATCGAGGCACGGAAAGAAAATCCACCCCAAATTACTACAATGGACTTCTGGTGTACGCTACGTCATATCTAGGTGCATTTGGAGTAATTCCGAGCAAGTGTGAAATATTCCAGAACGACGGGTACCCAGAGCTCCACTTTATGAATTCGAGGCATGGAAAGAAAATAAACATCAAACTCCCATAATGGACTTCTAGTGTGCCCTACGTCATTTCTAGGTGCATTTGGAATCTTTCCGAGCCGGTGTTAAACTTTCCAGAACGACGCATACCCTCAGCTCCAATTTACGAAATCTAGGCACGTAAAGAAAATCGAAACGAAACACACATAACGGACTTCTATTGTGCCCTACGTCATTTCTTGGTGCATTTGGAATAATTTTGAGCACGTGTAAAACTTTGCGGAGCGACGGCAGTACCACGAGCTCCACATTATGAAATCGAGGCACGGAAAGAAAATCAATGCAAACACCCAAAATGGACTTCGTGTGTGCTATGTCATTTCTAGGTGTATTTGGAATAATTCCGAGTCGGTTGTGAAACTATCTTTGACAGATCGATATCGAGCTCCACTTTATGAAATCGAGACACGTAAAGACAATCAATATGAAACACCCAAAATAGACTTCTATATGTGTGCCCTATCTCATTTCTAGGTGCATTTGGAATCCTTCCGACCCGGTGTGAAACTTTCGAGCAGCGCGTACCTAAGCTCCAATTTATGAAATCGAGGCACGGAAAGAAAATCCACACCAAATTACTATAATGGACTTCTCGGTGTGCCCTCGTCATATCTAGGTGCATTTGGAGTAATTAGAGCAAGTGTGAAACATTCGAGCAATCTTGCTGCGTATCCCAGAGCTCCACTTTATGAATTCGAGGCATGGAAAGAAAATGAACATCAAACTCCCATAATGGACTTCTAATGTGCCCTACCTCATTTCTTGGTGCATTTGGAATCTTTCTTAGCGGTGTGAAACTTTCGAGCGATCGTACCACGAGCTCCAATTTATGAAATCGAGGCACGGAAAAAAAAATCAATGCAAACACCCAAAATGGACTTCTGGTGTGCCCTATATCATTTCTAGGTATATTTGGAATAATTCCGAGTAGGTGTGAAACTTTCTTTGAGCAGCGGTATCCGAGCTCCACTTTATGAAATCGAGACACAGAAAGACAGTCAATACGAAACATCCAAAATAGACTTCTAGTGTGCCCTACCTCATTTCTAGGTGCATTAGGAATCCTTCCGAGCAAGTGTGAAGCATTCCAGAACGACGCGTACCCAGAGCTCCACTTTATGAATTCGAGGCAAGGAAAGAAAATGAACATCAAACTCCCATAATGGACCTCTAGTGTGCCCTACGTCATTTCTAGGTGCATTTGGAATCTTTCCGAGCCGGTGTGAAACTTTCCAGAACTACGCGTATCTTGAGCTCCAATTTACGAAATCTAGGCACGTAAAGAAAATCAAAACGAAACACACATAACAGACTTCTATTGTGCCCTACGTCATTTCTTGGCGCATTTGGAATAATTTTGAGCAGGTGTAAAACTTTGCAGAGCGACGGGTACCTGGAGCTCCACATTATGAAATCGAGGCACGGAAAGAAAATCAATGCAAACACCCAAAATGGACTTCTGGTGTGCCCTATGTCATTTCTAGGTGTATTTGGAATAATTCTGAGTCGGTGTGAAACTTTCTTTGAGCAGCGGTATCCACAGCTCCACTTTACGAAATCGAGACACAGAAAGACAATCAATACAAAACACCCAAAATAGACTTGTAGTGTGACCTATCTCATTTCTAGGTGCATTTTGAATCCTTCCGACCCGGTGTGAAACTTTCGAGCAGCCAGCGTACCCTAAGCTCCAATTTATGAAATCGAGGCACGGAAATAAAATCCACACCAAATTACTATAATGGACTTCTAGTGTACCCTACGTCATATCTAGGTGCATTTGGAATAATTCGAGTAAGTGTGAAACATTCGAGCAGCGGTACCAGAGCTCCACTTTATGAATTCGAGGCATGGAAAGAAAATGAACATCAAACTCCCATATTGGACTTGTAGTGTGCCCTACCTCATTTCTTGGTGCATTTGGAATCTTTCCGAGCCGGTGTGAAACTTTTCAGAACGACGCGTACCCTGAGCTCCAATTTATGAAATCGAGGCAAGGAAAAAAAAATCAATGCAAACACCCAAAATGGACTTCTGGTGTGCCCTATATCATTTCTAGGTGTATTTGGAATAATTCCGAGTAGGTGTGAAACTTTCTTGAGCAGCGGTATCGAGCTCCACTTCATGAAATCGAGACACGAAAGACAATCAATCTGAAACAACCAAAATAGACTTCTAGTGTGCCCTACCTCATTTCTAGGTGCATTTGGAATCATTCAGAGCGGTGTAAAACTTTCGAGCAGCCAGCGTACCCTAAGCTCCAATTTATGAAATCGAGACACGGAAAGAAAATCCAGACCAAATAACTATAATGAACTTCTGGTGTGCCCTACGTCATATCTAGGTGCATTTGGAGTAATTCTAAGCAAGTGTGAAATATTCCAGAACGACGGGTACCCAGAGCTCCACTTTATGAATTCGAGGCATGGAAAGAAATGAACATCAAACTCCCATAATGGACTTCTAGTGTGCCCTACGTCATTTCTAGGTGCATTTGGAATCTTTCCGAGCCGGTGTGAAACTTTCCAGAACGACGCGTACCTTGAGCTCCAATTTACGAAATCTAGGCACGTGAAGAAAATCGAAACGAAACACACAAAACGGACTTCTATTGTGCCCTACGTCATTTCTTGGTGCATTTGGAATAATTTTGAGCTGGGGTAAAACTTTGCGAGAGCGGCAGTACGGAGCTCCACATTATGAAATCGAGGCACGGAAGAAAATCAATGCAAACACCCAAAATGGACTTCTGGTGTGCCCTATGTCATTTCTAGGTGTATTTGGAATAATTCGAGTCGGTGTGAAACTTTCTTTGAGCAGCGGTATCGAGCTCCACTTTATGAAATCGAGACACAGAAAGACAATCAATACGAAACACCCAAAATAGACTTCTAGTGTGCCCTATCTCATTTCTAGGTGCATTTGGAATCCTTCCGACCCGGTGTGAAACTTTCCAGAACGACGCGTACCCTCAGCTCCGATTTATAAAATCGAGGCACGGAAAGAAAATCCACACCAAATTACTATAATGGACTTCTGGTGTACCCTACGTTATATCTAGGTGCATTTGGAGTAATTCCGAGTAAGTGTGAAACATTCCAGAACGACGGGTACCAAGAGCTCCACTTTATGAATTCGAGGCATGGAAAGAACATGAACATCAAACTCCCATAATGGACTTCTAGTGTGCCCTACCCTATTTCTTGGTGCATTTGGAATCTTTCCGGTGTAAAACTTTGCGAGAAGGCGGGTACGGAATTTATGAAATCGAGGCACGGAAAAAAAATCAATGCAAACACCCAAAATGGACTTACGGTGTGCCCTATATCATTTCTAGGTGTATTTGGAATAATTACGAGTAGGTGTGAAACTTTCTTTGAGCAGCGGTATCGAGCTCCACTTCATGAAATCGAGACAGAAAAGACAATCAATCTGAAACACCCAAAATAGACTTCTAGTGTGCCCTACCTCATTTCTAGGTGCATTTGGAATCCTTCAGAGCGGTGTGAAACTTTCGAGCAGCGCGTACCTAAGCTCCAATTTATGAAATCGAGGCACGGAAAAAAATCCACACCAAATAACTATAATGGACTTACGGTGTGCCCTCGTCATATCTAGGTGCATTTGGAATAATTCGAGCAAGTGTGAAACATTCGAGCAGCGGGTACCCAGAGCTCCACTTTATGAATTCGAGGCATGGAAAGAAAATAAACATCAAACTCCCATAATGGACTTCTAGTGTGCCCTACCTCATTTCTTGGTGCATTTGGAATCTTCCGAGCGGTGTGAAACTTTCCAAAGCAGACGTACCACTAAGCTCCAATTTATGAAATCGAGGCACGGAAAAAAATCAATGCAAACACCCAAAATGGACTTCTAGTGTGCCCTATATCATTTCTAGGTGTATTTGGAATAATTACGAGTAGGTGTGAAACTTTCTTTGAGCGGCCGTATCCAGGGCTCCACTTTATGAAATCGAGACACAGAAAGACAATCAATACGAAACACCCAAAATAGACTTCTAGCATCCCCTACCTCATTTCTAGGTGCATTTGGAGTAATTCCGAGCAAGTGTGAAACATTCCAGAACGACGGGTACCCAGAGCTCCACTTTATGAATTCGAGGCATGGAAAGAAAATGAACATCAAACTCCCATAATGGACTTCTAGTGTGCCCTACCTCAATTCTTGGTGCATTTGGAATCTTTCTGAGCCGGTGTGAAACTTTCGAGCAGCGTAGCGTACCACTGAGCTCCAATTTATGAAATCGAGGCACGGAAAAAAAATCAATGTGAGCCCCCAAAATGGACTTCTGGTGTGCCCTATGTCATTTCTAGGTGTATTTGGAATAATTACGGTAGGTGTGAAACTTTCTTTGAGCAGCGGTTTCGAGCTCCACTTTATGAAATCGAGACACGAAAAGAAAATCAATCTGAAACATCCAAAATAGACTTCTAGTGTGCCCTACCTCATTTCTAGGTGCATTTGGAATCCTTCCGAGCGGTGTGAAACTTTCTTTGAGCAGCGGTATCCTAAGCTCCAAATTATGAAATCGAGACACGGAAAGAAAATCAATACCAAATCTTGTAATGGACTTATAGTGTGCCCTACGTCATATCTAGGTGCATTTGGAGTAATTAGGGCAAGTGTGAAACAATCGAGCAGCGGGTACCCGAGCTCCACTTTATGAATTCGAGGCATGGAAAGAAAATGAACATCAAACTCCCATAACGGACTTCTAGTGTGCTCTACCTCATTTCATGGTGCATTTGGAATCTTTCCGAGCCGGTGTGAAACTTTCCAGAACGACGCGTACCCTGAGCTCCAATTTATGAAATCGAGGCACGAAAAAAAATCAATGCAAACACCCAAAATGGACTTCTGGTGTGCCCTATATCATTTCTAGGTGTATTTGGAATAATTCCGAGTAGGTGTGAAACTTTCGGAAGCGGCGTATACGGAGCTCCACTTTATGAAATCGAGACACGGAAGACAATCAATGCAAACACCCAAAATAGACTTCTAGTGTGCCTACCTCATTTCTAGGTGCATTTGGAATCCTTCCGAGCGGATGTGAAACTTTCTTTGATCGTAGCGTATCCTAAGTGATCACGGGGATGCCGATCTTCTCGATAAGGAACCGTGGATAGATGATGTGAAGTAGAAGCGATGTCATTAGCTGAACACTCGTGCCAATGCACGAACCCTCAAATCTTTGGAATCGCCTAAAACACAGGATACATGATCGTCGCGAGACCACAAACGACGATCGCCAAGTCCCCAATTCCCAATGGAACGACGGCTTGACCTTGATTTGCAGAACGAATCAATGGATCGCCTAGTCCTCTCTCAAAGTCCTCGCATGAACTCTGGTTTAGAAAGAACAAGCAATAGTTATGTTTCAATTCTTATGCATAAACTGGTCTTCCGATACAATGGGGGTCTACCCCTCAATATATAGTGCCCTTCTCCACCTTATGGCTGGCCAAGAGGCCCTACTCCTACTCTATTTCGGAATTAGAACTCCTATTCCAAGTCGGACACAATCTAAAACAAAAAAAGGAAACTCTGAGTTTACAACCGTCACATTGTTTTGGACATATCTTTTGATACGTGATGAATCTGAGGCTGAGCGAGTATCGGTTGGATCGGGCTTGAAGTTAGCTTTCCAACAAGTACAAGAAAACCCAAATCGGACTCCGTTTGTGAAAGTTATGACCTTTTTAATCCGGACTGTACTGCTGATTCCGAATCCGATTTTAATGCTGATTCCGAATCCGAATTGAATCCAAACTTTCCTAACTTCAATTTCATTAATTGAAACGACTTGAATCCGTGTGAAACTTGAGAAAGGAACTCTTGTAAGCCTTTGGAAAGTCATGGCAAAGCTGGATATCTTCCCAAGATGTCGTACAAGTCGCGGAATCATCAATTTTGTAAACTCTCGCGCGTTGATCGGTGCAGATATGCAGCATGCACTCGAATAACCATAACTTTTATAAAAGCTCCAAATCACGTGCCGTTTGATCCGTTGGAAAGTAGCCTTGATAAGCTTTCCAAATATATATATTGTTAATGCTAGATCCTTCGAGTTGCTGCGAAGATCGTCATGAACCCATACCTTCCATCGTCCCACAGTGCATGCTATTTTTATGAGCATCAAAACACCCGAGAAGCATCGTGTTCTTGATATTCACATGAAGCATCTCCTTCAAACCTAACAATAAGTAATGACCCACTATTAGGTAGTATAATATTCTCAATTAAACTTAAAGAAAATTCATGGAGCAGATTCACCTTTTGGTTAAGCTTCTTTGCACAAGCTTCACCCACAAGCTTCTCTTGTTCTTCAACTCTTTTAGTAAGCTCATGTTGTTCGAGGTACTTGTTGAATTGAAAACACTATATGGAACAGCGTGAGGTAAGGATGTCGCATCATCCTCCTTTTCTTCAAAAAAGCCGTCCTCGTCTTTTGATAGCTGAAAATATGCTAGAAAAAAAACAATGTATATGCATGGTATATGTATTTGTCATCCGTTTTATCAGCCCTTTTGCTTTGCAAATCATGAATAGTACAACGATAGCCATTAGATTGATGTGATGTATTCATCGATTCGCCTATCATTCACATGATGATGTCTAGAAAAGTACTAGACAAAGAGAAAAACGTATGTATGTGATATATGTATGAATCAATTGTTGTCTTATTCTCATTGTTATGCACAAAATAATTAGCAGAACAGCAACCATAGGATGTATTTGATATATACATTGTGATACTTTCATTCACATCATTCTCCTCCGATGATGAAAAATTCATCCTCGACTTTTCTAAGGACATGGACAAGATATAAAAGGGACTAACTACATCAAGTTGTGCAAATTTGAGCGAGAAAATTCTTAATGCCGTCCATGCTACAACTTCACTACGCTGTTTACTAGTACAAGATAAACAAGTAGGTATCATGTTACGTTCTAGACAATAGGCTCTTGTATTGAAACCCATCTCAAAGTGCCCATGACATTGCTCAATAGATGGTTTGCATAAAACATGCAAGTTTAAATCAACAAGATTACCACGGGTAATGCATATTCGATAAACATAGAATTTGTTATCTACACCATAATCTCCAATCAAATTGAATGTACTAACTAGTGATTTTAAACATGAAAGCTATGCTCAAATACACTAGGTTCTCAAATACACTAGATAGTTTCATCAAGAGATCATCGAACATGGAATATTCAAAATTGAGGAACACGAGAGTTCTCACTCTTACATACCTCTGCATGATGAATATTCAATTCAACACCATTATTGTTACCTTTAACGTCCTCCTCGGCTATTGTAGGTGTTGTAGATATCAAATTGTCATCATGAGACCACGGGACAGACAAGTACTCCATCCCCAACCGTGGTTATCTTCTCGTCTTTTACTTCCAGCATCTGCGGATTGTTGAACATTCAACTCCTCTTCTTTAATATCAACTTTGCACAATGTGAAAATAACACTAGAAGTAGAAAGTAAATCGTTAATTTCACCAATAACCTCGGTTTGGCTATCATCTACTTCCCTCTTTTACATTGATGTATCTCTCTCACACTCAATTGAGGTGCTCTCAACCTCACATATGGTGGAATCACATAGCTCATTCTCTTTATCATTCTCACTCAATTTGGCTATGTGGCTCTCATTTTCACATGGGTTTGGATACATCGCATCCCCAAAGATTGTGGGTCATCAATGGAGCAATTACCGGCAACCACAATCTCTTCATGAAGCAATGGGGCAGCACTACATGAAGCTTTGGACGAAGGAAAAGTCCCATGCTCGGTCGCCTTCTCATGTGACACACTAGTGGACTTCAAATCGTGTCGCAGCCCTGTCAACCTTTCAACTATGGAATGCTTGTAGTGGCGAGGTACAAAACGTGCACGAAAATGCTGCTTCATCTGCTCCCAGGTGATAAGCGGCAATTCATGGTGTTCCATACGCTTACGAACAAACCGCTCCCACCAATGTGTGGCATAATCAGTCAAACTATTGGACGCAAGTAAGAGCTTCCTCTCATTGGAATAGTTGTGCATCGAAATAAGCGTATCAATTTGCGGCTCCCAAGTGAGGTATTCTTCCACATTTGTACTACACGAAAATATAGGGATAGGAAATTTGGGTTTATCAACAAAATCCTCGGTGTCATCGTGTGTCGGCGATAATGCCGTTAGAGTGGTTGAACATGGCGCGTAGCTCCAAGAAGTTGTTGTTGATGTCAAATGCTGCATTGCGTAACCTCCTCCCCCGAGGTTGTTCAATCCATCTTAACTTTCCAGAGCTCATCGCGCACACTAGTATCACGATTATGAAGTTTCTTTTGTAGCATTTAGTGCAGCGAGTGTACTCCGTCCACGTAACCGATGTTTTTGGATTAGGTGGACCCTTCTCGTGACCTGACATGGCAACAACTCACAAATAGCAAGCGAGATTATATCCAGGTTAGTAAAACAAAAATCTCTCTCTACACTCTCAACTCACTATCCTGAACACAAGGCAAGCTTACCGTTCCAAAGTGAATCAAGGACGGCAAATCGACACTTGTGACCACGAACGACCTCAACCCGGTAATGTATGAGCGTAACCAAGAGCAAGGGAGTACACAAACGGGTGTAGGTGGAGCTTGGAAGGTAATTGTATATCCTATGCAAACTGATATTCAAGATATTGTAAAGCTAAGTAATGATCCAAGCTAGAGTAGTTTGCCGATGTCTTTGATCCAATGGGTTTAAGAGAAGTGAATGAGCACACACAAAAGATAAATGTGACTTAATGCAAACAAAGGAATGAGCTAGTGAGAAGCAATCGGAAAATGTGATGCACAAGCTCGTTTTGCACCAAGTACTAGGAGAGCGCTAGCCAATTGCAATGATTATGAAAATAAGGGCACAAGATTGCTCAAAGAGATTAAAGACACAATCTGAAATTATGGACTAGGGTTTACTCTTCCCAAATTCGACCACTCCTTTTGTCTTTTCTCTTTTCTTTCTCAAAATCGCAAAACAAACTCTTCCTCCTTCGGCTATTAAAGGCAACGAAAAGGAAAAGTTGGTATTAGTATTTCTTGGGTTTGTCTCTTTTTTTTACTTTTTTTTTTAGCCGTGGCTTTTTCTTCAAGTCATTTGCCTTTTTCTTTCTTCTTTTGCAATGGCGAATGAAAGTTTTGATTCACCCTTTGATTTGCATGTCTCAAAAATTTCAAAAGTGTAAACTAATGCCAAGAGCAGCCCTTAATGCAATTATCAAAAGCTAGTCTCAAAGGATGAAAAGGTAGAAGTGAAGATACAAATTACTCTCTTTTTTTTTTGGGTGCTAATTGGCCAGAAGCAACCAGCAATTTTCTTGGGTTTAAGTAAACACAAAAGATGAAGCAACATAAAGGAAACACAAGGATCAGCACTAAAACAAAAAACTCTAATGGATAAAAACTTAACTAAACTCACAAGAAAAAAGCAGTTGAATCTAGGGTTTGGAAATTTTTGTGTTGTAATTTTCGGTTTAATGGACTATAGGACGAAAAATAAATCTAAACTATGGGTAAATAGCTCTCACCGAGTAAACCTAGAATCGATACCATATGATCACGGGGATGCCCGATCTTCTCGATGAGGAACCGTGGATAGATGATGTGAAGTAAGCGAAGTCACTAAATTGAACACTCACGCCAATGCACGAACCCTCAACTCTTTGGAATCGCCCAAAACACACGGATACATGATCGTCGCGAGACCACAAGCGAGCGATCGCCAAGTCCCCAATTCCCAATGGAGCAGCGGCTTGACCTTGAATTGCGAAGCGAATCAATGGATCGCCTAGTCCTCTCTCAAACTCCTCGCATGAACTCTGGTATGGAAAGAACATGCAATAGCTATGTTTCAATTCTTATGCATAAACTGGTCTTCGGATACAATGGGGGTCTACCCCTCAATATATAGTGCCCTTCTCCACCTTATGGCTGGCCAAGAGGCCGTACTCCGACTCTATTTCGGATTTAGAACTCCTACTCCAAGTCGGACACAATCTAAAACAAAAAAGGAAACTCTGAGTTTACAACCGTCACATTGTTTCAGACATATCTTTTGATACGTTATGAATCTGAGGCTGAGCAAGTATCCGTTGGATCAGGCTTGAAGTTAGCTTTCCAACAAGTACAAGAACACCCAAATCGGACTCCGTTTGTGAAAGTTATGACCTTTTAAATCCGAACTGTACTGCTGATTCCGAATCCGATTTTGATGCTGATTCTGAATCCGAATTGAATCCAAACTTTCCTAACTTCAATTTCATTAATTGAAACGACTTGAATCCGTGTGAAACTTGAAAAGGAACTCTTGTAAGCCTTTGGAAAGTCATGGCAAAGCTGGATATCTTCCTAAGATGTCGTACAAGTCGAATCATCAACTTTGTAAACTCTCGTGCGTTGATCGATGCAGATATGCGCGCTCCACTTTATGAAATCGAACTTTTATAAAAGAAAATCACGTGCCAAACTCCGTTGGAAATGGACTTCTAAGTGTGCCCTATATCATATCTAGGTGCATTTGGAATAAGTTGCTGCGAAGATGTGAAACCCATTCCTTCCATCGTCCCACAGGAGCTCCACTTTTTGTGAAATCGAAACACCAGAAAGAAAATTGAATTCATCAAACTCCCATAATGGACTTCTAATGTGCCTATTAGGTAGTCATTTCTAGGTGCATTTGGAATAATTCACCTTTTGGTTAAGCTTCTTTGCACAAACTTCACCCACAAGCTTCTCTTGTTCTTCAACTCTTTTAGTAAGATCATGTTGTTACGTGTGAAACTTTCGAGCGGCCAAAATGGACTTCTAGTGTGCCCATTTCTTATGAAATCGATCCGGTGTGAAACTTTCGAAAGAAAATCAATTTATGATAACACCCAAAATGGACTTGGACTTCTAGTGTGCCCTATGTCATTTCTAGGTGCATTTGGAATAATTCCGAAAACTTTGCGGAAGCGGTGTGAAACTTTCTTTAAGCAGCGGTATCGAGCTCCACTTTATGAAATCGAGACATCGAGCTCCAAAATCGACAATCAATCTGAAACACCCAAAATAGACTTCTAGTGTGCCCTACCTCATTTCTAGGTGCATTTGGAATCCTTAGAGCGGTGTGAAACTTTCGAGCAGCGCGTACCCTAAGCTCCAATTTATGAAATCGAGGCACGGAAAGAAAATCCACACCAAATAACTATAATGGACTTCTAGGTGTGCCCTCGTCATTTCTAGGTGCATTTGGAATAATTAGAGCAAGTGTGAAACATTTCGAGCAGCGGGTACCAGAGCTCCACTTTATGAAATCGAGGCATGGAAAGAAAATAAACATCAAACACCCATAATGGACTTCTAGTGTGCCCTACCTCATTTCTAGGTGCATTTGGAATCTTCCAGAGCGGTGTGAAACTTTCGAGCAGCAGCGTACCACGAGCTCCAATTTATGAAATCGAGGCACGGAAAGAAAATCAAAACCAAACACCCATAATGGACTTCTAGTGTGCCCTCGTCATTTCTAAGTGCATTTGGAATAATTACGAGCGGTGTAAAACTTTGCGAGCGGCGGGTACACAGGAGCTCCACATTATGAAATCGAGGCACGGAAGAAAATCAATGCAAACACCCAAAATGGACTTACGGTGTGCCCTATGTCATTTCTAGGTGCATTTGGAATAATTCCGTGCGGTGTGAAACTTTCTTTGAGCAGCGGTATCGAGCTCCACTTTATGAAATCGAGGCACGGAAAGAAAATCAATCTGAAACACCCAAAATAGACTTCTAGTGTGCCCTACCTCATTTCTAGGTGCATTTGGAATACTTAGAGCGGTGTGAAACTTTCGAGCAGCAGCGTGTGGAACCGAGAGCTCCACTTTATGAAATCGAGGCATGGAAAGAAAATGAACATCAAACTCCCATAATGGACTTCTAGTGTGCCCTACGTCATTTCTAGGTGCATTTGGAATCTTTTAGAGCGGGTGTGAAACTTTCGAGCAGCAGCGTACCACGAGCTCCAATTTATGAAATCGAGGCACGGAAAGAAAATCAAACCAAACACCCATAATGGACTTCTAGTGTGCCCTCGTCATTTCTAGGTGCATTTGGAATAATTACGAGCGGTGTAAAACTTTGCGAGCGGCAGGTACAGGAGCTCCACATTATGAAATCGAGGCACGGAAAGAAAATCAATACAAACACCCAAAATGGACTTCTAGTGTGCCCTATGTCATTTCTAGGTGTATTTGGAATAATTCTTAGTAGCGAGATGTGAAACTTTCTTTGAGCAGCGGTATCGAGCTCCACTTTATGAAATCGAGGCCGAAAGAAAATCAATCTGAAACACCCAAAATAGACTTCTAGTGTGCCTTACCTCATTTCTAGGTGCATTTGGAATCCATTTTGGAGCGGTGTGAAACTTTCGAGCAGCCAGCGTACCTAGAGCTCCACTTTATGAAATCGAGGCATGGAAAGAAAATTAACATCAAACTCCCATAATGGACTTCTAGTGTGCCCTATCTCATTTCTAGGTGCATTTGGAATCTTTTCGAGCGGTGTGAAACTTTCGAGCAGCAGCGTACCACGAGCTCCAATTTATGAAATCGAGGCATGGAAAGAAAATCAAAACCAAACACCCATAATGGACTTCTAGTGTGCCCTCGTCATTTCTAGGTGCATTTGGAATAATTACGAGCAGGTGTAAAACTTTGCGAGAAGCGGCAGTACAGGAGCTCCACATTATGAAATCGAGGCGCGGAAAGAAAATCAATGCAAACACCCAAAATGGACTTCTAGGTGTGCCCTATGTCATTTCTAGGTGCATTTGGAATAATTCGAGCGGTGTGAAACTTTCTTTGAGCAGCGGTATCGAGCTCCACTTTATGAAATCGAGGCACGAAAAGACAATCAATCTGAAACACCCAAAATAGACTTCTAGTGTGCCCTACCTCATTTCTAGGTGCATTTGGAATCCTTCCAGGCGGTGTGAAACTTTCGAGCAGCAGCGTACCTAAGCTCCAATTTATGAAATCGAGGCTTGGAAAGAAAATCAGCACCAAACTCCTATAATGGACTTCTAGTGTGCCCTATCTCATTTCTAGGTGCATTTGGAATAATTCCGAGCAAGTGTGAAACTTTCGAGCAGCGTACCACGAGCTCCAATTTATGAAATCGAGGCATGGAAAGAAAATCAAAATCAAACACCCATAATGGACTTCTAGTGTGCCCTACGTCATTTCTAGGTGCATTTGGAATAATTACGGCGGTGTGAAACTTTCGAGAGCGATGGGTACCACGAGCTCCACATTATGAAATCGAGGCACGGAAAGAAAATCAATGCAAACACCCAAAATGGACTTCTAGTGTGCCCTATGTCATTTCTAGGTGTATTTGGAATAATTTAGAGCGGATGTGAAACATTCTTTGAGCAGCGGTATCGAGCTCCACTTTATGAAATCGAGGCACGGAAAGACAATCAATCTGAAACACCCAAAATAGACTTCTAGTGTGCCCTACCTCATTTCTAGGTGCATTTGGAATCCTTCCAGAGCGGTGTGAAACTTTCGAGCAGCGGCGTACCCTAAGCTCCAATTTATGAAATCGAGGCACGGAAAGAAAATCCACATCAAACTCCCATAATGGACTTCTAGTGTGCCCTATCTCATTTCTAGGTGCATTTGGAATCTTTCGAGCGAGTGTGAAACTTTCGAGCAGCGTACCAGAGCTCCAATTTATGAAATCGAGGCATGGAAAGAAAATCAACATCAAACACCCATAATGGACTTCTAGTGTGCCCTACGTCATTTCTAGGTGCATTTGGAATAATTTCGGCAGTGTGAAACTTTCGAGCGGCAGCGTACACCGAGCTCCACATTATGAAATCGAGGCACGGAAAGAAAATCAATGCAAACACCCAAAATGGACTTCGGTGTGCCCTATGTCATTTCTAGGTGCATTTGGAATAATTAGAGTAGGATGTGAAACTTTCTTTGAGCAGCGGTATCGAGCTCCACTTTATGAAATCGAGGCACGAAAAGACAATCAATCTGAAACACCCAAAATAGACTTCTAGTGTGCCCTACCTCATTTCTAGGTGCATTTGGAATCATTAGAGCGGTGTGAAACTTTCGAGCAGCGCGTACCACTAAGCTCCAATTTATGAAATCGAGGCACGGAAGAAAATCAAACCAAACACCCATAATGGACTTCTAGTGTGCCCTCGTCATTTCTAGGTGCATTTGGAATAATTACGGCGGTGTAAAACTTTCGAGCGGCGGTACACGAGCTCCACTTTATGAAATCGAGGCATGGAAAGAAAATCAATGCAAACACCCAAAATGGACTTCTAGTGTGCCCTATGTCATTTCTAGGTGCATTTGGAATAATTCGAGCGGGTGTGAAACTTTCGAGAGCAGCGGTATCACAGCTCCAATTTATGAAATCGAGGCATGGAAAGAAAATCAACATCAAACACCCATAATGGACTTCTAGTGTGCCCTACGTCATTTCTAGGTGCATTTGGAATAATTCCGAGCGGTGTGAAACTTTGCGAGAGCGGCGGTGCCGAGCTCCACATTATGAAATCGAGGCACGGAAAGAAAATCAATGCAAACACCCAAAATGGACTTACGTGTGCCCTATGTCATTTCTAGGTGCATTTGGAATAATTCGGCGGTGTGAAACTTTCTTTGAGCAGCGGTATCGAGCTCCACTTTATGAAATCGAGGCACAAAAAGACAATCAATCTGAAACACCCAAAATAGACTTCTAGTGTGCCCTACCTCATTTCTAGGTGCATTTGGAATCCTTACGAGCGGTGTGAAACTTTCGAGCAGCAGCGTACCCTAAGCTCCAATTTATGAAATCGAGGCACGGAAGAAAATCCTCACCAAATTACTATAATGGACTTACGGTGTGCCCTCGTCATTCATAGGTGCATTTGGAATAATTACGAGCAAGTGTGAAACATTCGAGCAGCGGGTACCAGAGCTCCACTTTATGAAATCGAGGCATGGAAAGAAAATGAACATCAAACTCCCATAATGGACTTCTAGTGTGCCCTACCTCATTTCTAGGTGCATTTGGAATCTTTCCAAGCGGTGTGAAACTTTCGAAAGCAGCAGCGTACCACGAGCTCCAATTTATGAAATCGAGGCGCGGAAAGAAAATCAAAACCAAACACCCATAATGGACTTCTAGTGTGCCCTCGTCATTTCTAGGTGTATTTGGAATAATTACGGCGGTGTAAAACTTTCGCGAAGCGGCGGTGCGGAGCTCCACATTATGAAATCGAGGCACGGAAAGAAAATCAATGCAAACACCCAAAATGGACTTCTAGTGTGCCCTATGTCATTTCTAGGTGCATTTGGAATAATTAGTGCGATGTGAAACTTTCTTTGAGCAGCGGTATCGAGCTCCACTTTATGAAATCGAGGCACAAAAAGACAATCAATCTGAAACACCCAAAATAGACTTCTAGTGTGCCCTACCTCATTTCTAGGTGCATTTGGAATCCTTAGAGCGGTGTGAAACTTTCGAGCAGCGGCGTGCCCTAGCTCCAATTTATGAAATCGAGGCACGGAAAGAAAATCCTCACCAAATAACTATAATGGACTTCGGTGTGCCCTCGTCATTTCTAGGTGCATTTGGAATAATTCGAGCAAGTGTGAAACATTCGAGCAGCGGATACCTGAGCTCCACTTTATGAAATCGAGGCATGGAAAGAAAATGAACATCAAACTCCCATAATGGACTTCTAGTGTGCCCTACCTCATTTCTAGGTGCATTTGGAATCTTTCAGGGCGGTGTGAAACTTTCGAGCAGCAGCGTACCACGAGCTCCAATTTATGAAATCGAGGCACGGAAAGAAAATCAAACCAAACACCCATAATGGACTTCTAGTGTGCCCTCGTCATTTCTAGGTGCATTTGGAATAATTACGGCGGTGTAAAACTTTGCGAGCGGCGGCAATCTGCCTAGAGCTCCACATTATGAAATCGAGGCACGGAAAGAAAATCAATGCAAACACCCAAAATGGACTTCTAGTGTGCCCTATGTCATTTCTAGGTGCATTTGGAATAATTAGGGCAGGTGTGAAACTTTCTTTGAGCAGCGGTATCGAGCTCCACTTTATGAAATCGAGGCGCGAAAAGACAATCAATCTGAAACACCCAAAATAGACTTCTAGTGTGCCCTACCTCATTTCTAGGTGCATTTGGAATCCTTAGAGCGGTGTGAAACTTTCGAGCAGCGGCGTACCCTAAGCTCCAATTTATGAAATCGAGGCACGGAAGAAAATCCACACAAATAACTATAATGGACTTCTGGTGTGCCCTCGTCATTTCTAGGTGCATTTGGAATAATTCGAGCGGTTGTGAAACATTCGAGCAGCGGGTACCCAGAGCTCCACTTTATGAAATCGAGGCATGGAAAGAAAATGAACATCAAACTCCATAATGGACTTCTAGTGTGCCCTACCTCATTTCTAGGTGCATTTGGAATCTTTCCGCCGGTGTGAAACTTTCGGAGCGCAGCGTATCCAGAGCTCCAATTTATGAAATCGAGGCACGGAAAAAAATCAAACCAAACACCCATAATGGACTTCTAGTGTGCCCTCGTCATTTCTAGGTGCATTTGGAATAATTACGGCGGTGTAAAACTTTGCGAGCGGCGGTGCGGAGCTCCACATTATGAAATCGAGGCACGGAAAGAAAATCAATGCAAACACCCAAAATGGACTTCGATGTGCCCTATGTCATTTCTAGGTGCATTTGGAATAATTCGAGCGGTGTGAAACTTTCTTTGAGCAGCGGTATCGAGCTCCACTTTATGAAATCGAGGCACGAAAGAAAATCAATATGAAACACCCAAAATAGACTTCTAGTGTGCCCTACCTCATTTCTAGGTGCATTTGGAATCCTTCAGAGCGGTGTGAAACTTTCGAGCAGCAGCGTACCACTAGCTCCAATTTATGAAATCGAGGCACGGAAAGAAAATCAAACCAAACACCCATAATGGACTTCTAGTGTGCCCTCGTCATTTCTAGGTGCATTTGGAATAATTACGGCAGGTGTGAAACTTTCGAGCAGCGGGTACCGAGCTCCACATTATGAAATCGAGGCACGGAAAGAAAATCAATGCAAACACCCAAAATGGACTTCTAGTGTGCCCTATGTCATTTCTAGGTGCATTTGGAATAATTCCGGCGGTTAAACTTTCGGTGTGAAACTTTCGAGCAGCGGTAAGACAATCGACAGAAACTCCACTTTATGAAATCGAGGCAGGCGTGAAACTTTCGAGAAGAAAATCAAATCAAACACCCAAAATAATGGACTTCTAGTGTGCCCTACCTCATTTCTAGGTGCATTTGGAATAATTCCGAGCGGTGTGAAACTTTCGAGCAGCGGCGTACCCAGGAGCTCCACATTATGAAATCGAGGCACGGAAAGAAAATCAATGCAAACACCCAAAATGGACTTCTAGTGTGCCCTATGTCATTTCTAGGTGCATTTGGAATAATTCGAGCAGGTGTGAAACTTTCGAGCAGCGGTATCGAGCTCCACTTTATGAAATCGAGGCACGGAAAGAAAATCAACATGAAACACCCAAAATGGACTTCTAGTGTGCCCTACCTCATTTCTAGGTGCATTTGGAATAATTAGAGCGGTGTGAAACTTTCGAGCAGCAGCGTACCCTAAGCTCCAATTTATGAAATCGAGGCACGGAAAGAAAATCCACACAAATAACTATAATGGACTTCTAGTGTGCCCTACGTCATTTCTAGGTGCATTTGGAATAATTCTGAGCAGGTGTAAAACATTCCAGAGCGACGGGTACCCGGAGCTCCACTTTATGAAATCGAGGCATGGAAAGAAAATGAACATGAAACTCCCATAATGGACTTCTAGTGTGCCCTACCTCATTTCTAGGTGCATTTGGAATCTTTCCGAGCGGTGTGAAACTTTCGAGCAGCGGCGTACCACGAGCTCCAATTTATGAAATCGAGGCACGGAAAAAAATCAAAACCAAACACCCATAATGGACTTCTAGTGTGCCCTACGTCATTTCTAGGTGCATTTGGAATAATTACGAGCGGTGTGAAACTTTCGAGCGGCGGTACCGGAGCTCCACATTTATGAAATCGAGGCACGGAAAGAAAATCAATGCAAACACCCAAAATGGACTTCTAGTGTGCCCTATGTCATTTCTAGGTGCATTTGGAATAATTCGAGCAGGTGTGAAACTTTCGAGCAGCAGCGGTATCCCTAGCTCCAATTTATGAAATCGAGGCCTGGAAAGAAAATCAATCTGAAACACCCAAAATGGACTTCTAGTGTGCCCTACCTCATTTCTAGGTGCATTTGGAATAATTAGAGCGGTGTGAAACTTTCGAGCAGCAGCGTACCCTAGCTCCAATTTATGAAATCGAGGCACGGAAAGAAAATCCACATCAAACAACTATAATGGACTTCTAGTGTGCCCTCGTCATTTCTAGGTGCATTTGGAATAATTAAGAGCAAGTGTGAAACTTTCGAGCGACGGGTACCAGAGCTCCACTTTATGAAATCGAGGCATGGAAAGAAAATCAACATCAAACTCCCATAATGGACTTCTAGTGTGCCCTACCTCATTTCTAGGTGCATTTGGAATCTTTCGAGCGAAACTTTCGCGGTGTGAAACTTTCGAGCAGCAATGCGTACCGAGCTCCAATTTATGAAATCGAGGTGCATTTGAAAAAAATCAAACTTTCAAACACCCATAATGGACTTCTAGTGTGCCTACGTCATTTCTAGGTGCATTTGGAATAATTAAAGCGGTGTGAAACTTTCGAGCAGCGCGTACCCTAGCTCCATTTATGAAATCGAGGCACGGAAAGAAAATCAATGCCAAACACCCAAAATGGACTTCTAGTGTGCCCTATGTCATTTCTAGGTGCATTTGGAATAATTAGAGCAAGTGTGAAACTTTCTTAGAGCAGCGGTATCGAGCTCCACTTTATGAAATCGAGGCATGGAAAGAAAATCAATATCAAACACCCAAAATGGACTTCTAGTGTGCCCTACCTCATTTCTAGGTGCATTTGGAATCTTTCGAGGCGGTGTGAAACTTTCGAGCAGCGGCGTACCTGAGCTCCAATTTATGAAATCGAGGCACGGAAAGAAAATCAAAACCAAACACCCATAATGGACTTCTAGTGTGCCCTACGTCATTTCTAGGTGCATTTGGAATAATTACGGCGGTGTGAAACTTTCGAGCAGCCAGCGGTACCATTTGAGCTCCACATTTATGAAATCGAGGCACGGAAAGAAAATCAATGCAAACACCCAAAATGGACTTCTAGTGTGCCCTATGTCATTTCTAGGTGCATTTGGAATAATTCGAGCGGTGTGAAACTTTCGAGCAGCGGTATCGAGCTCCACTTTATGAAATCGAGGCACGGAAAGAAAATCAATCTCAAACACCCAAAATGGACTTCTAGTGTGCCCTACCTCATTTCTAGGTGCATTTGGAATCCTTCGAGCGGTGTGAAACTTTCGAGCAGCAGCGTACCACGAGCTCCAATTTATGAAATCGAGGCACGGAAAGAAAATCAAAACCAAACACCCATAATGGACTTCTAGTGTGCCCTACGTCATTTCTAGGTGCATTTGGAATAATTACGGCGGTGTGAAACTTTCGAGCAGCGGTACCGAGCTCCACTTTATGAAATCGAGGCATGGAAAGAAAATCAATGCAAACACCCAAAATGGACTTCTAGTGTGCCCTACCTCATTTCTAGGTGCATTTGGAATAATTAGAGCGGTGTGAAACTTTCGAGCAGCAGCGTATCGAGCTCCACTTTATGAAATCGAGGCACGGAAAGAAAATCAATCTGAAACACCCAAAATGGACTTCTAGTGTGCCCTACGTCATTTCTAGGTGCATTTGGAATAATTCAGAGCGGTGTGAAACTTTCGAGAGCAGCGTACCGAGCTGAGCTCCAATTTATGAAATCGAGGCACGGAAAGAAAATCAATGCAAACACCCATAATGGACTTCTAGTGTGCCCTACGTCATTTCTAGGTGCATTTGGAATAATTAGCAGCGGGTATCCCGAGCTCCACTTTATGAAATCGAGCATGGTGTGAAACTTTCGAGCAGCATTTGGAATCTTCCGAGCGTGTGAAACTTTCGAGCAGCGAGCTCCAATTTATGAAATCGAGGCACGGAAAGAAAATCAATACAAACACCCAAAATGGACTTCTAGTGTGCCCTACGTCATTTCTAGGTGCATTTGGAATAATTCAGAGCAAGTGTGAAACTTTCGAGCAGCAGGGTACCTAGCTCCACTTTATGAAATCGAGGCATGGAAAGAAAATCAACATCAAACACCCATAATGGACTTCTAGTGTGCCCTACCTCATTTCTAGGTGCATTTGGAATCTTTCCGAGCGGTGTGAAACTTTCGAGCAGCGCGTACCACTGAGCTCCAATTTATGAAATCGAGGCACGGAAAGAAAATCAAAACCAAACACCCATAATGGACTTCTAGTGTGCCCTCGTCATTTCTAGGTGCATTTGGAATAATTCAGAGCGGTGTGAAACTTTCGAGCGGCGGTGCCGGAGCTCCACATTTATGAAATCGAGGCACGGAAAGAAAATCAATGCAAACACCCAAAATGGACTTCGGTGTGCCCTATGTCATTTCTAGGTGCATTTGGAATAATTAGAGCAGGTGTGAAACTTTCTTTGAGCAGCGGTATCGAGCTCCACTTTATGAAATCGAGGCACGAAAGAAAATCAATCTGAAACACCCAAAATGGACTTCTAGTGTGCCCTACCTCATTTCTAGGTGCATTTGGAATCCTTAGAGCGGTGTGAAACTTTCGAGCAGCGCGTACCCAAATAAGCTCCAATTTATGAAATCGAGGCACGGAAAAAAAAATCAAAACAAACACCCATAATGGACTTCTAGTGTGCCCTCGTCATTTCTAGGTGCATTTGGAATAATTAATGGACGAGCAAGTGTGAAACTTTCGAGCAGCGGCGTACCGGAGCTCCACTTTATGAAATCGAGGCATGGAAAGAAAATCAACATCAAACACCCAAAATGGACTTCTAGTGTGCCCTATGTCATTTCTAGGTGCATTTGGAATAATTCCGAGCGGTGTGAAACTTTCTTTGAGCAGCGGTATCGAGCTCCACTTTATGAAATCGAGGCACGGAAAAAGAAAATCAATCCAAACACCCAAAATGGACTTCTAGTGTGCCCTACCTCATTTCTAGGTGCATTTGGAATAATTAAGAGCGGTGTGAAACTTTCGAGCAGCGTACCTAAGCTCAATTTATGAAATCGAGGCACGGAAAGAAAATCAATGCCAAACACCTATAATGGACTTCGGTGTGCCCTATGTCATTTCTAGGTGCATTTGGAATAATTAGAGCAAGTGTGAAACTTTCGAGCAGCGGTACCGAGCTCCACTTTATGAAATCGAGGCACGGAAAGAAAATCAACATCAAACACCCAAAATGGACTTCTAGTGTGCCCTACCTCATTTCTAGGTGCATTTGGAATCTTTCGAAGCGGTGTGAAACTTTCGAGCAGCGCGTACCCTAGCTCCAATTTATGAAATCGAGGCACGGAAAGAAAATCAACACAAACACCCATAATGGACTTCTAGTGTGCCCTACGTCATTTCTAGGTGCATTTGGAATAATTCGAGCGGTGTGAAACTTTCGAGCAGCGGCGTACCTACGAGCTCCACTTTATGAAATCGAGGCACGGAAAGAAAATCAACATCAAACACCCATAATGGACTTCTAGTGTGCCCTACGTCATTTCTAGGTGCATTTGGAATAATTAGAGCGGCGGTGTGAAACTTTCGAGCAGCGGCGTATCACAGAGCTCCACTTTATGAAATCGAGGCGGAAAAGAAAATCAATCAAACACCCAAAATGGACTTCTAGTGTGCCCTACCTCATTTCTAGGTGCATTTGGAATCCTTCGAGCAGGTGTGAAACTTTCGAGCAGCGCGTACCCTAAGCTCCAATTTATGAAATCGAGGCCGCGGAAAGAAAATCAACACCAAACACCCAAATGGACTTCTAGTGTGCCCTACGTCATTTCTAGGTGCATTTGGAATAATTAGAGCAGGTGTGAAACTTTCGAGCAGCAGGGTACCCAGAGCTCCACTTTATGAAATCGAGGCACGGAAAAAAAATCAATCAAACACCCATAATGGACTTCTAGTGTGCCCTACCTCATTTCTAGGTGCATTTGGAATAATTAGAGCGGTGTGAAACTTTCGAGCAGCGGTATCGAGCTCCACTTTATGAAATCGAGGCATGGAAAGAAAATCAATCCAAACACCCATAATGGACTTCTAGTGTGCCCTACCTCATTTCTAGGTGCATTTGGAATCTTTACGGCGGTGTGAAACTTTCGCGAGCAGCAGCGTACCACTGAGCTCCAATTTATGAAATCGAGGCACGGAAAGAAAATCAAACCAAACACCCATAATGGACTTCTAGTGTGCCCTACGTCATTTCTAGGTGCATTTGGAATAATTCGAGCAAGTGTGAAACTTTCGAGCAGCGGTACAGAGCTCCACTTTATGAAATCGAGGCATGGAAAGAAAATCAATCTCAAACACCCATAATGGACTTCTAGTGTGCCCTACCTCATTTCTAGGTGCATTTGGAATCTTTCAGAGCGGTGTGAAACTTTCGAGCAGCGGCGTACCCTAAGCTCCAATTTATGAAATCGAGGCACGGAAAAAAATCAAAACCAAACACCCATAATGGACTTCTAGTGTGCCCTCGTCATTTCTAGGTGCATTTGGAATAATTAGAGCGGTGTGAAACTTTCGAGCAGCGGCGTGCCTAAGCTCCACATTATGAAATCGAGGCACGGAAAGAAAATCAATACAAACACCCAAAATGGACTTCTAGTGTGCCCTATGTCATTTCTAGGTGCATTTGGAATAATTCTGAGCAGGTGTGAAACTTTCGAGCAGCGGTACCACGAGCTCCACTTTATGAAATCGAGGCACGGAAAGAAAATCAATCTTCTAACACCCATAATGGACTTCTAGTGTGCCCTACCTCATTTCTAGGTGCATTTGGAATCTTTTGCCCTAGGCGGTGTGAAACTTTCGAGCAGCTTTCGAGCGTACCCTCGAGCTCCAATTTATGAAATCGAGGCACGGAAAGAAAATCAAACCAAACACCCATAATGGACTTCTAGTGTGCCCTACCTCATTTCTAGGTGCATTTGGAATAATTCGAGCGGTGTGAAACTTTCGAGCAGCCGGTACCCGAGCTCCATTTATGAAATCGAGGCACGGAAAGAAAATCAAACATCAAACACCCAAAATGGACTTCTAGTGTGCCCTATGTCATTTCTAGGTGCATTTGGAATAATTAGAGCAGAGTGTGAAACTTTCGAGCAGCGGTATCGAGCTCCACTTTATGAAATCGAGGCATGGAAAGAAAATCAATCAAAACACCCATAATGGACTTCTAGTGTGCCCTACCTCATTTCTAGGTGCATTTGGAATCTTTCAGGCGGTGTGAAACTTTCGAGCAGCCAGCGTACCAGCTCCAATTTATGAAATCGAGGCACGGAAAGAAAATCAAACCAAACACCCATAATGGACTTCTAGTGTGCCCTCGTCATTTCTAGGTGCATTTGGAATAATTCCGCAGGTGTAAAACTTTTATGAAATCGAGGCGAGCGGACTTCTAGTGCGGGTTCTAGGTGCATTTGGAGCTCCACATATGAAATCGAGGCACGGAAAGAAAATCAATGCAAACACCCAAAATGGACTTCGGTGTGCCCTATGTCATTTCTAGGTGCATTTGGAATAATTCCAGGCGGTGTGAAACTTTCTTTGAGCAGCGGTATCGAGCTCCACTTTATGAAATCGAGGCATGAAAAGACAATCAATCTGAAACACCCAAAATAGACTTCTAGTGTGCCCTACCTCATTTCTAGGTGCATTTGGAATCCTTAGGCGGTGTGAAACTTTCGAGCAGCAGCGTACCCTAAGCTCCAATTTATGAAATCGAGGCACGGAAAGAAAATCAACACCAAACAACTATAATGGACTTCTAGTGTGCCCTCGTCATTTCTAGGTGCATTTGGAATAATTAGAGCAAGTGTGAAACTTTCGAGCAGCGGCGGTACCCAGAGCTCCACTTTATGAAATCGAGGCATGGAAAGAAAATGAACATCAAACTCCCATAATGGACTTCTAGTGTGCCCTACCTCATTTCTAGGTGCATTTGGAATCTTTCAGAGCGGTGTGAAACTTTCGAGCAGCGCGTACCACAGCTCCAATTTATGAAATCGAGGCACGGAAAGAAAATCAAAACCAAACACCCATAATGGACTTCTAGTGTGCCCTCGTCATTTCTAGGTGCATTTGGAATAATTCAGCGGTGTAAAACTTTCGAGCAGCGGCAGGTACCGAGCTCCATTTATGAAATCGAGGCACGGAAAGAAAATCAATGCAAACACCCAAAATGGACTTCTAGTGTGCCCTATGTCATTTCTAGGTGCATTTGGAATAATTAGAGTAGGTGTGAAACTTTCGAGCAGCAGCGGTATCGAGCTCCACTTTATGAAATCGAGGCGCGGAAAGAAAATCAATCTGAAACACCCAAAATGGACTTCTAGTGTGCCCTCATTTCTATGCATTCTAGGTGCATTTGGAATAATTCAAACACCCATAATGGACTTCTAGTGTGAAACTTTCTAGATTTGGAATAATTAGAGCGTGTAAACTTTCTTTGAGCAGGCGCTCCACTTTATGAAATCGAGGCATGGAAAGAAAATCAACATCAAACACCCATAATGGACTTCTAGTGTGCCCTACCTCATTTCTAGGTGCATTTGGAATCTTTTAGGCGGTGTGAAACTTTCGAGCAGCAGCGTACCACTAGCTCCAATTTATGAAATCGAGGCACGGAAAAAAATCAAACCAAACACCCATAATGGACTTCTAGTGTGCCCTACCTCATTTCTAGGTGCATTTGGAATAATTAGAGCGGTGTGAAACTTTCGAGCGACGGTATACCAGAGCTCCACATTATGAAATCGAGGCATGGAAAGAAAATCAATCAAACTCCCAAAATGGACTTCTAGTGTGCCCTACCTCATTTCTAGGTGCATTTGGAATAATTACGAGCGGTGTGAAACTTTCTTTGAGCAGCGGTATCGAGCTCCAATTTATGAAATCGAGGCACGGAAAGAAAATCAATCTGAAACACCCAAAATGGACTTCTAGTGTGCCCTACGTCATTTCTAGGTGCATTTGGAATAATTAGAGCAGTGTGAAACTTTCGAGCAGCGGCGTACCGGAGCTCCACTTTATGAAATCGAGGCACGGAAAGAAAATCATCAAACACCCAAAATGGACTTCTAGTGTGCCCTATGTCATTTCTAGGTGCATTTGGAATAATTAGAGCAAGTGTGAAACTTTCGAGCAGCGGTACCCAGCTCCACTTTATGAAATCGAGGCATGGAAAGAAAATGAACATCAAACTCCCATAATGGACTTCTAGTGTGCCCTACCTCATTTCTAGGTGCATTTGGAATCTTTCGAGCGGTGTGAAACTTTCGAGCAGCAGCGTACCACGAGCTCCAATTTATGAAATCGAGGCACGGAAAGAAAATCAAACCAAACACCCATAATGGACTTCTAGTGTGCCCTCGTCATTTCTAGGTGCATTTGGAATAATTCGAGCAGGTGTAAAACTTTGCGAGCGGCAGGTACCCGGGCTCCACATTATGAAATCGAGGCACGGAAAGAAAATCAATGCAAACACCCAAAATGGACTTCGGTGTGCCCTATGTCATTTCTAGGTGCATTTGGAATAATTCGAGCGGTGTGAAACTTTCTTTGAGCAGCGGTATCGAGCTCCACTTTATGAAATCGAGGCACGGAAAGACAATCAAACTGAAACACCCAAAATGGACTTCTAGTGTGCCCTACCTCATTTCTAGGTGCATTTGGAATCCTTCCGAGCGGTGTGAAACTTTCGAGCAAGGACAGCGTACCTAAGCTCCATTTATGAAATCGAGGCACGGAAAGAAAATCAACACAAATAACTATAATGGACTTCTAGTGTGCCCTCGTCATTTCTAGGTGCATTTGGAATAATTCCGAGCAAGTGTGAAACTTTCGAGCAGCAGGTACCGAGCTCCACTTTATGAAATCGAGGCATGGAAAGAAAATGAACATCAAACTCCCATAATGGACTTCTAGTGTGCCCTACCTCATTTCTAGGTGCATTTGGAATCATTCAGAGCGGTGTGAAACTTTCGAGCAGCAGCGTACCACAGAGCTCCAATTTATGAAATCGAGGCACGGAAAGAAAATCAAAACCAAACACCCATAATGGACTTCTAGTGTGCCCTACGTCATTTCTAGGTGCATTTGGAATAATTACGTAGCGTGTGAAACTTTCGAGCAGCGGTAATGCCGGAGCTCCACATTTATGAAATCGAGGCACGGAAAGAAAATCAATGCAAACACCCAAAATGGACTTCTAGTGTGCCCTATGTCATTTCTAGGTGCATTTGGAATAATTCCGAGCGGTGTGAAACTTTCGAGCAGCGGTATCGAGCTCCACTTTATGAAATCGAGGCTTGGAAAGAAAATCAACATGAAACACCCAAAATGGACTTCTAGTGTGCCCTACCTCATTTCTAGGTGCATTTGGAATCCTTCAGAGCGGTGTGAAACTTTCGAGCAGCAGCGTACCACCTAAGCTCCAATTTATGAAATCGAGGCACGGAAAGAAAATCAACATCAAACACCTATAATGGACTTCTAGTGTGCCCTCGTCATTTCTAGGTGCATTTGGAATAATTAGAGCAAGTGTGTAAAACTTTCGAGCAGCATCAAACTCCCATAATGGACTTCTAGTGTGCCCTAGGAGCTCCACTTTCGATTTATGAAATCGAGGCACGGAAAGAAAATCAATGCAAACACCCAAAATGGACTTCTAGTGTGCCCTATGTCATTTCTAGGTGCATTTGGAATAATTCCGAGCAGTGTGAAACTTTCTTTGAGCAGCGGTATCGAGCTCCACTTTATGAAATCGAGGCCTGAAAAAGACAATCAATCAAACACCCAAAATGGACTTCTAGTGTGCCCTACCTCATTTCTAGGTGCATTTGGAATCCTTAGAGCGGTGTGAAACTTTCGAGCGATGTACCCTAGCTCCAATTTATGAAATCGAGGCACGGAAAGAAAATCAACACCAAATAACTATAATGGACTTCTAGTGTGCCCTCGTCATTTCTAGGTGCATTTGGAATAATTAGAGCAAGTGTGAAACTTTCGAGCGAGCAGCATGGTACCAAACAGAGCTCCATTTCTTTATGAAATCGAGGCATGGAAAAGAAAATCAACATCAAACACCCATAATGGACTTCTAGTGTGCCCTACCTCATTTCTAGGTGCATTTGGAATAATTCCGGGCGGTGTGAAACTTTCGAGCAGCAGCGTACCTGAGCTCCAATTTATGAAATCGAGGCACGGAAAGAAAATCAAACAAACACCCATAATGGACTTCTAGTGTGCCCTACGTCATTTCTAGGTGCATTTGGAATAATTAGAGGCAGTGTGAAACTTTCGAGCAATCCTTAAGCGTACCGGAGCTCCACTCATTTATGAAATCGAGGCACGGAAAGAAAATCAAAACAAACACCCATAATGGACTTCTAGTGTGCCCTATGTCATTTCTAGGTGCATTTGGAATAATTCCGGCAAGTGTGAAACTTTCGAAGCAGCGGTATCCAGAGCTCCACTTTATGAAATCGAGGCACGGAAAGAAAATCAACATCAAACACCCATAATGGACTTCTAGTGTGCCCTACCTCATTTCTAGGTGCATTTGGAATCTTTCAGAGCGGTGTGAAACTTTCGAGCAGCGAATCAGCGTACCCTAAGCTCCAATTTATGAAATCGAGGCACGGAAAGAAAATCAATACAAACACCTATAATGGACTTCTAGTGTGCCCTACCTCATTTCTAGGTGCATTTGGAATAATTAGAGCAAGTGTGAAACTTTCGAGCAGCGGGTACCGAGCTCCACTTTATGAAATCGAGGCATGGAAAGAAAATGAACATCAAACACTCCATAATGGACTTCTAGTGTGCCCTACCTCATTTCTAGGTGCATTTGGAATCTTTCAGAGCGGTGTGAAACTTTCGAGCAGCAGCGTACCACAGCTCCAATTTATGAAATCGAGGCATGGAAAGAAAATCAAACCAAACACCCATAATGGACTTCTAGTGTGCCTACGTCATTTCTAGGTGCATTTGGAATAATTACGAGCGGTGTGAAACTTTGCGAGAAGCGTAATTGCCGGAGCTCCACATTATGAAATCGAGGCACGGAAAGAAAATCAATGCAAACACCCAAAATGGACTTCTAGTGTGCCCTATGTCATTTCTAGGTGCATTTGGAATAATTCGAGCAGGTGTGAAACTTTCTTTGAGCAGCGGTATCGAGCTCCACTTTATGAAATCGAGGCACGGAAAGACAATCAATCTGAAACACCCAAAATGGACTTCTAGTGTGCCTACCTCATTTCTAGGTGCATTTGGAATCCTTAGAGCGGTGTGAAACTTTCGAGCAGCAGCGTACCTAAGCTCCAATTTATGAAATCGAGGCACGGAAAGAAAATCAACACCAAATAACTATAATGGACTTCTAGTGTGCCCTCGTCATTTCTAGGTGCATTTGGAATAATTCGAGCAAGTGTGAAACATTCGAGCAGCAGCGGTACCGAGCTCCACTTTATGAAATCGAGGCATGGAAAATGAAAATGAACATCAAACTCCATAATGGACTTCTAGTGTGCCCTACCTCATTTCTAGGTGCATTTGGAATCTTCCAGAGCGGTGTGAAACTTTCGAGCAGCCAGCGTACCTGAGCTCAATTTATGAAATCGAGGCACGGAAAGAAAATCAAACCAAACACCCATAATGGACTTCTAGTGTGCCCTCGTCATTTCTAGGTGCATTTGGAATAATTACGGCGGTGTAAAACTTTGCGAGGCGGCGGTGCCGGAGCTCCACATTATGAAATCGAGGCACGGAAAGAAAATCAATATCAAACACCCAAAATGGACTTCTGGTGTGCCCTATGTCATTTCTAGGTGCATTTGGAATAATTCCGAGCGAGTGTGAAACTTTCTTTGAGCAGCGGTATCGAGCTCCACTTTATGAAATCGAGACGAAAAGACAATCAATCTGAAACACCCAAAATAGACTTCTAGTGTGCCCTACCTCATTTCTAGGTGCATTTGGAATCCTTCGAGCGGTGTGAAACTTTCGAGCAGCAGCGTACCCTAAGCTCCAATTTATGAAATCAATTGTACTTGCCTCATGTGATTCGAAGTCAATGATAAAGCTCTAGCCGGGGTTCACCACCACACAGCGTAGTAAAACAATATACTAAGTACACCAACCAAAAGTGTACAGCAATGCAATGAAATAGAGAAACAAGTGTCCTAATCATAATCCAACAATTAATCAAAACTCTCTCAAATTCTCAAATCTGTCCAAGCAACGAACAAGCTGTTAAGAAAAATTCTTAACTTTTGGTAAAACTCCAAAAGCCATGAATCAATTTTCCTAGAACCTACACAAGCCTAGCTATAACTTCTCAGGTGACGAAAGATCAAACTAGTTCATCTAAGTCTTTGTTTTAATCCAGAAACCGATCTGCCATCTCATTAATACTAACTTGTGAATTTCATAACTTTTGTTTGGCTCAACCAAACACATTGTTCTAATACTTTCTGGAAACTACAGGAAACCAGGTATCTCAATAAAATTATCTCTAACATTTCTATGGTGCAACAAATGTTGTAAATAGTCAAGTAAAACTCTTCTGTCCAGAATAGAGATGCAGATTACAGCCTGAGTTTCTAAAATTCATAACTTTTAATCTAGAATTCCAAAGATCATGAAATTTAACTTTATAGAATCACAATGAAAATACCTACAACTCTCAAGGAGACCAATTGACCCAATTCAGCCGTCTCCATATCAAATTTATAGATCTATGTTCGCTGCACAAATCACGAGACTGATTTAGCATCCTGTCTTGCAAAATTCATAACTAATTAACCGTTTATCCAAAAATTATGAATTAGAACTTTCTGGAAAGATAACAAAATTCCCATCTATCTCCAGGAGATACTAATCCCTAAATCTACTTGGATCTAACCAAAACGGTGTGTCAATAAAAGACAGATTCAAGATCTACGAGAAATCTCAGAACAGCTAATGAATATGAATCGCACAATTATCTATCAAAACTAATTGAGATCACAAATTTACCCACAAGAACAACGAGATGCTGGCTTAGCGAAGCCCTCGCGAATCAACCCCTTCTTCTTCTTCCTCTCCTCTCTTCTTCCTCTCCTTCCTCTTCCTTATGGCAATGGAAAAACCTTGGGGGTCATGCTCTGATAACCGTACTCTGATGTGATTCAATATCTGATGCAGTGCTTCTGATTAGCAATGCTAGGGTTTAGTTCCCCATGGGCCCAAGAGCTATGAGCCAAAGGCAGGTTCTAAAACTCCTCCAAAATTCTGAATTTTCCTTTCTAATTATATTTAATTCTAATACTAGTCACTTATATGTTTTATATTTGAGCAGGATATTACAGAGACAATCATCTGAAACACCCAAAATAGACTTCTAGTGTGCCCTACCTCATTTCTAGATGCATTTGGAATCCTTGAGAAGCGGGGTGGTGAATGACACTTTTACTTCGATGCTACTGGACCATGATCAAGAAGAATCTGCGTGAGTGGGAGGATTGTGTTGCCACATGTGGAATCGCTTATAATCGGATAGTGCACTCCACTATGAGATATGTCCTTTTGAGGTGGTGTATGGTTTCAAGCCCTTTACATTTGATTTATCTGCTTCCAAGTCAACACCGTGTTCATATCTGAGCATCCAAAAGAGTGAATATGTGAAGAAATTACATATCAAGACAAAACAAGAGATAGAGTGTAAGGTCCATACTATGTGAAGGCAAACAAGAAAAGGAAAGATGATTTTTCAACCGGTGATTTGGTTTGGGTACACTATACCAGCGTTTTATAGAACCTTGAAGTCCAAATTGTTGCCACGAGGTGATGGGCCTTTCAAAGGTGCTTGCGAATCAATGACAATGCCTAGAAGATAGAGCTTCCGATGACTATGCGTGAGCTCGTTCAATGTCAGCGATTTATCACCTTTCTTTGGTGGTGACGATCAAGCGTCGAGGCGACACCTTTTCAGAGGATAATGAGGGCATCCCCAACACTTCGTCTTCTCCTATTGGTGGTGATACACTCTTGATCTACAAGCCTTAAGTGAAGCTACAAGTAGTACCATTCGAAAGTGCATGTTGGTCCTTGACTAGAGCAAGAGCTAAAATTCTAAATCAGGTGCATTTATTTCTAAATGAGTCTCCTCTGTCATTTGATGAGAATTGGATTCTACCTCATGCAAATGTTTTGTGCATTCTCGAGGTTTGAACATTGTGAAGCCTTTGAACCGATAGGGAGGAGAGGAGGTGGAGCCAAAGCAATGGAGGCTCATGGGGGCCAAACAAGGGTAGAGAAGCCCGAAATCCAAGCCAATTCGGATCTCCTAAGCCAACCGAAGTCAAACTCGAAATCAACTCGAGAATTCAATTCGGATTCGGTTTGGGACAATAGCAGACCGAAATAAAAGACCATAACTTTTGCATCTGGTCCGATTGGGGTGTTCTTGGACTTGTTGGAAAGCTTATTCAAAGGCCACACAATGGATTTGGCCCCAGCTTTATAAAACTACAATTGCGCTGCTATGGCCCAAACATTATGACGGTTAAATTATGTTTTCCTTTTGTGAGTTTGAGTTTGAGTCAAGTCATGAGCAGTGGTGGCGTGAATAGTACCGCCGTGAACAGTACCTCCGATAAGTCCTTTGGCGAGACTATATATTGAGCGTTAGACTCCCATTGTAATCTCGGACCGGTTTTGCATAAATTGAAACATAGCTATTGCTTGTTTTTCTAAACGAGTTCATGCAAGGACTTTGAGAGGACTAAGCGACCATTCATTCATTCGAAATTCAAGTTCGACCATCATTTCATTGGGAATTGGGGACTTGGCGATCGTTGTTTGTGGTCTCCGGACGATCAACTATCGATGTGTTTTAGCGTATTACGAAGAGTTGAGGTTCATGCATTGGGTGAGTGTTCAACTAGCATGAGTGTCCAACTATAACTGACCCTATGCCGGAGCACGGAATGCCACTAAACTACCCTTCAACTAATATTCATCAACACACTATAAAATTTCACAACCAAAGTCTTGAAAATCCATCAGCGGGTCACAATAGAACATGAATAAAGACTTGTCAAGCATGAATAAATAAGCGAAAAAATAGCAAGATAATAAGCCTAAATTAGCACCAAACCATAAATCCAAAACATTGGAACAACGTGGCTAGTCTAAAACATTCATCTAAGCTATTTCAATTTCTAACATGTCCTAAAAGTAGTTAACAATAATGAATTAATTGGTTCTCATGGCAAATAATCATGTGTGAAATAAGAAACTATCTATATGCACTAGTCCTCTCAATCGTAACACCTCAACGATCATCTAAAACAACAAAAGCAGACAGGGTGAGTCCACTCGATAAATACATCAAATATACAACGAACAATGATAAAATCAACAGTATTCAATAACTTCATTATCATCATATGTCCTTCTATTAATATTCTCATCTTTCTCTTCTCTTTGTTTTCACACATTCATCTCATATCTTAATACAACTCTACTATGCATGTCACATGCACTTCTATCAGCGATATCTTAGGTATAGCATGAGTGAACACTCACGACAATGTTCACTCTCAAGCCGCTCCTCCTCAAGGATGGGGACCTCCTCTCCCATGGGTTGTGATCAATCATGATCACCTTCTCATATCAAAATGCTTATGAATGCAAAAATGCATAATTTCATCATATTCATCCTATGAATGCAAAAATGCATAATTTCATCATATTCATCATATCCAATTTTCCTCATGTTTGTCAACAAGATATAGTCATACCATTTTACTTGCAATTAAATAAAAATAAAAGCACAACAATAATGGTAAGAGCGAAAAAGAATCTGATTGATCAATATTGATTCTTTATACACCATCTGCCACCTTTACTAGTTGCGGCCTGCGGTTTGGCTATAAGATGGCAACAAACCGTCATCTCTCACCATTAAACACTCAAATTTTAATACAAGCTACAGCATCTCCAAGAACAACAATTAATTGATATAAATCTACCGTCCCCAAATCTACAACGCGTC